>CAOLHI010000692.1:0-597239 GCA_948474755.1 Ctenosaura bakeri
GGAATACAGAAATATAGGATGGGGGACACGTGGCTGGATAGCAGTACGTGTGAAAGGGATCTAGGAGTCTTCATAGACCACAAGCTGAACATGAGTCAGCAGTGTGATGCGGCAGCCAAGAAAGCCAATGCAATTCTCGGCTGCATCAACAGGAGTATGGTGTCTAGATCGAGGGAGGTACTGGTACCACTCTACTCTGCTTTGGTTAGACCCCATCTTGAATACTGTGTCCAGTTCTGGGCACCCCAATTCAAGAAGGATATTGACAAGCTGGAGCAAGTCCAGAGGAGGGTGACCAAAATGGTGAGAGGCCTGGAAAACATGCCCTATGAGGATAGACTGAGAGAGCTGGGTATGTTTAGTCTGCAGAAAAGGAGGTTAAGAGGGGACATGATAGCCATGTTTAAATATTTGAAGGGATGCCACGTAGAGGAAGGAGGGGGCTTGTTTTCTGCTGCTCCAGAAACCAGGACAAGGAGCAATGGATTCAAGCTGCAGGAAAGGAGATTCCACCTGAACCTCAGGAAGAACTTCCTGACAGTCAGGGCTGTCCGGCAGTGGAATCTGCTGCCTCGGAGAGTAGTGGAGTCTCCTACCTTGGAGGTTTTTAAGCAGAGGCTTGATGGCCATCTGTCGGGAGTGCTTTGAGGGTGTTCCTGCATGACAGGGAGTTGGACTGGATGGCCCGTGTGGTCTCTTCCAACTCTACATTTCTATGATTCTATGATTCTATGATTCTCTGAGACTGAGAGAGACTGACTCACCCAAGGGCACCCAGTGGGTTTGCATGATTGAGAAGGGATTTGAACTCTGTACTCACAATGTTCTTATCCAGCACTCAAGCCACTGTACCATTCCGGCTCTCATTTCTTTGTTTGCTTCTGCACGATACAGCCTTCGGGAGTCCATCTTCCACTGGTCTCATCCTAGTCTGGGTAGAAATAGCTTGGGGATCCAATTCTCCCATGGACTTTATGGGAATGCTGGACTTAAGGGCTGGAATGCTTGCCTGTCGTATACTTTCAGCTGCATCCATTTATCACCAATAAAGCTTATCTTACAGCAGTAATGTGTGTCAGTATTCCACACCAAAAGAACTCTTGGGGAGGCCTGGAACTACAGCCAGTTCTGGAGCAGAAGGACACGTTTCAACAGCCAAATTCCTGGAGAACCCAGGTTTAACTGCCTGTTCCCAAAAGAACGTTTTGCTTTGTTTTTCAGCCCAAGTTTAAAACAGCTCATCTGGTGTGAACAAAATAAAAAGAACTGCTTGACAAGACAGCGAAGGGCAGCTTAACGAGCATTTGATTCAAAGAAGACAGCAGGTTCAACACAAGAACACTTTCAGTTTTGGTTCTGCCGACAGAGTCCAAGTATTCCGTGCATGGCTTTATGAGCGGCAGGGCTCAGAAATGGCAAGCATGCCTGTTTCTTCTGGCTCAACTCAGCTTCTCATTACAGTTCATCATGCAGAGGCTGTTATGCTGAACCTCGTCCGTTTCCAGATTTAACACCTGGTCCAGGGATTCTTGGTGGAAAATAAGGGAGTAGGCATTACAGGCATTAAAATTTACAATCAGTGCATCAAGAGTGTTTTATTAGCAGTATTCTGGTTGAAAGGAATATGCAACGAATGTTTAGGACTTGAAACAAAATGACATTTAAACAGAAAACAACACAGACAAAGCAAGAAAATGAGGCTAGTGTCACGTTCTTAGAATTCATGCTTCTGATCTGAGAATTTCCTCCTAAGCTCAGACTCCATTTAGCCTTCTTTTTCTTCTTAGTGAAATCTCTCAAACAAACCAACCAACCAGCTCTGGTCACAAACTGACTTACCGGTAATTGCATTCTTGCTTGCACCTTTTGCCTTTAATGAAGCAAGCGCACCTTTTGGGGCTGAAGTAAGCTCTGCAGAATGTGAGTGTTTACATTAAGAGACACCTTTTCAAGACTTCAGCAGTGTTTTACAAATTAAGGCTGCAGGCCAAATGTCAGCTGCTTGGAAATCAATCCCACTGAAAATCCTATACGCATAAAGGACTCTGATGGAGAAGCAGCCTGTACTGGATCTAACAAATATTTCCTTTGCAAAGGCAACTGCACTGACCACAGCTCACTACTCGCCATCTTAGCTCATAACTCCCAAATCCTGACATTACAAGGAGCCTAGATTGTGGGCAAATAAAGAGGTCGTTTTCACAACCAGAGAAAGAACACTGAAGGGAATGTTGGGGGGTGGGGGAATACAACCATCTAGCAGGATTCCAATGTGTTCTCCATTAAATCTGTTTGGGTGGTCTGCCTCTCCATCTTAAACTCAACAAAGTAGAGGGATATTTCATTATTAACAGGGGCTGCTCACACTCCTTCTGAAGACGGCTCACACCCCATTTCACTGCACACTGTTTTCCCATCTCTAGGATAGCTAACCTATCCATAACAGTCTTATCTTTTGCACTGCCCATGTTGCAACTTGGCACCACAAAGTTGAGACTGAGGATTCTCCCCCACCTCTTCTTTGCTATCCTGATCTCTTAGAAGAGAAGGCCTGTTTTTACAGTACCTGAAAAATCAAATACCCAGAGATGAAGTTCATCTTGACTTAGCGGGAAAGAGCTCAAAGCTTATTTTCCTTGTTCTATTTTGATAGGTTGGTGTAATCTGCGCTCCAGGTTGCAGTCATCTGTCTGCTCTACTTTAAACATTGATGGCTTCCAGATGAAACACACCCAAATGGCAGATGAATCAGGCCGATAGCAGGTTCAATGCGCTTAGAGAGCCAGACAGTTACAGTCTAACATCATAAAGATTATTATTAATAATAATTTCATAAAGATGTGTTTTAAAATTAGCAAATTCTTCCAGCTGTGCTGACAACGGCTGTTCTGTGCTTCTGGTGTCTGCTTCTGCCATTTTCCAGCAGTATCGCCAAAAGAGTTCAACCGTCTGCAAAAAGTTCCAAGGCCAAGCAGCTACTAGGTTTCCAGGTCCAGCATGGCTATCATGGCCTCTTCCATTTTGGCCTCTAGCTGTGCTCCTTCTTACTACCTACTGCTGTTGCTGTTCCATTCAGATAGAATAATGCCAGCATTTTTCACACCTCCACAGAGAAACAAATAAGCTCTCCCATGTTGCCTTGAAGCTCACAGCACACACAATCTATTTCTTGACACCACAGGATTTGAGAAAAGGGCAAGGGCTGGAAATGTCTGATTTATTCATTTAAGGACCAGCACAGACTTTTCAAGCTTGGCCTAAACATCTGAAAGGCACCAAATCCCATCTGACCCTAAGCAGGATCAGATCAAATTAATACTTGAAAGGGAGACTACCAATGAATACCAGGTGCCATAGGCTATATTTCCAAGGAAGAAACTGGCAAAGGCACCTCTGAGTATTCACTGCCTATGAAATGAAACCCTATGAAATTCACAAGGTTGCCATAAGTCAAAAAGCAACCTGAAAGTAGAGAGAGGGAGAGAGAGAGGAAGAGGAAGGGAGGGAGCAAGAGAAAGAGGTCTTTTAAGTTCTCATCTGGTTCAAACCAACCCGTGTTCCAGCAAAATGATCTGATGAAATAACAGGTGGCTGACATCTTAGCACTAGAGCAGGGATTTTCAACCTTTAGCTCTCCAGATGTTTTGGACCTCAACTTCCAGAATCCTTCACCATAATCCATGCTGTCTATAGTTTCCGGAACTGAAGTCCAAAATTCACGTCACTGAAAGGTATGCCAGTCAATTGCCCAGCAAAGCCACAGCAATCATACAGTTCCCAAACTCACAGAATCAGTGCCTTCAAGGGACAGACAGGCTATATTTTGATGCTTCCTGAGCTGGTGCTCCTGCTTGGGGACCATAGTGGAAAAATGTTGTATACATAATACATTTTAAGTTCCAGGTCCCAGTGTAAGCAGATGACTAAGTTTCTGTGACCAAAGGTCCCCAAACCCTCCACGGTTTATCCAGCTCATTAGATACCTCAATCCCAAACCAAAGAGACAATGCATCATGGTATCTTTCAATATTAAAACTTCTGAGCTAAACATTTTTAAGGTGCATATTTGCAGTTGTTATTATAAAATATCACAATATCCAAACCTATATTTTCAATTATAAAGAAACCCCTAACTGTTGCCTATCAGCTTTCAACTACCAAAAAAAAATGCTTTAGTTGCCTTGATGAGTTACTTTAAAATACACATTTTGCCTGAATCATGCATAGGTTGATTAATTGGCCAAAAGCTTTTTCTCCATGAAGTCCTCTGCCATTCCAGCAAGCAACCAAATGAAAACATATACCTCAAAAGATAAATGGCTTGTGGGAAGGCTTATGCAGTATATCAAGAATTTTTAATAAGCATATTTCCCTTCATTTGGAAAGTGTGGCTTCAGAATACTATATACTTTTCAAAATATTTTCTATTAAATACAGATTTGGTTGGGGGCTCTCTTCCCAGAAGGAGGAAAGGGACAAAAATCTTTCCACTGACAAGCTGAAAGAAGAGACTCAACCAAAAGGCGACTTTGGCAATTGCAGTGTGCGGCTGGCATATGGTGACATCTACGGAGCCTCCAAGATGAAAATAAAAACACAAAGTGCCACTCTAGATATAGGTGCCAGGCTGACCTATATAAGGCCTGTACAATTCCAGAAGTCGGGAATGTTATGTTTTTGGACCAAAACTCCCAGAAAGCTGGGTGAGAGAACGGTTCAAATTACATGAGTATTTCACAGCAATCGTTCAAAGCTCGGGGAGTCCCTACTTTTAGAATATCTGAGCAACATCAGGGCTGCAAGTGCTTCTCAAACTGCCTTCAGCAATGCAATGCCAACTTTCAGTTGATTCAGGAAGTTCCCCAGAACTAGCTGTCAGGTCTCTTCTGGAAAGTGACACTCCTACCTTACTTCCAAACACAACATGCATGCTATTTCAAAGGACAGGTGAGAATGGCAGAGCTGAAAGTCCACATGACAGCTCAGATTCAGACACAACATCAAACACAGCTTGTACAAACTGTAATTTGGAATTCAAACCATACTTTGACTTTCAAACACACAACAGGCAGCCATGACTTAGAGCTACCACTCTGCCTTTGAAGCTCATCTTTGCAGACTTCATTTTCCTAAACTCACTCCCATCACCATGGTGTGTTAATTTCTGAAGGCAGAGCAGTGGTTCTGCTAGATTCTAACTATCAGATGTCTTGTCAAATCCTAGTTAACAAAAAACATGGTTGGCAAGCCCACGTCAACCCATGGTCTTAGATTCTGGTTTGCTGGACAACAACAAACACTTGTTTGCCCATCCAGAAATCACATCAAGCTAAAATGAAGCCTCCTTAATCCTGGATTGGAGGGACATGGAAACTGAACTTGTGATTTCCCTCTTTCCCTGGGATATTAAACCTGCCACGAAAACCTACATTCCTTCTTTCAAAATTCAGGAACACAGAGTAAGGAAATACAGGGAACAGAGGGACAAGGAATAAATGTACCAACACTGAGCATAACATTGAAGAGCTCTGAGTTCTTGAAATGGACTCCCTCAAAACTTCAATTGCTGTGATGCTTTATTAGGAAATGGCTGGCTTTTGTGGTCCCAAATCATTCTCCTCTCTTGACTGAGAACAACACAGGAAATCTGAATCCACCTTCTGAATCAGCCTTTGTATTCTTCCTTAATGAGCAGAAGTTATCTTTCAAGATCCATCTCTATCAGGTCAACAACCACAGACTTTAGCATTAGGGACCTAAGAAGATTGCCAACTTTCTGTTCACACAGAGACCATACTTGCTTATGAGAAACTAAAGGCAGAACACAAGAGCAACTATATCCAGTAAAGTTAAGAGGACATAACTGTACCTGTATCTCAGTCTTAAGTTTTCCCTTAAGCAGAGTGCTTTCTCATACATGCTCTCTCTATATATTTTCACAACTGCAAAACTGTGCAGTTCAACATGAGCAGTCTTTGAAACAATATATGTGGAAAACAAACATGAAATGAGCTTGTCCTGCTTGGAAATTGCAGTCAAAGACGCCAGATACACTCCCTGTATTGAGCTGATCAGAAACAGAGATCCAATCTGTGGCTATCCTGAATAGTTGCACAACATCTGTGCTTTGAGATGCTGCTAGTGTTACAACCAAGTTTTATTATTTCAATCACTTTCTCCATCAGGAATGTGTGCTACACCTGGATATGTTCTCTAGCAGCAGGACTAATGTAAATTCAGAATGACGCCCTGAGCTGAGAACAGGGCTTGGGATGCTTCATGCAGGGGAAACACAGAGAACATTACAACTCTTAATTGGTCCTCAAGGAACTCATCTTAAAATAGAAGCTTTTAAAAAAACATCTGCCTGGATGTAAGAGAAAATAAACCACCTTCCAACATCTGCAGAACTGTAAGGTTGGAATTTGATTATTTGGGGCAGCTGAACGTCCTCTGCATATAATTTCCAACAATTTTGGACTTGCAAAGCAAACTCACTGCACAGTCACTAATTTCTGACACTTTATGCTGCAGCAAATGGGAAACCAATACATCAAGTTTTCCCAGACTGATGAAATCTTTGGTCTAGACTGCAGCCATGCAAATGTTAAACCCATGGGGCACACATCACAAGGAGAGACACAGTTGACCTCAGATTTCTTCCTGGTAGAGTCAGAATGAATGCCCAAAGTGATTACTGTGGGACTGACACATACGGCAAGATGTCATGGCAATTGCAGGAGACAAACAACCACACTGCAACACTACGAGAGCATCAACAGCAAAGTCCCTCTGTAAGCCTGCTCTCTATACTGGTACATTTGGCAGGAATGCACTGAACAATAAATATACTACTCAATCTTAATCTATATATGTTACATACTGTTTTTGTCAAGTCATGTCTGACTTACAGTGACACTAAGGCAAACGTATCACAAGGTTCTCTTGACAAAATGTGTTGACAGGGAGTTTGCCTTTGCCCTCCTCTGAGGCTGAGAGTGTGTGACCTGTCCAAGGTCACACAGTGCATTTCTAAGGCCAAGGGGGGATTTGAACCCTGGTCACACAAGTGTTCTAACTGAACACCCACACCCCTATACCACACTGGCTACTTTTTGCCTCTGTCAACTATCCAAAAGGAAAGTTTATTTGATTTATATTCCACTTTTCTCCCATATCAACTTTTTTTTATTATTTGTTTATTGAATTCATACCCTTTCTCCTGGGAAGGGATTCAAAGCAGCTTACAGTAATTTAAAGCAAGATTAAGCCAAAATTTTATTTCACAAAAGCTAGGAAAGAATTAAGGCCATCATTTTTAAAAACATGGTTTAAAAATGATTAGAACACAGCGAAAGCACAATTACCAATAATAGATTAAAAATACAGCACACCACTTCATATGAAGACACTACTGTTGAACAGCTAAATTTATAAGGCCTGCTTGACTAAAAAGATCTTCATCTGCCAGTGGCTTAAAAGGGTGAATGATTTCTAAGGGTTAGGAGGCCTCAAAACAGCCTTGGAGGGGCTTCATGTGGCCCACAGGCCATAGGTCCCCCCACCCCTGGTTTAAAGTGAGCACGCTTATGGCACAAGATGCAAGCTCTTTAAGCGATGGACCAAAGCAACAACGGTGGAAGAATAGTTGTTAAAGCTACAGATCTTGCCCAAGCTGCAATATTGATGAGGGTTTTTAAAGACAGAGCTATGGAAAAAATTTTCATAGATTGCAAAACATTTATGGATTTTTTGAATAATAAGAAATCTAACTATGTAACCATCTGCCATTATGATTATTAATAATTCCAGTAAGTTCAATGTATATAGATCTCTAATGGTAGAATAAGATATGGGATATTGATTTTTCCTTTTAATGACGTCTGTATGGGAGGGCCACAGTTCTTTTGTTGTCTCAGTTAGTGTAGGTAGGATGTGTTTAGTGTAACAGATTAATCTTTTAGTATCGGATTTTGTTATTATGTCTTAATTTTAGTCTAGTTTAAATTGTTTCATTTTTATGATACATGCATATTGTTTATGTATAGTTTGTTTCCTTTTCTTTTGCTGCTTTCTTTTCCCTTCTGTAGTTGTGAATTAGGCTGTTCACACCTCTGCATAAAAAATAAGAAATATTAATTCTTGGGGGAGAAAGAGAGAGAGATGCAATCTCCTAAGGGAACATATACTCACAACGGATGCCATAAATCATGAGAGGATCTAGCTGCTTCTTCCCATGCTTTCCCTGTCCTGAAAGGTTGGAGATGGCCTGGATTTCCCGGTGAAAGAGGTAATCGAGCAACGTCAATGCCATCTTTTCAGCCGTGCGGCAGTTGGTGCTGATGTGGAGCATGTCTGCTGGTGTGATGGGACAACGCACCCGCATCTCTGGGTTGTTCTCATCTCCAAGCCACGTCCCACTGGGATAGTCCTCTGAAAAACACACACAGTAGGTATTTGATATCATGCAGAGTTGTTTTGTAATCTGGCTGACATCTTGGTCTTTTCAAACTGTTCCTCAATCAATTTGTCGATCTGGAACACATCCCAAAGAAATCTGACTTCATTATTGGCTGAATGGTACTAAAGAGAGTAGAGATAAGCAGAAGTTGTCAATGCTTAGAGTAGCTTGCAAAAAAAAGAAAAAAAAAGTGGGATCACCTTAGTCATAAAACTCAAAGGGATGACTCACAACAGTCATGGGAACGGGACTGTTGACTCAGCAAAAGCTGGGAACAACTTGGAAAGTGCAGCACACAAGTAGCAGAGGGTAGCAATTTACTTGATTAATTACTTACTAAGTTTATTAAGGGAATTCACTCAACTAGAACCACAGTTCCCAAATGGAAAAGGATTTCCGTTTTCTTTCAGAATTAGTGAATGGAAGTCTGCGTTGTTTCCTAAACATGTCATTTACTAAATCGGCAGGCCCAGCACTGAAAATGAATCACCACATCTCATCTCCCCAAGTGCACCTTCACTCCAATGGAGGTTGAGGTCACCATAAAGATTTCTTGGAAGATGCTCATTTTATTACATTGGTACCTAATGCTCTTAACACGCCAAAGGCTGCAAGGTATTTTATAGTATCAAGACAGAAGGAAGAGCAATGACTCCTAAGCCTAAATCCTATTAGTTACTCCCAATTAGAGCAGACCCATTGATTCAGTTATTGAACAGCGAATGGATGGGTAAATCTTTTGATTCAATGGTTTTACTATAGTTTGGAGTAGCACCTAGGTTCAGACCTCAAGCTCCAAAGAGGAAAATCTGAACCTACTACCAGTTTCAAGGGGTTACTAGGTGGTGAAGTCTTTACTTTGGGCAAATTCCTCCTCTTGCAGCTCTCAGCAAGAATGATAGTTCAGCTCCCAGATTAAAGAAGACTCCTAAGCCTGCCTACCTATCTGTCTGTCTAGGAAACTACAGGGAGAGAAGCACTGAACAGTCTAAATGCCCTAAAAGGTATATGCTGAAACAAAGAAAACATACAAGTTTCCATCAGAATCAGAGCATGTAGCTGGATGCTGATAATTCAGATAGCAAAAAATAAGACACTTATTATACTTCTGGTTACTGGGTTTTTGCCCACTACTCCACTCCCTCCATGCACACCTATTCTTCTCTCTGTACTAAATATAGGTAGAAAGGCCATTCCACACAGAACACCTGACAATGATAATTCACTGCAGAGTTTCTCCACAGTTCTAGGATGGGCAGGTCTTTGCTTCCAGGATGCAGAAAAACACTTCACTCCCAGCATGAGATTACATTATTCTCTTAGACGGTGGACATAACCTTTTGGAGAAAACATGAACTAAGGCTGCGTCAGAGAAAACATACATATGATTGTGATAATACGCGATAAATATACGGACAGACCTACTACACACCAATTTCTATTGAAATGCATGTTCTCTAGGCTGTAGAGGCAACCAAACATCAAGGAAGAACTGCAGTGCCACAACCAAGAAATTATCCCACAAGCCAGCCCAGTGCAGTATGTTTTCTAAGTAGCCACTTCAAGGGGAAGCCATGCAACTCAACAAAAAATCATCCAGCTCATACGAACTAGATGGACAGCCATATTTCCCAGAACCCGGGCTTCTAAAATCAATTGATTGGATTCACTACCCCAGGATGTGGAGATGGCCACTGGGCCAGTGAGCTTGGAAACATCATCCTCCCAGACTACATTTTTGGGCGTGGCCACTGGCTGGAGGATTCTGGGAGTGATAGTTCCACAAAGCGACTTTTCCAAGTGCTGCTACAGGATTAGACGGCTCCAAAAACAAACTAGGAAAATTAACAGAGGAGAAGGAGGAAGAGGGATGTGGTGGAGGGGCAATGGAAATGACAGATTCCATTGAGAGACATTGGTCACAGCAGCTAAGTGACTCATCTGGGTAGTCTGCCTCTGCAATACCAGTTGCCTGGGGAGGCAAATACCTGGGAAGGGCTATTGCTTTCATACCCTGCTGGCAGACCTTCAGGAAAGATCTGGTTCAAACTGTGCTCTTCTCCTGCAACAGATGCAAGTCACTGAATTCAATTTTTTTCCCCACAGGTCTCTTATTTGAAGGCTCTAAGCCATGCAGAGTTCAGATGGGGGGCCTTCTCTAAGCTGAATGAATTTACATGGCCTCCAAAAATGTTCACTCTTTATTTCCTGCCGTCGGAGCGACCTAAAGGGCCCACGTTCCATTAGATAAGATGCCAAGAAGAAAAGCAATAAAAGTTTAGCCCGAGAGGCAGCTTCAGTACTTGGGATCACTTGTCGAACACCTCATCAAAGGCCCACTGATGTAACCATCAGAGGATGCAGGCTTAACTTAGGTGAACTACGATAACATGAAATGCTAAATTGAAAAGAGCTTTTGAAGCTATCCGTGAGATTTCTACAGAAATTACTTTTGGGAAGGAGAAATGTGTCTGCCTCTGTAAGAACCTTCAGAGTCAGCAATAGTGAAAATGCTGGGTTCAACTTCCTGTTTGTCTAGGATAAAATCATGTCAGTTCCTGATCTGATAATTAGAATAGCGGTTAACCTACTCTGCAGGATTGCCACAAAGTTTTGTTTTGTTTTGGACATCTAATCAAAGAAAAAGCACGCCTGAAATATCAATTATTTTAGTGAGGGGGCATTAATCCTGCTACCTGTTCCAAACAAGAATACTCCAGTTGCTGATGTCTTAAGACTGGGAGGGGACCATCTAAACCGCTAGTTCACCTACAGTCCTGTATTCTCCAAAATTTCTTCTCCAAGAACAAGAATGATCCCTCCTTCTTGCCCAGTTAAGGTGTCTAGCAAATGTCATTAAGGAATCCCTCAAACTCCATGGGAAACAGAAGTAGCTTCCACTGGTTTCTTCTGCTTGCCACCTCACTGGAGGAAGCCACAATAGTTAAACCCTCTTAAATAGTGTATATATTAATAATGTAGACATAATCATAATAATATATTATAATTTTCAACAGCTTTTCTTGGACTCAGTCACAATAAGCTTGGTTTGAACATGTCATACTATTTAATTTTTCCTACCTTTAAACTGAAATCCTTCCTGACAACTGACAGATCTCTGGAGAGAATATCAAAGGAGTTCAGCACTGAAAAATGCCTTGAGTTAACAATACGGCCACAGACTGGGGGGGGGGATATCTTTTAGTCAGCCCTTGATGATTCCTATGCGAATTCACAGGTCAGATTAGAGAAAAGGAGAAATAGTTTGTATTCCTCTTCTGTAAAATACTCTTCTTGGGTGGGGACATCTGAGTTTCCAGAATACACAAAAGACACAAGGTGTGCACAAAGAGTAAGAAATGAACCGTGCCAGCAGATTCTGCTATCCATTTACCCAAAAAAAGGAGGCAAAGGTCCATAAAGCGTACATCTTTCTCAAATGCAGACAACTCCTTACTCTACCCCACCCCGCCCCACCTACATACACACACGCACGCACACACACAACCAAGTTCTGCTCATCAAAATTCTGAGTCAAACCTTTCACTTTTGACCCCTGCCACATTGCACCAAAAGAAAAGCCATTTGCTTCACACTGTTGTTGCTGCTGTGTGCCTTCAAGTCATTTCCAACTTACAGAGACCCCAAGGCAAACCTATCACAGGATTTTCTTTTCAAAATTCGTTCAGAGGGGGTTTGCCTTTGCTTTCCTCTGAGGTTGAGGGAGTGCGACTTGCCCAGGATCACCCATTGGGTTTCCATGGCTGAGCAAGGATTCAAACCTCGGTCTCCAAAGTCACAGGACAACACTAAAACCACAACACTACACTGGTGTTGTCAAACACTTGTCAAGCAACCCTGCAACTCAAAGAAGGCGGTTGCCTTTGCAGATCATGTCTGTAAAGGCAGGAGAGGAATGGGGTTGCTATACAAACATTTGTTACTGTGGAAACACGCTGGGGGGGGATCTAAATTTTGCATATGCAGAAATCTCATGTCACAAGCAACACTTAAATAAAAACCTACTGATAAATCGGCATGCCGCCACTTCAGCCTCTTCAGAAGGCTTTTCCGAAGCGTGTTTTCTCCCCTCCTAGGGAGACAGCTGACCCTTCGCTGCTACTCATTTTATTCCAGTGGGAAATGCTCCCTTAATGTGCCTGCCACATGAACTTTAGCAAGGAGTCTAGAAGCAAAATTCCAGTGCCCTTTTCTCACTAGGTGCCGTCAATCAATCCTTTAAAACAAAGGGAACACCAATGAAACACCTGCCCATATAAATATTTTGAGAATTAACTAGTTCCACTCATCAAAATAATTTCATTTATTTGACAAGGTAAACCTAGGCGCAAGTCTGGTACTTAAGCCATGAGGCTCCCTTCCATACACCAAAATGTGCTTAGCTTAGAACAGCAGTTGCAAAGTACTCGGCCCCTCCTAGTTTAATCTGCTTTATGATAGTCATCTTTTGCTCACGCTATTACTCCAGGCCACAGCAGTGGCACTAGTTCATTAGAAAGGAAAACATATTTAGAGCAATTATTGATTTGTCTTATTTGATCTAAAAATACACAGCCATCTATTTCAAGCCACCCCCTGCCCCCTAAAAAAACCAAAATTTTGGCTGCACCATTTGGCCAGAGGAACACAATTTCTTCAATTTTATTTAGCGTCTCTGCATCACAGAGGAGTTTAATAACCGTCGTTACGATCGTATTCTGCAACACAGAGCTAGTTGTGATATTGCTCTGAGATGCAAAGTGTTGAGGTGGGATGGTGAGCAGCGTAACAGGAAGAGGCAACATTGGAGATGTCAGTATTGTACTCACGTTAAGGCGCAACAGCAAGAAAGAGACAATGCTACGGAAATATAAAGACTGCATTAAAAATAATATCAGATGTTGGATTTGGCAAAAATAACTTTGCATGAAAAGTGATATTTTTGATCCAGGGCTTTATTCAGACCACAGAATAAGGGCTGAGAACCTCAGATTCTTTACAAAATAAGAACAACTTTTTCTTTTTTATATCCCTATTTCCATGACGGTTCACTTTGAAAACAATTCAAAGCCCACAGGACTGAGAGCTAAATTCCCTATCACTTTCCCCCTCAGTCTGGTCCCTTTTCAAATGGTGCTGATTTTTCAAAAATAAAATAAAATAAAATAAAATAAAATAAAATAAAATAGGCACTTTTACTTTTATAAGACTTTCCTTTCTGAAAGTCCTTTCAGTTTGCTTTTTAAAAATCTGCTTAGATTTTTCTTTTTTACCCCAAACTGCTTTTAATCAAGTATAACAGAACTAACAGAAATATCCTTTCCTCTGGGACCCTTGTGTGGTATAAACAGGATAGGTCATGCTGGTTTTTTTTATCCTTCATCTGCAAGGGAACAAGAAGTCCATTTATTGTCAGCGGAACAGATTCATGATGGACTCCAGCTTTTTCAAGAGCATCAAGTTCAGCTTTAGTGTTTCATGAAATTGTACACTGCAGCCAAAACGTTTTAGTGGATATAAAAAAGAAACACAGAGAGACGTACATTCTCCCACCAAAGGGGGTATCATAATTATTTCCAAAACACAAAGAAAGATGACACTGACGAAAAAAGCAAGTCTGAAACATACAAATTACTTTTTTAAAAAAAACTGAAAGCAGAATGTTTTTGGCTCTCTCTCCCTTGAATCTTGGGATTTTAAGTCCACTTAATAAGAGTACTAGCCCTGCTGCATAGATGAGCTTGATTACTGAGCTGAGTTCCAAACTCATACCAGATTTAGGCCAGCGATTTCTAGGGACTGCCAGCAAAACTGCTTTGGTATTCCTGGTATTTACTAGCAGAGAGGTAAGCTTGTTTAATTCAGCCACATTCTACTTGGAAAAAAAAAATCCTAACAAATCCTGACAGTCCATCAGTATGTTTTACATTTACAAGCAAGACTGGCTACTCAGGATCTCTTCACGCTTAAAGCATCATAGTCAGGATCATGATAAAGAAGTCAGGGGTATGCGTACTTCCTTGAAAACATATGGAATACTTTGCTGGCCAAACCAAAGTTTGTCAAATCCCAACGACCTATGCAAGAAACCAGGAAAAAACGAGGTACACCAGAATTGGCTGACAGTCTAGTAGTTTATCGTCCACCTATTCCTAAATCCAAAATACCTGTACATAATATAAAAGCCATGGATCTTAATTAAGTAGCCTTTAATTTTATAGTCTCCCTGATTTCTGAAGTTGTTGTTGTATGCCTTCAAGTCATTTCTAACTTACAGCAACTCTAAGGAAAACCTATCACAGGGGTTTCCTTGGGAAGATTTGCTCAAAACGGAGTTGCCTATGCCGTCCTCTGAGGCCGAGAGAGTCACCCAGTTAGCTTTCGTGGCCACGCAAGGATTCCAAACCTGGTCTCCAGGGTCACAGTTCAGTGTTCAAACCATTAGCCATGCTAGTATATTTCCGTAAGAAAATTATTCCCAGATCATATGCAGAGTAAAGCCCACTATACACCAGCATCCTCACTGTAAAGAAGGGCACCTCATTCAGCAGATATTTGCATTATCAAGAGGTGAATGGGCACTGAATGCTGCAGAACCCATACCCCTGTGAGTCCTAATTACTGAATCACTGAAACATACATTAAGTGTTGGCTTACAACTTCCCACTGATTCAATGAGTCTACTTCAACTGGGCAGAGACAGTGGATGAACTGAAACTCCAACATAGACAGAAAGGTCAGGCCTGTAACTGGACCCAGAAAAACCCTACACGGGTAAGATTCCAACCAACTTAAAACTATGGAGTCTCATCAACAGAGAGTGCTGCCTATTCATTATGGGCTTGCAGGTCAGCCAAGGGTTGCAGTTTGGAACACAGTCTAGGAACTTTTTCCACTAGCTTTCTCCCACTGATGTCATGCATCTAACTTGAAGCCAAGGAGATATAAACACTACCCAAGGAACCTGATTTGTAAGCTATTAGCATTGTAACAAGGGATTCGCTCTGTTGGAAAGGCGATCAAATACCTCTAAACAGGGGATGCAGGTAAGTGTTCCAAGAGCAGACAGACAATTCTGACACATACACACCTGCCAGGAAAAAACCTCAATGGAGAATCAAAACAAGCAAAATATATCTGAGCTTTTCCCCTCACAGAATAGGCAAACTTCTTTATACCCCATAGAATTCTGAGTATCTTCTCATGTTGTATCCTTCCTAGGCCTCATGTCCCAGGGTACAGAAATGTTTATGAGGAGGATAACTGCACAAAGACATAATACACAGTCAAATCCCATCATGGCTCATCCTAATCCTAACAAACGCTATTTGGTACTGATTTAGAAGACGGCCACTGAACTGCTGGTTGTGCTTATGTCCAGGAATTCTTCTACCTTCAAGCATTTTTTTTAACCTATGTTCCACTTTTGTTCTTTTTACAACTGATCTATGATTGCGATAAAGTTAATCATTTAGTGCTGATTTAAATATTTATTTAATGCTGTTCCTCTCAAGCTATCTGATGTGAGTGAACAGCATTTTTCCCCCAAAGTACCAGGGACAGGTACCATATTTGTACACAGTGGCTACAACTGTTCCTTACTTTCCTGGAAACTCACCAGCCACCATTTTGAGTAGCACTGATTTAATGTATCACGTTAACTCCTAATCTGAGCATGACTACCCATAGGCCAGCCCAATCACCAAAAGCACGGTGCTACTTGTGAAGGAATTAACTCCAAGGTCTCATTCTTCCACTAACTTGCCTGAAAGTACATGGCGAATAAGGCATGCACAGGGCCTTCCATGATTTCCAACCCAGCACCGGTTCCAAGTTCTACTGTAACGCTGGCTGCTCATCTATTCGACGTATTATCTTTGGCCAGGACAAATGGATTGCTGGTGACTTAATTGTTTTTTTCCTGACATTACGGGAGAAGATTTATGAAACTGACAAACTCTTCAAAAATGATCAAGAACACAAATCCAAGGAAAATGATCTCAACCTCTGGAAACTCGGAACAAAAATTATTTTGGCAAAACAATATCACCCAAAGGGGTTCTAAACATATGGAATAAGTTACCACCAAAAGTCCACTGGAAGGAATACCAGAGCACTCTTGGGACAATGGAATTCGTTCACAGCACTCCTATCAAGGACACACCGGGTTAGAGTCAGAAAAACTAGGAGAGTACCCAGGGAATCCATTCATGATCTTCCTCTTCAAAGTTCCCCCGAGCCTTATAAAAAAGCCACACACGACAGAAAATAAAACAGGGAAGAGTGGGGTGGGGAGGAACCAAGGCAAAAGATTTTTGATGAGACAAGTTTCTAGTAAAATCAATCCCATTTTAAAGAAAACAATTAGCTATTATTTTCCCCAACGTACCATTTCACTAATTCCCCATCTATAAGGAGATGTGTACAAAGATAAGTGCTTGTGTTCTTTCCTTCTTGGTGGCCAACAATTGTGTCCAAAGAAATGGAAGTGTGATGTAAGCAATTCTCAGATAACAAAAGTTCTCAGTTGTTGCTCAGCTGTGGTAAGCTTCTGTTTGGCAAAGTGATTTACCTCACTCAAAAATGCAGAGAAGTTCCCTGCTGGCTGAAACATCAGCCTTATTATTCATTTGTACAACACTTGGTGATAATAAAGATTTGGGGAACTTTGATCTTGCCCCGCACTCCTTCTTGACCACGTGTGCCTTTGTATTTCTTTTATTCAGGTACATTTAAATTTCTTTTAACTGAACTGTGTTTTAATAATTGATTGAATTGTGCTTTAATATTACAATTGGTTATCTTCTTGGATGTTCCATTTTAGCCAAAATGTCATGGGTGAAAGGAAGGTTATAAGTCAGATGTATGAAATAATCATGACAAAAGATCCCACAATTAGAGGTTAATGGGAAGAAAAGCCAATGCAGTCCCCATGAGTGGCAGGTGAGACAGAAGGCATCAAACCCAAACTGTACAGAGCATATCAGTTTTCCTTCAAGAGCAATTTCACCAGATGCACTAACAGCTTCCTTGGGTATCTTTTCCCTTGAGAAATTAAGGTTTAAATCCAATTGTTAATCCTAAATAGAGTCGAACCACTGAATCAACTAAGTAAAGTACATGCCTTCAAGTCACAGGTTGACTTTTGGAGACCAATCAACTGTTGAGTGGTAAATCAACATTTAGATTAAGTATCCGTTGATTAAGTGGATCCACCCTGGCTGGAACTAGTAAATGGATTTAATCTTAGATAATAAAGTCTTAGATAATAAAGGAGAGGGGAAGATATAAAAAGGAAGGCAAGGAAACTGGTGCAGAGCAATCTATTACTCTCCTTTCTTACACTCTGGGAGCTGTAAGTCTCCCCTTTTTCTGCTACCTTGGAACACTCAAATAGCTGCTCGAAAACGAAGGCAAATCACACTAGATCCCCTATACCTTCCCCCATTTTTGAGCTACCTGAAGTTTCACTTACTATTTACATGGACAATGATGAGTACTTTGTTCAACAAGAGAGGAAAAGATGTCTCCTTTCCACAAACCCTGGTCCTGCTCTTTGACTTGTTTATGGGAGGGAGAGAAAATGCAAAGCTGCCATGATGGAGACAGGAATATTTTCTCCCTCTGCAAAATTAATTTTTTTGTCAAGCATTGCAAAATTCCCTACAGATGGATTGTTCAATTGCACAAGTCTGCTTTCACGCACACATGCTTCTATAATTGTTAGTTCTGTCATTTGCCTGTCTGGAAGCAATCTGGAACTGCAACGCCATTATTACTTAATTAGCCAAACAATGGTGACCAAACTTATTTCCACAAATCCTAGTAACTTTCCCTATTTTATTAACATTTTTGTTAATCTGTTCTTCTCAAAAAAATTTAGATTGCTCTGCATTTGCTTATTTTTATGAATATAGCAGCAATCAAAATAAAAACTGCAAAGCTCACAGCAGTCTCTATGGTACCAGTTTCTGTGTTGTGCAGAAAACAATCCACTCTCCAAAATGCAAAAAAGAAGGTACTGGTGGGTGCTCACAAATTTGAAGGCTTCTATTAGAAATAAAATGTCACCTAACCAGGGCACCAGCTCTTTAGGAAACCCATCATCCCATCCTGCACTAGGAAGTAACTAAGCCTAATGCCCACTATAGGCCATGCCAATATCTCAAAATCTATATAACACTACCCAGGTGCTAGTTCTTCTGGATGACCACATGGGGTAAGGAATAGATGATGATAGGTCAAACGCCTAATTCCCATTCCCCAATCTTGATTGGCGGAATGTATCACAACCACAGCTGCTGTTCTCCCCAACACCATGCACTTCAGAAAACTGGATATGACCAGTGACTAATCTTTCCAATATAAAATCGTAAGCTGTGGCTCTTATCCTGTTAATATTTCAAAATGAAACAAGCAGAAAGTTATTTTATTGGTGGAACGGGTAGTGTTTGCTGCTTAAAGGGCATCTTTAGATGCCATTTCCCCACCTCTGCCACTCTCTCATCAATTTTAAGTGTCTGGAGTTTCTGATAGAAAGGAGCAGTACCCAAAATGTAACGGATAACATAAAGAATAAAGCAGGAGGTTATCTGTTAAAAACCATAAATGAATAACCACAGTGGTTTACTTTCTAAACTCTACAATAAGCAAGTGAAATGTACAACCTTCAAAACAGTACAAAAGTTTTCCTACTTCTGTTCCCATCAACTTTAGCTCTTGATTTTTTTTTTATTTCATAAATTCCAGTGCCATTAATCTGATACAAATGAATAAGCCTGAATGGGCTTGTTAATGTAGCTTAAGTCATGTATATATTTCTGTGAAGTCCTCATCAAATAACCTGATAGGATTCTGGACAGCCCTGTAAGCCAACAAACTTGTAGCTAAAAGGAGAACTTTAAGGACATAAGGATAAGCATGCTCCTTAGACCAGTAATCTACGTCTACAACTTCCCTTTCCAATTTTCTGCAACACATGCATGTATGTATGTACATATGTATACACACACACACACACATACATGTATATGTATATATGTGTGTGCGTGGATGGATGTATATATTCATATTAATTGTAGCCAACAGAAAGAAAAATATCCCCATACCCCATCTTGAACTTTGATTTCTCTAGAGTATAGAAAAATGTTATCTTACTGCAAAAATTCTGAATGTTTATTCTGTTTTGATCCCCCGAAACCTCCGAGAAGCCTAGCCTCTATCTACACTGATAAATGTTGGCATGACAAAACACTCTGTTAAAATATTTGACAGGTTATGCTACAACTTGTAAGAATTATTTTCCTAAAAAACAAACATTTACACTAAAATAAAAATGTCTATATAAGCAAAGAATGAGCAAGTTTCCAAAGAACAGCAAAAGCAGATGGGAGCCCCACGCACAAGGCAACGGTTGAGTAGTATGTCAATTTTCTAGAAACTGTTTTTCACAGAAAAAAAAAGGGGTGGCTCTGAAGGAACACTTAATGGTTAATTAGAAAAATATTCTAACCATTCCTGCTGTCACTTTCTTGAAAACACTTCAGAGGATGTGGATATTTCATTGTTTGGTTTTCAGCCATGGAAACACTAGCACAGGTACCGGTTTCCTGAGCTAGGATCTTCCAGTTTGGCCGCAACACACCCGAGAGATGATCTCACCCTGCTGTCCCGCTGCATTAATTTAAAAAGACGGAGCAGCCTCCTTTAAAATGCCTCTTAATCATCATGTCAGAAAAGGTGTAAAGAAGCAGTCTTGATGGCAGCGCCTAAGGCTACTGAAAGCCTTTCTCAAAGTCCAAATGGCATTTTGAAATACCGGAAGTCCTTTAAAGACTTTGTTATAACTGGAGTTCAGCTGTTGATGTTCCACCGGGAAATCTATGCATTGTGGGTGAGACTTTATTTATATTTCCAGAGAAACCCAAATTTGAAAAGTCATAAACTGGGGCAACCCAAACTGTGACTTCACTGTATTCATTTTAATTCGTAAGCCTCCATGAGTCTTGATTTTGGGGAAAAGGTGGGGTATAAATACAAACAATATATTCTTGCTGTTCTTGTTGATACAATTCCCCCTTTATATATCTATGCTGCTTTCAGTTGTTTGTTTTATTGCGATGACCGTGCTTCTAGTATTATTTAGAGACTGTCATGTTGCTCCAACATAAGCTGTAGAGATGACAGTTTTTCTAACTAAATAGCAAAGAAAACATGGTTCATAAAGAGAAACACTCCGTCTAATCTTAATTTTCAGCAATGTTTCTTGACTAAAGTTGAGTCCTCCTCTTAGCCTGTCACACCAGCATATTTTCTTTTGAACATGAATGGACCATCCCTTAAGCTCCACCACATTTCCCAGACACCCACACCCAAAAAACAATCTACTTCCCCACATTCTAAAGGCTCACCATCATCTGTTCCTATAACGGACTTGTAGAGCTGGCGGCAAGGCAAAGTCTCTGTCCTGAGGAAGTTACAATAGGTGGTTCTTAGATCTGGAGGTTCACCAACATGACTGCACACTGTTTTGGGTTTACTGTGAACCTTTTGGAAAAACGGTGTCAAAAAGTTTCCTCCAGGCGGCAGGATATAAATGAATTAAATAAATAGAATTAAAATGAATTAGTTAAGGAACTGAGGGCTATAAGTGGAAGCACACAGAAACTATTTAATGTTATTTAAAGACATCGAGCTCTACCATGCCTGAGGAAATCCTGTGGTCAAAACAGTGGGACCTGAAGGCTGGCTGGGCTGGTCCACAAACATTAATGCACTGACATCATGTCACAGGTCTCAGAGAGGTGAGGAAAATGACCTACTTATCTTTAGAATACCACACTTGCGCCTGTGCAGAAGCACTGCACACAAATGAGAAGGCTTTCGGTTTCAGTTGACCCAGAGCTCCCTCTACAGTATCAAAGGGCACTAATATAATCTTTCTCTAAAAAAGAAAGAGAACAGAAGTTCGGTTGTTGAAGTTGCAGATCTTCCCCCAAGCTACAAAACTGACGTGGACTTTAAAAAAACAGATCAATTGAAGATTCCCTCCTGCTTTCTTTTTTTCTTTGAAAGACTGGAAACCATTTATGGATATTTTTTTTAGCAATGCGAAATGTATTGATATAATCATCTTCGGTTATGATTATTCGTAATTCTTCTAAGCTGAATGTACTTGGGATAAGACATGGGATAGTAATTAATTTTTCTTTTTCATTACATTTGGTATGGGTAGCTCAGAGTTCCTTCATATATTAGCGCAAGAGATGAGTCTTTTAGTAATGGATTATATTATAATGTTTAAGTTCTAGTTTAGTTTAGCTTTAGTTCTAATTATAGCGTATCATTTGTGTGTGGTTTGCTTCTTTTCTCCAGTCTGGGAAGCTACCATAAGCATCCATGCCGCTAGCCCCTCTCCTTCTCTGGATCTATTTCTTCAGTCGCCACTCTCTACCCGCAGTCCAAGAGGCCTTGAAAAAGCTTCTGTTGGGCTGCCCCCCGAATAAGGACCCCAGCCATTCTTCCTTCAGAGGCTTGCTGTGACAGACGCTATAAAGCACAATGTAAACGTTAAAAAGCGTTAGAACTGCAGCGGCTATATCTTCCAAGCCTTCTCCACAGCTGAGCAAAGTCACTTCTCCTCTTCCAAAGCAGAAAGCGCAAGGGTGGGGCCAAAGCGATGGCCAGAGGGCAATTCACATTGCAAAGCTTCGTTCTCCAAGCTTTCATAAATCTCGGCAAGAGTTTTACTGGATGGGTCCCCCAAAGGCAGTTTTCACCAGCCTTTATATATACAATAATCCTATTAAAAGGCCAACATCTGTCTGCGTGAAAATTTGTTGCCAAAGAATCGTGTTGAAAAGGTCAGACTGCGACAACCTCTTCTTACTCCATTAGAAACGGCTTCACTTAAATAAACAGTTGAGAGAATTACTCAAAATTATTGCCTCTTTAGAGGAAGAACATTTTAAATGCTGCCTGCTGGTTCGAAAATTTGACCACAACACACAAAATATTTCAGTTCTCCTTAGGAGTGGGAGACCCCATTCATATTTGAACTTTTCTAAGAACCTTCAGAGCAGTCCAAAACAGTCCATCCCAGGCCTAGACAAACCATCTCATCAGAATTCTTCTTCTGTGCCTTTGGCCTGCCATTCTGTAAGCTCTTTCCTTCATCTGTTGCTCAACTGATCACTGCACCTATTTTTAATTTTGGAATATATATAAACACAATATGCAACATGCAAAAAAGGAGGATTATTAGAGACATATGCCAAATGGTTGCGTACCAAAAATGTTGATTTTTTTTTTTTTAAGGAGATTTGAGGAACAGAACTGCAGAGGGTGTTTTTGGTTTTTTCCCTTTCCATTTCTTTTTTTTTGGGGGGGGAGCAGAGAAATCGCTGACAAGGCTATCCTATAAACAATACATTTTTTATGGGCATTTCCTGTTTTTAAAAAATATTGTTTAGAGTTACCCAAGTCACTGTTTACTTTCAAAAGAGCTCCACATTAACAGAAGGGCATAATGAGTTACAGGAGGCAGCATGCTGGTACATTATGTTGCTTCCTAGAGGAACGATGTTGTTTTCATAGGGCTGTGTTTCAACTCTGAGGCGCAACCACAGAATTAGGTCACAGTTTTGAAAGCCTTATATACTTTTTTGAAATTGAAATTAAGTGCTCTTGATCTGCTAGACTACCAGGGTCTCTTGGAAAAGAAGGAAAAAAAAAGAATTCTGTTCTGGATGTGCTCCAGGAATGCAAGGGCTGTTTGGACCAATAAGAACAAATAATGAAAGAAAGCTGGACACTTAAGTAGGATATTGCTTTTAGTAGGCTGCACGGCTTCTACCGTCTGTTGCTTCACAATCTTCAGAACTCAGTGTTTGAGTGACACTAAACCATAGCGGGGAGGGGGTGTTTCATGATGATTCGGGAAGTCATCCCATGCCAATCACTCATTAGTTCAAGGGTGGGCAAATGAGGAAGAGGGGTAATTTTTGCCCCCTAACCCTCCCAAGCGGGCAACACTGACACATCAAAGCCTCCAGAAACAAAAAGAAAATAAGGGGAATTTTCATTCCCCAAGCCCTCAAAACAGCTCAAAACCAAGCCTTTTGACTTTTTGCAAAAGAAAAAAAAATGACTTTGCAACTTATGGTTTTGATGATTAGAAAAGGAAGGCTTCTGAAAGAAGGGAATTTGCTGTAATTTTAGAGAGACAGAGGTATGAATATCTATATGCATGTATAACTGCTGAAGAGCAAAAGTCCCTTCTGTCTGTCTGTCTGTCTGTCTGTCTTTTCTTCTGCTTTGATTTCTTTTTTCTTCCTTTTTTATTTTTTACATTAACTTTTATGTAACTCTGTAACTTTTTGTAACTTTTTTTTTTAAAAAAAGTTCCTCTTAATGAATTTACTTTTTTTTTAAAGGCTCAGAATCAAGCTACAACATGCCGCTCTTCTGCTCCTCCAGTCCCCTCCCCATACCTTGCCAGAAGCCCCAACATCAGTCAAAATCAAAACAGAAAATGAGCAACATCACTCTCGGTTTCAACTTTGGCCAATTCTGCAGGGACACTACTGTGTTTTTAAGGTATCTGAGAAGCAGAAAATTGCATTTTGCAGTGGTTTTGATCCATTTTGGCAGGTTTGTGGGTGAAAAATGACCCAGAATTCTTTTGTTTTTTAAAGGATCTGGGGGCTCCAGAGAGCTTCAAGACCTGCACTTCAAGGCCCTAAAGGCTGAATGTGACTCACAGCCCACCTCACCTTAATTCTTTAGTGGAAAGCAAAGCAACACAGTTTAGGAAATAATAAGAGAATACTTCAGTGTACTTCAATGCTATCCAGTTAACTCCAAGGCTCTTTGAATGCCAAGAGGACCTGGAGACAAAACAGCCATTAGATGTCTAAGTAGGAACCAGAAGCAACTTAGAGAGACCATTTCTGCAGACCAGAAGCAAATTAAGCCAACTATAAGATTTTTGTAACATGAGATACAT
This sequence comes from Ctenosaura bakeri, assembly GCA_948474755.1. NCBI lineage: Eukaryota > Metazoa > Chordata > Lepidosauria > Squamata > Iguanidae > Ctenosaura > Ctenosaura bakeri. Next base: position 24,468 of record CAOLHI010000692.1, read on the forward strand.
CTGCACTAAAACGGTGAGATCACCATATCATACAGAAGCCCAAATATTTAAGCAGTGAGTTTTACGTGTCTGTGGCACAATGTCCATTACAAAACACTCTTGATGATACAGTTTACCTGGTACAACAAGTGCTATGTTACTGACACATTTATTCAGGTGTGACAAAGGAATCATAAGGAAGGAAATAAATGAAAGAGCAAAACCAAAAAATACTGACTAAAATGGAATATCAAAAATAATAATGGCCACTACAACAACTGATCCCCTTTGCAATCTACTGCTGACGCCTCTGGGAAATTGCAGCAGATCTTCAGGGCTGTGAAGATAATGACCTTGAGTGTAATGATAGTGATCTGTCAACAGATCACAAATATCAGCAGCTAACATACAACCCACTCTTGCTCTCAAGAGGTCTCCCATACATATAATGGTCTGGGGCTTCACCATCTTAGAGCCACAAATGCACGGCTGCTGAGTACAAGGAATCCCTTCCTACTTTCCCTCCAGGTGAGCTGATGGCATTGTCTGAAACAGAAGGGCGGGAAAGGTTTTTCTAAGGGCAACAGAGGTTGTCTAAGTCTTCGAAATGCTGTTGAGAATATTGTTCTCTCCTTGCTGAGAACACACTGCTGGCTAGCAAATACAGGTTCAAAAGGATCATTCTTAAAAATTCTGCCACCAATAAAATATCTGTCCTTATGGACTAAAGAGGTCTGGACATCTTCAAAATGAGATTAGGACAACGATGACCAGTAATGAGTCCATCCACCCTGAGCATATTGCTTGATGAGAACTGACATACTATTGTGGTACTGACTTTCAAATGAACAGGAATTTGGCCCAAAATCCTATCTTATTGATTTATTTATTTAATATCCCATTTTATTCCCAAATGGGATTCAAGATCTTAAAGAATGATATGCTTACCTTCAGCATTCAGGGTGATGAGAGTCACGTTGTTCCCGATATTCTGGCTTCCTAACTGACCGCTGTTGGAAACTGAGTCACTGGCTTCAGAACCACTTTCTCCATCTTCATTGTGACTATCTTCGTGCCCTGGGACTTTCACCACAATTGTGTTCTGCCTCCTCCCAGGAACAGCACTGGAAAGTATGAGAGAAGAGAAGAAAAAGAGCAAATTCATTTATGAATGATGGGGGGATATACTTTATTGATTTCAGCCTCCTGCTACAGCCATAAGCTGATTTGGAGATTTGTCTGCGCACCTGGTTTTCCGAGAAGCTGGTAAAAAAGTATTTTGAACTACAACTCCCATAATTCCCAGAATCCTTCTGCCAGCATGGCCACTGGCTATTTGGAACTGTAGTCCAAAACAATCACCTCTTCCAAGCTCTGAACTTGCTACATATCAAGATGACAGTAACACAATCTCTAAAGACCTGCAAATAAAAACTGTTAATATATATTGTATTTATGGAAGTTCAATTCCTCCTTTGGATCTCTTCATTCCACCAGAGACCCAGGTCTAGTCTGAAAAGCAAGACATGTAACCAGGGCACAACACACACATCTGTGGCTGACATTAGCAGTTATGTGGTCTGCAACTCTATAAATTTAAAAACATTCATACGATCCATATGGCCCCAAAACAACACAGAAAATGAAGAAATGAAAGCCAAGGAAGTGATTAAATTAAATTTAGCCTTAAGGTACTGAGGGCTAAATCCAATTATTTAGCACCAATTAGAGAAGACTTATAGAGACAAGTGGGACTGGGTTCAGACGAGACTAACAAGTCCCAATTCATTTCAATAAGGCTAACACTGGTTTTAGTCATGAGCTGCATGAGTCTGGCCCAAGTCCCCTCCAACTTGTCATCCTTATCATCCTATTTCTAAGCCTCACCAAGTAGGCTTGGGGGAAATTCCTATCTGAAACTCCGGAGAGCCTCTCCCAGTTGGTGCACTCAAATAATCAGCTGGAGGGTGCAACAGCCCTTGAGGCCCCCCATCAGTCTCCACCAAGGTCCCTTGAACCCCAAGCAAATATGTTGTTTTAAAAATGTTTCAGTATGATTTTGGGGCAATGTTTGCCCTAAAATAAACAGAAGCCTCCCAACATGTGAAAACATGGGAAAATACTCCCAGTCCACCCCAAAAGCCTCCCAGAACCCCATCCTTTCCCTAATTGCTCCATTTTCCCACTGCAACCTCTCTCAAAATGGCAACAGAAACTGACAAAACATCACTTCCTGCCACCATTTTGGGAAGGACTTCAGAGGAAAACAAGTATTTGGACTTGCTCTGTGTGTGAGCAAGTGCAGTCTGGGTACACAGGAGGAAGAGACTATGGAGTTGTTACTAACTTGCTCAGGATATTTTCCAGTGAATCTGCTGCTCTGTTCAGTGGCTCCTCCTGTCCCACCATCTTGGCTACAATGGAGTTCTGACGATCATTGTTGAGTATTACTGTGGTCTGGGGAACAACGCTGCAGAGACAATAAGGCGGAGAGAGAAATGACAAAATGGAAAAGACGAAAAGCTTTTTGGACACTCACTAACCAACTTTTGGATTTTTGATGTGTTCTTCCATGAAAAGCATCACCAGGGTAGATTTGTTGGGCCCCCCTCCTCCCTCCCCTTTTTTGGGGTTTCAAGGCTGTTTACTTATGTATCATACACTAAAGCTTGTAATCTGTCTTATTATGATATTTGTACCATTCCAAGAACTCATAATTCTTTCAAGGAGCTGACTGCTCCAGTGGAATTATGTAATGCCCTTTGACCTTTGGCGGAATTATGATTTTTTTTCTAACCAACTTAGAGCATACAGAAGGAGAAGAACAAGTCTGCTAGCCCCCAAATCTAACAATGTTTCACATTCCTACACTGATAATTTATGCTCTCCTCCCAACCCAAAAAAAAGGAGCTCAAATTGCCAAGCTGTTTTATGAGTAAAAAAGGGAAGGGGAAGAGAGGAAGATAAGTATTTGTAAGACATGATAAAGATACATACAGACACAGTTAGGCATGTTGTAGAGAATGCAGATAGCAAGAAAGCTTTTCTCTTTCCCTCTCTTGTGATACTAGAAGGATAATGACATAGTGGAAAAGGTCCAGAGGAGGACAACCAAGACCCATGAAAAGTCTGGAAACTAAGCCCTTTGAGGAACAGCTTAGGGAGTTGGGTACGTTCAGTTTGGAGAAGAAAAGACTGAGAGGTGATATGGCAAACCTCTTAAAATATATGAAGAGATATCACAGGGAACATGAAGCAAGCTTGTTTCCTGCTGCTCCAAAGAAGAAGAAAAACGAATGGATTGAAATTACAAGAAAAAAAGGTAGCAACTAAACCTTTGAAAGAACTTCCTGTTGGTAAGAGTTGTTCAACAGTGAAACAGACTGCCAGAGAGAGTGGTGGACTCTCCCTTGTTGGAGGTCATTACATGGAAGCTGTATGACCATCTTCTGGAAGCACTTTAACTGTGTAATCCTGCATGCCAGGGGGTTGGACTAGATAGCCCGTTTCCACTCTAAAGTTCTAGGATTCTACTAGAAGCTGGGGCCACCCACTGAAGGTGAATGGTGAATCAGGACAGACAAAAGAAGCACTTTTTCATACCATGCAGAGTTAATCTTATGGAATTCACTGCCACAAGATACTGTGATGGCTGCTAACTTGGACAGTTTAAAGAGGATTTAGAGAAATTCATGGAGACAAGAGGCATCAGAGGTGGGATACTTCATGTGCTATACCAGGAAGGGCATGCCCCCCCTCTCTCTCTCTATACACACACACACACACACATATACATACATACACACACACATATATATATATATTATTTGCAGGGCCATGTGAGAGATAGAGTGCAACTGCAGTCATCTTCTACTGGTACATTTCCTGCAGGCAACTGGTTGGCCACTTTATGAACAAAATGTCAGACTAGATAGGCCTTACTTTGAAACGGCAAGACTCTTCCGGTAATTTTAGCTTCAGGGAATACTAAATAAAGAACATACAACCTGTGCTGTGAACTAATCCACAGCTTGTTTGGTTGCAATGATATTTCTGCTAGAATAGGTTTCTGTATTTACTTCAGCTCTGCTCATGCCTCTATTTGCATGTGTACAGAAAGCCCCATTCCAATTAAAAGCAGCCAAAAGGGCCCATAATGCAGATCAAGTTAATCTGGTTCACTTCTTGTTTTTCCAAAACATTTCAGGTGTCTAAAATTCCACTTGTGAGTTTCAAATGGAATTATGACCCTCTATTCAGACATTTTATTGCTGTTCTTCTGAATGTCCAATTCTTTTATCACCCACATCCTGCAATTTCAATAAACTTGGAATGCCTGTTTAAAAAGTGTCACTTACCAAGACTGTAATTTTAATGAACACTCTGAATAATTAATTGCAGCCATAGAGATAAATGCAATAAAATTAAGCTTCCGTTTATGGAGACCTCAGGCTTTTGCTCATTCTGTAGTTTCCTTTGAATAGAAAATCTTTTAAAAATGAAAATTGATATAAAATGGGAAAGTCCTCTTTTTTTTTATAAAAAAAGAACTAATTCATTTTTGTAGACCATTTTAAAGTGTGCCTGATGGCATTTAATTAACTTAAAACAACTTAAAAATGAAAGGAGAAGGAATGCCCTGATATAAGCCATTAGTAATTAATTTAATGAGCGCAAAGGGTTATGGTTCCTCTGCATTGCAGAGAATTTGACTTTGCCCAGCACCTCTTGCTTCCCCCACCCAAAAAAAAAACAACTTTAGTGTTCCTTTTCTAAAGTGACACTGAATTAGGCCACACGTCTCCTCCTTCAGCTCAGTAAAATTGCTGGCAAAAAGAAATTCAAACCGAACTGGAGCTACGTGCATGATGCATCCACTCACAGCTTCATTTGTACAAACAAGAAGTGCCAAGATTCAAGCCATAATATCGAAGCCCCGTGAACGGGTGAACTTCTAAATGTAGCCATTGATACGGCATGTGCTGGATTCATTAACAAACGTGGAGGAAAATTCTTGCAGCTGAAATGGCACTTCACATAGAGTGCATGAATGTACTATTCAAAAGGAAGTTGAGAGAGAGAGAGAGAGAGAGAGAGAGAGAGAGAGAGAGATTAAGCAGAAGCCAGTGGGACGTGTAAGGTGCCTTTGGCCATTGGCACACACAGGTGCCAGTCTCCATTTTTCAGCAGGTGAGGGTGAAAGGAAGGCATCTTTAAAAAAAATAATCATCTGATTCCCAGCAAAAGGTCTTCCAGGTATAGTTTAAATAAAAGACCATGCATTATTTTTTAAAAAATAGGAAAGCAACAGAATCATCAACAGGGCGGTTCAGAGATTATGTGCAATCGTGGCTGACTGTAGCACGCAGAAGCAGGCATAATCCTGGACTCCCAGACTTGTTACGTGGCAGGATTAGGAAGTTCTCAATCCTGGCATGCAGAAAAATCATCATTTTCAGGTTTGGATAAGGCAACAAACTATGGTTTGTTGTAAGCAAGAACCATAAGCTGCTAATCACAGCTTGCCCAGGATGGAGAAAGCTGTGAAGAAGAAGCATTTCATGAGTTTGAGAGTCATGCCTGCTTGTGCTCATAATGCTGTTGTTACTGGTTTCTGAATGCAGATATATTTGATTTGCACAAGATGTGACACATTTCTTAAGACCCTCTATCTGCTTGACCTGCATCCCAGCTACTTAGATGGGACTCAGACGCAAGAAAGAGAATTATTTTCCTCTTTAGTCAGACATGTTTCTGACAAGATTCTTCCTCCTCTACACATCACTGCAGTAGTTAAGGGAAACAGAATATCTGTTCCAGAACAAGAGACCCATTTTGCAGGCATCTTTGTGAGCCAGGGACCCTGCCCAGCATGTATGACACAGTAAACAGCATTCTACAAATGGATCCAAAACGAACAACCTACATTTCAAACAGAATCATGCACCCAGTTCAGACTGTTAAAGAGAATTATTGCAGGCTGTACTATACATCTTCATAAGGAGCGACTTCCGTGAAAATGGGATCGGGGTGATGCTCCCTTTTAAATCTAAACAGACCACAAACCAACCATAAATAAATATCTGAACATGCAAACAATAATCTCTCTCCCACTATCAAAAAAGAAAGGGAAATTTAGTTTTAGTTTCACTGTATATTGTTTATGCATAGTTTGTTCCCTTTGCTTTTGTTTTTCTTTTCTTTCTCTGCAAATCTGAAATAGTCTCTGTGCTAAAATTAATACTGGGTTTTTTTTTTAAAAAAAGAAGAGAAATAAAGAATCAGATCGAGGGTTAATTGCAGATGGTGCAACATCTTATTTATTTCATGTATTTACTTGATTTCCATCCTGCCTTTCTCCCAAAATGGGACTCAAAGCAGCCTTAAATGAGACTTCAATCTTCTCTGACAGCATGTTTCAAGATTCTACCATTACAGGAGAGCTTACCACAAAATGTGTTATCTAACCTAACCATCATCAATTATAGTCAGCCCTCCACGTTCCCCAGGGTTAGAGAAGCAGGACCCTGGCAAAAGTGGAAACACTGCAAATATCAAAATGTGTGCATGTGTGTCTGTGGGAAGTGGGCTGAGGCATGGGGGGGGACAGGTACCAGGGTCCAAGCCAGATCAGGGAGAGAAGAGGGAAAGGGGATGGGTTGGCACAGTGCCCCTATACTTCCTCTCCGTTGTCCATCTCCTTCCTCCTTCCTCGGGTGAGAACTCAAGCATCCTTAGCTGGCAGCACAGCCTGATCAGAGCTGCTGAGAGGGAAGGTTCCCCCAGAAAAGAAATGCAGGGAGGGACAAGGATTGGAGAAACTTGCAAATAATCAAATCATGAAAATCAAACCCACAAAGGTGGAGGGCCAACTGTAGTAAGATTTTTGTCTGCAAAAGAGAAGGAAGGGAGGAGGGAAGAAAGGAAGGAGAGAAAGAGGGATGTAACACATTCAGACTAAATCACTTCTCTGCGCTCCATTGCTCTGATGTATTGGGAATGTGAAGACTGCTCTCTCTCTTCTGGGGCTGCCGATCACCTAGACTTTCAAAATTAGCCATAGGAAATACAAAAATAACTTTCATGTTTTTAAAGACAATAAACCTGAACAGTTACTACAGCTATTAATAAAGCCACAGGTTTAGATTCTTCAGGGAGTCTCACAACATTGGCCTCTGTTTTGAGGGGAGGAAAAACACATCTGAATTTTGCAAACAAGTTCCTGCCAGAGGCAAATTTTAACATGGAAAAGTGTATGCGTGACTCACAGCCATCTCTATTCGTTTGTGGCTTTTTTGGCCAATAATCTGTCACTCATCCAGAAGACGGCCAATAAAAAGAAGAGGGCTTTTGGCACCCGCCAAATTACTCTCCTCTGCTTCCTTGAGTTGACTTTAATAGTCTAACAGGAAACGGAGAAGAGGGGGGAGACCTCAAAAGGAATCAACTGACATTTCACCTCCCGCAAGGTAGGTGTTCAAAGAAGTTGGATATTATGGAAAAGCGAGTTATGGAAAAATTCATACAGCAGCATTTCGGGCAAAAACTGATTCTTGTAGAGTAGTGGCTTATTTATAGAACTACTTGGATGGAGAGGAGGGTTGTCAGATTTCTGGAATCTGACTTGAAATCGGTTCTATGTATTCTTTTGTCAAGAATGCATAACTGGGTGCAGATGCCATTTCAGAAAGATGGTTGACGGTACCATGACACGTATCAAGGTACCTAGACACGTATCAAGGATAAACCAGTGAAACCACCACTTGCCCTGCAGGTAGATCTAATCAACAGGTTTGCACCACTGCTTCTAAATGTATGTACCAGCTGCTCGAGCATCAATCCGCATATGGTGCCAGCAAACATCATTCAGTTCAACTGTTTCCAGTTTGCAGTCCAGCAACCCAAAGATGAACCGATATTATCGTCTACAGTAGACTTTTTAACCCAATGAGAAAAAATCCCCAGGAGGGAAAGGTGAAGCAAATAAAACACCAGCAAAAAAAGCAAAGGAGACAACAGCAAGACGGGACAACTGCAGTGGAAACACCTTCAAAAAGCTCCCTGGCAAACATGCACAAAGCTTTCTCCAACCACCCATTCAAATGCAGCTCTCAGTTTCACACCTTTTGGTCACTAGAGTCTGGAGCATCAGGATAACAAGCCAGACCCTATAACGATGCGGCCTGTGATTATTATGCCCTTTATGGTCAGAAGCCAAAACATACCAGTCCATCCACCCAATGTGACTCATGGACTTGAAAGATTTATGAAGCTGTGGTCAATTCTCCAAAACTGAACAGTCAAAAAGAGCAGCATTTATTAAAATAGCAAAAACATTCTAAGTATGTTTTTTCTCCCCTCCAAAAAAAAAACTTCAGCTCAGCTATGCAGCAAAAACTGTGGCTTTCTCTCAGCTACAGAAGACATTTATGTCAGAGTTTATCCCCTTAGCTCTGACTCTACAAAGACCCCCTTTGAATGCACAGACATGTAGACGGGGATGATTTACTGGTTTCAAATCCAACTTCACCAACCAAACTGGAAAATCTGTGTTTAAACGATGACTGTCATGGTTTGTTCACCTTCGGGGAGGCTATTTAATACATAGCCATAATATAGAGGCATTACCTAGCATAACCATCCACTGAGAAAAGGGCAGGGAGAGAGGACATGTCCAACTGCAAAAGGTTTCTTTATAGACCAATCATCAGTCCAATGCTTCCGTGACTCAGAGTTCCCAAGACTGGGTCAGCACAAGCCTTGCAATACCTGAATGTCGGCTCCACGAAAAAGAGAGAGAAAGAGAGCGCTTGCTTATGCGTTCCCTTCGGTGGGGTTTGTTACTTTTAAATACAATCAAAAAGGCCCTCATAATCAAATTTAAAGCCTTACATGGCCTTTAAAGAAGTCTTTGGCATCACTTCCTGCCCCAGGCTATGGGAATGGCAAAAGAAAATAGAAATAAACCCAAGGCCCTTTCACATCACACTGTTACAGTGCTATGGTCTCACTTGAACTGCTATGGTTCCATCCTATGGAATCCTGCTGTTTGTACTTTGTTGAGGCACTATTCATTTAGTGTTATTTAATTATACCCCGCTTTTCCCCCATATGGGACCCAAAGCAGCTCGGACCATACGCTAAAACAATACAGCTAAAAGCTATCTGGAATACAAAAGCTTAAAAAGCATTAAATACAATTCTCTTAAATAAAATATTTATTTAAAACCATTAAAAGCACATTAAAACCTACCCATTTTACTACTTCAACCAGATTAAAACTTAAAAACTATTTAAATAGGAAGGTCTCATCCTGACGGTGGAAGGAGAACAGGGAGGGGCCAACAAGGCGTCCTGTGGCAGAGAGCTCCACAGCCTGGAAGCAGACCCTGAGAAGGCTCTCTCCCACCCGTATACCTGTAAAAATGGTGGGACTAAGAGAAAGCCTTCCTCCAAGGATCTCAAAACCTGGGTCGGCTCATACAGGGAGATATGATCTTTCAGACAACTCGGACCCAAGCTGTATAGGTCATAACCCATATTCCAAATGCTGCCTATGAACAGACCAGCAGCCAGTCAAGCTGTTTCAGCAACGTAGTTACATGTTCTGTATAACTGGCCCTGGTCAGCACTCCTGTCACAGTATTTTGGAGCTGCCCAAGTGTATAGCAAGAAAGCACCTCTGGACAACATGACCACTGAGGTAAGCCAGCATTGGGAGGCAACTGGGTTCTTCTCAAGCAATCAGGAATAATGTTTTATGATGGCAAACAAGTCTCAATAGACGGGGGTGGCGGGGGCAGGACTATTATTGCCTTCCAGAGTTCCTAGACGTGTCCCCACGTCTTCACTGAACGCTTAGCTCTCACCACTCTGAACTCCCCACCCCTTAAAGACACACATTTCCTTTTCATCAGAAAATAATGGAAATTCTTAGAAGCAGGATCATAAAAAGCAATGAAATATAAACACAATTTAATACAACATTCACTTCTGCTCCACTCTGCTAGGCATTGTACAGGAAACATAGTTATTCTTTATAAAGATTCATAAGCCAACCTTGCCGCAAGAGCTAAAGGCAAGTCACTGCATAATTCGAACTCCCTTTTCTCCAAAGGGTTGCCATCTAATTTTCAGGCTGGCCAAGGGGAATGCATTTTATATTATTTCTCCTCCAACAGTCAATCACCCTTCACTCTAGTCCTTATTGCTTTCTACTCTATAACAATGCTTTATTTTTCAACCTGGGTTTGGGGAAATTCTGGGGCCCCTTGGGAACTTGGCAAAGGTGATAGAGGTGGTTGTTGTTGTGTGCCTTAAAGTTGTTTCTGATGTATGGCAACCCTAAGGTAAACCTATCCGAGAGTTTTCTTGGCCTTCCCTTGAGGCTGAAAGAGTGTGACTTGGCCAAGGTCAGTAGTGGGTTTCCATGGCCAAATAGCAGTTCAAACCCTGGTCTCCAGACTCTTGGTTCAATGAGTAAACCATCTTCTCTGAGGCACACATGCAAACCACAGAAGGATAGAGAAGCTCAAAGTTTGTTGTCATATGTGATCAAATGCATGCACACCAGAACACATGCAAGAACTCAAGAGCTTGAAAGAGTAGCTTTTTGGACTACAACTCTCCAAAATCTCCCAGTCAGCATAGGCAGTGGCCATACAGACTGGTGCTCTAGTCCAAAAGGGTAGCTCTTCCAAGCTTTGTCTCAAATTCCACGCTATACAACGATCTGTTGACTAAGACACATGGATCCTTCAGTACAGTATGCACAGATCTGGAAAGCTTTCTTGAGAAGCAGAAGATCTAAAATAAACCCTGCCTCCACCAAAAACTTCCAAACTTCTCTCACTCCTTTGACTGACCATTATCCTGAAAATCGTACAAGTGACCACTATATGAGTCTGCCCAAGCTTCAAGGTCTGAGGGGAGCTTACTTCTGGTCCCACCAACACCACAGGTGTACTTGGTGACAGCACTGGACAGAAGCTTTTTGGTGGAACTCCCTGTTCTAGAAGTCCAGCTGGCCCTTTCCTGATGTCTTTCTGCCAGCGGGTAAAGACTTTCTATCACAAAGAGACATTTGATCTTATCTTGTTTTACATTTGCTTTTAAAATTGCCTTTAACTTGTTCTTTTAAAATAGAAGTTTGGTTTAATTGCATTTTAACTCTCGTTTTCAGTGGTACTGTGTTTTTAAAAGGTTGTACATCAACCTGAATCCCATGCTGGGAGAAGGGGTGGGGGAATATAAAATAAAATTTAAAAAATCTCCATCCGCTGCTTTACACCATGTCACTTATTCATAAAAAGCAGGGAGGGAGGGTGTGCAGACGGAAGATACATAAAGCCTTCCTCAAATAAGAACTCCTTTGAGGCTGGGAGAGGAAAAAAAATGGAGAAAAGATCAGGAACCCACAAGAAGACAGAGGATGATGGGGCGGATGGCAAAATCCCAAATTCTTCCTTGTTGGAAATGAGGCCAACCCACCTTTTTCATCTTCTGAGTTCTGCTTAATTTCCTTAATTTCTCCCAAATGAACCAAGTGGGATCCAGAAATTAACAACCTTCTTAATGCTATATTTAGCTTTTTAAAGTATACAGGCATTCATATTGTAGACAAGGACATTCTTTTTCCATCAGACATTCAGAACGGAGGACATGTGCTACATATTCAGATTCATATGGTGTGTGATAAACCATCAGACTTATTTATGACTCAGATGTTTTCTGTACACAAAGAATTCTGCCCACCCATTCTTTCCCATCACAACTTACCTACAGGCTCTCATCTACCTTTTTTTTTTTAAGGACACAATCAAACTGTGTCACACAGTTTGATTTATAGTCACATTAGTCACACTATATGGAAGGTGGCTTTTAAAGCTTGAACTGTCAACCCAATTCCCATGTGCAAAGACTATATTTGCAAAGTATTTTCAGTTCTCAGTGCCAAAGGTTCAGCTTTATATGTAATGCTTTTCTGCCCCCTTCTGTTTACTGTTAACCAGAGCTAGGGAAACATTATGCTGCTGTTCCAGTCTGATGGCAAACTGAACATATTCAGATCTGCAAAGCCATAGACACAGCCTGATTGCAAAATATGGCATACAGCAACACACTGCATAATTTGTACATGGAGACTTCCCTCTCCTCTTCAATAACAGCCGCTCCAGCCATCTGAGATTATACATATTTATTGGGGGGATACAGTATAGTGGGTCGTTTCCTGGTCTCCCCCAGTTTATTATATGTTTTAGAAATGCTCTCAGTAGAGAAGACCAGAAAGTGACCACTACCTTGTTAAAATAGTCATTCAGCTAGCAAAGGAGCGATCCAAAAATAAAAATACATATCCACTTGATCACAACAGGCAACTTAAATGGTCTGAATCCTTGAGCACTGAGGATATGCTGTAGAGTCCCATTTTGTCGGGCCTTAGGAACAAAATCTTAGAGCGCAAACCGGAGGTTACAGAGGGCTACCAGCAAATCTAAAATCCCATCTAGTGAAGTCAGAACCTTCCAAAGCCCCCAGATCACAAAGTGCAAATTGGTTTGAGGCCAAGGGCAGAAATAAAAAGAAAAGGAACTTAACTAAGCTCATTAGAAGTGTCCAAAGAGCTGGTCCAAAAATTCACATAAGAACCTGCTTCAAAAAGTGTCTCAATACAAGACTTTGCCAAAGAGAGCTTTCTCTCATCTCCAGAAACAGCCTATCTAACTATACTGGTCTCAACCAGCAGCAGCCTGAGCCCCTCCTTGTTGTTGCTGTTGTGTGCCTTCAAGTCCTTTCTGACTTAACGATGATCCGAAGGCAAACGTACCACAGGGTTTTGTCAGGCTGAGTGTGTGTGTGATGCGCCCACCATCACCCAGTGGGTTTCCATAGCCAGTCAGGGAGCCAGAACCTGGTCTTCAGTTCAACACTCAGCCCACCACACCACTCTGGTTCTGGCCCCCTTCTTTGGGGATGTCAAAAACAGGTGCAGGTAGACACTACCCCACCCACCTGATTTTCTTCCTTAGAGGAGTATGTCAATGACCCCATTCTTCCAAAGGAATGTGCTCAGCATTACTCAGTGTGGCAGTCACACAAACGGAGACCCAATCTTGCTGGTTTATGAAAGCTCAACTTCTTTTGCCCCCATCTCAACATTTGTTACGTCTCACTGCTTAGAATGGAACACAAACCTCCTAATGCAACATCAAATCTCAAATGTCCCCCCTTTGATGGTTTTATATTTGTTCTTTTCTGGTTAGGGTTATCACCTTGTTAATTTTTTGTTCTTTGAAATCTTTTATAAAGTTTTTGGCTTGCGGAGATTTTGAGATTTTACAAGATCTTTCTGCCATAATCTTCTGGAACATGAAACTTGTTATTGTTCTTTGCCCCAAGAGAGGTGATTAAAAATTCAGATGCACTCACTTCAGCCCCCCAAGCCACATATAAAAACTAGCAAGTTCTATTTGATCTTATTATTTATCTATGAATTGCCCAAAGCACTCAACTTGCTACATGAAGCCTTCAACAATTTAAAAACAAATGGCTCATTAGAAACCATTTAGCTAATAGCAGCTGGCTTTGGAAACGTGAAGTGAATGTGGTTCATATCTCGGTCAGTTCAAGACGGTTTGACAAATCTAATTCTGCAATATGTTTGCATGAATAATGGTACTCTGTTCTCGGTCCCATAAGCTACGTTGGCTTTAAGCGTCTATTCTTAATTCTATAAACTGACCTTGTGAAACTCAACACCAAATGCTCATATTGGAAGAAGCTACATTTTTCCAGGAATTGTAATGTGTCGACACTAAATTACGGAATGCTTGGCTCTTTCACCTCTAAGTGCAAGAAATGCAAAATTCCAAGGAGAACAAGCACTGAATAAGCTGTGGAATTGAAAGAGGCGAATCCCCTCTTGTGTCATCGAGGCTTACAGTCTTCATTTGAGATCCCTCACCAGGGACCGTGCCTTAGGCAAGTTCCTGTATGATGCAGTTCTCCAAAGGTATACTGGGAACAACTGTGACTTGTGGTGTCTACTGGAATCATGCCTTATACTGACTCAAACCATCATCCATCTAGCACAGTAAAGTTTACACTGACTTGCAGCAACTTTTCAGGATTTCCAACCTAAAAAAAGTCACACGGGATCAGACCAAAGGCCAATCTAGTTCAGAATTATTAACTAATTAAGATTTTTTAAAACAACCACAAACACTATCCTCTGGCAAAACAACACAGAAAGTAACTACAATAAAGATAATTATAGGCCTGGATCTACAACTGTATCCACCTATCACATCTTCAGGCAATTTTATTCCGAATGAGATATTCAGGTGGTGTCTCACACATGTTAATTGCCGTATATGTGCTACAAGTAAAGCATATAGATCAATATATATCAATACAGCTGATCAATCTGGTGGTGGGACAGATTATGGGAAGAGGTTTGTTGCTGTATACCTTCTAGTCATTTCTCATTTAGTCCCACCCTAATGTGACCCTATCAAGGAGTTTTCTTGGCAAGATTTGTTCAGAAGGAGTGTTGCTTTTGTCTTCCTCTGAGGCTGAGAAAATGTAACTTGTCCAAGGTCATTCAGTGGTTTTCCACAGATGAGTGGGGATTCAAACCCTGGTCTCCAATGTTCACAGTCCAATGGTCAAACCATTACACCATACTGGCACATGGGAGGAAATACTTATGCATAAAATTACATTACTTAAATTGTTACAGAGCACTCAATCAAATGTTGTAATTGTGCTATGTAGAAGGGCCCTAGATACCAAACAAATGCCAGGTTGCCCATCTGGAGTGGCGTTAACCTCACAGATGTACATGGAATGTTCCAAATATATCAAGACAACAAGGCCAGAATAAAATTCCGACCGTGCACGTCACAGAAAGTCCTCATCCACATGTTTTAGACTTGGGAGGAGGAGGAGGAAGGAGAAAGAATTCAGACGTAAACTTAACTTTTGAGCAGAAAGTATGTATTGGGTGAATTATCACATCTGCTACTCTGAGTATAGGAAACAGAGGATTACCACATACCCCTAGAGAAAAGCCATCAAAGTTTTGCGATTAAAACTGACAAAACCATTTTCCTTTCAAAAGCACTTGGCCCACGCTCTGTGATAGTTTATTGCAATCAATGAACATCTTTACAATTCAAATATAAAGAAAAGGAGTGTTGGTGGGGGAACACCCACCCAGTTTTGCTGCTGACAGCCAGAAGATAGCCCTCTTAATGTATTGGTGCTGATGGCAAATGTATATATGTATAACTTAATTACTTTCTCCTTAGGGTTCTACGTTTTCATTAATTCCATTTATTGAGTCTATATTTTTGTCCGAATTGGTGCCTAGCGTTCCTAGGGCAATATATGCAGCCGCAGTATTTCTCCTGCACCCATGTGTTGCTGAATTAGAATGCTATACGATGCTATAATAATTCCTTACTCTGTAGCTCTTTTGGAAACCTTTTCTCAAGTTTCTTTTCCTCTGATGTACATCAGAAAAGAGTGAACTTCTATAAACAGAATCTTAGAGGGGTGTGTGCGCATAGCAGGATCCAGAGCCAAAAAGCATTCCAGCTGGTCTAGTGGAGACCCAGTGCAGGCTGTATCCCATTAATCAAAACATAACACACCCCGATCTGGTAGATCTTAAGAACAAGTCACACCTCATATCACTCAGCTACACGTACAAAGCACACACACCGAGGCCTCTTAGAGTTACGAACAGCAGATTTCCATCACAGCCCCTCTACTTAAAATGAGCACTGCTCTGAAGGAGAATGGAGAGGGGGGCTGACCGAAAGCAGCAAAGCAGAGAACTTGTTCTCATGTACAAGTCCAGAAATTTTAGTCAAAAAATCGGCCACAAAAAACCTGAGTGGACCTACTCACAGGTCAGTGTAAGTACTGTACCTTAACTCTTATTGACAAAGGAGCCATCTCCTTCTCTGAGTAGAGTGGCAAAAGGAGAGAGCTTAGTCCATCCCGGGAGACCTTAAAGAAGCATGGATCCCCTCTACACTCTCCATCACAGTGCCACTTCTGGCCTTTTTGAATGCCAGGGTAGGAATGAAGCAATGGCAGCATTGGCTCGTTGGCACTTCTCCTCCAAGGAGTGCTGAGAGGGAAGCAGGGGAGTGTCAGTACTTCTATTTGATTCTCCTAGGACAGATTAAGATCTCACCTTAGGGTACAAGTGGCACCCTAAGCAACTAGATATATCTGTGCTATCACTGGCTTGCGATCCAATTCCCCATTTCTGGCTATAGGGGGGCTTGGGCTGGGGTGCACTCTGAAGAAAGATAGATTCTCAAGGGATGCACAGGGCAGAAGCAAATAAATCAAATCAAAATGTGCAACCATGGCACACATCCCACCTCTCACAGCTACAAGAACCATGCAAGCCAGTTGCTCAAAGAGAAATGTCACTGCCCCAGTCCTCTCTCAGCATCTGTATCTTCTCTCAACCTCAAAATATCAGGTTCATGCAAAAAACATATCTAATATCAATCTTTTCATGCCACTGGACAGCAGTTAACATTTGGCCATACGCTGAAGAGTCCAAAACCCATCTGTCTAGTTGCAGAGACTAAACTCACTACGTTGTGTGACAAATATAAGTTATGATCTATAAAACACTATATGGCTTGAGTCTCCACTATCTGATGAACACTGTCTTCCTAAAAGACCTTGGCCAGGCCCCATTTTCTCATGGTTGGTAGGAACACTGGGCAAGGTCTTCTTGGGAGATGCTCTCCGGCTCCCTAGGGAGATTAGGATTGCCTTGCCATCAGCAGATGAAAACTGTTCTATTCCAACAGGCTTTCAGGAACTGGCTGCAAAGGCTAAGAGTGTGCTGTTTCACTGGCGCATTGTCTCATTAATGGGTTTGTTTCAAAAAGTTTTAATTTCATGGCAAGTTTAATTGCTTTCCAGCAATAACTTCTCATACGTCTTTCCTTGAGTATTTGTAAATGCTTCTAGCACATCTGTATATGATTTAACTTTTGTAAGCCACCTAACTGGGCCAGTGTTAGGGAAGTCCTGGCAAAGTCCCGGTATTGGGGAAAAGGCAGGGATACTAACAGTAATAATACCTTTGCTTAGGTACACTGTCCCTTTCAAACAAAGATAGGGAAACACTACTCATATGCTGGCAACTAGGCAAATGAGATAAAGAGACGATAGCCCATCCAAGGTCCTCTGTGGTTGATTACGGACTCTTCAACACCCACACCCATCTGAACACACACTGTTCAGCCGAATATATCAAACTGCAGAAACTCTTCTCAGATACTGAGCTTATCTTACACAAGGTAATCATTGCTTATGTATGATACCTCTGGCAATGAAATGGGAAAGCATTCCTTTGCTGCAGAAAGGAACGCAAATCCAAGATTCCTAATAATTATGCCAGTTAATCACTACTAAAAACAATCAAGTTTGCATTTTCCAAGTGTTTTCTCTTCTACAGCCAGCTTTTAAAAAGCAGAAAATACATCTATATTAGCCAGTGAAACCAGTTAAGAGTAAAGGTTTATAAAAACATTTTTAGGTGAAACCAATACACTAGAAGCTCCAATGTATTCCAGAACACCTCAACAAAGCTGCAGTTTGCTAGTGAAACTCAACAAGTCTCAGAGTTTGCCATGTTACTCTCAAAATATAATGCATACAGACATACATCCTAAACACACTTTCTAATGGAGCCCTGGTGGCGCAGTGGTTAAATGCCAGTACTGCAAGTCACAAGCCACAAGATTGTGAGTTCGATCCTGCCGGGCTCCAAGGTTGACTCAGCCTTCCATCCTCTCGCAGGTCGGTAAAATGAGTACCCAGCTTGTTGGGGGCATGTATAGAAATGTTTCGAAATACATGCTATTTGTAAGTTGTTTGCCGCCTCGATCCATATGGAGAGGCGGGATACAAATAAATAAATAAATAAAAGAAGTCCTATAGAAAACTGTGGGACTTGCTCTCAAGTAAGCAAGGTCAGGATTGCACCCAACAATGGAGAACAAATAAAGAATTGGACAATCTTACAAACAAGTTTTCATCTTACAAAGCGTTTTGTGAAAGCTGAAAGGCTTCTTCACCTC
This sequence comes from Ctenosaura bakeri, assembly GCA_948474755.1. NCBI lineage: Eukaryota > Metazoa > Chordata > Lepidosauria > Squamata > Iguanidae > Ctenosaura > Ctenosaura bakeri. The sequence continues at coordinate 42,569 of CAOLHI010000692.1, forward strand.
TTCAGGTTGATAACCTTTGGCTTGCTGAAGTTATGCCAGGTAGACTGCATGTCCAATTATGTGTTTAAATAAAATCTGGTGTTTATTATGGCAGAACACAAGATCCTCAATGAGAGCCTAGTGATCCACTGAGTCAAGAGCTAAACATTTTAATTGCACACATCCTGACTGAGAAATGTGCTGGCGAGTCTTAAAAGGTTGTGGACGTAAGATTCTTGCCTTTCTAACCTCATCAAGAAAGTGATGAACTTTCCTTGTTGCTTATCCACGTACAGATTAACAACAGCAGATGAAGGGTGGGAAAAACAGTGAGAAGTTTCTGTAGAAGTCCTGAATCAGTACGTGAGTATGAAAGATATCTGTGTAAATGTACAGAGCCTATCTGTAACGAGGCTTGGTCAACTGAAATTTGTGAAAGGCAACCGGACTGGGCATATGGACGTAGCTGCATGGCTCTTTGGATCATAGGTAACATATTGGGTCATAAGCTCCAGAGCTTTATTTTAGATGTTGTTGTATGTTTCTCACAGCACAGCAACAGAATCACAGCAGCCACAGTTTGCTAGAGTTAGGGCCACAGGACCTCCGCAAAAGTGGAAAGATATACATATCAAAATGTGTACATGTGTCGGCAGGAAGGGGGCCGAGGCACGATGGGGAGAACAGGCACTCAGGGCCCAAACCAAGTTAGGGAAAGGAGAGGGAAGTGGGGTGATTCAGCACGGTGGCCCTAAACTTCTTCTCTCTCTCCCATCTCCTTCCTTGGGTACAGTGGGGGTATGGGAAGAGGATTAGTGCTGCTGAGAAATTGGGCTCTGAGCCATCCTAGTTGGTCAGGCTGCAGCTGGTTCAGGTGGAGAAAGAGGACCAGAGGCAGGTTTTTAAAGGGCTGCACAGCCTGATCAGAGCTGCCAAGAGGGAAGGTTCCTCTGGCAAAGAAGCACCTGAGGTAGGAGTGCAGGGGTTGGAGAAACTTGCAAATAACCCATGAAGATGAAACCTGCAAATGTGCAGGGCTGACTGTACAATATGGTGACCTCTGATGTCAGGCTGCAGAGAAAAGACAACATTGTCATTAATTTCCATACTGGAAGTTCTGATCAGAATATTTCCTTGAAAGGTAAGAAAATTTTGAAGCTGGACTGCCAGGAAATTAAAGAGACATCCAGACCAAGAATTTTGGGAAAAGCAAGCAGGATCAAAGGATGATCCAAATAAATATAGAGCAGCACTATGTGTGTGTGTAAAGTGGGATGTTGTATTTGTAATCTTTTATCAGAAATTATGTTTTAAATATGTATTACAATGTTTTAACCATTTTTAAGTAACATTGTTGTCTTATTTTTTTTCAGCTTCTGTAAACTAATGTCTTAGCTTAATCTTTTTAAACTTACTGTAAACTACCTTGAATCCCATCTTGAGAGAAAGGCAGGATATAAATTCAATAAACAGATAAATATATAGCTAAATAAATGATCAAAACTGATCAAAATGAAGAAAGACTCAAGATTAAAAATACATTTAAAGTATTTAGAATGCAGGCTTCATCCAAGGAAGCAGGCTTGTTCCTAAAAAAAGTACAGCCCCCAAAGAACGTGTTCATCTTTTAGACATCACAGAACACTTTGTTTCTGCTGCAAGTCGTGGTCACATTTCACATTTACAAACAATTTTCTCCAGAGAAAACGTATACAGCTCTTCTCTAATTTAAGGCTCCACAGTAAAACACAAATGTGAAAACAGCTTCACTTCTATTAATTTAGTAACCAAAATAAATAAGAGCACATGCAAACTTCCACACAATATAGAAGAAACACAAGCCTGGTTTTGTAGATAAGGCAAAAAAACTACATATTTGTTTCCTCCCCCCCCCAAATCCCTGCTGCCATTCACTTATGGGATATTGTATCACTGTTTTTCAAAAAGGTAATGCATACAGAGGGAATGGTTGATGAGGACAGGCAGCAAATCAAGTCTGAACAATCCCTAGAAGCCAAAATGGCTACACTGAGGCTATCTTACTTTGGACATATCACGAGATGACAACTCATTGGAAAAGATGAAAGTGCTGGGAAAAGTGGAAGGAAGTAGGAAAAGAGAGAGACTGTATTACAGGTGGGCAGACTCAACCAAGAAAGCAACAACTGTCCTGAAATGGCAAGACCTGAGCAGGGCTGTTGAAGATGGGGCGACTTAGAGGTCCCTCATTAATTGGGCTGCCATAAGTCAAAGTCAATTTGACAGCATGTTACAAGAACAACAAGAAACTATGAATGAGAGAAACAAGCCAAAGCGAAGGTGGAAGACAAGCACTGAAGACTGGGCAGGTACCAGACGGAGAGCTGGAGGAGAGCCTAACAAGATCCTCAGAAAAGAGAGTGGAGGATATGCTGCAGCAGGCTTTCCAAGGCTTTCAGCATCTTTATATTCATGCGCAAAGCATAGGAAACAACAAGGAAAGACAGAATTCCTAGAACAGGGGGAGGAGAAGCAAAATATATAAGGGATACATTATTGGCAGGCAAAGGGCCAGAGCTCTTCATATTTTTATACTCTGTATGGCATCTTGAATTAATTTTAGTAGTCTCAGACTCTAATCAAAAAATACTGGAGGCAAATCACCCTCGCTATCAGGAAGTGGCTCCTACATCATGCACCAAGTCTGCAGTTATCATTTTCACTGGAGAAACAGATTCTTTACAACACCTCTGTAATGAACTCAACTCCAGAGAAAACTGAATGATTCCAGAGAAGCAGAGCAATGAAGGCAGTATGACTGTTCGTTAATTACTGTCAACCCTGCCCCACAGGCTGGATTGGGACTGGGAGGGGAGAGGCAGGAAGTGACGTAAGACACCTCTTACTTGCATTTCACAAATACAGACTGCAAAAGAAATATGGCTGGTACGTGGAAGAGAAATGCCTCTCAGGAGGGGAAATCCCAAACCAGTATCACTTTAAACCCAAAGGGCAAAGTAATTTAGTAAAGCATACAAACCTAATTAAAGGCTCTTAAATATAAGTCCAGTGATAACAACCTTCTCCTGCTCTTTTCCCTACCTACAGAATTTCTACTCTCTCTTATGGAAGCTGATATTTATGGGAGCCCATAAAACAGCAAGCCTCATTTTGCTGGCAATTAATGACAGAACAGACATATTCATCACTGCCATACAGCACACATCTTCATTCCACCTGGGGGTAAAGTTGTTTTTAATAAAATTACTTCCCCAGGTGAAAGAGAAACTGATAAACTTCCTTGGACTGCCTCTCAAAGGCCCCCAAGACTTCTCAAGTTAAAATACAGCCTAGGGATACATGCTAAAACTATCAAAGATGTGCTGGATTCTAATTAATAAGATCACTGGACGTACTTTACTTAATTTCTAACGAAGGTATTTGGCTGAAGAATTTTCCTTTTAAGTGTATTTTCAGCAACACAAGGAGGAAAGACTGAAGATCACACACTTCACTAGAAACAGATGTCATATAAATAACTGCTTCTTATAAGTATATCACAGATATGATGGTTGACCTAAATTCTGCTTCCTACCCAAGCTGGGAAAGAGGACATTTTTACATTTTAGGGTTTATGCTCAAGCAGTAACGCAGAAACGCCAAACTCTACAATATTTAGTCCTGTGGAAAGCAAAATCCCAAAATCAAAATCTCCAAAGGCAAATGAAAGCATTACTAATACCACATTCATAAAGTTGCTGGGGACTGGAATCTCAGATTGATATAGCTGAGGCAATCAGTACTGCACAAATCCAGTAATAAAACCAGAAGCATTTTAACACATGCATTTTAAAAAAATAAGCAAGGATTTGAAATTTACACTCATAAAATAAACTGACACCCCTGAGTATTATAGCTAATATAAGTCAAGAAAGAAATGTTTGAAAACTGGGCATGAGAGAGGCACAGTTTTGGAAAGGAACCAAGGAAGAAGCCATCCATGAGAGGATTAAGGCTAAATACGGATGCCAAATCAGATACAAGAGGGATTTATATGTCAACAAAAGATGTTCTGTGCTACGGATGTGCAAGGCTGTCATTACAGAGTCAAAAGAGAACAGCTTCTTTCTGTACGCATCCAGGGCACCTGCAATACTGAGATCACTTTCTAGCAGCACATACCAGAAAAATATTCAGTAACTTGCAGGGAGCTTGCCAATGAATGTCTCATACACACATACGCATGCAATATTATTAAGGCTGTGGGTACAGCAAGGTGAAAAGGAACTCCTGCAATGAAGGACTGTGTAACTGAGAATAAAGCACACAAGCTAAAGCCAGTATAATTGTTTCATGAGAAGGAAGGTAAGGGGAGCAGGGGAACAGAGAAGACTTCTGGTCATCAGATTTATTAAACTACAGATAACCCTTCAAGCAAGGTGAAGAAAGAGGGTCGTGTGCCCACAAAATTTCATGCTATCATAAACAGGTAGTCTTTGAAAACAGCATTATGACTCTGTTGCAGAGGACTAACAGAGTTACTCATATGAAAACCCACCTATAACATCTTAACTTGCACAAGCTAAAGCCAAGAGGAAGCAGGGCCAAAGTCCCCCAGGCAGAGCAAAGTGATGTATTTATTTCCTGACTCACTGGAAGCAACATAGTGGAACTAATAAAACAACTGACATCAAGATGAATCAATTTCTCATTCTAAACTGCACACCAGATCTTGGCTAGTTGGTCAGAAAGCAGCCTGGTTCGTCCATACCAGACAGATGGCCCATAGACAGCACACGCCATCTTGGCACAATCTTGTCTTACCATCTCACTTTGTTGCACGTTTGGGTAGCACCAAGCGGGGAGCCCGCTACCATGGGGACCTGAATGGGACTATGCTGCTTGTTCATGACGAGGTCCAGTTTCTCTTCCAGTGACTTGCAGGTGGCGTCCAGGGCAAGCAGCTTTGCTTCGATGCTATCCAATCGCAGGCATATCGTTTGATTGATGGAGTACAGGAAGGACTAGGGAGGAGAAGCAGCCAAATAAACAAGGGTTCTTTAAAAAGCTGCAAATCTATCGTCAAACAACATTTACACATCAAGGTCCAGCTAAATGCCATAGGCTTTCAAGCAGTGCTGTCAGGGAACCCAGACGCTAAATGCCATCATTTGCAAAAGAGATGGGATAACGCAGCATCATGGAGACTTACTTAGGAGAACTTAGGAGATTCTAATTTATAAAACTCATCAGTATTTGGTAGACATCCTTGGTGAAAAGCAGCAGTGTTCAAATGCCAGGCTGCCCAAAGGTTGCAGAGGGCAGAAGAATTACACTCTCATAAAACTGGGTTGCTTGCAAGGGACTTTAAAAAAAAAACACTGAAAAATGTGCCCAGTAATTACAGAGACAACATCTGAGGTTAAACTGCAGACCCTACTGTAAATGCCAAAACTTTGTGCTGACCCTAAAAAAAACAAACAAACAAACAATAAGGATGCTCCTGAGAGCATGCAGAGCACCTGCTTCCAGGCAAGTGTAGTTAATTCCAGGCATTCCAACATGTTTCTTTCCAGAATATGAACATTCAAAAAGCTACACTGATTTTTTTTTCCTTTTTTAAAAAAGAGATATTTTTTAAATTTATCCTGGCAAATCACTAAAGCTGCTGTGAGAGGAGACTGCTGCTCTTTGTATTTTTCACCACCTAAGAGAGGTGCAGTTGGTGGGTGGTCAATACAGGGCCTTCTCAGTAGCAGCGCCCAGTTTTGGAGCTGAGGGAAGTGAGATCATCTCCTTCCACGTTCTGCTTCCACATATTTTGCCCCGCTTTAATTTTAACTGCCACTTGTAACATTTACTATATGGTTTCATTGCCTTGTTTCACATTCACTGAACTTCATCCAAAAGCTAGGGAGAGGGCCTGATTTAAAAAATCTAGTAAGTAAAAACGTCAGGTGACCCATCCCTCTCCTTCTGCCACTACTTGTGGAGACTGCTGGAGACAAAGGACAAGCTGTGGACCACTTGCCCCAGAAGCTCCTGCTAGTCTCTCCAGGGACATTCCAACATCAACATGCAAAGGGATCTTATAGCACTTTTGAGCATAATTAAGATTAAAAAAGTTGGTAGCATAAGGTTTTGCAGACTAAGCCTATTTTTTGAGATTTAATGTTTAGTAGCTTTAGCAGAAGACACAAACAAACCAATCTGTACCCACAGGAAAAAGAAAGGAGTAAAAAAACACACACATAAACATTACACTTGTGTAACCAGGACTAAAACTAAACTACACTAAATCAAAACAAACTAGACTAAAACATAGTAACACAACCCATTACTAAAAGACTCATCTCTCAGCATTGGGGGAAAAAAAACCCTTTTCCCTACTTACAGTGAAAATAATATTCTGCTTCAATATCTATTTTAATTTCCTTTAAAAAGTTTCTAGTGTGCCGCCTGGTGGACTGAAGCTAAAACTGAGCTGAGCCCAAGCTAGCAATTGTATTGTATTATATTGTATTTTTTGTTTGATTCAGCTGGGCAAAACTGGAGAAGAAAACTTGTTATGGGAGTTGAAGGGGGGGAACATTTAGAAGAAATGTTCCCATTTTATACTTTCTTTTAGAAATTTTAATAAAAAATATTTTTAAAAAAAAAATCTTCAAAGGCCAAAACCCCACAGCTTTGCCAAGGAGTAGGGGAATGCTCAGATTAACCAGTTAACAATCTCTACAGAACTGTCTGCAGAAGTCCCTGGAGCAAACTGTGAAGCCCAGTCACTGAAAAGTTCATCACAAAACCATATTGTTGAGGAAACCATGAACAAATACTCTGGGCCAGGAGCACAGAAGTCAATAGCCTTTGCCGCTAAATAAGCAACTGAACAAATAGGAAGATCAGAAAGGCAGGCCAAATGTATAGATGATTTCTACTCAATCTTCACCTTACAACACAGGTGGGCAACTGCAAGGGGCAGGCATTGCACCCATCTTTTAGATCTTTTTAAACTACTGTTATTATTTATTGTTTTAAATTGGTTTTACTGTAAGCTGCCTTGAGATCTTGGGATTTAGGGCTGGATATAAATATCTTAATAAATAAACACATACATTTTTGCCCCCATACCCACCCACCTGTTGTCTAGTGTAAGCAAGACTCGCTTGCTTGCAAGAGGTTGTATGTAGTAGCAAAGCTCTTAATAAACTGCTACGTACCTAGGATTTTACCCTAACTACAGGCAAAGAACCTACAGACTGAAAGAACATTTCTAAAAAGGGGGAAAAACCCACAACTAGCCACTGAAAGGATTTACTGGGAACAAGAAAATGCTTCTCATGGTTTTTGAACTCTGCTTGATCTAAGGATAGTTTGAGTCAATATGAGCAGTATATGTTTCTTGGTGAAAGTTGTGCTGGCCAACCGAGATAACCTGCAAATCACTGTTCACTAAGTTGAACACTTCCTCCAAGTTTATATGTGTGCTTTTAACTGTAACCTGAAAAGAGAAGCATGCATCTTCCAAAACCAGTATGTAAACTCGTGCCAAAAAGCACATGTGTCTTTTCCAGCAATAAAATCTTCCAAACAAAGTTAACCAAGCTTTATCTTGTAGCACCTCAGATCTATGCCTCTACATCCATGTTCCACAAAAGGCCAGACTTCTGGCTGCACCCAGCAAACATGAAGACTTTAGACCATAAAAGAGCACGCCCCTGTTCCTCCAGCACTAAACACAAAAGACGCCCATAGCCACAACCTTAATGGAGGGATCTTGGCAATTAATCTCTATCCGTTGACGTTTTAAGGGTGGATCTACATCTTCATCTGTCACTTCATGGTTTTCCAAAACAACTGTGGAACAAAAACAAAGCAAACCATTTTCAGGATTTCTATAAGCGACATCAAGATATGGGAACCAATCTGAAAGCAACATAAACAGCAGCACCTGAACACCTTAAAAGGAAGTGTTTTGGCTTGAGATCATGGAGAGAAAGTCCTTTCCCCAGATTTGTTTCCACAACAGGAGCTGCTTACTTCCCACGAGCATTTCAATGGTGCAATTAGCGTTGGTATGAAACTCTGAGTCGACGTAATTAAACAGGGCACCCACAGCCTAAATTTTGCCTATGAATCCCTCTTTCGCTTGGCCCATTGCTTAGATCGTGATGCTTCCTAAACCCTGTTCTGTTCCCAGTGGGTTGCCAGTACCTCTGTTCCCAGTTACCACCTTTCAGTAACAAAAGAAATCCCCAAAGGACATCATTAGGCCATGGATACAGTAAAGCACCTAGCACAGCAGGAGGTACGCAAGGCAGCTGGAAGAAATTACCACTACTACAACTACTACTACTACTACTACTATTATTGTTATTGTTATTGTTATTATTATTTTCTTACCCACCTCTCCCTGTGGATTGAGGCAGGAAACAACAACAAAAATAATACAACATATAACAAAAGAGCATATAAACCAATACCTACCTGTATTTGCCCAGCATATAAGATACACCTGTCTATAAGATGCACCCCATTTATACACTGGCAAATATTATTTGCTGGTGTATAAGACATACCCCATTTTCAAACAGTATTTTTCAGGAAAACTAGTGAGTCTTATACGCCAGCAAACAGAGTATTAAAATCCACCAATAAATCCTTGAGAAATAACAATTTAAAAATAATCTGGATAGGCCTGCCAGATGGGAATGGTTTTTCTGCTGATTCAGACCTCTGGCTGCACCCAGCAAACGTGAAGACTTTAGACCACAACAGGGCACACCCCTGTCCCTCCAGCATCTCAAGCTGATGAATCTCTGCCAGCAGGTCACTCCACGGTCTGGGGGCAGCCAAAGAAAATGTCATTTAGGCAAAAGCCAGCTTAGTTTTGGCTGACCGAAGTAGACGCCTCCCAGAGGACCTTAGTGGATTATGCAGGAGAAGACAATCCTGCAGGTAACCTGGATCCAAACCATACAGGACTTTTAATCAGTATTTTGTACTTTGCCTAGAAACTAATTGGCAGTCACTGGAGTGATTTTAATATTGTAAGAACTTGGGAAGGTTACGTTTTGGACAATAACATCCAGAATCTTCCAGTGACCATTGCTACTGATCATGCTGGATGGGAGACTCTGGAACCTGAAGTTAAAAAAAAAAAAAGCAACATACCTGGATGATCTGGGTTCAAGTCTTCCACAGCAATCTGAACCACATCCGCTAAATCCTGTTCTGTCATCATTCAGAAACAGGCCGCAGTGTTTGACCAAAAGAGATCTGTTAGTTCATGCAGATCTGACTCTACAAAACATCATAAAGCAAAGTTAGAGTCACACAGGGGCTGTACTAGCCACCATACGTCAAACTTGAACATGCCAGCTAGTGTATTTTTGTTCAAAAAAAAAAGTCATGTTCCCAAGCTATAGATGTGTTCAACCATGTTCATGAGTTTTTTTCAAAAATAGTTATAAACTGCTGTTCATTTTGAAAGAAAACATATATTTTGTAACAACAGGTTTTTAGCAGATTATTTATGAATGCACTCCCTCTGGCAGCAATCTCTTGGAGCCTCTACAACCTTCTTAGGACTATGCTAATATTCATTAAATGCTAAGGTTAGAATTCCCCATTCCATTAACAAGGATGCAATGGAAGAGGGGGAAAAAAGGGAGCCCTTTATCATCACAGCCTGGTTAACAATTGTATGGGGAGGAAGCTCTAATGGCAGCCTCTCTCACCTCCATCTTATTATTTAAATATAATGGACACAATTCAGCCAGCATTTAGTAGTTTTAGCTGCAAATGATTTCAAAGAGAATTAAGCATACCAAAGTTTATCGAACTGAGCAGTGTTTACGCTGGACTAGCTTATATCCTGCTTTTGGCATCTTAACTCAAGTTCGCTCTTTCGGGTCTCAACTCACCCCCAGCTTTCATAATCAATCTACTTATCTATATACACACATTTAAGGAATAATGTTGGGGAGTGATTTACTCTTATAGGATCTCTCTGTCAGTGCAAAATGAGATTTGGAAGCTTCTTCGCGTAGAACTAAATCAGGTTCCACTCTTCAGTCTCCGGAGTTTCCACAATCCGGCTCCTGCAATATTCAGTTCCAATCCCAGCTCTCAGCTCCAGTTCTAGGGCCAAATATTTTTCAACACAGTCCCTCTGGACTTCCCTGTCAGGGATTGTTAGAGGTCTTACTAAGGGAAATCTCTTGCGTCCAAAACCTGAATTAAAATCACTGGAGCAATTCACATCTGCATTTCCCACAGTTTGAGAATGGAGGCAGGGAATAGATGGGAAATAATAGTGGGGGGACATACACACAAGAAAAGACAGACTGATCTTGGTTTTATTTTATTTTATTTAAAAAAATACAGTATGTGGTATAAAAAATACTGGTTTGCCAGTCGAAATGGCAACCCATCATTGACCACTGGTGCTGAAGCCAAGCCAGCTACACACAACGGCTTCCTCCACACCCCTCCTTCTGCCCAAATGTAGGAATGCAATTAAAAGAGGCAGGTGGAGTAGAATTGAGAGGCACACACACCAGAGCATCACTGAGGCCTCTGGACCAGCCAAGGCAGCAGCTGCTCGTTCGAAAAAAAAGGGGAAAAAAGAATGCATTCTAAATTCTTCCAAATGAGGACACCACACGGTACCAGAGCTGTTTACTCAAAACACTTCCGCTGCCAAGAGAGATTCATTTGAAATTCGGATCACCGTGAAAACTATTATGATTGCATTTGCAGTGGCGATGTGCCCAAGCGATCTGGCAAGAGATTTAGGGCATGTGGTTGCCATTTCTATCATTTTGGCAAATTAAGTTTGCCGTTTCTCAGAAGTCCTGGGAACTGGCCAGTGCTAACATAATAAAACAGCTGTGCTAGGATTACTGTTTCATAATGTCACTAACTGCAAGCGCTATGGAAAGCCCTGCCCTCTGCTTGCAGAGAATTAATCGTTCAGCCCGTGCATGAGGACAGAGACAAAACCAAGTCAAGTCCACCTTCCCTGCCATCTCTCTTTCCTCTAAAGAAAATCAAAATCACACACAGAAGAAATCAGCACAGCTCCTCTGCTCTGAAATGGTATTGGTGTGTATTTTACAACCACCATGCAGTGTGTTTTGATGACAAGTTAACAGTCCAAAATTATATAAATTTTGCAAAGTATATCCTTCATGTGTCAAATATTTCACCCTGACGTCACGATCAATTTTTACTCCATTGTATAAACTTGGCTTTTAAGCATGTAGTCTGTCTTGTGTGTTTTTAAAATATAAAATGAGATGCTGTTTGTCAGCATTCATGACCTCTACCTATCTTGCATTCCAGCCTATCAAAGGCCTTTTCCAGATCTATGAATGACATCGGATTCTTTTAAGATAGCTTGCGAAACCCCAGTTTAATCTGTATGAATAATGCTTTATTTAATCTTCTAGCCAACAAGGAAGTTAGCATTTTATCATCTAAGTGGGGACAAGACACAGGTCGATAGATCTCAAGTAATGTTGGATCCTTATCGGACTCAGGAATCCATGTTGCATCCTGCCAAGGAAGAGGAATTCAGTCTAGTCTCCTACGCTTCCTCTTTTTAAAAAGCTAGGAGAGAAGTTTGCATCATATGAAGCTTATTAAGAACTCCTTATAAAGCTAGTTGGCTGACCTTTTTCAGTTTATGATGGGGTATTTTCCTATGGCAAGTACCCTCTGTACCTTTTGTAGGTGCATACGATGCCTCTAATTTGAACACAGAGTTGCTGGAATAGACAGTCTCTTGAAGAATATTTGCGCTCTCTTTATTTCAGCCCTACGTGCACAGAACATAAGGAAATAAAACCAGCCAAGCTGGAACTGCTTCAGAGCTTGGAAAAGTTACTCTTTTTGCGGGGGGGGCCTGCAACTCCTAGAACCACCTCCATAACCAGGAAGTCAAGCCAGTGGCAGGGCTGGGTGCAAGACTCTGAGAGCTGAAGCCCAAAAAGGTAACTTGCCCAAGCTCTGATACAGATGACAAGGTCCACCATCCTGCTTCCACAGATGACAACCAAAAGTCCACAAACAGGGCATGAAGATAGTTGTCCATCCTTGTAAAAAAAATCCACAAATGTATAGGTTTTGCCCAATAAAGTCCCCTATGGCCCGGGTCCAGGTTATTTGAAGGATCTTATCAATCTGCCTGTGTTCTGAGATCTGCTGGAGAGGTCCAGCTCTCTGCCCCACCACACTCACAGGTACATCTTTGGGGAATACGGGAGAAGGCCTTCCCAGTGGCTGCCCCCTGTTCCGCAGACAGGTGAAGACTGTTTTGTTTCAAGAGGTCTCTGAGGGCTGAGTGTACAAGGCCCATCTCAACTAAACAATGTGCTGGATTTTCTGTTATTTTTGTTGTGCTTTTCTAATGGTTTAAGTTTTTAATTGGTTTTATTTTTGATAGTTTAACCATCTCTTAACTTCTGCATTTTGTGAATTTTTACTGTGTGTGTGTTTTAATCTGTTGCAACCTGCCCTGAGTCTCAAACTGAGGGAAAGGTGAGAAGATGATGATGAAGAAGAAGAAGAAGAAGAAGAAGAAGAAGAAGAAGAAGAAGAAGAAGATAGCACCCTGCTGCTAGTTGGGCAGATCAGGAGGTGATGAGACATCTCCACCTCTTCCAGGAGCTTGTTTCACTGCTCTTCCAGGAACCTATTTAGTTCAGAAGAGTGATGGAATGTTCCAGTCATCCTCTTCCAACCCTGCATGCTCACCTGTATGCAGTCTCTTGCTGCCAAGGGTTATCAGGTGAGGATTTAAGTCCAAGGCCACCTCAGCCTCTTCTGGGGTTGCTCCCTCACCAACTGGCATCTGGAGGTAGATGGCCTCCTGGCTCTGGGAAGATGCCAAATAGCCATCATTGCTGATACTTGTTTTACTTAAATGTGGCTCAACTCACACCAATAGAGGCAGCTTGGAGCAACAGCAGGGATATTTTGGGAGACTTCCTGAAAGAGCTTGAGAACACTACATTCCTTTGTTAGCCATGCAAGGTTTTGTTTGTTTAATAGCATGAAAGGCATTTTCCTTCCTTTTCATGGTAAGATGACTTTTATGTATCGTATTGGTTTATCCATTTTGAGTTCAACTTGTTACCATATGTGGATAGCTCTCAGGTCTTTTTTTCCCTCCTCCTGAATTTCTCAGAACTTGCCTTAGGCTTTAAGACAGACATCTTTTCCGAGCTCTGCTCCAAAGCCACAAAAATAACTTCTTCTTTTTTATGCACTTCCCAAGGTGTTTGCCTTTTATTTAATGAAAACTGAAAATTATTTCTACTCCATTAAGTGTCAAAGGCCAAAGAAAATTGGATTGGGAGTTGATTTGCAAGCTGTCAATGCCATTCTTTACTGGCACTTCAATCCTAAAAACCCATTTAGCTTGGAAATAAGGCCTATTTGTTTAAATGGAATCGGCTTCCAAGCAAGGCTGCTTTGGATCACAGTTTAAGTACGCAACCCAAATCTTGAAAACCACTTGAAATCTGCAACTGACTTCACCAGCGCGTCGTATCTCCAGTTGGAACATTTTGCAGAAATAAATGACTGCTTACGTGTTAAGTTAAGGGAAACTCAGCAGATCCCAGGGTGTAGTCTCATTAGCTTGTTAGAAAAAATGAAGTCTCGTAGAACCGTCATCCCTAAGAAATACAACCGGCAATCCTTACCCAACATACTAGGAAATGGAGGACTTATTTCTGAGGAAAGATGGACCACCTGAGAAAAACAGCATGATGTCTACAAAATCTTCAGTTATTTTTATAGCAAATATGGAAAACTGGGAAACTCTACACACCATTTCGAACAGCCATACAACTAAATACCAGGCATCAAGTTGCCCAGATACCTAAAAACACTAACATTTTCCCTTTTCTTCACAGGGAAGGCTTATCTATATTTGATTATGGCAACTAGGAACTTAAAAATTATTTTCCAGCCCCATGTTGGGAACTAGCTTTGTCCCAGAACTCATTCCGCTTCAAAAACAAAACTGTCCAAACATTTGTAATAGATAAAACTGAACAATCCTAACATCGTCTTCCAGGAATTTCAACAGTGCAATCCAAAAAACTGTACTGCGAAGACTGTCACCATTGTTCTAAAACATATAAAGTGAAGTAAAACTAATTAAATTGGGACACCTGTCAAGACATAAGGAAGGGTTTATTCCCGTATTTAAAGGGTATTTACTTGAAGTGTAATTCTTGGCCGTTCTAGTCACTGAAGTGCCTTCCGAACCAATTTGCTTCCATCCCACATGTTTGTGGTACTGCAGTAATTTAACTGTACTGGTATAAATCCTTTCCCAGTATTAAAAAAAAAATTGCTGGACCAAGAACAAGCCCATTCCAAATGAGAGTAGAATAAATCCAGTGAAAAGTGAAAAGTTATTAACATTCTAGTACAGTTGTCATGGTTATTTCACGCATCACTTTTTCTTCCTCAGGCACCAAATGGCAGCCAACCCTTCCATCCTTTAGTAGCCCACTGGCCCCGCATCCAGGGCTGACGTGAGCGGCTAACAACGCTCTTTTACAAACCCTCACCTCTGTGATTTGTTCTAACTTTATAAACCCTGAACTTGGCTCAAGGCTCCAGACCCACTGGCAGCTAGATCTTAGTCATCTTACGCTAGCCCATTGCTCCCCAACCAATTACATCATATGTCAACATACTGTAACACTGATTAATAAGAATAACATAATAAAAAGCAGCCCTTTAGCTAGAGAAGGTCAACTGCATTGTGAGCAGGAGCCCTGCCAATTCTCCGAGGACCTTCCTGAGCCACTTTTAAGGCTAGCATAATTAATCAAGGTACAAAATCTCAGAAGGATTCTAATTGGAAAGAAAGACTTGAGGCTCGGTAGGAAAGTACAAAGGAAGTCCGTGCACGTTCAAGGCCGCTGCTCTTGCTTTTATTTTTCTTCATGCCCCAAAAGGTGCTTTGAAATTGCTTGCATCTAGGCTAGGAAAATCCCAAGCTTGCCGTCATGTAAGAACCAAACACAATGAGTTTAGTATCCAAGGAATGTTAGTATCTTCAGTTCAGTTTCATTCATATATTGGTCAGAGACCACGCTGGGTTTCTTTCTTCTGTTTCTTAACTTCTGTTCCTCATGTCAATTTCTCCTAAATGTTGGGGGCCATCTTCTCAGAATTTGAAATGATCCTCCAACTCTAAACTGCATACCATACATTCTTGCAAATATTAAAGTGACCAAAAAAAAATGCTAGCTCATTTTTTTTTAAAAAAACTGCCTAGTACAGAAAATGGATCAGCATCCATTCCCGAAGCTGCTGCTGCTGCTCGTTGGAAATTTCTATTTATAAGTAGCAAAAAGGACTTCACAAGCCAAAAAGGCTACCCAGAGAGAAACAACTAATACTTTTTGCGTTAAACGCATGTAGTTCACCTGGACATAAATTCCACAGAGGCAATTCCCAAGTAAGCTGTCTCCTAAGCACGCAGCCCAAGTCCTCAAACAGCAAATATTTCAGCAGCAAATGTATTAAGATCTCCTAAACAGAATAAGCCAATGCTGGGATCTATGCCTAATGTTTAAGCAAGCAGAACAATGTTGCTATAATGTCTTCAAGTTGACTCTGACTTATGACAATTTTATCACAGGATTTTCTTGACCATCTTATTTGCAAATCTTGTGTAAAGGGCCTGGAGTATAATGCCTTGAATACATTTGGGCAGAAAAATCAGTCAAAACTGTAATTAATAAAGAACAAATCACCTCAGTTCAAAGGCTTCTTGCTGCTGTTGTTGCATACCATTAAGTTGCTTCTGACTTATGGTGATCAAAAGGCAAGTCTATCATAGGGTTTTCTTAGCAAGATTTGTTCAGAGGGGGCTTGGTCAATGCTACGCAGTGGGTTTCCACAGCTGGGCGGAGATTCGAACTGTGACCTCCGGAGTCACAGCCCAATCCTCAAACCGCTGCACACGCTGGTTCTCAAGTTAAAAAATAGAAAAATTATTTACTGAAGGTATTTTAGAATACTGTGGAAGATGTGTACCTCCCGAAGGCGATAAAGGTTTGGCATTTATCCTCTCCAATCAGTGTGTCCAGACAGGGGGTGAGGCAGTTCGTAGGAGTACAGAATCTTTAAGGAAAGATAGGGTAAGAATGCCCACTTAAGAGAGATCCCTAGAAGGGGGACAGCATTAATAATTATTTTTATAACTTTCAGTGAAAATAAATTTAAGACTCTATTTGTGCACTACCTTACTTCATTGATGGGAATGAGAGGGATATAGCATGCTGTTTACAGAACAAATTATGTTAGTCCATCACTGTATTTTTACTGTACCACGTTTAAAGCAATGGATTGAGAATGGCATGGAGCAAACCTCCCTTGACCTCTGCTCAGTCTTTTTCCCAGCATTTGCAAACTCAAGATACCTGTCCTGTATCTGAGACTGGGAAACTCACAGCACCCAACCAAGGGACAGGATCAAGAAGGCCTCCAGATGCTGATGGGCTGTGGTTCCCAGCATGCTATCCCACCGGCTATGCCAGCTAGGTCCAGTCCTACAACATCTGAAGGGCTGAATGCTTCCTACTCCAGATCTGGCCAGTGAAACAGTACGTTGTACTTTTCTCCTTTGGGGAAGAGAGCTGTGGGGGAGTCCAATTCTGCAAGGAACCTTATGAGATTGGAATTCAGCCCCACATGGAGAGGAAAGGGGGGGAGGACTTGACTTCCAGCACGTCAGTCAACTACAGAGCCTTCCACCATCTAAAATAAACTCAAGGACCAGATGCGGTAACTGTTCAAGGCTGCCAAGGGTGTGCTCTTATACATTTCCAACATACTGTTTCAAATGCTGTGCAAACCATCTGCCTAACCCGTCTTCACCCCAAGTTAATAAACAGGACAGAGAGAAGAGAAGTTCAGAAGAAAAGGCGCCAGTCCTCGACACACCTAGAGGGAGTAAGTTTTATTTTCCTCGCCAAGATGTGCATATGAGTAAACATGGACATGACTGGATTGCAAGAGTCACGCTTGGACTCTACACAGTTATTGTGACAATCCAGAAAGAACAGCCAGGGGGACAGAAATTGCTTGAACCTAAGATCTGCCCTGGATTGCCTGTAATCCGCTTGAGAGAATCTGAGCGCAGATTATAGTGTAACTTTGCCAAACTGACTTGACTGACATTGTCAAAACAAATTACACAGCAGAACAGTTCTGAGTTTAAATATTTATTTTAAGTGAAGGTTGTGCTTTCAATATCTTTCAGAAAACTTCCAGCAGTTTTCAAACAAAACAAGGGGAAGAAATGGAAAGTGACAACACAAAAGATATTTGGATGGAGGCAATGGCTGCAATGACTGAAGCAACAGGGATATCAAATTGGTATTGCATGACCAAAAGAATAGCTGAGCCAGCAGGAACTTCCAAGGGTCGAGCGCCACCTGGTGAAGAAGGAACTCTTCCTTTCCAAGTGCATCATTTGTAAGTGTGCTGAGCAGCGGAAACAAAGCGAAGGAACCAGGCGAGCTTTCCTACTGCTGCTGCTGCTACTAGAGCAAACTCCTCCGGTTTACTTTTCCAGATTAACACGGCAAAGATGGAGTGATATACTGCTGAGAATACAATGAAGCAGCAAAGGAACTATCAGCAGGAGGGACACATCTTGACCCATAACAGGAAAAGCAGGAATGGATTCCACCAAAGAGAGGAAGAGGAATGGGATCAGACATTTTTCAAGGAGAGGTACACACAGGAAGGTTGTCACCGGAGTAAATGAAACTGCTTTACGCTAGCGCAAAGTAATTGTCCAGCTGGTCCAGGCTGAGGGAGGGAGCCATATTTTCCCATGACCTGCTGCCTGATCCTTTTTAACCCGGAATAACATCTGGGACTTTTGCATACAAAGCATGTGCTTTGTTAAAGAAATGGAAATTTGCCTCTTTACGCTTATCATCCCTGATCATAAATATTCATTTCCAAGTCCCACCGATTTCAATAAGTTATGGTCCTAAGGATATTTTGTATTGCCAGCTGAACTGAAGTCATTCCCTCACTTTCTAAATGTACATGCACAGGTAACTAGTTGATAATAGGGGTGCAGAACACAAGTCTTTCAATACAACTGACTTCTCTCTCTACTGTGCATCGTTGGGGCAAGCACCATTCTCCTGGAGATGGGGCATTCATGATCCAGCAACCTACAAGGCCTCCCAAGAGCAAGACATGTCTAAGCCCATAACATAATCCCAAAAAGCTCCGGTGACCTTGGGAGTGCAAAACCTGCTTCTCCCATTTCTATTCTTGTTCCATTGTTTTCCCTGCTCCAGCAGACTGAACCTTAAAGAGAACTCTGAAGTTTTTACCATATACACAAGAGAGGTGCAGTGTATCAGCCAACTATGCCTGGCCCCTTTTTTACAAAATAAAATCATGGATGATGTCCTTGAGTACGCTGGCATGTAATAATAACCTATGCCAACAATAAGGAATGGTTAGAACAGGTACTGTCTCATTGTTTGTCCTACAGCTATGCTGGCTCAGAGTTACGTATTTTCTTCAGAAGGCCAAACCTAACACAAAAACAAAGCGTACATTTATATAAACAGCTCTGGTTTGGCCGCAAACGAACACAGCTGTAGGGTATTAAATGTACTTTATATATTTCATATGTGATTTTTCTTTGCGTCACGTGCAAACCAAATAAAAAGCGTCCAGGTTTGTGGACTGGTAGTTCTAAACATGTGTGCATTACTCAAGTTCTAAATATAAAAACCAGCTTTTTGACAACCTTTATAGGAATGTTTCACTCTTGTCAGATCAAAGGATGTGCAATTTGTCCTTATTCACTGTAGGTCCCAAGGCGAACAGTCTTTTAATCAAGGGTGAAACTGGGAGTTACGGTAAATAATTGACTAAAAATGCATATTTCCAAGAGTAACCCACAATAACCCTATGGCTGAATTACAGATTAGGTCCCAAATAAATACAGTAAAATTACACAAAAACAAGATTCTTGGGGGACCTTAAGGATTATTTAAGTTTTGTGGACTGCACCTCATTTCATCAGATGCAATGTGTCTGACAAAGTAGGCTACAATCTGTGAGAAAATGTGTTCATCTTTAAGTTACCGTAAGGTACCTGGAGGGGTCTGTGGGAGTGTTCAGGAACAAACCAGCACGGCTGCACCTTCACAGGCACCAGAAACTATTCTGTAAGTTCAAGCTGACCAACTATCCTGCCACCAGTTATGGTTTCATTGTGTTAACAGTAATTTATTTGCCCTTTTACTTTAGACTCTTTGTACGTGAATAGGACGGCAGCTCCTCCCTGGATAATACAGCCTTAAATATAAGAAAGTTAGCCTTCTCCCACTGAAATAGTCCAATTCACTAGCACGAGTTACAGCATGACCCCTCTACATGTGTATTCAGAAGCATACCCCACTGTGATCCCCAAAGTTTGCTCCCAAGAAAGGGTAAACAGGATACACCTTTCATGTTGTTGCTGTATACCTGCAAGTTGTTTCCAACTTAGGGCAACCCTAAGACAAGCCTATGACAGGTTTTCTTGGCAAGATTTGTTCAGGGGGCATTTACCTTTGCCTTCCTCCACGGCTAAGAGTGTGTGACTTGCCCAAGGTCTCCCAGTGGGCTTCCATGACCAAGTGGGGGTTCCAATCTTGGTGTCCAGAGTCACAGTCCAATACTCAAACTGCTACACCAAACTAGTGACCAAGACGTAACTACTGCACACCAGAGAAGGCCCTTGTTCTAATCGCTTGTCTGTTGCAAAAGCACACAATGGCTTTCTAAATAAGCTAGTGACACGGTTTAGCTCTTATTAGTTCATTTCAATAAACTGGGCTTTTTCCAGCCGGGGAACTAGCCACGCAGGCACTCCCGAGCTTTCTGTTCACCTTGCTCTTTCTTCTCCTATTATATTTTGTTTTGGTAAAGGTATTTTGGGCTCCCAACAAACAAGATTACACAGCTAGGAAAGCACTCTTATAAAAACAGTATGAACCATTTTGTGTGTCGTGAAAAACCGTGATATAAGAATTCCAAACAACTTGGTTCCAGCCAAGTGCATGAGGAAGACAAAAAGGGAGGCTTGAGAATGGAATAGGCAGGGGGATACCTTGTTCCCGGCCCACACAAACACACTTCTATCGGTCCATTATTCTTACATCTGACCCAGGCCACATTTGGCCTTGTCTATTCCCTCCCTGATCTACTTTCAGGCAGAATGGTTAATGAGATCCTGTACGGGGGAAAAAAATGCCTGTCAACATTCTTTGAGAGGAAGAAAAAGCAGCTGGAGTTCATACACCCCTGGCTTAATGGGGAAGCTCCATCTCCCCACAGCGTGTCATGTTAACAGGTTTTTCCTGGATCCCATTTTCCAAAGGGAAAAGACTAAAAGGGCAGCGTGCTATTAGCTGAGCTTAGGGGAGCTATTCGAGAGCCAACATAAAATATTCACTAATGCTTTAATGATTGCCTTTATCCTAGGTTGTGATGTGTGCCTGAAAAGCAGTATAAAAACATCCAGAACAAACAGATACCATACAAATGCTATTTACAGTAAATGCTTGAACATTTCTATCACAACCTGAAAGCCTTTCTATTACATCTGTGGTCCACAAACTGATACACTGTCTCTTTTTCCAAACTTTTTATCAAGTTGTACTGTGTTTACTTGCATTGCTACTATTTAAGTTCCTTTTGTTTTTAAACCCCACTGCACGTCATGTCTCCATGGCTGCATGTTTCAATGGAAAAGGCAATTTGTAAATTAAGAGCCATCATCCAGTGAAAGAAATCTTAAGTCAGTTCATTTATTTGACATTTTTCACACACACCTGTATGTGTATAAACACAGTATTAAGCAAACAGCCTCCTTCCTTTTGGATAACAGGCTTATCTTTCCCTCCCTTTAGACTTATTTTGGAAGTAAGCTCCCTGACGCACACACACAAATCAAAAGCAGGGTGCTTGACATCAACATTTCACATGAGACAGATGCAAAACAGGGGGTCTCCCAGATTTAACTCCCATCCGCCCCAGATAGCATGGCCAATGGTGGCCCTCCCTCCATCCCACATACGCACAAATGTTAAGACAGCTATTATTACTGAGCCCTCCTAGGAAAAGCAGGTACCCTCCAAAGGTCGGTCTTCCACATTTGCTAGGGATGCAGAACCCACGCAAAAGTGGAAAACTGCAAATATCAGAATGTGTGTCTGTCTGCGGGAAGGGGGCTGAGCTATGCTGGGGAGATCGGGCACCCAGGATCCAAAGCAGGTCAGGGAAGGGAGGTCGGTTGGCCTGGTGGCCCCATACTTTTCTCTCTCTCGCCCATCTCCCTCCTTGGGTGTTGGGGGCCCTGGGAGAGGGCTTGTGGTGCAGCTGGTGGAGAAGGACCAGAGGAAGGGTTTTCAGGGGCTGTGTGGCTTGGCCAGAGCTGCCAAGAGGGAAGATCCCCCTGGGCAAGAAGCACTTGAGGTGGGGCAGGGATTGGAGAAACTCACCAGTAATTGAATCCGTGAAAGTTAAATCCACAAATGGGGAGGGCCAACGACAGCTTTAGCTTGTGCTATTTTTGGGATGAGGACTGGAATTCTGCTAAAAAGCCACCGTGGAGTGTCTGACCGGTGAAGGCATGTAAAGCAAGTGCACAGATATAAAACCTAACCAGTCAGGAAAGTCCCTGCCTTACACACGCAACCACAACTGGGGGAAGTTCCTTTTTGGAACTGCAGCTCCCAGACTCCCCCACTCAGCATGGCTAATAGCAATAGCAATAGCATTTATTTCTATACCGCTTATCAACTGAGTGTTATCTAAGCGGATTACAATGTGTGTTTTTTAGCTAATTTTGGCTAAGCCACTTTTCCAAGCTGTGCACAATGATGCTATACAGGAAACTAAATACAACTACTTTCCCCCACTAGGAACAGACCCACTGAAGCAATGAGATCTACATAGGACCGACTTAGCATTCAGATACAGCCTCCTTGCACCCCTAAACTGGGGCTAGCAAAGCAAGGCAGGCTTGTAAAAAAAGGGGGGGTGATCGTCATTAACTTTTCCCCCCAATGTTTTTCTGCTGCTTGGCATGACCATCAAATATGAAAATGTTATTGCAATACTTGCTTGTTTGCTAGATAAAAATTATTTATTATTATTATTAACCTCAGGAAGAACTTCCTGACGGTCGGGGCTGTCCGGCAATGGAATCTGCTGCCTCGGAGTGTGGTGGAGTCTCCTCCTTCTTTGGAGGTTTTTAAGCAGAGGCTGGAAGGCCATCTGTCAGGAGTGCTTTGAGGGTGTTCCTGCATGGCAGGGGGTTGGACTGGATGGCCTCTGGGGTCTCTTCCAACTCTACATTTCTATGATTCTATGACTATCTTTATTTCTAACCCGGTTAGATTCAAAAGCGGCTGAACATAGACTTAAAAAAGCAAAATGGACTTTAAAAAGCACAATTAAAAGCTGCAATGTGCAAAAGTTAATGTTAAAAGACACATAAATATTTTTTAAAAGGGGGAGGTTACCATATTGCAAGGAGGAAACCCCCTCTATGGAACTATAAATCCCTGGTGGGAGGAGGGCTCTCATGCTGCAGTTTTCCTGCCCCAGGAAATTATTTATTATTATTATCTTTATTTCTAACCCGGTTAGATTCAAAAGCAGCTTAACGTAAGACTTAAAAAAGCAAAATGGACTTTAAAGAGCACAATTAAAAGCTGCAATGTGCAAAAGTTAATGTTAAAAGACCTATAAATATTTTTTAAAAAGGGGGACAATATTGCAAGGAGGAAACCCCCTCTATGGAACTATAAATTCCCGGTGGGAGGAGGGCTTTCATGCTGCACTTTTCCTGCCCCAGGAAATTATTTATTATTATTTTCTTTATTTCTAACATGGTTTTCTCCCCGAGGGGACTCAAAAGCGGCTTAACAGAGACTTAAAAAAGCAAAATGGACTTAAAAAAGCACAATTAAAAGCTGCAATATGCAAAAGTTAATGTGAAAAGACCTATAAATATTTTTTAAAAAGGGGGAGGTTACCATATTGCAAGGAGGAAACCCCCTCTATGGAACTATAAATCCCTGGCGGGATTAGGAGGGCTCTCATGCTGCACTTTTCCTGCTCCAGGGAAGGGGACGCAGAGCCAGGATCAGGGCCGGGGGGCGTGGCCACGGCGCCGAGGCCCCGCCCCCTCGCGAGGCCTCCCCCCTCCCCGCCCCCCCGGCCCCCCCCCGCGCTCTCGCTCGCGGCCCGGCCGCCCCGCCGCCGGGAGGGGAGGCCGGGCCGGGGTTCCGGCGTCGTGAGAGGGCGCCGCGCCGAGGCCCGGCCGGAGGAGGCCCGGCCGGGCGGCTCCGGCCCCGTCCGGCCGCCGCGGGGAGAAGCGAGGTTACCGTTTGCCTTGCCGAATTCTCGTGGTGTTTGGGATCGGGCGGCTGCGATAATGGCGTCCTTCCTCGCGAGAGATCCTCCTGCCGGAGCCGCGACTGCGCAGGCGCCGCCGAGGCGCGCGCGCTCCTTTTTCCCCCCGGCCCCGCCGAGACGCCGCGCAGGCGCGGCGGGGACGGCAGGAGGCCCTTCCCTTTTGATCCGCGGCCGCCGCCCTGGGAGGCCGGGGAGCGAACTACGGCTCCCGGCGTGCCTCGCGCGCGCGGCTCCTGCGAAACCGACTTTCTTCCTTTTGCACTCCGGGAGTTGTAGTCATGGGGGGGAGTAGCTGGGCCGCAGTGCGCGCTGGGAAGTGAAGTCCTCAAGCTCAGAATGACTTTTAGTTTATTTGGACGCCGCCGCTAGGCGGCAGCAAAACGAAATTAAAATTAAATGGGAAAAAATTCACCACTAACTATAATTGTGTATTACTATTTTTTATTAATTTATAGTAACTTTTTAATATATTTTCATTTGGTCAATGACCGGTTGATTGATTAAAAATTGAAATTAATTAAGAAATTAAGGAGTTTGCACTGATGTGTATTACTATTTTTTATTGATTTATAGCAACTTTTTAATATATTTTCATTTGGTCAATGACCGGTTGATTGATTAAAAATTAAGAAATTAAGGAGTTTGCACTGATGTGTATTACTATTTTTTATTGATTTATAGCAACTTTTTAATATATTTTCATTTGGTCAATGACCGGTTGATTGATTAAAAATTAAGAAATTAAGGAGTTTGCACTGATGTGTATTACTATTTTTTATTGATTTATAGCAACTTTTTAATATATTTTCATTTGGTCAATGACCGGTTGATTGATTAAAAATTAAGAAATTAAGGAGTTTGCACTGATGTGTATTACTATTTTTTATTGATTTATAGCAACTTTTTAATATATTTTCATTTGGTCAATGACCGGTTGATTGATTAAAAATTAAAATTAATTAAGAAATTAAGGAGTTTGCACTGATGTGTATTACTATTTTTTATTAATTTATAGCAACTTTTTAATATATTTTCATTTGGTCAATGACCGGTTGATTGATTAAAAATTAAAAATAATTAAGAAATTAAGGAGTTTGCACTGATGTGTATTACTATTTTTTATTAATTTATAGCAACTTTTTAATATATTTTTATTTGATCAATGACCGGTTGATTGATTAAAAATTAAGAAATTAAGGAGTTTGCACTGATGTGTATTACTATTTTTTATTGATTTATAGCAACTTTTTAATATATTTTCATTTGATCAATGACCGGTTGATTGATTAAAAATTAAGAAATTAAGGAGTTTGCACTGATGTGTATTACTATTTTTTATTGATTTATAGCAACTTTTTAATATATTTTCATTTGGTCAATGACCGGTCGATTGATTAAAAATTAAAATTAATTAAGAAATTAAGGAGTTTGCACTGAGCGATGCATGTTTCCAAAATTCTGCAGGTGCAACATATACTTTGCAAATATAATAGTAATAAAATAAATTACAGTAGGTATTTTAATCCATAGAAATGCAACATCGTATGGTGCCATTACCTCTATTCGTGCCTTACTATATTATTTTCAATTAAAAAATAATCCACTTTGGAATTGGTCTTAAGAGCTGGCCAAACTCTCCTTGCATTTATTGAATGCCCACAAAGAACATCAAGTCGGAAGATTGCAATATATGCACTGGCCAGAGTGGGTTCTGCCATTATATTTCGGTTTTAATTTGACTTCCTTTCACTTTTGTTCTAGTGATACATGTGTAGCAATAGCATTTATTTCTATAAATAAATAAATAAATAAATAAAATGCTATTGCTATTGCTATTTTGTTCCAGTGATACATGTGTAATGTTTGTTTTTGTGTGGCTTGTTTCTTTCCCCCTGTGGTTTCTTTTCCTTTTTCTGTGGTTATGGATTGATTTGTTTGCATCTTCTCTTGAAACTAATAAATATTAACTCTTCAAAAAATTATTATTTATTTGTATCCCGCCTCTCCATATGGATAATTATAATTATAAATAATAATAATAATAATAATAATTTATTTGTATCCTGCCTCTCCATATGGATAATTATAATTATAAAAAATTATTATTATTATTTATTTGTATCCCGCCTCTCCATATGGATAATTATAATTATAAATAATAATAATAATAATAATAATAATTTATTTGTATCCTGCCTCTCCATATGGATAATTATAATTATAAAAAATTATTATTATTATTTATTTGTATCCCGCCTCTCCATATGGATAATTATAATTATAAATAATAATAATAATAATAATAATAATAATTTATTTGTATCCTGCCTCTCCATATGGATAATTATAATTATAAAAAATTATTATTATTATTTATTTGTATCCCGCCTCTCCATATGGATAATTATAATTAATAATAATAATAATAATAATAATAATTTATTTGTATCCTGCCTCTCCATATGGATAATTATAATTATAAAAAATTATTATTATTATTTATTTGTATCCCGCCTCTCCATATGGATAATTATAATTATAAATAATAATAATAATAATAATAATAATAATAATAATAATTTATTTGTATCCTGCCTCTCCATATGGATAATTATAATTATAAAAAATTATTATTATTATTTATTTGTATCCCGCCTCTCCCTTAAGTTTCTAAACTCAAATCGGAGATCTAGGAACAGTGCCTAAGGATGTCATCAGGGTGTTGTTGTTGTGTGCCTTCAAGTCCTTTCTGACTTGTGGCGACCCTACGGTGAACCTACCATGGAGTTTTCTGGGGCTGAGACTGCGCGATGAATCCAAGGTGGATTTCTATGGCTCAGCGGGGAAGCAAACTCTGGCCTCCAGGATCATAGTCCAATGCACAGGCCACATGGGGTCAGACCACCTCACACTGTCTACAGCATGTCCTACAGAAGTATTAACGTAACACGCTGCCTGTGTGCGTCTGTACTCTTGTCTCTCTCACACTGATGAGGAATGTGGGTGGGATGATGCGGGCAGTGGGCCCCCCTAAACCATGGACTTCCAAAGGTTCAGCGGTAGTCGCGCTCCGTGGCCTTTTCCTTCTTCCGCCCCCTGAGAGGCACTTGTCCTTCTGGAGTTTGCCACTTCAGCAGAGTTTGTCAGCCTAGAATGAAAATATATATATATCAACACCTCTGGGGCATCTGTCTCCCCAATATCATTTATTATCCTGCTGTTATCAGACCCATCAGTTTATATGGTACTGTACAATTAAACAAGTTAGGGACCTGCAGTTGAAACACAACTCTGTACACGTTAGAGGATCCACGTTAGAGCACCCACTTCCGTCCTGCACTGCTTTTACATTTCCTGATGCTTGAAAGAAAATTTTGTCCTCCCTGTACCTTCACTTCACTTCAGACCCACTTGTTCACATACACAATCAGCTGCCTTGTTGTAAGCTGACTGGGGGGGGGGGATGGAAACTGGTGTCGAGCAAGAACACACTGCTTCCCTAGTTTTGTTTTGTGATCTAGCCGACAGCGCTATCCCTGAGTATGTTTCCTGGTGCCTTGGGTATCTTCTCCAGAGACCAGGACAAGGAGCAATGGATTCAAGCTGCAGGAAAGGAGATTCCACCTGAACCTCAGGAAGAACTTCCTGACGGTCAGGGCTGTCCAGCAGTGGAATCTGCTGCTGCCTCCATGGAGTGTGGTGGAGTCTCCTCCTTCTTTGGAGGTTTTAGTCTGCAGAAGAGAAGGTTAAGAGGGGAGATGAGAGCCATGTTTCAATATTTATTATTATTATTAATTTGTATCCCTCCTCTCCATATGGATCGAGGCGGTGAACAACTTACAAATAGCATGTATTTTTTCTATACATGCCCCCAACAAGCTGGCATGTATAGAAAAAATACATGCTATTTGTAAGTTGTGTCAAGGACGGAGCAGGCTTGTTTTCTGCCGCTCCAGAGACCAGGACAAGGAGCAATGGATTCAAGCTGCAGGAAAGGAGATTCCACCTGAACCTCAGGAAGAACTTCCTGACAGTCAGGGCTGTCCAGCAGTGGAAGATGCTGCCTCGGAGTGAGGTGGAGTCTCCTTCCTTGGAGGTTTCTAAGCAGAGGCTTGATGGCCATCTGTCAGGAGTGCTTTGAGGGTGTTCCTGCATGGCAGGGGGTTGGACTGGATGGCCCCTGGGGTCTCTTCCAACTCTACATTTCTATGATTCTATGATTCTATGATTAAGTCAGAGCTCCTGCCATCTCTGGCCAGTGGCCATGAATGCAGTATAGACAGGGTTGCCAGAGTGACAACTATGTACCAGCCCCATACAGCCCCTCCAGGATAGAAGCAACCTTTGCCTCCCCCTTCCCCCCTTGCCAATATTGCAACAGCTCTCCCCACCAGAAAACATTCACCTCCCATCTCCAACTCTTTGCAGCTAGGTTGTCCTTCCTCTGCCTGTTTGCCATCAATAAACAAGCTTAGCATAGACACCAAAGCCACACCATTCGTCTTCCTTTCTTTTGCAATTCCCCAGAAGAAAAGCAAGTCCCGCAAGACATCATGGAAATCTCCAAAGCCACCGGCAAATAATTTCTCAGGGCAAATGTTGCATCTGAAGAAAACAAACGCAAGAGAAAAATCGCCGCGGGGCTCAGCCAGATTCTCCTGCCCTTCCACCAAAACTCAGAGCCAATCAAAAATCCTGACGAGGGATGGGTTGAATTTTAACTGTTAGTTTGGCAATTTTTTTCCCCGAATGGGTGTGCCCCTGCACGGTCAGAACAGTTCATAAATAGGACTGGTCATCCCTGGACTGAATATTTGTAGCATATTATTGAAGTACTGAATGGTTGGAGTGTTTGTGGCCATAGATCCAACAAGAGGCCTTGGTGCTGGTCCAAAATGGTATTTCTGGCCCATGTGAGGAGAACAAACCCAGCGCACTGGGGCCAGCAACTGAAAAATGCATGGGGGCAGCGACTGATGCCAGCAAGGCTATGCAGCCTGGTCACCGCTTCTCATAAAGACAGATATGCCTCATGTAAGTATCCATGTCTCTTATTATGCATATCCAAAGACGCAGCACCGACACCTGTATGAATGGGAAGCTTCAGTGTAAAAGAGCCATAACCAGCCCTTGCATGAATGGGAGGTATCTGGAGATTTTTTTTAAAGAATAATTAAAATGAGAAAAGACAGAGGCTCTTGTGGCACCTTAAAAGCTTATAGGTTTTATTTGGCAGAAGCTTTTGTGAATTGCAGCCTGTTTCACCAGTTGTGTGGGGCGTTAGCCAGTTGTTAAACATTTGCACATAAGGAGAGGGGAGAAGGAGTGTGAAATGTAATGGAAACGCCAAACACGCCAGTATGGTCAGGTTTAAAAGAAGGGGTTTGAGGATTTGTCTAGGGCACTGGGAGTCTAGTGTTCAAATACCCACCAAGGCACAGAAACCCAGCAATGACTTACTGAAAAACTTATGCCCTCATCACTTTTCCGCACTAGAATGTTATAGCGCTATTATCCGCTTTCAACATCCCATGGAATCCTGGGGTTTGCCGTCTAAACTGCAAACCCCAGGATTCCATAGGATGTTGAAAGCGGAATAATAGCTCTCTAGCACTCTAGTGCAGAAAGTTTATTAGATGTGCAATGACAAGCTATGGCCACTTGCTGTTGCAGAAATCTACTCTGTACATGTTTAGAGATATCCTTTTCTTTATCGCTAATCTGCCCCTTTCCAAGATGCATGACTTTCTAAGCCGCAACTTGTACTGGATCAGATGGAGGCTTGTCTCTTCCTGGGTGTCAGTGGAGGAAGTAATCCTTTCCCATCCTGAGCTGAGCAGTCTTAAACACAGAAATATGCATGACCCTATCTTGCTGTGCAGAGAAGTGAGCTAATTGTTGTAAAACCCTTTGCTCGCTGAACTGGGCTCAAGGCAGCCCTTCAAGCTGCTCCACAATGCGCTGCTTTGAAGGAAGGATCCGTGTGCAGTATAGCAGGTGTGCAAATGATTCTGGCCAATGATAGAGATCGGTGAAGAAGGTGCTTTTTTTGCCCAGTTCAAAAAGTGCAGAAAGTGAATTAGAATGAGAGCCACCATATTCAGTGGCCACGCTGGCTGAAGGAGTTTGGGAGCTGCAATCCAACCATTGCAATGTCCTGAAGCACTGAAGTGAACCCTGTTCTGTTTGGACATCTCCTTGTACAAATCAGTTTGCAGGAATTGAAGTAAGCTGAGGACAAAGGGGGGAAATTGGAGGAGGAGGGAGAAACTGGGACATTTTAAAAGCAGCTGGAAAAAGTGGGATAGCAAAGGATCTATCCGGACTGTCCCTGCCAAACTGGGACAACTGGGAAGTATGCAGCCTCTGAAAAGGGTGGACACACAGGCTTTGTTGTGGATCTTGCTGTTTTCAGAAATTAAAAGATATTGTCTTCTTGTGCCAGTCAGAATAGACAGGGGCATCTCCTGAGAAGCCAGAGGAAGCCCTGTAATGACCATGCTAAACTGTTCATATGCTCATAACAAATCTTTCACTGGTGCCTATCTGGCATTTCAATAAGCTGCTGACATCAGGTAATGTTCCAGTTTCAGCAATAATGCACATTGCTGAAATGGGAACACCTGACATCACAGGCTTATTGAAATGCCAGACAGAAGCAGCAGCAAAAGATTTGTTCGGGCGCAGAGGATAGCTTTTCTCCAAGATGGAAAACCTTTCTACCCAATATCAAACACAGCCCCTTGGCACTGTCCCAGCGTATTAAGAATGATTCCTCCAGGTTTGTCTCAAGTTTGCCAACAAGACACTGTTCACTGGAAAAGAAACCGCATTCACAACCTGTTCAGCTACATTTTGGGGTCTTTTGTGTCCCTACCGTGAAAGGGAAAATAATTCAGTCTGATCAGTTTGCATAAACTGGCGAGCTACATTAACCCCGCGAGAACAAAATCCGAGGAATAAAGTGGAAAAATGAACTGGTTCTTGTTAAGAGGAAACACTACAGTATTCTTTTGGAAACTTCTGCAAATAGTTTGAAAAACTGCACTGCCCAAAATACAAACTCTCACCTTCAGGTGGTAATATATAACCCTTAAATAGCTAACAGTCATAGATACAATCTGAAATCTGTATACAGTCAGCCCTCCATATCCATGGATTCTGTATCCACAGATTCAACCAACCATGGCTTGAAAATATGTAAAAAAAAAATCTAAAAAGGAAACTTGGATTTTGCCATTTGATATCATGGACCCCATTTTACTACACCATTGCACATAGTGGGACTTGAGCATCCACAAATTTTGGTATCCACAAGGGGTCTTGGAATCAAACCCCAGCAGATATAGAGGGCCCACAGTGATACCAAATATAACCTAATCCACACTCCATCTTAAGTTTTAAAATAAAATACATAATTCTTATGACTGGCTAAATGCAAAATGTGTGGCTTCAGGATCCAACCACATTTTTCCTGTTCTCCTCTCCTCTACCTGCATTTTCATCAAAGCCTGTTGAGGAATTCTGGAGGATTTGAAATATTTGCTCTTGTCTGGGTGTGCGTGTGACATTTTGGCTGATCATAATAAAGGTATTTCCTGATTGTGGATGTTGGAACATTTCTTGGAAAACATTAATCTGCAGAAGGTCACTTAGGAAGAGAGAACTTCAAGGCTTTTAAAACCCTCCACTCAGAAGCAGAGCAGTATATACAACCCAAACAGGCATGCTTAACCATAACTTCATATTTTCATAATTTCATAGTTTCTTAATCATTCCTTATTTTTCTGACTCTCCCCCAGAGCCACAATTACTACCAGATCTTTTTAGCATTTTTTTAAGCAATTGCACAAGAAATTTCTAGTCATTTATTCCTGACTTAGGGCAGAGTTTGTATGACTCACATGTGTATTTATGAACATGTTTTTCCCTTGGCAGATATTTTCTTAAACAGATGCCAGCAGCCTTTAAAACACTGAGTTCCCGTGTCCCAGTAAAAATCGGCCTCCCCCATTTGCAGATTTCATTTTCATACATGTGATTATTTGAGAGTTTCTCCAACCCCTGCCCCTTCGCCTCGGGTGCTTCTTTTCCAGGGGGAAATTCCTTCTCGGCAGCCCTTTAAAAACCTGCCTTGGGTCCTCTTCCTCCACCTCTATCAGCTGCAGCCTGACCAGCTAAGGACGGATCAGAGCCCAATTTCTCAAACAACAAACCCTCTCCCGATGCCCTGCAATACACATCCAAGGAAGGAGATGGACAAGAGAAAGGAAGTATCGGACCACGATACAACGCACCCCCTTTCCCTCTTCTTTCCCCGACCTGGTTTGGACCCTGGTTGTCTTCTCCCCATTATGCCTCATCCCCTTTCCCACAGACACACACACACATTTTGATATTTGCAGTTTTTCCACTTTTGTGTGGGTCCCTAGCAAATGTGGGGGCCAACTTTTGTAGGGTACGCGTTTTTCCTAGAAGGTCTCAACGATAATGACCGTCTTAACATTTTTGTATGTGTGTTGGTGTGCTCGATCATTTAGTACGTTTCCCACTGATAATTTATAAGCAGGCTCAATTACATAGGACTCACTAGGGTCCAGTTTGCCTGATCAGAGGGGGTGGAGTTCCTCTGCCCCCCTAGGTTAATTTGGGGAGGGCTAGAACCCATCCACTCCACCTCCTGTTCTGGTCCATGGAAGCAGTAATGGGATAAACACAGAGGGTTGATACAGATGTCTGGATCTTCCATAAAATTTGGCATTTGAGGCAGGGCAACAGTAGTATAAAGCATCTCATGAACTGGGTGAATGTGCTGGTCGTGAATCCCAGGCATCTGCCCCCAGCCCTTTTCTGCTTCACTGTCCAAAGGTCATGCAAATGCAAAACATCCTTCAAGAGCTGAGATGCTGGGAAGCAGGGCATATGGCATGAAATATTAGCTCTTTCAAAGCCCTGGATTTTCCGCAGAATCTGTTCCCACCCTGCCAGGACAATCACGTCCTCTCCTGACCTCTGCGTCCGTACATGCAAAGAGAACTGCATCCCGGTTTGACTTCTGCTTGGGTGCTGTGAGTGGCATAGAAATTACAACCTGGTGGGCGCCAACATTTTTCTCACAAGGCATGGGGATGGAAGGATCCTCTCATCCTGTTAAGAACACTAGAAATCTCTCCTTCCATTAAAACTATCCCCCAAATCCCCCAATACCCATGCTGCTGGAGAATCTGGGAAGCCATAAAGTCAGCCGTCCATATCCTCATATTCTGTTTCTACGAATTCCACCATCCATGCTTGAAAATATTTCTTAAAAAATCCAAAAAGCAAACTTTGAGTTTGTCTTTTTATATAAGGCACTCCATTTTACTACACCATTGTGCATAAGCACCCATGGATTTTGGTATTGACTGGAGTGGGCTGGAAACAAACTCAAGTGCATACTGAGGGCCACTATAGTCCTAAATGTAACATCACCAAAGTTGTATATTGGCTTCTGCATGAGGTAGGGAGGGATATCACACTGGGGCCATTTCCGCACTAGACTGTTAATAGTGCTATGATTCCACTTTCAACATCCTATGGAATCCTGGGCTTTGCAGTTTCAGGAGGGGCCAGCTGGCCCCTCCCAAAACTGCAAAGCCCAGGATTCCATAGGATGTTGAAAGTGGAAGCATAGCGCTAGTAAAAGTCTAGTGCGGAAATGGCCCTGATGAGTCACCTCAAACCCCATCTTGTTTCTGATGTCAGAGTCAGCTTTGCCTAGCTCGCAATCTTCTCTTCCTCCCGCAGCACTAAGAAGTTTTGGGTGCACCATTCACACCGCATTCTTTGCAGGGGCGGAAACAGGAGTTAATATGAAAAGAAATGCCTATTCTGTTTGCACTCTTAGCTTGCATAAAAGGGATTAAAGTTTCAGCTGGCAATTTCCTGGTTCAAAAGAAGGACATCCTCTCAGACAGAACTCTGCCAAGCAAACAGATGATCCAGGGATGGTACACTTTTATATATGCATTGCCTTCGCTGTCATCTCCTTCCAGGTATTCCAAGGCAAGAATTGAGAGGCCATGCCCAGCTGTGTTTCCCAACACAGCTGTATCTAGGAGAAGGAGAAATTAAAGCATTGGGCCTCCAAATAAGAATTCAGCCACCTCCATGAAAGCTTCTTCAAGCATTGCAAGGGCTGAGACACTGCAAATCATTCACACTAATAACTCTTATACTTGCTGTGCTCTCATTCCCTTGGATGCCTAAACATTCCAAACTCTGCCCCATATATACATGACTTTTCCTTTGTCACTTGTACCTGATGTCATCAGCAATCCGGTTTTCAAAGGAGAAAAAAAAAATTCCAATGCCTCAGGTGTTAGAATGTAGCTCTGCTGGTTGTCGGTTATATACACAATTTCTTTAAATGTGTATGGGTGCATTTTATGTGGCAAAACATTCCCAAGAATTTGTGTGTTAGATTTTTATTTTCCCCTGCAAAACACAGTCGAAACACAGGCTGGTTCTTCTAAGTTGGGAAAATTATCTGCTGCTGCTTCCAGGACATTATAAATGGAGATTATTTTCATCCTTTAGTTATTGTTATTTGCCACTGCCTTGCTCTGGTCTAGCAACTTCAGGGCAGCCACGGCATGCTTAATTAAATCAATCCAGTGTCAATGTCGTCTCCCTCTTCTCCTACTGCCTTCCAACCCTACCAAGCATTCCAATGAGTCCTGTCTTCTCATGAGACTTCTAAAGTAAAAACAATCTAATTTTGCTTAGTTATTTTGGCTTCTAGGGAGAGTTCAGGCTTGATTGGCTCTTGGATGCCTTTATCTATCTTTTCTTGCAGTGTACAGCATCCATGGGAGCCCGTGTAGTGCTAGATTACTGGATTACAATCCTTGGCCTTGGAAATCCACTGGGTGACCTCGGGCACATCACACACTCTCAGCCTCAGGAAACCCCACAACAGGTTTGCCTTAGGTACACCATAAGGCAACAAGACCAACAATATCCAAAGAACTTTTCTCCAGCCCTGCATTTCAAATGAGTCAGTTCTCTCCCCGTCAATTTTCTTCACCGTCTAAATTTCCACCATACCTAGAAATCCAAAATACTGCGGCCCAGATGATCCTGTGTTTGGTATTCGACGATATATCCCTGTATTTAAGGATCTTATCTCTTTCCTTCAGAGATACCCTTTCAGGTCTTAGTCTTCTCCTGATTCCTTTTAATTTTCCTTCGTTGCATCTGGATGCATGGAAAGATACATCTGTTAGCAGCAATGGTTAATTTCAGTAGTACAGGCAAATGCATGTCCTCTGCTGTGGGAGGGAAACTTGAAGAGCGGTGCTACGTTCTTGGCTGTTTACACAGACAAAAAAGAGCGCAATGTCTCTTATCAGTTAATGATAATCTTGCCCTTTTCCCTACTTTACTTAAGGCAAACATCATGGAAGACACTCTTTCCGCAACAGCCAAACATGTCTGTTCTTTCTAAAAACTGCATGTTTTCTTTTCCTCCAAGATTCTGAGAAAAGTCCAGCAATGACTTTGAAGAGTATTGCATGGAAATGCCACCTCCATTTCTTGCCAAACTGAGGCTTCCCTTGGAAATGCAACCAGAGCTTGGCAAAGCTCCTGCTTAGGATAACAGTTCCCAGAATCCCCCAACCAAACTAGCCACCAGCCATGCCGGTTGTGGGTGTTATAGTGCAAAGTAGTAACCTTTACAAGCTCTCGATGCAAACAGCAGCCTCAGAAAAGCTATTTTAGTCAGGATCCAGTAGGGGAATCAGACTTCCACTTGGCTGCTATTTACAAACAAGAAGGTACGTGTTTATCACATGCACACATTGAATGTTGCACTTAACATATACATTAATTTCATCAATATAGTTAAGGCTACGACTAGTTTTAGCCCATAGGAAGGGACAATAACTTCACAAATGCATGTCCTCTGAAGCTTCATGTATGAAAACCAAGACACATGTCACCAAACCTCCTCAAAGTGTGTTCAAAAGGTGCGGTCCGGCAACAAGAGGGCAAAATGAGGAAAACTACTATTTTAAGAAGAGAAATCCTGGAATTTATGTGCAGAGATGTGGAAAGCCTGAGCCTACTGGGAACGGCAAGATTCCACCCCCTCCTGCTGAATTAACTGAAAGCAAACTATCTTGCTGTTTTTGAACTCACTTTGCAGCAATTGAAGTAAACCAGGAAAAAAGGGGAAGGAGGAGGAGAGAGAGAAACCAGGACATTTTAAAAGCAGACGAAAAAGTGGAAAAATAGAGGATTAACCAGGACAGTTAGAGGATGTGCAGATGGTACCCCCTGGGTGGCCTCTGAAACCCACAAGCATACAAACTGTGCATCAGTACAGCAGGGGTCATCTACACAACTAACAATCCTTGTGACGAGATCTGCAGGGCACTGGCTGGCGGGATATTAGTTGGAGGGATTGCCATCAAACTATCCAAGTCTGACAGCCCCCTGAGAGGTTCCTCAGCTACCACTGCTCTCTACCCCAAAGGGTGTTTTTGTGCATGTATGCATGTGCGTACAGGCGTTCGAGTGCCCTGTGGACTTACGGCAATCCTTTGAATTTCACTGGGTTTTCCTAGGCCAGGACTACTCAGAGGTGGTTTGGCCAGTTCCTTCCTCTGAAATAATACAGCCTGCAGCCCCTGGGATTCCTTGGAGGTCTCCCATCCAAGGACAAACCGGGGCTCACCCTGCTTGGCTTCCAAGATCAGAGGGGATCTGGTGCCTTGCGTGTGGCTGTGCCTTCAAGTCATCTGTCGCCACATGGCAACTCCAGGGATCTCCTGGTATTTTCTCTGGCAAGGAATACTCAGAGGCGGCTTTGCCCGTGCCTTCCCCTGAAAGACAGCCTGCAGAACCTGGGATTCCTTGACAATCTTCCACCCCAAGTCCTAACCAGGGCTAACGATTCCAGGATCAGAGGGGATCTGGTGTCTTTCTCCTCCCCCGACGCGTAAAGGCAGCGCACTGGCTTGCGCGTCCGTTTCAGAAACGCTTGGAAAAGGAGGGATGCGTTGCAACCCTGCATTCTGCTAAGCCTCTCCCCCCGCTCCTTCCGCTCCTTCCACCACGTTCCTTCCCTTCCTTTTGCAAGGACAGCCCTAGCAATACCTATTTTCCCCCCATTCCACGCCAGTCCGGTTTGCAGAGGCAAAGCCTTCCGCGGGGGAGGCTGTGCTTTGGGTCTGGGTGTCGGGTTGCTTTGGCGCCCCGGGAAATGTGAGTCACCCGAAGAGAAGAAGACAGAATAAGAATAATAATCCCGCATGCGATGCTTCCTTCCTTGCTTCCTTTCTGCCTGGGCGTCGTTGCAGAGGCCAGGCTCCGGAAGGGGCTGGATGGAGGGACGCCCGCCTCGCCTCGCCCCGCTGGGGCCGGGCTTGGTGGAGCCCAGGAGGCGGAGGAGGAGGAGGAGGAGGGCAGCCGAGTCCCCGAGCCGTCGCCATGGCCGGGCTCCTGCCGCCCCTCCTGCGCCTCTGCCGGAGCCCCCTCCTCCCCCGGGCCCCGGGCCACGGACCCCCGCGGAGATGGTGCAGCCTGGGCGCTTGCGCCTCCTATCGCCTCCGCGACGGCGGTGAGTGCAGCCCCCGGACCCCAATTAAGGGCGCGGGGGAGGGAGGGAAGAACCTTCTTGGGCCATTGCCGCACTAGGCTCCTAGAGCGCTCTGATACCGCTTTCAGCATCCTCTGGAATCCTGGCGTTTGCAGGTTCGGGAGGCGCCGTTAGAATTCTCAACCGGGAAGCTCTGTGGTCTCAGGAAACTGGAATCCTCCCAAGGATGGTGAAAGTGGAATAATCGCACTATAAGAGGGTCGTGCGGAAGTGGCCTAAGCCTGCGGTACCTGGCTTTTCTAGCTGCTTTTAAAAGTCCCGGGGCCTTTCTGCACTACATTATTATAGTGCTATGATTCCACGTTCAGCATCGTATGGAGTCCTGGGGTTCCCAGTTTGGGAGGCACCTTTAGAATTCTCAGCCAGAGAGCTCTTGGGCCTCACTGAACTACAACCCCAGAATTCCCCCAAGGATGGTGAAAGTGGAATAATCGCGCTATAACAGGGTAGTGTGGAAGTGAGCCCTGGTGGTGCAGTGGTTAAATGCCGGTACTGCAGCCACAAGGTTGTGAGTTCCATCCTGCCAGGCTCCAGGTTGACTCAGCCTTCCATCCTTTCGCGGGTCAGGAAAATGAGTACCCAGCTTGTTGGGGGCGTGTATAGAAATACATGCTATTTGTAAGTTGTTTGCCGCCTCGATCCATATGGAGAGGCGGGATACAAATAAATAATAATAATAATAATACACTGTTATAGTGCTATGATCCCACGTTCAGCATCCTATGGAGTCCTGGGGTTCCCAGTTTGGGGAGGCACCTTTAGAATTCTCAGCCAGAGAGCTCTTAGGCCTCACTAAACTACAATCCCAGAATTCCCCCAAGGATGGTGAAAGTGGAATAATCACACTATAACAGGGTAGTGTGGAAGTGGCCTAAGCCTGTGCTACCTGGCTTTTCTAGCTGCTTTTAAAAGTCCCGGATTCTTTCTCTCCTTTCCCCTTTCCTCCTGCATTTCACATCCAACTGCTGCAAACTGAGATCAAAGGGCGGGGGGAGAATCCTAAATGTAAATTCAAGATTGAAAAGGGATAAATGGAAGATATTGGAGGGGGAAAGAGGGGGAAGGCCTGTTGTCTAAAATTGATATTTTTGAAATGATGAATAGTTACATATGTTGAAGATTTTTTATTGGAAAGGGAAAAGGAAGGTGTAGAGGGGGGAGGAGGTGGTGGACTCCAGCGCTTCTTCGGAGGCTCAGGCAAAAAGCAAACTGCTGCAGCCTCTCCTAGCTTTTGTATCCTTTTTCACTAATAATTTTTCCTCTGATGTTGCATGGCCACCTACATTCCTGTTTTCATCTGTGGAATGTTGAAGGCTGGGTGCAACATTGTTGTTATTATTGCTATTTTTATTAGCCATGCCTCACCAGTTCCTAGACTCTTGGATAGATCTCAGAGTTCCAGTTAAGAAGACCAAGGCAAGTTGCTCCTGTTGTTGCTTTTAGAAAACAACCCCTCTCTGACTGTCCATCATTTTCTGAACAGACCCTCATTTCCAAACATCTCTCACTTCTTCTCCTGAGGATTTTCCAATTCTGGCCCCTACTGGGGACCCCATAGTACCCCTTCCCTAATTGGAAAGGATTCCTGGTGCTGAGAAATGAGGCTGGGATCCATCCTTAGCTGGCCATCCTTAGCAGATGGTGGGGGAGGAAAGGGTCAGAGGCTGTGGGGCCTGATGGGAGTCACCAAGAGGGAAAGAAGCACCTGGCAGGGGGCAGGAGCTGGAGAAACTCACAAATAATCAAAACCGTGAAAGTCAAGCCAGCCAATGTTGGGAGGGGGCAGACGGTGCTTCTGGTTTCAGCTGAACTTTTATCTTCAAAATACCCATCCATTAATGTATCATTATCCTGGCCAGCTTTTTCAAGCATCCCCTGCTGCTCAAATAGCCTAAAGAACTGCTGTGAGTTTTGTGTAGCTCACGCAGCCCCCCAGCTTTTTGAACTACAACTCCCAGCATTCCTCACTGTTGACCATGCTGTCTTGGGGCTGATGGGATCAGCGGTCCGGCACTGTCTGGAGGGCCACATAATTCTCACCCCTTGTATGTATGTGTGGCGGTGCCTTCAAGTCACCTATCTACTTATGGCTTCCCCATGAATTTCGCAGGGTTTTCTTAGGGAAGGAATTCTCAGAAGTGGCTTTGCTAGTTCCTTCCTCTGAAATAAAGCCTACAGCAGCTGGAATTGTGGAATTGTGGATGGGGGACACGTGGCTGGATAGCAGTACGTGTGAAAGGGATCTAGGAGTCTTCATAGATCACAAGCTGAACATGAGTCAGCAGTGTGATGCGGCAGCGAAGAAAGCCAATGCAATTCTTGGCTGCATCAATAGGAGTATGGTGTCTAGATCGAGAGAGGTACTGG
Source organism: Ctenosaura bakeri (assembly GCA_948474755.1). Classification (NCBI taxonomy): domain Eukaryota; kingdom Metazoa; phylum Chordata; class Lepidosauria; order Squamata; family Iguanidae; genus Ctenosaura; species Ctenosaura bakeri. The sequence goes on from CAOLHI010000692.1 coordinate 82,026, forward strand.
TACCACTCTACTCTGCTTTGGTTAGACCCCATCTTGAATACTGTGTCCAGTTCTGGGCACCCCAATTCAAGAAGGATATTGACAAGCTGGAGCAAGTCCAGAGGAGGGCGACCAAAATGGTGAGAGGCCTGGAAGCCATGCCCTATGAGGATAGACTTAGAGAGCTGGGTATGTTTAGTCTACAGAAGAGAAGGTTAAGAGGGGACATGATAGCCATGTTTAAAGGGATGCCACATAGAGGAGGGAGAGGGCTTGTTTTCTGCTGCTCCAGAGACCAGGACGAGCAATGGATTCAAGCTGCAGGAAAGGAGATTCCACCTGAACCTCAGGAAGAACTTCCTGGTGGTCAGGGCTGTCCGGCAGTGGAATCTGCTGCCTCCATGGAGTGTGGTGGAGTCTCCTTCCTTGGAGGTTTTTAAGCAGAGGCTTGATGGCAATCTGTTGGGAGTGCTTTGAGGGTGTTCCTGCATGGCAGGGGGTTGGACTGGATGGCCCCTGGGGTCTCTTCCAACTCTACATTTCTATGATTCTATGAAAACCCCTGTCCATGTCCTCTTCTTCCAGTGCACCCATTATGGCAGAGCCCGATTACCATTCCGGGAGGCAGCCGGCAGTCTCCAATCAATATCCAGTGGAGAGATAGTGTTTATGACCCTCACCTGAAACCCCTTGAAATACGCTACGATCCAGCCACTTGCCTTCACATGTGGAACAATGGATACTCGTTCCTGGTTGAGTTTGAGGACTCCGCAGACAAATCAAGTAAGACCGGTTAAAATAACGTGTGTTGTGGTTTCTTCTGGACACAGCCCCCGATGGCCCCTGTGTAGTTGCTGAGCTTGGAAACTCTTGGTTTGCAAGGCATCTCAAGGAATGGATTCCTCTGTCACGAAATGCAGGCAGCTCTCCATTGCATGAATGATCTCTCTTGGATCATGCTGGTATCTAAACGCTTGTAGGAACTGACATTCTGTGCCTTGGGACGAGGAGGGGGTAACCCTGACACCTTTCCCTCCACATTTATCTGCCCATTTCCAGGAAGGGAACTTAATGATCCGGCACACAAGCAGATTTTGTGCTTTCATGTTCCCAAATGCAAAGTATAACGCCGTCATTAAATGTTAATGAAATAAAAGGTTGCTTATCGCTGTGGCTGTGTTAACAGATAAGCTTTCGAATAATGTTCTTGAAAACACGTAGACGGCAAGATAAGCCTTCACTTTTTAAGCTAAGCGTGTTCGGCTCTTGTTTTCTTTGGAATTATTTAAACCCAAAGGGAGCTGAATGGAGCTGGGTTCCATAGCATTGTAACAGCTCTTCCCTGCACTTTTTTTCTAAAAATATCTCTATTCTTTACAACGGTTTAAATTTAAACTATATTATCTCATTGAAACAAAGTCCTCAGTATATAATACTGCAATGGGTGTTAAGTATTTAAGCAAGTGGGATGTAGCCTCAAAAAACCATTTGCTGATCTGGCTCAAAAGTATAAATGTGAGTCTTTTTAACACATGGTTTATTTGTGGCACGTCTCGTAGCGTTCATTCAGTAAGCTTTTTGCTTAAATCCAGTTAAATGAGAGAGCACTGGTCTCCAAATTCATCTGTGTAGGTTTCTCAAGCAGGGTTCTCCTTTGTAAAGAACGGAGAAAAATTTAGGCCATTTCTACACTAGCCTGTTATAGTGCTATTATTCCACTTTCAGCATCCTATGGGATCCTGGGGTTTGCAGTTTAGGGAGGCATCCTCAAAGGCCCCTCCCTAAATTGCAAACCCCATGATTCCATACGATGCTGAAAGTGGAATAATAGCACTATAACAGGCTAGTGCGCAAATGGCCATACTGAGAAAAGTTGGCAAGATTGTTCAAAAGAAATAAAGGGTCTTGCTTCATAGGGGCAGCCTCTCTGGGTTTAGTTCTCAGCCGCCTAATGTTGCTCAATTTCCCTGTCATCCTATACCTTTGCACATTGTTCTCCAGCTCTTATTAACAAGCCCCATCTGATGGTTATCGGTGCCGTGGATGACTTCAAGGGCCATCTGTCCCTCTGGTTTCTCCACATTCTCTCACTCCAGTTTCTAAGCCTAATATAGGGATAACCTTGCTTTGGAAACTCCCAGCTGCTTACTTGCATGGGTTCTTTGTGGGTTTCATCTTTTGCTTACTGCCAGCCTTTATATTTGTTCTGAAAACTATTCACATCCATGGCCCTATTTTAATACTGTAGTACCTAACAATCCCCTCCTTCTTTTCATTATCTAAATATAGTCATGTGTTGTATAAATTTCTTTTATATCCTGGTGGTGTTGTATTCTTTAGAATTAGAAGTAAGCGCTGGAAATTAACACATGCTTCTTCCTTGTTTTGCAGTCTTCAGACTTTTTCAGTCATAAAAATCTTATGGCACTGAAAATGCAGGCTTTTTCTTGTTTCCTTACATCTTTTTCACTTTGTGTTTTCCTGAATCCTTTAATGCCTAATTTATTCTTCTTTCTCATTTGCCTCTGGTGTTCTCTTCTTCCCTTGTTTTCTCTCTCTTTGCTTCTGCATTCAGCAAAAATAGAAAGAGATACAGATAGAGAAGAGGGAAAAAATGGATTAAAACTAAAAATTAGAAAAAGAAGAAAAAGAATACAAGAAGCTTGAATAGAGGCGTATGAGATTGATAAGATGTAGAAATGCTGCAATTGATACAAGATTCATATCGGATTCATGCCAAAGGTGAGGCTAGTTTTGCTGCAGAGTGAAAGTAAAGTAAAGCAACGTAAAGCAAAACAGCAAATGAGAATTCGAGGTATTGGACAGACAGTGATGGTGGCCACGTTACGTATATGGTTGCCATCTACTGGTTGATTCTGTGCTTGTAGTGTTGTATTTTAAAAGGTGGCTCTGTGGTTCTGATGATGAATCAGAGATGGCTTGAGTGGGCTGCAACTTAAGATTACAACTCAAGATTGTGCTTAGATGTGAAAGGAAAATACAAAGTCACACAAAGACTACCTTACAGATGGATACTCAGGCCATTTCTGCTCAACATCCTATGGAATCCTGGGGTTTACAGTTTAGGGAGGGGCCTCAAAGGGGCCAGGCGGCCTCAAACCTTAGGATCCCATAGGATGTTGAAAGTGGAATAACAGCACTATAACAGTCTAGTGCGGAAATGGCCAAGGAAGCCACAGCCGTGAGTTTACGAGAACTTGGGAAGGCTGCTGAGAGGGTACCTTGGAGGTCTCTCGTTCATTAGGTTGCCATTACTCAGATCTGATTTGGTGGCAATTAACAACAGTAATAAAAAGGATTGTCCTTGGGCTATGTCCCTTCATTGTTGGGTTCAGAGATGCAAATGGAAGTCTTCCAAGATCCATATGGGGCCACTGTCTTTAATCAGCCAACCAAAATGTTGCAAAATTGCACCCGAGCTTTTGCATTCTCCAAGGACCTTTCCACAGTGGACTGTTATAGTGCTATTACTCCACTTTCAACATCCTATGGAGTCCTGGGGTTTGCAGTTTACTCTTAGGCCTTTCTGCACGACATCTTATAGCGCGATTATTCCACTTTTTCACTGCAAACCCAAGGATTCTCTAGGAGGTTGAAAGTGGAATAATCGCGTTATAAGAGTGTCGTGCGGAAAAGGCCCTAAACAGGCTTGATGTCGAATTTCTTGGAGTCTGATGGAGGAAGCTGGCTGGTGTTCTGTCTTGAGACTAAATGCGTCTTCTGGAGATACAACATGTGAGGAGGCACCAGACTCTTTGGCTTTTTTGCTTCCCTCCATGGATACGACTTTCTTAAAAAAAGATGTGCATATGTTATTAGGTGCATGAGTACTTTTCCACCACAGGATGGCAGTCCTATGCCGCATCTTTCTCTGCTGTGTATTTTCCAATTTTCCTGCAAATACATAAATATGTTTCTGTGCTTACCTTGGAAGGGAGGTGGAAAAATCAAAGAGACGCTATCCTTCGTAGATGAGTTTGGGTCCACATAGATGAATGGGCAGAGAGAACATGGCACTAGAAGTGATTAAAGTATTCTTGCAGCTCCCTTAGGAGGCATAGAATTCTCCTTGGGTTGCTTATAATCTGAGCTCCATAAAAAAGCTACAGCTGCTATCATAGCAATAAAAACATATACATGGCAGATGTAGGATGGTGTTTTCATCAGAATTCATCGAGATAAAGCAACTGGGCTGATGAGGAAACCATGAGGCACATGTATTCCCTGTGCATGTATTCACTGTATATCCTCTCTTAAATTGAGGGTGGGAAACAACCTTGTGACCCTCTAAATGTTGATGAACTGCAACTCCCAGCATTCCTTATCATTAGCCGTGCTAGGATTTGCAACATCTGGAATGCTGCATGAATCCTGCCTTTGGCTGAAATGTATCCAACAGATGACTTGGCTTTTTGGCTAAATCTGTCACCAAACCAGTGCCAAAGGAAGGAATAGCAGAGCAAGACAAGTGTTGTAATCAGCAGTAATTACCTAATTGTTATTATTGAAATCCTTATGCAAAATCTGACTTCTCCTAAGCAGAACACTCATAAAGATGCATGTATTGCTGAGCCAGTAATTGGCGTGTAGTTGTAAATTAAAACTGCCATCTATGAACCTGAGGGTCCTGAATTAGATACAGATGCAGTCGTAATTTATGGTCTTGCTTTCCATGTACGCAGACAAGATGCATGTTGATGCAATAAGAACTCCCAAGAATAGCTGCAGCTTTTGTGGCAGACGATGTGTGGAGAGGGGACTATGTTTGGATACTGTGGATGTAAGCACCCCATAATATCACAATGAGCCAGCACAGAGGCACTTGCTCACAGAAACAGAGAGGCATGCTGTCTGACCTACGTGTGGGTTTGCAAGCCTTGCTGTGTTTTCTCTCCCCCTGCAACACAGACCAGCGTGCCCCCAATTTGCTGATCTCCAGATTTGTTGGATTACATCTCCCCATAGCTGACTGTCAAATAATGCGAGCAGTAGTCTTAACACTGGGTTTCTGGTGTGTCTTACTCTGGTGAGACTTAATCCCTGATGGTTGTATATTTAGAATTATAGCCTAAGTGTTGGCCTTCTATTACATTTCCTTTTCTTGTGGTCAGTTATTACAGGAGGCCCCCTGGAAAACAACTACCGCCTGAAGCAGTTCCACTTCCACTGGGGAGCCATCAATGACTGGGGCTCAGAACACACAATCGACTGCAAGGTCTTTCCGGCAGAGGTAAGAGGAAGAATCGGGATGATGGGTCCTCTCTTGACACTTTTCACGAACAGGATATTGGGTATCCGTGACCCTTTCCACAGCAGAGGTGGGCAAGGTATGACCCTTGGCTCCTTGAACTGTCCTTTTACTGTCTGAAGGGGGGAAAAAGATGGATTGGTTCTCCTGGAAGCCCCTGAAAGTAGTAGTTCCCCTTTACATTAGTTGCAGAGGCCTCCTGCACCATTTAACATCAAATATGTATGTGTATATTTTCAAAGCTAGAAGTGGAATAGCTGGCTACTACTGTGTTTAGTTTCTTCCCCACGCCCCATTTCTTCTTTTTGGCATTTTTGCATCTCCATGGGTCTTAGGAGAGCCAGTGGTCCAAGTGCTGGACTTGGACTCCTAGAGACCAGAGTTCAAATCCCTGCTCAGCCATGGAAACCTTGAGCAAGTCACCTTGATCTTGAGCAATGGCTCACCTTGAGCAAGGCCATTTCTGCACTGGACCGTTATGGTGCAATGATTCCACTTGCAACATCTATGGAATCCTGGGGTTTGCAGTTTCGGGAGAACCTGGCCGGCCCCTCCCGAAACTGCAAACCCCAGGATTCCATAGGATGTTGCAAGTGGAATCCTCACCTATAATGGTCCAGTGCGGAAATAGTCCAAGTCACACTCTCTCAAAGGAGGGCAGGGCAAGCCTCCTCTGAAAAATGCCAGTGAAGAAATCTCCTTAGGGTTGCCGTAAGTCAAACATTACTTGAAGGTGCACAGCATCCATGGGCCTTGGAGGTTCCCAGCAGCAGAAAATCAGCTCCTGGACCCATAGCATTTGCTGGTGTCTGCAGTCTGGAGTTTTCACAGCCATTTCAGTTCCCAAGGGAAAAATACACCGGCTGTGTCTAGTTATGTCACTGCTGGTGCGAAGCGTATTGTGTCGGTGATTCTACATTTTCACAGCCAGTGCCAGGACAGTATTGAGTACAGTTTCCATCTTGTAGCCACTCTATGCAAAGGTGCAAAGCGATGCAATTGAGTTAGTAGGGGATTTTCACTCCACTAACATCAAAATAGATTTATGCCTGTATATCTAATTCAGTTCCCAGGATCCGAGTGGCTAAGCAAGCAGTTTGTTTTTGTGTCCAGTAAGCATGTAGACAGATTAGGCCAGCAGTCCTCTTCAGTGGGCATCTTTAGGTCAGGCAATCCATTTGCAAAGTCTTTGGGCCATACTGAATTCATTACACCCTGTAAAAAAATCTGCTCCCTTTGTGTCTTCCAGCTGCATCTAGTACACTGGAATTCTTGCAAATATGAAAGTTTTGAGGAAGCTTTAATGGAGGATAATGGTTTGGCAGTGATCGGAGTCTTTTTGAAGGTACGATGGTTGTAAAATTGGATTCTCCATTCTCAAAAGATGTTTTTAAAATGTAAAGATGATAAAAAAAAGACCTGTTTATTTTTTATTTTCTTTTGAATGGTGTTTGTTTATATTGCAATAATAATAATTGGGGATATATCCTGTTGGTTAATAAAAATAAGCCAATAAGTATGATGGAGGGAGGAAGAAGGAATCAATGAAGACAAAAGGGAATTATAGGAATGAAGAAGAAGGATGGTGAGAAGAAAAGACGTGGGGCAGTTTGCATTTGTGGGCACTGGCAGATGCAGAGATAAGTAACTTCTCCATGGAGATATTTTATTTTGATTTTTCTTTTTCTTTTCTCCCCACCCCCATTGCCGCTTTTTTCCCCAGTTCCACCGATTCAAAGTAGGACAACAGTTAATGGGGAAAGTTTGTGGGAACAAACCTGTTCAGGGTACCAACAAACATTTCTCCTCTTCTTCATTAAACAGCAGTGCCAAACTTGTGCGGAGTTTTATCAACACCTTAAATCTCTGGATACACCCAATAAAAAATTACTGTTTTTATCTTTGCTTTAATAGCTTGGAGCCAATCACAGTGGACTGCAGAAGTTAGTAGATGCCCTGCCATCCATTAAGCACAAGGTAGTATCAAGTTTTAATGTGAACTGTCTGAATGTGGCATGTGCATGTTGCATTCATGCTTAAAACTTCCAAAAATGTAATGTGTGAGAAAGAGCTGGGGATGGGCAACCTCTTCTTACAGTCTGTTGCAGGGGTGGGCAACTGTATGAGACCAATGGCAAATTTTCCCTCCAGACCTGTATGGGCTGAGCTCTCCTTGCACCCCAGCAGGCTCAAATACATCCCTTATCTGGAAATCTAGAATCCAACAACTTCCCAAAACCGAACGTTTTTTGCTGCTGGCCGCTTGCTTCCACCTTCCACCCTGGGTAGAACTTGGGTCTTCCTTTGTCTTTTATCATTAGCTCTTCACATTCTTTCTCTATCTCCAAAAAGTCCTAGAATGGGAGGGACTCAGCATGGGGTGACATTTTCCCTCATCCCTTCCCCAGAAACGTGTATGTGTGTATATCTGCAGATACATGCTCATGCATATTTTCTCTGGCTTCCAGTCTCCCCATCTCCTTGTGAGAGCAGTTTTTACAGAAATATGTGCCACGGGAAGGGAACCGGGGGCCACACAAAACAAAGCCAAGGGCTGAGATGCTCACACACAAGGCGTGCATGGTGAGCTTTCCAGTCATAGAGGAGAGTATGCCTCCTATTGACTCTTGTCTCCTATAAGCAGTGGGGAGAGCTTTGCTGTAGGTACTTCTCTCCACATGTGGTGGGTGGACTCTCAGAAGGCAGGGGTAGCAATCAGAAGAACCCAACAACTCCAACTAATCATGGTCCTTGTTCTTGAATTTGCTAGGATGATCTTGTTGAACTTGACGACTTTGATGCGTCCTGCTTGTTGCCGTCATGCCCAGATTACTGGACGTATTCAGGGTCTTTGACCACCCCACCACTTTCAGAATCCGTCACATGGATCATCAAGAAGAAGGCGATTGAGGTTGATGAAGATCAGGTACGTTAGATGGAAACTCACCATCTGTTCTTGCAAAATGCAACAACATCTAAAATCCAGAAAACAGCAATGCCTTTATTGGGCCAACCAAAAATTCAGAAAGTATATCATGCAAGCTTTCGAAGCTGCGCTGGCTGCTTCATCTGGCAAAGGTGCTAAAAACCATGCAGGAGCAGGAAAAAAAAGGACAGTGTTAGAATCACAGGCCTACATTTTGTCAGGACATTGTTCTTTTTGTTGTCAGTTAAGATGGTCTGGAGGGATATCAATGCAGGCAGAGGTCATTCCCTTCTTTGGCCATGTGAGCACAGGCAATAAAACTTCAGTTCCATTAGCAGCAGAAAAAGTAACTCCCCTTGAGATCCAGGCTAACGACAACAGTAACATCTTGACAAAAGGCAGGCCTGTGACTCTAACATTGTCATTTTTCTTTCTTCTCCTGTATGATTTTTAACACATTCGCCTGATGAAAAAACCGGTGGAGCTTCAAAAGCTTGCATGATGTATTTTGTGCATTTTGGTTAGCCCAATAAAAGTATCTCTGTTTTGAGGATTTGGGAGGTAATTGTATGTTGCTGTATGGCTGACATGGCTTTCCCTGGATATGTTTTCTGCATTTATACCTGTGTCCCTTTTTCTCTTACTGCCTTGAGTCTCAGTTTTGGGGGAAAGGCAGGTTGCAAATAAAGTGATAGATAAATTATTGGTTTGGATTTGGGAAAGCAGAGGCATCCTGACAGTTGCTTTGGTCATGATTCATTGTCCTCTGAAATGTTAAGAGAACAAGAATACTTAATGAATTTACAGTAGTTTATTTTTATTTTACCTGTAAGAGCAATAAAGAATAACCCATACAAAATGGTCTGACACCATGAGGTGACATTTGCACATAGAAAGTTAAGGTCAAAAATCTTCACATTGTGGGGCTGTTCTTCAGTGCCAACAAGGATATCATGCGAAACACTTGAATTGCAATCATATCAATTAAAAATTAAAAACAAAAGTCTGTAGGAGGAAGGGCGACTTTTCATCATGATTTCAGCCCAAGTAGAAGTTTCCATCTCAGGACAGAGAGGAGCTTCCTGCCAGGGGAGGTTTATCAGGTGGAGGGAAAAAAGGATTAACCCCATCTTCTTTGCAAACACGGTCCTATTTTGCTAGCAATTAAAATTAAAAACTGACCTGATTGCAGGTGACACATTTAGCGTTATGTGTATTTTTTCCCCAAGTGTGATGATTTTGAAAGAAGGTCTCAAAAGAAACTGAAGGTCAGTGGAAAGGAAAACAAAATCCTCCTTGATCCCAACAGAGATGAGATAAGAACCAAAACACAGGCATCTGCATTTGGAAGGAGTCATTTCTGTAGAGTTTACTTACATTTACATCCTGAAGATTATGAGGAAACATTCGTCATGCAGCAAAATACAACAAAATCCACCAAAAAAACGATACCTTGATTGGACAAACAAAACACACAAAGACACGATGTGTTTCAGTTGGCCAATAAACGTCTTGTTCTTTTGTTGATTTTGAATTTTGTTGCATTTAGAAGATTATGAGGCTTCTTTACTTTTCAAACCTAATTCCTTCCTTCCCTGAAGTCACATGTGATTTTATAGTACAGACTGAGTCTTTCTGCCTTATCTTAGTCAAATTGTGTGTAATGTTTTCTCCTGGAAATATGGCAATATCTTCTTGTTTGTGCAAATAACATCTGGCTTCGTACAGACAAAATGCTGAATCTTGCCTTGTTTTCCTGAGCTGCAGCTAAGCACTGCATCTCAGTACCCAAACCAGGGCTCAGAACTGGTCACAAATCTGCATGTGAAACCGTAGCTTGAGCTTCATTTCTGCTTCATATGTTCTTTTATGTAAAAAGGAAGAGGGCAAAATCCAATAGTTGTTTGGATTCCAGTGGCCAGGAGACTATGACATTATTTTCCTTGCCCGCCTACTGTAGTCCTGTGTGGCACCAAAAACTTGCTCTGGAGGTTCTTCCAGCCTTCCAGAATAGGATTTTAGATTTTTTTTAGGGATGGAGGGGGCAAGATTGCTGGTTCTGGGAGGGAGCTTTAAAACAATAGTACATCATCAGATTGTGGCCTTCCATGCTTGGTTTCTCACATTAAGCCAAAAAAAGGAGGGGGGGATTTGAAGTGGCTAATAGAATCCAAGCTGAGACAAATAGAGAAGGGATGCCAAATTTTGAAGGGATGCCATGTAGAGGAGGGAGTGGGCTTGTTTTCGCTGCTCCAGAGACCAGGACAAGGAGCCATGGATTCAAGCTGCAGGAAAGGAGATTCCACCTGAACCTCAGGAAGAACTTCCTGACGGTCAGGGCTGTCCGGCAGTGGAGTCTGCTGCCTCGGAGTGTGGTGGAGTCTCCTTCTTTGGAGGATTTTAAGCAGAGGCTGGAGGGCCATCTGTCGGGAGTGCTTTGAGGGTGTTCCTGCATGGCAGGGGGTTGGACTGGATGGCCCCTGGGGTCTCTTCCAACTCTACATTTCTATGATTCTATGAGAGCAAGAGAAGGGACTACAGAACAAGCCATGGCTGAGGAGCTTTGCAAGGTACAAGAAGAGAGTCGTAAATTCCCTGGGAGGTGGCAGGGGTTAGCTAGATAAACATTCTTTTATTCTACTCTTGGGATCTTTAGGAGTTACAGTAACAGGCTCCGGTTACCACTTATCTGTGCTTTAAGCATTATGGAAGCACCGAGCCTTTGGCTTACCGGCAGCCAAGTCCAGGAAACTGACATTTGAAGCAGGTAAAGAATGCGGGGGGATTTGTTTAGGTATGGTGTGTTGCTATCTTGTGAAAACCTAGGACTCATCGTGTTCTCAGTAATGACAAGCAGGGAATGGCCTGGACAGGTATTTGTCTCCAGATGGCGAGGAATGGCTAGTGCCTCTTGTTCGGCTGTGGGTGAGATTTGTCATTAGTTGCTGTCTCGAGTCAGCTTTGACTTACCGAGACTCTCTGAATGAGAAAATGCCAAGATACCCTGTTATTAGGAGCCCTGTGAAGGTCTTGCACTCTCAGAGCAGCCACAGCTTCCTTGTGGTCCACCTTTTTAACTACTGCTTTCAACTTTACTGAGCATCATTGTCCATTTCTGCACTAGACTGTTATAGCGCTGTGATTCCACTTTCAACATCTGATGGAATCCTGGGGTTTGCAGTTTCGGGAGGGGCCAGCCAGCTCCTCCCGAAACTGCAAACCCCAGGATTCCATCGGATGTTGAAAGTGGAATCACAGCGCTATAACGGTCTAGTGCGGAAAGGGCCATTGTCTTTTCATGAATCATGTCATCTCATGGTATGCCCACAGTGTCAGAAAGCAAGCATGATATGGTGGTCTAAATTAGACTAGGACCCTTGGGAGACCAGGGCTTGAATCCCTACTCACCCATTAAAACCCACTGGGGGACCTTGTGGGAGGCTGTGGCAAACCTCCTTAGAACAGCTCTCACCCAAAAAATCCCATGGTAAGGTTGCCATAAGTTGGGAATGACCTGAAGGCACACAACACCAACTAACCATGGCCTTGGTTAAGTCGTTTTGGCTTCTAGGGAAAGTTCATGCCTGATTTGCTCTCAAACCCACTCATTTGTCTTTTTGCGGCAGTCCATGGTGTCCATAAAACCCTGCTCCGGTACCACATCTCAAAGGAGATACTTCTCTTCCTTTTGCTTCCCATCTGGATGAGAACTGAACCATTCCAGCAGCTGTTGATAACCATTAAGACCTGAGCGAGGGGTGGAGGGAGGGAGAGGTAGCCAGCAATCTTATTTCTTGCCCAACCATCTCCCGACTTTGCTTTTTTTCACGGGCAGCTGGAGGTATTTCGAATGTTGCTCTTCACACCTGCCGGAGAGGAAGAGAAAAGGATGGTGGACAACTTCCGGCCGCTTCAGCCGATCATGGATCGTACCGTTCGGGCATCGTTCCCAATCTGGCACTGGCAGAATGTCCTTTCGGAATCAAAGGACCAGATCTTCCAAACCCATCAGCAAGTGCCCCATAAGGAGACTGTACATCTTTAAATGTGGGGAGGGGGTGGATGAAAAAAAGTGATTTTTCACTTCCTATGTAACACAGAGTATATCCAAATGCATAACTAGAAACTCAAGGCCAGTTGCTTCAAAGGGAAATGGAGGTTTTCCACTCCTTCACCCTTCTTGTCTTCTCTGTAGTACAGGAACTTGCTTTGACTAAATCTTTTCCTGCCAGGAGCAATTCAAAACTTTAATCTCTTAGAATTCCTAGCTTTGTTCAGCAGAAGGACTTTTCTGTATCTCCTTTTTTTTTTGGCAGCTCCTCTGCTCCACTAGCTGAGTAGTGACAAAAACTGTCCCCAGAAGGATGTATTTGAAGAAGGAAGGATGACAAAGCATAGCTCTCTTTTGGAAATGAAAATACATGTTATTGGGCAGGGAGGTCTGTTTATTTTTATCTGTTTTATCTGGTCTTATCTTGGTTCATATGGCCCAATCCTATCTACCTCTGAAATGTGTCCGCTCTAATATTATAGCAGTTACTTTACTTTACAGTGTCTCTTTGGTGCACAACAGAGCTGGTTTGTCTTAGTTATTTTGGATCCCGACAACAAACTAAAAGTGCCTTCTCCCGTGAACCGGTGGAGATTTCAGAGTGTGATCCTAAGTTTGCTCACTTAGAAACAAGTTCAGTTCAATGGGACCAAGTTTTGCAGAAAGGTGCATACATCTGGGTTCTTTGTGTGTGCATGCACAGTAGGAATTTACTGACATGCTTAGGACTTGCACACGTGCACTTTAGCAAGAGGAGAGCAAAAACGGATCTTTTTGGAGTCTGTTAAGTCACACTTTAAATAAGAGAATGTAGAATGTAGGTGACACCCCTGTATATCTTTTCTGCTGAGGCTGTTTCTGAAATCTGGAATGTGCCAAAATCGATCAGTAGCGTTCTGCACTCAAGCCTTGTTCACATTTACTCAAATATAGCAGAATTGTATTGGGAAGCTCTCTGTTAACGGTTTTAATATTTCAGTATCAAAGTAGAAACTAACCATAGTGGTTTTTTAGGTGGTATTCGAAGTACATTGTAAACAATGCAAACAGTTACATAACAAATATGCAAACATTTAACAGATAACCTTTTTCTAAAATTACAGGGTAATGTGGAAACAATTTCCTGCCGACTTTGCATGCTCATGACCATTTCTGTTTACATATGTGCAATTGTTTACATGTGTGTAATTACATAAGTCTAACATTCTTGCCAGTATGACTCTTCCTACTTATTTTTTTTCACCCCTGCTTTGGGCAGCCATTCAATCTGAGAAGAACGGGGCTTCTTTTCTGCAAGGATATGAACCAATGGACTTCCATGCCAAATATAACTTGAGCTTGGCAGACATTAGAAAAGCGCTGATGCCATCGTTTGGTATCTTTGGACCAATTTATTTTGAGAGACTATATAAGGCTGGGCGAGGAATTAGAATATGGCCGATGCCATCAGAAATGTCTTCAGACTTAATTTATTTTGAGAGACTGCGAAAGGCACGGCTAGCAAAAGCCTTCCAAATGCTATTGGACTGCAGCTCCCAGCCTTATTTACCATGGGCTGTGCTGACTAGGGCTGCTGGGACTTGCAATCCAACAGATTCTGGAGGGCCAGATGATTCTTACCCGCTTGTGGAGGGAGATGAGCTCAGTTTGGTGTGCAAGGTGGTTTTGGTACTTTATAGGAAATGATAGCTTTGTTTGTTCCACCCAGGGTGGTGCTGAGAGATTCACCTAGGTAGAATATGCAATGTTTTTTGGAAACAGGTTCAACTTCTGTCCTTCAGTCTTGTCTCTCTGGCTTACCTTTCTGTGAAAGAAGATCATTTCTCGAACAGTTCATGTGCCTCCTAACAGGTTAAACAGGTTTAAAATACTTCAGATTAGATAACAGGATAATGTAGTGATTTTGGTGAGATTAACATTAACATGCTTAGAATACCATGCAAAAAGAATACATAAGCCCTTACACTTTTTTATGCACTTTTTTTTATATAAAAACATTTGGGATTATGAATCAGTTAAACACAATTCATATTTGCAAGTACCTTCTGCTAGAAGTCATTTCAGTTTTATCCTCCACTTGGCTGGGGGAAAAATGAACTGTTTCATTGTATGGAGAGAGCCTTTGACTAGATAAAAATTCTCCCGAATGGCATTGGAACGGAAGAACAATAGCCCACTGTGTTGAGAGCGGTACTCACTGAAGAATAATGTGACGGTTCATTATGCTCTTGGACTTCACGAAAGATGTACTCCAAAAGCAAACTCAGTTTTGAATACCATTGTATTTGCCTGTTCGCTTAAGCAGTTAAGTATAAAAAGTACCAAGCAAACTGTCTATCGAGCATATTTGATTCTGTGAATTGCTGGTTTTAAGCATTGAGGGGCTTTCCAAGGGAAGATCTGGACAGTGGCTGGGTTGTCCTGGCCAAAACTTGGTCTTTCTTTCTCCTCTTTTCCCACTGGAATTTCTGACTTTCAATCAGGAGGCAGCATGTTCATACCCTCGCGTGATATCTTGCTGTCGGATTGATGAGCCAAGCAATGGCTTTCCATTGCTCCCTTCTTCATTAGGTAAAGGATTCCCCAAAAAATTGCTCTGCAGACTTTGGACCTATTGGGATATGAGGAAGTGTACCCTCATTTGCAAGCTACCTTGGGCATCTCATCTGTGGCAGGGAAGCAACATACGGACAGCAGTGGGCAATGGACCTTGGTCATGTTTTGAGGTGACTCGCTGAAATCAGTCAGACAAGTTAGTGCTGGCTAATGGAAGTCCCATTGAATGCATAGGGTCTGAGTGTGAGATCCAACACATTTGATTGGTATCCACTTGTGGCATTCCTACAAGTATTGGGATGGAAATCATGCAGCTCTCTAGATGTTGGATTGCAGCTCCCAGCATGCCTTCCCCTTGGCTGTGCTGTCTGGACAACATTTGGATCCTTGCAGGATTCTGTCCCTGATTTAACAGAACACAACAGCAAAATACCATTATTGGATACAACTCGTCTTTTAAGGGCTGAAATTCTACCACTCAGGCTATTTCCGCACTAGACTCTTATAGTGCTATTATTCCACTTTCCATCTCCTATGGAATCCCAGGGTTTGCAGTTTAGGGAGGGGCCTTTGAGGATGGCCTTTGAGGCCCCCTCCTTAAACTGCAAACCCCAGAATTCCATAGGAGGTTGAAAGTGGAATAATAGCACTATAACAGTATAGTGTGGAAAAGGCTGACATGATAGCCATGTTTAAATATTTGAAGGGATATCATATGAAGGATGGAGCCAGCTTGTTTTCTGCTGCTCCAGAGACTAGATCATGGAGCAGTGGTTCAGACTACAGGAAAAGAGTTTTCACCCAATGCAACAAGTTCCTTTTTAAACACTGCAATGGATAAAGTCAGTCTGTGACTTTTCAAACACTTTCATGGGTATCAGGAACAATTCTTTAAAAAGCGGTATCTAAAATGAAGATACTTGGGAACAGGCAGAGGTGTTACTTGTTCCATGCAAATTGTCTGCTGTAGGATTGGGTCTTAAAACAAATATCTAATTTGATTAGCTGTTGCAGGCTTGTCTGCTCCAGACGTTGGGTACGAGACAAGACCTTGTGCGTGCGTGTAGTGAATAACTTGCATTTTGGAACAAGACAATTACTCCAATCATTGTGTTAGAAGTCGCCTCTGTGTTATCTTTCAGCCATGGGGCCACTTTACTTTGCTTTGGAGCATAATTATGCCAAGAGGAGGCAAAGAAGTCCCTTTGATGTGACAAACTCCTCTTGTCCTGAGCCTTAGCACATGGAGCACTGATTTTTATAATCAAATCCCCTTCAAAGGTTCGGTGGCTTGAACACAGAAGTAATAGAGGGCAAGCAGTCAAGAGCTGCTATTTCTACCTTTTCGATGGTGACTTCAAAGCTCCCTGTGAGAAATAATCCCCTAACCCCTTTCTGTTTGCAAAGCCAACATTGGCGAAAGGCACAAAATGAAATGGGCGAGTTGAAAACCGGCAGAATTTTACGATGAAAACCAATGGGTACAGCATTAGACCCGAGTTTGAATTGTCACTTACCAAAAGCCATTCAGTGGAACAGAACAAATGCCCATTTCCCTGGGCTGTGTTTCTCCATAAAAGGGAACCTCAAGTCACGTTTGAAGAATAGGGAATGAAACAAGGAAGCATGAAGAGGATGATGGGCTACGGACATATAGAAATGCAGAAAAATTGGTTATGGAGAGAGATGGAGACAGTCAGCTGTCTATATCCATGAGTTCTGCATCCAGCTTGAAAATATTCAGGAAAAAAAATCCCCAAAAGCAAACCTGGATATTGCCACATCCCGAGCACTATGCTGATATGTAGGCATACCCTGCTGTAGCCTCCGGTCATTTCAGAGATCTTCAAGCTCTCTCCAGCACTCGTTTGAGTTGTTTGCCATTTTATATAAGGGACATCATTTTATTACATCATTCTATATAATGGGATTTGGGCATCCACTAATTTTGGTACCCAAGGGGACCCTGGAGCCAAACCCCAGCAGATACCGAGGGTCCACTGTATATATAAAAGTTGGGCAGTTAAAAACAAATCCACGCCTAAGACATTTCTGGAAATGGGAAAGCAGCAAATCTCCAGACTGCTTGATAACCTGATGGCTGGGGATGCTCTCAGACACCATGGGCACCCCAGTGCTGGCTGGAGGACTCCAAGACTTGTCATCCGAACAAGCAACTTTGCTCAGCACTGCTTAGAATATGCTTGTCGAAGCAACTGGTCCACTGCAACCCTGCCATGCTAGCTTTCTACATGCAGGGATTCCTTGGTGTTTGGGGAAGACTCTCACATGAACTCCAGCCATCAGTGGTCCAGTCCTACAGAGCTTTACCACCTTGGTGAGCAGCTCCCACAGAAGGAGAGAGACAGGGACCACTTTCTCATGAGACCCCCCCACACACACTTTCTCTTCCTTCCAGGAAGGAAGGAATACACCGATCACCCCTTACAGTGTTCCATAATCCAGGATGGAAGAGAGAAAGTCCTTCTTCATTGTGCAATGCATGATTAATGTGGATTATTAATTTATGGAACACATCATATAAAGACCATACATGAGTAAGTTTAGGAATATCGTGCCTTTCCTCCCCGAGCTAGGACTCAGGCAGGCTTACAAAACTGAACACAGAGAAGTGCAGGCAAAAACATAAATGTATTGTCAAAAATGTAGGGCAGTTCTCAAGACATTTGAGTTTACAGAAAGAGTCACTAGAGGGCAGAATTGGATAAGATACAAGCCCATAAAATGGTGGTTTGGAAAAGGGATAAGTTAAAAGAACTCCATGCATTTCCCTCCAGGACTGTGATTTCCAGCTGAGTCACAGAATTCCCCCAAAACTCAGATTCTCAAGCTACATCCCCTCCTCCAATTACAAAACTGCACCAAAACTGTATAAGAAAAATGGAGGTGTTTTCTATGCCTGTGTACACTTAATCACATATTTAGTGACATGACTAAGGATCCTTTCACGCTATATAGTTATAGCACTATGATTCCACTTTAATTGCTATGGTTCCATCCCATGGAATCCTGGGGTTTGTAGTTCCATGAAGCATTAGGGCTCTCTGGGTGAGAATTCTAAATTCTTCCCTAAACTTCTGAATGCCCTAAAACTTTTGAATAATAAGAGTTAAGACTAATAAACAGAGCCAGTGTAGTGCAGCAGTGTGAGTGTTGGATTACAATCCTGCAAACCGGGGTTTGATTCCCACTCAGCCATGGAAGCTCATTGGGTGACCTTGGGTGAGTCACACACTCTCAACCCCAGAAACCCCCATGATAGGTTCACCTTGGGGTTGCCATAAGTCAGAAATGACTGGAAGGCACACAGTCACCGCAATGAGCATCTATCCTGAGTTCTTGCATGACAAGGCAGGTTATAAACCAAAGAAATTACATGAAATATAAGGGCTCATAACTAGTGATGGTCCATTTGTACACTTGTATAATACAGTGGGTCCTTGGTATAATGGGGTTTGGCTCCTGGACCTCTGTAATGCTAAAATTCATGGATGGTCAAGTGCTGATGTACGGTGGTTTAATAAAATGGCATCTCTTGTATAAAGGAATGGTTCTAATCGGGGAGTTCTTTGGTCCCTAATATTTTCAAGCCATGATTGATTGAATCCATGAAAACAGAATCACGCTGTGGAAAGTTGATGGTATATGCACATTTATAGCACGTAGAAGATATTCACAAACACATTGCTCCCTGAATTATCCAAGGAGGCGAACAAAATGGCTAAATGTGTTCTTGGGCGGCGAGCAGGAAACAGAGCTAGGTGCAAATGGTTTCCTGTCTGCAGAAGAGAAGGTTAAGAGGGGACATGAGAGCCGTGTTTAAATATTTGAAGGGATGCCACGTAGAGGAGGGAGAGGGCTTGTTTTCTGCTGCTCCAGAGACCAGGACAAGGAGCAATGGATTCAAGTTGCAGGAAAGGAGATTCCACCTGAACCTCAGGAAGAACTTCCTGACAGTCAGGGCTGTCCGGCAGTGGAATCTGCTGCCTCGGAGTGTAGTGGAGTCTCCTTCCTTTGAGGTTTTTAAGCAGAGGCTTGATGGCCATCTGTCGGGATTGATTTGAGGGTGTTCCTGCATGGCAAGGGGTTGGACTGGATGGCCCCTGTGGTCTCTTCCAACTTTGAATTTCTATGATTCTATGATTCTATGATTCCATTTGTACACTTGTATAATACAGTGGGTCCTTGGTATAGACTGGGATTTGGCTCCTGGACCCTCTGTAGATGCTAAAATTCATGGATGGTCAAGTCTTGTTATGTACGGTGGTTTAATAAAATGGCATCTCTTGTATAAAACGGCAAACTCAAAGTTTGCTTTTTGGATTTTTTTCCCTAATATTTTCAAGCCATGATTGATTGAATCCATGAAAACAGAATCCACAGCTGTGGAAAGTTGATGGTATATGCACATTTATAGCACGTAGAAGATATACACAAACACATTGCTCCCTGAATTACACTCTCTTAACAGCGAGCGAAGCTAAAATGGCTAAATGATGTTCTTGGGCGGCGAGCAGGAACAGAGTTCTAGGTGCAAATGGTTTCCTGTGGCTCTCTCTCTGAAATGCTGAAATTTCGTCGGGGACAGGCAATGCCCTCATTTCGCCTGTCCCCATAGCTAAGCCCTGCTTGTGCCCTTCAGTCCGTCCTGTGCTCTTCTCCACTGAAATCAGACAATCAGAGTTTGAAGGTAAGGTCTTGGATTAAGCCAATATTGTGGACAGGCATTCAGTAAGAGTTATTTCCTTAGCGTGTTTGGAACTGTGCAATCATTTTAAAAAAGAGGCTGGCCCTTCTCACAGGAGAAGAAGCCACGCACTCCAAAACGGGGCCCCTCGAAGCCCTGGAAAACAGAATCTGTGGGAAACTTAGCTGCAGAAAGAAAAATGGCTGTGTGATTTTCACAGGCATTTCACAAAAGGGACATTCTGTTCTGGCACACTCTCTGCATGAGTGTGAAGCTGACAAGGCCTTTACATACCTGTTTTAACAAACGCTACCCAAGTTTTGTTTTGTTCTCCCTGTTCACATTGGTGTCCACCCTTTCTTGCGAGATTCACAGGCGTATTAGAAGCATATCCCCATGCTCATATGAATCAGGAAAGGCTAGAGAGGGGCTGTTTTCAGCTAGCACCATGCCAAGAAAGCATGGAACATGCACGTGGTTATGCAACTGTGTGTGTGCGTGAGAGACAGCATCCTTGTGCAACAGAAATCATCATTCACACATAACAACACAGCACCTGAATGTCTACATGGGGGAAAAATCCTCACTCTTGACAGGGCAGGCAGGAGATAAAAATGTAGATTTTGAAAGACAAATGTGGGTTTTAAATGATAAATCAGTTGAAGACTTTCTGAAAGCCTAGAAAGCAGTCATGGAATTTTTGAGCAATAAGAAATCTAACAATGGAACAATCTGTTGTTATAGTGACTAGCAATTCTAATAAAGTTAGTTAGATCTGTAATGTTGAATAAGACAGTTTTTATTGTAAAGCTGAAGGCTTTCACAGCCGGAATCCATATGCTGTTGTGGATTTTCCGGGCTTTGAGGCCGAACTCCAACAACCTATAGTTTCTATTGTTTTTCCTTTTTTTATCATAGTTTGTGTGATGGGGGGACCAGAGTTCTTTTGTGTCCTAGTTAGTCAGTGATTAGTTAGGTTGTGTTTATGGTAATAAATTAGTATTTTAGTAATAAGCTAGTGTGTTGTAGTGGTTGGACTGTGACCTTGGGACCAGGATTCGGTTCCCTACTAGGCCACAGAATCCCTCTAGGTGACCTTAGGCACGTCACACTCTTTCGGTCCCAGAAAACTCTGCAATAGCTTCACCTTAGGGTCGCCGTAAGTTGGAAACAACTTGAAGGCACACAACAACACAACAAAGAGGCAAACCTATCGCAGGGTTTTCTGGGGCTGAGAATGTGTGACACACCCAGTCACCATGGCTGAGCACGGTGACCCGGGTTCGATTTCCTGCTCAGCCATGGAAACCACTGGTTAACCTTGGGTGCATTATGCACTCTCAGCCCCAGGAAACCTCCCGTAGGTTCACCTCAGGGTTGCCGTAAGTTGGAAACAACTTGAAGGCACCCAACAACAACAACATGTTATTTTAACTTAGTTTTTAGCTATACATGCATGTTGTTTAGGTATATTCTTTTTTTCTTGTCCTTTTTCCCCCCTGTATGTTGATTATCCTGTTCTGAATTAATTTGCCTGTGAAAAATGTCCTCCCTCTGACAGGGCAGGCAGGAGATACGCAGCAGGGAAAGTGATACCCATCTTTTGCCTGACTAGCTTTAGTTGCCTGTAGGAGCAGAGCTTCAGCCCGGGGTGTCACTTTACTTCAGGAGTGCCTTCGTTCCCACTTGACCTGGCCCAAGGGTGACCGGATCGGAAGTTGTGGAGGCGGTGACAGGAAATTCTTAAATGTTGCTTTGCTACTCAGAGCACCAGCACTTTGGAATGGGCAACATGAGCATTGGCACAGCAAAAAGATTTTGCATCCCTTGGCTCCACCATTAAATAAAGTGAAGGCTGCGTCCAGAAATTTGAGGAAGACTTAGGAAAGGCTGCCACTAAAGGAACTGGGTAAGATCCCCAAGATGCAAAGAAACATCATTAAATACCAATCAGGCTCACCCATGCAATAGTATTTCTGATTTCTATGTATGGGTGTGAAAGTCGGACAGTGAAGAATGCAGACAGGAAACAAATAATCCCATCTGAAATGTGGGGCAGGAGGAGAATTCTAAACATAACTGTGTGTGTCCAAGTGTCTTCAACTTGCCTGTTGACTTATGGCGACCCCATGAATTTCACCGGGTTTTCTTAGGTCAAGAGGTGGTTTTGCCCGTTCCTTCCTCCGAAACAGAGCCTAGGGCACCCAGGATCCCTTGGCAGCCTCCCCTCCAAATACTAGCCAGGGTTGACTTCGCTCAGCTTCCCCGATCAGGCAGGGCCGGTGCCTTTGGGCGACGGACTGTCAAAAGCACAAAGGAACGGCTCTTGGAGCAGATGGAGCCTGAGCTCCCCCCAGCAGCCAAGGCGAGGCTGTCAGGCATTGGCCCTATCCCGAGATGCCTGGCTTATTGAAACAGAAGACCGGCCATTTCTGCACTAGCCTGTTACAGCGCTATGATTCCACTTTCAGCATCCTATGGAATCCTGGGATTTGCAGTTTAGGGAGGGGCATTTAGAATTCTCAGCCACAGAGCTTTTTAGCCTCAGTAAACAACAAACCCCAGAATTCCACAGGATGCTGAAAGTGGAATAATATCACAATAACAGTGTAGTGCGGGAATGGGCACCGTGTCGGCTCAAGCGGGAGGCGGCAGGAAAGAGGGGGCCCCGTGCCAGCAGGGACACTGTGGCTTTGCCAGACCTGAGCGGGCAGCTCTCGGGGGCGAAGTCGGCGAGCGTCGGAGGGCCGGGAGGAGCCCTCTCCGCCTTTCCACCCGGCGTGGGCGCGAGGGGCGGAGAGCCCGCAGCCGAGGCGTGCGCGCCCCTGGCATCCCCTCCCCCGTCCTCCCCACCCTTCTTCCCACCCACCAGCGGGAGGTGCCGGCCGGCAAGCTTTTTAAAGGCGAGCGCCGGCGTGCTGCTGCTGCTGCAGCCGGGGAGCGTGCGTCAAGAGGCGGAGGCGAGCGAGCCAGCGAGGGAGGCGGCCAGCCAGCCAGCCAGCCAGCCTGCTTTGCGCGCGCCCCTGCTCCCGGGTGCCGGCTCCGAGGACCGCCGGGGCCCCCCCACGGCCGAGCCTCGCCTTCCCCCTTCCCGATCCTTCCTTCCCCGGAGCGCCCGCTCCCCGCCGGGGACGCCGCCGGCCTCTCCATTCGCTGCTGCTCTCGGGTGGCCATGCCGGGCGGCGGCGGCGGCGGCGGCGTGGTGAAGAAGCGCGCCTCGGCCGCCTCCTCGGGGCCGGAGGAGGAGGAGAAGAGGGGGATGCTGGAGGGGGCGGGCGAGGGACCCCCCGCGCACGAGAACGGCTGCGCCCCGCCGCCGCCGGCTAAGCCGCCCTCGCCCTCCCCGCCGCCGTGCGCTCCCGGCGAGGGCGCCCCGGGGCCCGGGGTGGCGCTGAAGCGGAACATCACCCTCCTGAACGGCGTGGCCATCATCGTGGGCACCATCATCGGCTCGGGCATCTTCGTGGCGCCGACGGGCGTGCTGCGGGAGGCCGGCTCGCCGGGGCTGTCGCTGGCGGTGTGGGCGGCCTGCGGGGTCTTCTCCATCGTGGGCGCCCTCTGCTACGCCGAGCTGGGCACCACCATCTCCAAGTCCGGCGGCGACTACGCCTACATGCTGGAGGTCTACGGCTCGCTGCCGGCCTTCCTCAAGCTCTGGGTCGAGCTGCTCATCATCCGGCCCTCCTCGCAGTACATCGTGGCCTTCGTCTTCGCCACCTACCTCCTCAAGCCCCTCTTCCCCGCCTGCCCGGTGCCCCTCGGCGGCGCCAAGCTCGTCGCCTGCCTCTGCGTGCGTGAGTAGACCCCGGGGGTCCCTGGGGGCCGGGAGGGGAGGAGGGGCGGCGCGGGCGCGGGGGAGGGGGGGAGACGCTCCACCGGGGAGACTTCGGCCTGCGGAGGCTGCACCGGTGCCCTTGCCGCCTGGCAGCAGGAAAGGGGGAGGAGGAAGGCTGCCTGCGCCCTCCGCCCCACGAGGCCTCGCTTCCTTCCTCCTTGGAGAGGCGCACGTGGGCGCGCCCGGCTGGCCCTTGGCCGGGGCCGCAGGAGGGGAGTTGAGGGCACCCGGTTTGGCCAGAGAGCGAGGGAGGGGCGCTCTGCACGTGCTCAGGAGCACTCCCCATCTACTTGTAGGGGTGGGAAGAAGCTAGGACGCGCACGTGGTTGGGGCTAGCCTGGGTTTTTGTAGCGATCTGGAGAAAGGGGCTCCTTCTCGGCTCACCTTGGTCTATTTCTTTTGGGGGACTGGAGCTCCCAGCATCCCCCAGCCACCTGCTGCTGAACACATCTGGTTCTCTAGATGCAAATACTGGCCGCGCTGCTCCTCGAAATCCAGGGGCCCCGGTTTGCCCAGAGAGCGAGGGGCGCTCTGCACGTGCTCAGGAGCACTCCCCATCTACTTGGCGGGGGGAGAAGCTAGGGCGCGCACGTGGTTGGGGCTAGCCTTGGTTTTTGTAGGGATCTGGAGAAACGGGGGCCTTCTCGGCTCACCTTGGTCTATTTCTTTTGGGGGACTGGAGCTCCCAGCATCCCCCAGCCGCCTGCTTCTGAAGCCCACGGCAGAGCTCATAACACATCTGGTTCTCTAGATGTAGATGCTGGCCATGCTGGTTGGAGGATTCTGGGAGTGGCAGTCTGAAAGAAACGGTGTTTCCCCAAGCTTGGCTTGACCGAGTTGTAAAGTAGCTCCGCAACTCTGGTGTGAAAGCAAGGCGCCCTCGTGGAGCACGTGCAGAGTGCCGTTCTGCCCTCACCAAGTAACTTGGGCTTGGGAAGAAGAAGGGCTTTAACACAAACACGCACAGGACTCTTCCCATTTCTTCCAGCAGAATATTTGGAGGAGAATGCTAGAATCTTAGGGGTTCGAGTACCTGGGTAGACCTTGTGAAAGAATCCCAAATATAAGTGATGTAGCACTTCTGACACATGTCATTTGGAGAGCCAGAATAGTGGTTTGGGCATTGGAGTACAGCCCATGGAAGCCCACTGGTGACTTTGGGTGCGTTACACCCTCTCAGCCCCCAGAAAACCCTGTGATAGGTTTAGCCTTAGGATCACCTAAGTTGAAATGGCTGGAATGCCTACAGCAGCAAAGCCTAAAGGAATGCTAGTGAAAGTTGTAATCCATGAGCAGGTGTTGGTCTGCAAGCCATTGGCTCCTGGTCCACGGCAAAGCGCAAAGCAGTTGCAGCCAATGGGCACAAATAGGGTGGCGATCCGTGGCTCACGTGGGAGCAGAAACTGCCGGTCCCGCAACGTCACCCAGCATTGCCTAAAGGATATTAAGAGGGTCTGTTCCGTGGTGAGGAAAGACTTCTGTCTGTTGCTTTGCTAGTTCTGTCTTGCTCTTCTGTCAAAATAACCAGAATGTTTTGCAACAAAAAAGTGTCATGTTAGAGCAAAGGGCAATAAAAGAAACTCTTGGTGGAAGGAGAATCTTAACAGTAAAAACAAACAAACAAAAAATATCCATTAGTAGTGAAACTGGGGCCAGGAATGTTTCCAGCACGTGTCTTGTAGTAGTAGCGCTGCGGATCTGGTCTTAGGGGCAGCCCTGTCGCTAAAAGCAATTGAGTCTTTCCAAATAGCTGGCAGGTATCCCTGATTATAAGGGATGTCCCATATTTGAGAGTTGGAAAAGGGCTATCAGGTCTCCCCTATTGGGGGGGTTGGGACATAGTTCCTTTTGTATAGACTGAACAAGATGCCAAAAAAGAAAAAGAAAAACTGCATTTTTGGGTGTGAGCCTCTCCAGCTCTTATCAGTCTTCAAGCAATTTGCATGTTAAAGAGGATTCTGTTTACTTTCTTCCTCCCTGGACTGTTGTCTTCTCCCACGCCCCCAGATCTTGCCTTTCCAGCCCAGCTAAGTATGTGTCTTGTGGCGATAGGGAAGAACCTGCTCCAAAGAAAGTTAAATTTTTTTACCGTGTCTTGTGTCTTGGTGGCCTTGTTGCCCCCTGCTTTGAATTGCACCTTTGTTTCACCTGTTTTGTGGTTCGGAATGGCTGTTAACCTTGGATTCATGTCTTCCATTTCATAGGTCTGGTTATTTTTAACCCAACTGATCTAATATTTACATAACACTTTTTTTCCCTACCATAATATTAACAAATTTAAAAACTTATGTCTGTACCTGTGCACTTCACCTGTGTCTGTTGTATTTTTTGCAAGCTGCCTTGGGTCCCAGGGTACAGGGAAAGGCCGGATAGATAGATTAAGCCACTTTTAAAGGCCTGTTTGGAGAAAAAAGCAGGATATAAATAAAGCAGAATAAACAAATAACACATTAATTAGTCCCTGTACTGCCCTCCCCTAGGACTTCAGCTGGAGAAATTAAAAACAAATGCAGATTAATTACTTAATTAAGAGGTTTAAACAACAAAAAGTTGTAACATTGCTAAATCACAGCTCAAACATTGCTTCTATATAAAATTTCTTTAATTTTTTTCTTTTTAAAAAGGCAGTTGAAAAAAACATCGATAAAAAGTGCAGTACCGGGCTCTTTTTCTTGTGTGCCTTCAAGTTGTTTTTGACTTACGATGACCCTGTCATGGGGTTTTCTTAGCAAGATTTGTTCAGAGAGGGTTTGCCCTTGCCTTCCCTTTCCTCTGAGGCTGAGAGAGTGTGATGTGCCCAAGGTCACCCACTGGGTTTCCATGGCTGAGCAGGGATTTGAACCCTGGTTTCCAGAATCGTAAGCCAATGCTCAAACCACTTAGAAAAATTTAAAAAACAGTTGCAAGTAATTTATTAAGAGGTACACTTTTAAACAACAGAAGGTGCAATGTTGGTAAAACAGCTCAAACAAAACTTCTATTTAAAATATCTTTAATTTTTTTTGAAAAGCAATTGGAAAAAACAGTAATGAAAGACACAGCGCCAGGGTTTTAGATTTCGTCAAGAAATACCCTTTTCTCAGCAGCCGGTCAGTTGCCAAAAGCCAAAGCCAGTGCCTGAATATTTTTCCCCCAATTTCTCAGCCCATGTGCTTTTCTTTTGTGCCCTGCCGGAGAACAAGTAGGAACGAAACCTTGCTCTCCTCTTTCCCTTTTCAGCTTGCTGGGGAGGAATTTTTCAGCTGCACCCAACAGCTGTTGGCTCCGGTTGCATAGATAGCCTAGGGCAAGTCGTGCTGTGGGTGGGTTGGGGTGTTTCGTGTGCTTTCTGACTCCTGGGAAATGCTTGAAGGGTTGCTGATGGGGCTTTTCTGTGGGCACTTCCCTCTTTTCTCTCTTGCCAGCCCCAGCTCACCTCTCTACCTACGTGACTCTTGGCACTGAGTAGGCACTTCGAATTAGTGCTTCTCTTGACCAGTCATCTTGCCTTTGCTCCTTCTCAAATGAAAGACTCTCATCTCCTTCTTTCTCTTTTTAGAAGAGAGATTGGCTGCCAGTGGCACCGCCAGGTATTGAGCAATCCATGGAGAAGAGTTCTGCGCTACTTGGAAAGCTTGCAAAATGTTTGTGTTGCTGGCAGGCTTGTTAAAACCATGCTCTTTGACTAGATCTCGCTCCCCCAGTGCAGAGTCCTTCCCTGGAGTATAAGCCAGACCTAGGTCAGGGTGGGAACTGCCCAGCCTCCCCAGATGGTGTCAGATTGCAGCTCCCATTGGCCTTACCCTACATATCCAAGAATAAGGAATGCTGGGAGATGCAATCCAATGACAGTAATTCCTCTACCCACGTCTTAGGTGGAGAAGTCAGAGTTTGATCCCAGGACTTCCTGAACGATTGTTCCCCTCTTCTAGACCTCGCCCTGAACACAGGGAATGGAGAGTATAACTTAAGGTGGCTTTTATAGTGGACCGATGCTGCTTTGATTCTCTTCCTTACACGCCCTCCTCCAAACCTGGTGCCATCCAGATGTGCATGGACTACACCTCCCATTGGCCAACACATCTGGAGGGCTTCATGGTTGGAGAAAGGCCTTGGGGGGGCATTCTTCTCCCCAACCGGCTAGTCTGGAAATGACAAACCCTTGATGTCTGCATTGTGCAATGTGTGGGCCGGGCCCCCCTGCTCGACTGGGGTCATCTCATGTGGGAACAATAAACAGGCCTGGGAGAATAGAGTCTGAGTGAGTGGCTGTTACATCACGGGCCTTTCTGCTTTTCGCAGGCTTAATTACACGTCAAATAAAAATGTGGGCTCTCCCATCTTTCCCTGGCCTTTTTTTTTTCTTGCTGTAAGTTCAGGGTTGTGGGATTGAGCAACTCCAGAAGGAAGGGAGCCTTGAGCACTGGGGTGGGAATGTTTTGAAATTTTGCAGTTGGAGATGGGGAGGAAATAGAAGTGGGTCAGAGATGTTGAACGGGTTGGGAAAGCTGTGCTTAATTACATTGCTTCTGTTCTTCTTCTCTCCAAGGTGTTTATGTCCTCTGTCCTTTAAGAAGGTGAGAGAACAGTACATATATAATATTGTCTCTCTTCCCCCCATTAATCTTTTACATCTTGGATGTTTTCCTACTACTTTCTAAGGACCCACTGGAATGTCATCTGCCAAAGGGAGTGCTTTGATGGTGTCTCCCTACATGGCAGGATGGGGTTGGACTGGATGGCCTTTGGGAATCTCTTGCAACTTTATATGAAATACAGTGACATCCCAATTGTCAGGTGTAGGTCTCATGCACTTGTTTTCACCTGGAAGCCCTGTTTTGTTACCTATAGATTTTTGTTCTAGAAGCCTCCTTTGAAACCCAAGTCTTTCTCCTCCTCCATACAATATGGGCTTGTTGCCAGGGCCAGTGGCTTTCTCAGGGCTTCTGCCGTTTTAAATTCAGGTGCCGCCACGCCGTTGCTGCAACAGTGACAAGCGACTGAGGTCAGGCTGTTTGGACCTGGTGAGCCATAAATCGCTATGGGAGACAGAAGGGATGTGTGGGGGGGGTCTGTGTGCTGTTGCCAAGCAACCACACTCGATCCCATATTGCTGCTGGATTATAACGGGATCAATAGGAGACAGTGATGTGGTTGCTCAGTGCAACACATGTGACCTCCCTGCTCATTTGCTCTCTTCTCATGTTTTAAATTCAGAGCTTAAGTTGCTTCTCTGCCTGCCTCCCGCCCTGCATGATTTGGCTGGATAATAAAAATAAGGGAGGAGCAATTGGACTAAGAGAGTTAAGACTAGACCACTGGAGAAGGGAGGCTGTCTGAGCTTTGGAGATGCACCTGGCATTGCGTTTTTTTGGGCTAGTTTCTGCCCTTGGGTTGCCAGTTTCTGACTAAGTGGTAACATACATTTCTGTGCAAAACAGCACAGAGGTTGTTGGCTGTAAGCCTTTGTGCATTTTCCATTGACATTTGCACACTTTCCTTTACACAAGGAAGCCGTGACTCTGGTGACAAGCTGGCCTTA
Organism: Ctenosaura bakeri; assembly: GCA_948474755.1. NCBI lineage: Eukaryota > Metazoa > Chordata > Lepidosauria > Squamata > Iguanidae > Ctenosaura > Ctenosaura bakeri. Next base: position 110,871 of record CAOLHI010000692.1, read on the forward strand.
GGGAATGGAACCTGGCTTGTCACGAGTTGAGTCCTGCCGCGGGGTTTCTTTCAGCCTCTCTGAAGAATGTTTCCAACAGCCCACACAGAAATCAAACAGGGCATCACCTCCAGGCAAAAATGCCCCAGTGTGAGTCAGGGAATCTGTGGATGGTTTGCTCCTCCTGTCCTGGCTGACCGCTGTCCAGTCTCACCTGGAGGGTCGCGGTCTCCCCAGTCCTGTCCTAATGGGTCAGGCCCCTTAGGAGGCAGATAGTGAATAACTTTTGGCAAAAGCCGTCTCTGTTCATCTTGCATTTCAGCAAGCAGCCTGTGGTCTCGGATCGTAGCGGTGACTCACTCTTTGCCTTAACCACATGGCTCATCTTTTTACACATAACACACTATAGTATGTGCATTCAGCTGGAGCCTTCTATATTCATAGGTGACACAGCTCGGCGTGGCATTTAAGAAAGTCTTGGTTGTCATTCTGTACTTGCAAAGCTTTTGTGATTTGTGTGTGTGTGCGTGCACACACGTCCTCAGGTCGGCTGTTGATTTATGGTGACCCCATAAATTCCACAAAGTTTTCTTAAGCGAAGATTCCTCAGAGGGTTTTTTGCCAGTTCCTTCCTCTGAAATATAGCCTTTAGCACCTGGTATTTGTTGACAATCTCTCGTCCAAGTACTAACCAGAGCTGACCCTGCTAAGCTCCCAAGAATAGACAGGATTTGGTGCCTTTAAGGTATTTAGGCCACATTTTTGTGTTTTACTCCTATGGTGGGTTTGCCTTAGAGTTGCCATAATTTGGAAACAACTTGAAGGCACACAACAGACGGCAGCTTCCTTAAAAGCTGTGGGAGCTGGCTGCTTCCTGGGGCTTTAGCATACAAAAGTTCAGGTCCACTGAGAATTTTGGCAAGTTTCTTTTTTGGGCATCGGGGGAAACAATACCATAAATCTGGCCTGTGTTAGCAGGAGTTGTGGGTGCTGTAGTCCTCCCACAAAAGAAAAAGACTTTCCCTAGCTGGGATTTCCGCTACTCAAACACATCTCACTAACTCTAGAAGCTGCTTTGATCAAATTCTAGCATGTCAGGCTTCACACCTTCCAGCTGAAAGCATAGAAATAAGACAGAATTCAACCCCCCCCCCCCGCCAGCATGGCCAAAGGCCTGGGATTTATAGTCCCCTCACAAAGGGAACTTTGACCATCCAAGCTGTCAAGGGGGTTTTATATAGCCTCCGGCCATGCTGGTTGGTGGGGATAGAATTCTGGGTATTCACTGGCAGTCTCTCATCCAAATACAAACCAGGGCTGACACCACTTAGCTTCCAAGATCAGATGGGGATCAGGTGCCTTTAGGATATTTAGGCAGTATTCAGGCTTACTAGGTGGCATTTCTCTTCCCCATTCCACCTTCCATACAGTGTGTGTGTGTGTGTGTGTACACACACACACACACACAAACACACCCTTATTCAGTCCGGCTTGTCTTCTTGCAGCTTTGTATTTCTGGCCAGAAATCATTGCCAGTCTGTTTCCTCCACACCACAAAACCTCAATACACGAAACAAAACTTCAGATTCAGTTTGTATGCATACTTAGTTCTCAGTCTCTCTTTCTTGTATCTCGTATGGCTGTTGTGAGGACTTTAGCTAATTGAGAAGGGGAGATCTGTCCATGTTGCCTTGAGTCTCTGGCATACTCTTAAAATAGGGGGCAGTTAGGTAGTTCCCATCCAGCTGTTGTTCAGTTTTAACTTTTGACATCCATCCAACGTATATCATGGGAAGACTACTGGGAGTTGCAGTCAAGCATGTTTGGAGGGCTGGAGAATTCCCACTCCTGCTTTACGGGTCTTCAGCTCCAGTGATTTTCAACCTTTGGCTCTTTGGATTTCAGCTCCTAGAAACCCCACCTGGCATGGGTAATGTTCAAGGATTCTGGGAAACCAATTTCCCAAAAAAGTCTTCAGGGCTGGAGGCTTAGAACTAACCAAGAAGGGAAGTCTCCTTTTGCCACGCTATGGAGACATCAACATTTCTCCTTCCTGTCTTCTGTCCATGCTTGAAATTTCTTCTGGAAGATCTGGTGGTAGCATCTATAACACAGAGAGGTGTAGTGATTTGAGCGTCTGACCCGGAGACCAGGGTTTGATTCCCCACTTGGCCATGGAAACCCACTGGGTGACCTTGGGCATCTCACACCCTCTCAGCCCCAGAAGAACCTGTGATAGGTTTGCCTGAGGGCCGAGTGAGTCAGAAATGACTTGAAGGCACACAATTAACAACACAACATTCTGTAGCGAACCGCCTCTTTCCCTTTCTGCCCTCCGCCTTTCCCATCCTTTCCTAACTGGCATTTCAAGGGAAGCTGTAGCCATCTGTCTCATGTAGACTTCATACCTGGAGCAGTTTCTCCAAATGATCCCTTCTGTTTAATTTCTTAGCGAGCCTCCTTTTAAAAATCCCTTTTCCGGTTCAGTAAAGTCAGGGTCTCAGTTCCACCCATAATCTTCCCTGTAACAAAATTCTCAAATCTTGCAGTGGGCTGAAGATTTACCCTGCCATGTGCCGACGAGGTAGATAAATATTTGCAAGGTTTCCAGGGAGCTGTGATTCTGCTTTGACCATATTAGGGGCTCCTGAACCACTTTGAGCAGTCGTCCTTTGCCAGCACGGTAGTCCCCTGATTGAGAGCGGCAGCTCCCCACGCAGCGGAAAGCTAAAAAGATTTTGCAGCCACGTCCCTGCCTGCAGCAACACCCGTGGGTTTCAGTCCACAGGAAAATGCGAGAATTCACCCTGCAAATGAGACAGTTGCCCAAACATTGGTTGGCAGCTAGCTTAATGGGCAGCCCATTTCTGCATGTGTAGGTTTGGATGAGAGGCTTGGAAAGAAAGGTAGGCATCCTCTCCCAGCCGGAGAGCCAGGTAGAATTGCAGAGAAATTCTTGGGGAGCTGTGTTCCAGCGGTAGGTGGGACCAAAGGCAAAAGAAGTGGAGCCAGAAATACAAATATATTTTATCTTAATGCTCTTGCTGCCAATAACTTAAGACTTAAGACACGGTGCTACTCAGAATGAGGGGTCTGTGGGCCAGGCCAGGACGGGTCTACAAGCCATTGGCTGCCAATTCCTGCTGAGTTTCCAGGAAAGAAAGAATGAGATATAGCCCAAGGGTGCAAATATGGTACCAAGCACTGGCACATGGGGGGCGGGGAATTAGTTGCTGGTCCTGCACATCAGGTTCTTTGTAGAAAGAGCATTGCCTTGGAAGAGCCATTTCAACCTTTTAGAATGAGGAAGAAATCTATACCAGTGGCTCTTAACCTTTTCTTTATCCAAGACCCCCTGCAAATATAATTTGTTCTTGGGGACCCCCCAAGGCTTAATTCAAGATTTAAATATTTAAATCATATTTAAATATTCAGATATTTATTTAAATATCCAAATATTTATATAGCTGTTACAGGCTTCTGGAGCCTAGGATTCAAATTCCCACTCAGACCCTGGGTGACCTTGGGCAAGTCACATTCTCTCAGGGATTCCGGAAGCAGCTGCTGTTTACCTTGCCTGTTGCAGATAGGCATACCCAACTGCAGAATGATCAGTTAGAGCAGAAGGCCATTCTTCCCCGCTGAAGATTTATTGCACCATTTACAGTAGACAGACTGTTGGAACCCAGAACCCAAAGTCTGTGTTTCTCGGCCCTCTTTTACCACCCTCCCAGTTCCAGTGCTGCTAAAAACTTCCAGCTAGACAGAGAACAAGGAAGAGGAAGAGATGCTAGGTGGACACAAAAAAGTCTCTGTAAAAGAAGTTTTCTTGTCAGAGGGTTTGTTAACAAATGCCTGCATTTGAATGAAGTTGGAAAATTGGGATGTCCTTTGTAACACAACACTGTTGAGATAGAAGTTCCAAAATTTAGACTAATAGAAAGAATAGTGCCTGCCTGCCTTCCTGAGCAAGGCAACTGAGAAGTCTTACAATTCCCCCCATCCCCCTGCTGCCTCCAGGGGATTACAGTGATTTAGAAACTGGGTCTTTTCGAGTGTGTCGGGCCAAAAGGTAGGCTTGAAAGGAGGAAAACAAAGCTGGTGTGTTGTTGTCTTGCAAAAACAGAGAGGAACGAGGGGAGGAAGTAATGGGAATGCGCACTTTGGTGGAACGTGTACCTGCCCGGTGCTGCTGTTACTGCCCTCTTTCAATTGTTCCTCCCCTTGTTTTGTTTTTGACATCTTCCTAACATTCCAGCTCTTCAGTTTTTCTTTGGCACGTTCTGAATGAATTGTGCAACCTGCGATTGCTGGCAGTGGGAATTTTCTCTTCCTTGCTTCTAGCTTTTGATTTTGGAACAGACTTTTTGCATTTCTGTTCTTCTCTAACTTTTCCCAAAGGGTGTTGATTCCTGTGGAACAGACAGTTGTCGGAGAGAACTGGGCTGATTAATCAGCTTCCGAAGAAAAAAGTCAGCAAGCTAGTTTGCTGCTTTACATCAGAAGAGGAAGAATCATTATTTTTAATTTTTTTTTTTCTTAAGAATGGGGCAAAGTCAGGGGGAAGTGCCACTCCTTAAAACTTTTGAGCTGAGGTCCTCCCAGCAGATGGCTTGAGCTCAATTTAACACTGCTGGTTAAAGCTGTTTAATAAAGCAACTCTATTTTCGTCACTTCACAGCAAGGACAAAATTTAGCAGCACACATGGCACTTCCCGTAATCTTCTTGCCGCCGTGCGCTTGAAAGAACTGTTTTGCATGTTATATCAGTACTTTCAGGCGCAAGGGTGAAACCTGCCCTTTCTGGAGCATGGCCAGAGTCATTTGTAGAATTCTTTGCTGCAAAGCAAAGAGGTTGGCTTTTCTGGATTGGTCTCTGATATCTACCATTTCTACTAAGAACGCTGCCCACGGGAGAGAACAGGATTCCTAAGCAGAAAGCTTTCTGCACCTGAGACCTGTCTGAGCATTTAGAGCTTGGATGTCCCTGCCACACAGGCTGTTCTCCCACGGGTGAAAATGACAGATTCGTGGGAGAACTCCCCTCCTTCAATAGAGGCTGCAACTGAGATCATTGGCTTTGTAGGTAGTCAGTTCCACCTTCCATCCCTGAGGCATCTCCGGTTAGAGGAGTGTGAAAGTGGTTGGTCTCTCCACCTGAAACCCTCTGGTAAGTGCCGATGGTCAGAGATGGTCAAGGCAAGCTAGTCAGATCAAGGGCCTTTCCACACCTCAGTTATAGTGCTATTATTCCACTTTTGACCTCCTATGGAATCCTAGGTTTGCAGTTTAGGAAGGGTCCTTTAGCATTCTCAGCCAGAGAGCTCTTTTGGGGCCCCAGTAAAGTACAAACCCCAGAATACCACTGGATGTTGAAAGTGGAATAATAGCACTATAGTAGTGTAGTGTGGAAAAGGGGCCAGTCTGTAAGGCAACCTTTGCCGGCTGGGCTCCTTCGGGATATCTGGTGCTACAAAATGGTCATGGCCCACAAGACACAGCCATACACCTTTGCAAAGCAAAGAATGACTTCAGAGAACAGATTTTCCACCATTAACTCAGCCGCCTTCAAGAGGCATTCTCCCGTTGGTATTATTTAGTGTTTGCGTCTTTGCGCACACAACAGTCTTGCTGCCCGTGATCTCCCATGGCTATTTTCCAACTGATCATCCATAAGTCCCCAAAAGGAAGATGTTCTGGTTTTAGTTGAATGCTAACCTTTAAAATCCTCTGCATCAATGCGTGCGTGTGAACCCAGAACTTTTTAGCCTTTTCCCATGTCCGCCACATTTGGTAAAATGTCCCTTCTTGCTGTTCACATTCTGATAGGATGGGAGTTATAGTCCCAACATGTCTTGGAAGTCTTATATTCTCCTGTATGAGCCATCTGGCCTCTGAGACTTTTAGGAGAACCCCTTCTGTTGAACCTGCCAGGCTGGGAGGCGTCCTTGGTTGGAGGAGGAATCAAAGAACCGTAGTTGAAAGAGACCCCAAGGCCATTCAGTCCAACACTCTGCCATGCAGGAAGACACCATCAAAGCCCTCCCTTTGACAGATGGCCATCCAGCTGTTTAAAAAATCTCCAGAGAAGGAGACTCCTCCACACTCCAAGCAGCAGCATATTCCACTGTTTAACTGCTCTTATCATCAGAAAGTTCTTCCTAATGTTTATATGGAATCTTCCTTCCTGAAGTTTGAAGCCATTGCTCCAGAGTGTCCTAGTCTCTGGAGCAGCAGCCAAAAACAGCCATATCACATCCCTTAAAATATTTAAACATATCTATTATGTGCCATCTTCACCTTCTCTTCTCCGGATCCCTAAGCCTCTCCTCCTGGGGCTTCATGGTCTCCAAGCCTTTGACTATTTTGGTCCTCCTCCTCTGGACACCCTCAAGCATGTCAATATCCTCTTTGAATTGGATGAGGCCGGGTCTTCTTAGTGGTAGCTCCCAGACTCTGGTACTTGTTCCCCAGGGGAAACTAGGCTACCCCAAGGGAGGTTAGGCAAAGCCCTTTTTCATCCAGGCAGGCTTTTAGCAGCCGTGCTAAATCTGTGTCATTCTCCCCCCACATCATTGCTTTAAAATTCAGTACTGTTTTCATCCTATAACTTGCTGATTTTTTTTTTAAAAGCATCATTATTTTTTGCTCATTTTATTTTACCCTATCCCTGTTTTTCTCCCATCTGTTTCACTTTATACCTGTGTTTAATCTTGTCCTGGGCTACCTTGAGACCCATTTAGGGGCAGAAGGCAAGATATGAAACTTAGGCAAACCAATAAATACCAGCTGGGAGGAAAGCAATGAACAGTGGAACAGTGTTCCAAGTGTACACTAGACTTCCTTCTAGAGAAATGGTGGCCACGGTCTGTGCAGGTACACTAAAAATGCCGTAGCCAGGGAGGGATTGTCAGTTAGCACAATGGCTCTTGGCCCATTCCTCTAGCTGGAGGCCCCGTCCTGAAAGTGTCATTTGCTTCCATTCTTCCCCTGAATCTCTCAGTGTTTCTGTTACCATCGACATTTTCTGTGTTCCTTAAGAGAGTTCCTCCCCTTCACCCTGCAAACAAATGCATGGGAAGCTTTCATTCATATTCAAAACGCTGGGTTCCTGCGGGGATATTTTTGTCCTGCAGAGGAAGGAACTAGCAAAACCGCTTCTGAAAATGCCTTGCTGCAGAAAACTCTGTGAAGTTTGCGAGGACCCCGTAAGCCAACGTGTGGAGGTGCAGACACACACAGGAGGCCAACCTATCATGGGGTTTTCTTGCAGGATGCCTTCAGAGGAGGTTTGGAATGACCTCCTTCTGAGGCTGAGAGAGGGTGGGTTTCCATGGCTGAGCAGAGGGGATTCGAACCCTGGTCTCCCAGTGTCCAAGTCTAGTGCTCAGACTGGCTCTCTTGGAGGCACGTGCATGCAAACAGTGCAGTGTTTATTTCCTCTGCCGCCGGAGTGCAAATGCTCTTAATCTGCTTCCCATGAGCAGTTTTGGTGTTTATTTCTCTCTCAAGCAGGGAGATTTCTCAGTAGCTGTCACTGGCTCCATCCCATCCGTCTTCCCTCCCCCTGCCAGCTCTTGCGCCAATCAGCAGCGTGTGCCACGGATCAGTGAGAGTAGGACGTGGATGATGCAACTGTCCTCCTTGCTTGCTTCACCAGGAACCTAAGGAGAAAATTGACTCACTTCCCACTGCCGCTGTCATTCATTCATTCATTCATTTGTATGTTCATTGAGGGTGGGATAAAAGAGTACAGCAGGCGGGGACGTTTCCAGACATCAGGCTTATCAGAGGGCGATCGTGAGTCTCTGGGTGTTATTTTTCTTCCCCACCTACGCACTCGCTAATTGCATCAGATTGGTAAAAGACGTGTAAAACCACCTTTTAAGGACAAAGGAAAGAGGCTCTGGCACAGAATGATGCAACCTTTCCTCTCTGTTTCAAATCCTGGAAATGGTTTCAGAGATCTGGCAGATGAATCATGCATCCCTTGCTCCACTCCTTGTGGTTGGATTGCAGCTCCCAGCAGCCCCAGCCAGCACAGCCTGTGACAAAGAACACTGGGATGTGTATTCCAACTGTATCTGGAGGGGCCCCTAATTTGAACAACCTGTAGCAGATGAAATTTGGCAGCACTCTGGGGGTGCCGGTGCTGTACATACAGCGTCAGTGTGGCACGGTCCTTGGCACGGTCCTTGCCCCATTTTATAGGTTTACAGATATTTTATAAAGGGAGAGGGAAAGCCCTTTGGATTGAGCCCTACAACATTAGAGTTGTGTGTGGAAGAGCCATGGTGGACAGACTGAAGGTCTCTAGTCCAGTATTCTGTTTGTGAGAAGCCTTTTGCACCTTCACCCTTTAGGCTCCCCAGTCAGCAAAGAACCCCAAGGGATCTTGGCTCCAAGGCAGTGGAGAGGCAGCTATCCTAGAAAGTAGACAGTGATGGCTTCATCCTCCATGAATTTGCTCAGACTCATTTTAAAGCCATCCAAGTGGGCAAGTATCGCTGCATCTTGTGGCAGTGGGTTCCGCAGTTTTAACTGTGCCCCATGCAGATTGGTGCAGGTTGCACTTTTCCACCAGGCTGGGGAGAAGAATGCATTAGATGTAGAAGAGGAAGTATGTGATATGTCTGCTAGTGATATGTCTATCGCAGGAAGGAGGCAAGTGAAGAGGACATTTGTTTGGGCTTCTAGGTTGTCTGACGGTGACCGTATTATAGCATCTTTCTAGGTTAAGAGATTACATCGCTCTAAAGGGAGACTCAGCTTTCGGGAAGTTAGGCTGCTGACATATCACTTGTGTGTTGACTAGAAATTTTGGGGAGAGCTGTTCCAGACTGGAAGCTGAACTCAGTTGCATAGAGTTTGGGGAGCGGGGCATTACTGTGGTTCAAAGGCAAAAGTGGGGGGCAGAATACCAGCCTAGTTGTCCTTCAAGCTCTTAATGGTCAGTAAGCAAGCCATCTGCTCCGGAGAAGAACTGACTTTTCTCTCCTCGGTGTGTTTCCTTTCCAGTCCTGCTCACAGCCGTCAACTGCTACAGCGTGAAAGCTGCCACCCGGGTCCAAGATGCCTTTGCGGCCGCCAAGCTCCTGGCCCTTTCCTTGATCATCGTCCTCGGCTTCGTGCAGCTGGGAAGGCGTGAGTGTGTTTCCCGTCTTGCATTTCCCAGTAGGGGTTGGAGGTGGGTGGGGGAGCTGTTACGAAATTTGGGCTTACATTTATTTCAGAAGAGGATTTCAGCCCCAGCTAGACCTGGTAGACTGCTTTAAAACTTGCACTTTATTTCTGCCTTCCCCGAGCTCCAAAAAAGGGCAGTGTGGTTGGAGTTACCCTGTTTTTATCCTAACAGCCCTGCGAGGTAGGCTGGCCTGAGCAGCCAGTGGCCAGAGATGACCCAGAGAGCTTTCTAGCTGGATAGGGATTTGAGTTGGGGTCTCCTCGACCCTAAGTCAATTTCTTTGACTTTCTTTTTCATGACAAATGTATGTCTGCTTCCTTTTGCACCTGGGCAAGCTGCTCATTCACCAGGGGATCAGGCTGGGCTGCTGCCGTTCCTGCTGGGAACACGGTGGATGCCAGGCGACTGTTTTCCTTCGGCCGCATCCTCTTGTGTGTGTTTTCGGCAGCCCAGCAGGGCTGGCTTGGTGTGAAATAACATGCCTGCCCTTTCCACTCCCCTTCCCTACCCCATCTGCCGAGTATTTGGATCTGCCAGCAGATGAGTGACATTTGTGTGCTTGTGTGTGTGTTGTGCACCATTTGTGATGAGCCTGCGCCCTCTCCTGTCCTTGCAGGGTAATCTAGAAAATGAGCAAAACTGGGTTGCCTTCTCCCCATGCAAGGCAACATTGCAGAGGGTAAAACTTTGAAAATGTTGCAGGGGAGGCTCCACACCCCATAATCCTCCCACCAGCTTGGCCTCCAGGGGATTCTGGGAGTTGCAGTCCTCCTCAAAAGTAACTTTCTCTAGCTCTGTAGAGGACTGGTATGTGTAGAAGCCACAGGGTTGTTGCTGGTCTTTGATCTTGGTGGGCTGCAGTGATGTTCACACTCTGTGTGTTGTGTGTGTTGACTTTTTACAGCTAGAAGTCATTCTTTCGTTTCTCTTTGTGCTTACATTTTTAAATTTTTAAATCAATAGATAGTTTTGCCTTTGTTTTCTCCTGCAAGCTGCCTTTGAACACCCTTGGTTTTGGCAGAGACCCAGAAACGAATGAATGAATTACTGTTTGAATTGATGGTAATGATATAAATAATGACCTTTATGTAAATAATCTAGATAACTGTAAGTTTAAATGATATCAGTAATCAGTTTGATGCACATGTGCATACAGCTATGTAAGACAGATATTTAAAAAAAATCATAATATGGAAACAGGGATCAAATTCCAGCATTCTGACCATTCTGCTTAACAAGTCTGAGGCTTTTGGGGGAAGTCAGGGTCAATTATAAATTCAGCCCTCCATTCCCAAACAATTTGGCAACTTTTGTAAGTCGAAGGATCTTCCTCTTTTTTAAACAAAAAGCATTTCAGCATTTTAAAGAATAAAGCTGACTTTGTTAATTGTGTTTGCGTCCCCTAACCATGGAGACCTCGTGACACCAAAGTGCTGGGAAAGGTCTCTCCACCGGGGATGTGGTGGGAGGTGTCCACATAAATGGCACTTGGGTAATTTTTTAGTTTTTTGATGAACCGATAAAGCCTATGGGAACCTTTGGGGGCAGAAGAATAACTTCTTCTGTGAAAGCAAAACGGAGGGAAAGAACACCCATGGGCCAGAAGGAGCAACACGTATTTAACAACAAAGGAACAGAAAGGAATTTTTCTTCCTTCTTTTCCCTTCCTTCCTCCTCCTGTTTTTTCTCCTCCTTCTTATCTCTTCCTTCTCTCATTTTTCGCTCTCTCTCTCCTGGCTGTAATTCTTTGCTTGAACTTTGAGTGACAACCTCCCACCAAACCAAGGCATTTTTAGTGGCATGAACTTCCACCAACTCTTTACAGGTCTACTGACTTTTTCCATTTCTGCAAAAGGAACTTTGGCCCCTCCAACTTGGGAGATTTCCTTCTTGAGCTGCTACTGCCACTCAAATGGCCATGCTGGTGGTGGTAAAAGGGAATGTCATCTATAAGTAATTCCTCCCCACATACCAGAGACCCTGGAATACATTCTTCAAGCACCACATGGATGCACAGGTTGTTAGCAATTTGCACGGTGAGGGCCAACAACTTTCCTTTCGGGGCAAGAGCAAACAACTTTTTCTATCTGTTATAATCAAAATATTTCTAAATACAAAGACGCTTCCAAGCTGAGTGGGTGCTTAGAAGTGCTGTCTGTGTTCAGTGGAGTTTTCAGGTGCTTACGTCTTCCAGATTGATGTGGCGATTCCCAGTTTGATAAAGTGCCTTGTCTTTACCACGGAGCTCTGCATCCCTCCCTATAACACCACTTTTGTGTAAAAGGGTGAAGGTTTTTAGTGTTTATTTAGAACCACTGAATAATGTTATGCTAGTGTGTTTTCTCTGCTACTGTATACAACTGAAGCAGAGTCAGTGTTTGCAAAAATAAACTTACCATTTATTAAAACAACAGTAAGACAGGATATTATGGTTCATATGCAATGTGGATACATTTCTTCCATGCGCTCTTCAGACAGTATTTACAGTTAATTCACTGCTCAGAAAGAGTTTAATTATATCTTTAGACTCCTTCTGAGATTGTGTGTGTGTGTTTGTTGTGAGCCTTCAAGTTGTTTCGGACTAAAGGTGACCCTGGCCACCTCTGCACTAGACTGTTATAGCGCTATTATTCCACTTTCAACATCCTATGGAATCCTGGGGTTTGCAGCTTCGGGAGGGGCCAGCTGGCCCCTCCCGCAGCTGCAAACCCCAGGATTCCATAGGATGTTGAAAGTGGAATAATAGCGCTGTAACTGTCTAGTGCGGAAATGGCCCCTAACGTGAACCTGAGAACCATGGTGAAGTGGTTTGAGCATCAGACGAAGGCCCGAAAGACTGGGGTTTGATTCCCTGCTTGGCCATGGAAACCCTCTGGGTGACTTCAGGTGTATCACATACTCTCAGCCCCAGAAAACCCCATGATAGGTTTTCCTTTAGGGTCAACATGTCGGAAATGACTTGAAAGCACACAACAAGAACTTGTGAAAAAAACGGTCCATGATGGAGCCAATCTGAGGCCATTTTGGGATTTAGAACTCCAGATTCCTATAAAACCAGTGCACATTTTTTAACAAAAAGTTTTTATGACCCTCGATTTTACAGCTTGTGCTATTCCTGTAGAAGCTCAACTATGTAGGAATGTTGCTATTCCAATTTTGCCAGATCATGATGGCAGGGCTCAGTCCTCCTAATCTAATCTTGGAGGGTCTCTGTTCCACCTCCACACTCTGGAATGCAGGCAACATAGCTTTGAGGCTAAGAAAACTTCAGCAGTTAGCTAATAATAGTAATTTTCTGATATCTGCAGAGTCTTTTCCACCCTGAGGAATCTTCCCAGAAGATGGTTTTCTACCTTTCAGGTCATGGTTACACAAGCAAGAAGGCAGTGCAGGGTGAAGTTTCTACTAACACATGTTAGTAGAAAAAGGTTATTGTGTTTAGTTAACTGTTAGATAGAAAAAAGAAGACTAATTCACTTGCATTTAGGAATCAACTGTTATAACCATTATGCAAATAAAGCCTGAACTCTCCCAAGAAGCCAAGAGGAGTAAGCTGATCACAGGTTACTGTATTTGCCAGGATATAAGATGCACCCCATTTATATGTCAGCAAATACGATTTACTGGTTTATAAGATACACTGGTGTGTTAGACGCACCTCATTTTCAAACAGTATTTTTCGGGGGGGGGGGAATGAGTCTTTTATGCCAGCAAATAGGGTAGTCAAATCCCAGTGAACAGTTCAGTTGAACAGTTATCGTTACAATTTATTTATTTATTTATTTATTTATTTGTTTGTTTATTTATTTATTTATTTATTTTTGGACTGTAACTCACAGCATCTTCATGCTGGTTCGGGGATTCTGGGAGTTGTAACCCAAACCACTTTTCCAAGATCTGGTACAAAAAGGATGCCAAATTGGTCATCCCTTCCCTCATCTGCAAGGGTTGGGTTGGAATGTAAATAGGTAGGTCAGGGTCTTATTTGTGGTGGCACCTTGGTTCAGGACTTTACCTTCCGAAGGGACACCAGAATAGCTACTTTTTCGTCAAGGCCTCTGTGCCTTGGAAAATTGGGTCTTGTGCCCTGTGCAGATCCTTCCACGGGAAGTTCCAGAGCTAAGTAGTTTTTGGTGGAAACTGCACCCCTTTGGGTACAAGTGCCAACAGCGACTCCCTCTCAGTTCCTTCTCATCCACCATCAGGTTCATCTCAGATAGTTCCAGTGTTCAGTAGCTCCTTCAGGGTTTTTTCTTCTATTTTTTAATTTTCTTCGTCCCTTTTCGTTTTTCAGCTTCTTCATCTCCAGTTTTCAAATCCCAGGAACGTTTTGTTGAGCAGGGAAAGCCTATTCTGCTTGGCTTTTAATGGCTTTAATTAAAAACTCTGCTAGATTTCAATGTTTTCTTTTCCAGTTTATTTTTTGGTTTGTTCTGTAAACTTCTGAGAGGGCCAGTTTTTAGAGATGAAAGGCAGGATTGAGACATGACTGAGACGGATTTTCTCCATAATTAGCATCTGTCACGCTTCCGAACCCCAGCTTGGGAAACTGACTTCTTGGACTGCAGTACCCCAAATCCACATGGTGGCTCAGGAATTGTGGGAGTTGTAGTACAGAATAACTTTTGCTCTGAAGGTAGGACCTCCCAGCAGTCTCTTGCACCTCTTGATAGCTGAGAGGGAGGAAGAAGATAAGGGAGATTGTAAAAGCAGATAATCTTTATTCTTCCTTTTTTAAAGAAGCAAGTACCCTCTGAGAACAGAGCACAGTCCAATAAATCTGGCACAGTTCATGTTTTTTAAGTCCCCGAGTTAAGGAACTTGTACAAGAAACATTTACATGAAAAATTTGTACTGGCAACGGCACAAAAGAAAATTCCCCGTAAGTTCTGGCTGCCTCTTTTGAACCTCTTTGAACTATTTTTCTAAATATAAGGGAGTTCCTCCTTCCCCAAAACCTGCTGCCAAACTCATCTTTGTAAGAGGAATCCATTTACAACCTGCCTTTCCTCCTCTTTGCTGGATCTGCTTTGCTCAACGGTGGCTGGGGTCACTTAAGGAGGCTGCAAGTCAGCTTAACCTCCTCCGAGAGAAAGGGTAGGTATGTGACTTTGGCTAAAAGGCACTTCCGTGTTCACATGTTGCTTCTGTTCAGCCAGAGAGGCGCATACCTGTGGTTAGGAAAGGGCCCCCAGGTTGCTCTGAAGCAGTTGCATTTGGTGATTAAAAAGAATCAGCTACTGAAAGAAGGGAATATGTTGTACTTTTAGACAGAGAGGTATTTTTTTATTTACAGTTAACCTTCCACATTTGCATGTTTCACTTCCATAAATTTGGTTATTTGTGGGTTTCTCTAACCCCTGCTTCCCGGATCAGGTGCTTCTTTTCTGGGGGAGGGAACCTTTCCCTCTTGGCAGCTCCGATCAGGCTGTGCCGCCCTTTAAAAATCCGCCTCTGGTCCTTCTCCTCCTCTAGCTAAGGATGGGTCGCAGCCTAATTTCTCAGCACCACAAACCCCCTCCCGATGCTCCCTACACACACCACCAGAAGGAGAGGGGTGAGAAGAAGAAGTATAGGGCCGTTCTCCCCACCGTGCCTCGGCCCACTTCCCAGACACACATACACACATCTTGGTATCTGTGGGTTTTCCACTTTTGCTGGGGTCCTGCACCCCTAACCCCAGGTTGCAGCGTTGACTGTAACATTTTTATTAACACAATATTGACATAATGTAAAGCAACATATAGGGAAGAGAAACCTGACTATCAGACTTAGGCTACACTATTAGGCAAACAAACAACAAGCTAACAAACTAAACTGTGCTACAACAGGCATTAACTACAGAGGACATAAATCTAAACTTCCAATTCCTTGTTGAAAAGGTTAATGTTATTACTATGGTATACAGCCTCCCAAAGGTCATATTGATGTGCAGTCCTCCCTGTACATTTGTAGGTTTAATCTTTGTGAATTTGCAAGGTGTGTGTGTGCTTCCCCCGCTGTTCTCCTCCTCCCATTCCCTTGCCTTTTGCCCTGGCACACATTCTCTGGACCAGGCAAAAGGCAAGGGAAGGAGGGAAGGCATGGACATGCCTTCATTCTCCGTATGTGGTGCTGCTTCCTCCCTGTTGCATGGCCAGCTTCTCCTGAAAAGAAGGGGAAAAAGGATGCATTTTCACGCTTGGCTCAGCCCAAGCAGGAAGATGGTCTCTCCGTCCAGGCCACGGTGTGTGTACTGCCACTATCTGCATCCCCCCGCCACTGCCAGGTTAACTTCTGAACTCTTTGATTTGCTAACAGAAAGGCAAGGAGCACTGAGACTGAAGGACCAAAGCTGTCTTGGATGCTCAGAAATCCTCCAGCCTGGTTGCAAAGGCAGCGTGGGCAGATCCGGAACTCCTAAAAAGACATCCAGAACCATCCAAAGTCACTGAGCCCTTAGAAGCCCTATTACCTTGTTCAGTCTTGCGAGAAAAAATTCTTATCCCCAGTATAAGGATTGCCTTGTCTAACACAGCTGGCACTCAGAGCTTTTGGCAAAACCACCCTACATCTTCATTATACTGGAATTTTTTTCCCCCCCACTTTTTAATAGCCCTGTTCTCTCCCTCTCTTTGTGTCCCTAAATCCCTGTACTTCTTCTAACAAGATTTGTCCTACTAAATTCCTTCACTGGCACCGAAAGGCTGGGGAGAGAGAAGGTTGAAAATAATCCTCGTTATGGATTTTCTGATTAGAACAGGGGCAAGGAGAAGGGGGGTGGCTTGTAGTCCCGAGGCAAGAAGTACAAATGGATGCCCCCCCACTGTCCAGAGGTCCCAGGGCAGCACCCTTTTTGATCCAGTGGTATGCCTACACCTCTTGGCCAGGGACATCCACCCAATTCTAACCCCATCCACTGGATGGATCACACTTGTGGTCAAAATTCACTGTCCTGGTTGCGGGGGTGGCAGCAGCAACAGAGAATAAGTGTCTTTATACGGTTTGCAGGCCTCCAGTTTTGTCCTTGAGGGGGAAGGTAAAATTCCAACCTCTGCAGCACGAATTTTAATGAGAAAGCCCCAGAGCAGTGGGTAAGGAGGAGTGAGTAGTGCCAGAACCCTCAATCACCCATTTTGCAACCTTGAGCCGGCACCCAGTCCTATCATGTCTTCTGCTGTGCCCACAAGGCACTTGGAAGCTGGCCTCTGCTAGCTGGGCACGCCTGGCTCTGTCACCTCTGATAGGACAACTTTAAAGCTGTAATTAAAAGCGCCGGCAGGCTCTATAACACATGTACACACGCAAATTGTATGTAATTGCAATTGCACATAACCCTACGAGGCAAGATGCTTGATAAAATCTTCAACACCTGGCTTGTCTAACAGGGTCAAGGATGGTATGGAGTGGAGAGCATCCTTCCCAGGCAGTCTGCATCCTTTAGTGTTGTTTCCCTGGAGAGCAGCTGCAAATGGGCTTCCTAATTTGCTCCTTCTTACTTGCTGCTTCTAATGTGATCTTGTCACATAAGAACAGCTACAGTACCATTGGGTTGCTTTCTCCTTTGTTTGTTTCTTTATTTTTGAAATGTCCGTGTAACACCCAACTGGTAACGCCCTTGGAGTAGCTGCTGTATATAAAAATAAAAGAAGAATCACAAATTTTCCAGCTAAGAAGCAAGAAAATCAGCTGAGCTGGGTTCTAGCAATTGCATTTTTATTTATGTGTTTGGCTAGCAAGGCTTTCGAAAAGTTGAGGATGCTTAAGCAAACCCATTACCTGGTTCTGAGAACCAAAGGAGATAAGATAATGCAACTTGGCCCATCTAACAGAAACTCAACCAGGCCAATCTTGGTGAAGAGGTGATTGAACTCTTGTGTTTCTTCTGGAAACGCAGACCATTTCCACACTACATCATTATAGTGCTATTATTCCACTTTCAACCTCTTGTGGAATTCTGGGGTCTGTAGTTTACTGAGGCCCTCTAAATGCGCCTCCCTAAACTGCAAACCCCAGGATTCCATAGGATGTTGAAGGTGGAACAACAACACTATAACAGTGTGGAAATAGCCACAGTGTAGTAAGGGAAATGATTTTGGCAAAGAATAATTAAAGATATGATGGGGATAGCTTCTCTTCAGAGGATGGCAAGTCCAGTCAGACAATATCTTGGTGTGTGTATTCTCGGAAACCACCTTGTTTCTCCGTACTTGTTTCTACATACTATGGCAATACCCTTTTAATGTATGGGTAAACTTGTCCTCTGAACTCCACCTTGTTCTGTCTCTTCTGGCATCCCACTACCAGTGAGAACAGCCGCCATCCTTTGTCTGGCAATTTTATAAAGCAGACAAGGTGTTTTGCTTTCTTGTTGCTGGCTTTCGTTTTTGTTGCTGGCTTTCTTAAGAGCCAAGAATTAACACACACATATGCACACTCTTTCTCTAATTAGCTGGCATGCAGCTGGTCTTGGGAGCTCTAGTTGGCCGACGTCTTCATTTCTTCATCCTTTTGGCGGTGTGTTTCTGCTCTCTCTCACTTAAATCTCCTGAGCCGCTGCGACGCCAGAGGAAATAAGCTTATGTAGGAGTGAGCCTGACTGCCATGGGGCATTTGGCCTCCGAAGGCCGGGTCAGGGGAGTATGAGCCATAAGGGAACTGGTGGAGATGAAAAGCAAAGCAGGTCCACCAGGTGGAGGTGAGATAAAGGAAAGACTAAACAGGCAAAAACTGTTGTGGGTACTGGAGAAGGGGACAATGTTGTGAATTTGAGGAAGAGCTAGGCTTAGAAAAAGTTCCTTTCTTCCACCCATAATTCCCAGATTTCTTAGCCATTCTGGCCAAGAGGATTCTGGGAGTTCTGATCAGAAGGGAAACCAGAGAAGATGACAACAGCCTGGATTTGGTACCTTCTCTTGAGAATGAACAAAGGAGTCTTGGGAGTTTTTGGTTCAAGAGAAGGTAGCCATGACCTGGATTTGGTCCTGTCTTTGGAGAAAGAGCAAAGCTTTGGGGAGAATCGTAGTCACCACCTAGAGAAGGTGACAATCCTGGGTTGAGTACTCCCTCTTGAAGAAGAGTTTAGCTTTTTTGTTTCTTTTGGGAGATTTTTTGGGCTAGCAGTACCCAGAAACTCCTCAGTGAGCATGGATTCCGAGAGTCGTTGGCCCCAAAGGGGAGCTTTCCCAACCTCTGCAAAAGCAATCTCTTTATTAATTGTTGGTTTTAATTTGGAGGGTTTGATGTGGTGACTAAGAACGTTGGACTGAGGTGGAACCGAGGCCCTGACTTGTTCTTTCAGATGGAGCTCTTTGTGTGGAGATCAGGGTACAGCGTGCCTGGTGTGTTCTTGTTCCCAGGCGTTCGGCCTTGTGCAAACACTGCGGGCTCTTCAAGTCGAGTTAATAATGCATTTTTAGCCCAGCGGGGAAGGAGGAAATCTGGCGGCCCACACTCCCATTATTTTGTGGCTCACGTCTCAGTAAATTTAATAATAGCGCTTCAGCAGTGTTTGTTAACAAACTTTGCTCCCCATGCCTACTCTGGAGGGAAGAGCAGAGGAAATTGGTTTGTTGTCTTTTGTGAAAGGGGAAGGTTGGAAGAAGTTCCACCCTCTTCCCCTACTGGTCCTTTTCATTCTGGACTAGAGCTTGAAGAAGTTCCCTTACGACTCCCAAAATCACCTAGCCCTTCTGGTTCCCTGGCCTGTTGGCTGGGGACATTGTGGGAAATGGGGGCCTAAAAGGGAACTTTCCAAAGTTTTCATCAGGTAAGCACTGAGCATGATAGATTTGAGTACCCTACCAAGGGTGGTAGAACATGTGGTAGAACATCCTTTTTGCAAGTGGAAGATCCCTATATATATAGAATATATATATATGAGAGAGAAAGAGTGTAGAATGGCTCTACTTATAGCGATCATCCTTGATCCATTCTGCTATACCTCTGGAATGGGTTTATTGTGGCATCTTCCATCTGCTACATATTGGGTTCCTACTGCAGAAACATAAGTCAAGGTAGTTTTTGACATTTCTTGAGATCCCCTATCTGCTAGAGGATTCTGGAAAGTTCTCGGTCCTCAAAAAGAAACTTTTCCCAAGCCCTGCTCTGAGAACATGGAGATTTCCATGAATGCGTGCAAAAGGGATATTCCCTGATTGGATGAACCATTGGATTAAAATGATGGTTGGCCCGTTTGGGAATTCCTGACAGCTATCATAATACACTCTATGGTTGATGACAGAGCAGGTTGCAAAAGGATATTCCTTCTGCTGTTCCAAACTTGTAATGACATAGTGTTTTGGCCAAAAATCCCCATCATCCCTGACCACTAGCCATGCTCCCTGGGACCGATGGGACTTGTTGGCCAAAGCACTGGGAAAGGCTGGGAAAAAACTCTGATCAAGATACATGCCTGTTGAATTTCATTCCTTCCTCTCTGCTCCAAGGTGCCCAGGACCAACCCGCCCTTGCATTCCTGGGCACAAAACGGGTTGAGCCTGAACCTGCCGCGCAGCAGAGATGAAAAGCCTTCAGACCACCGAGCCACCCTTTGAAACCCTGCCTCCGCATTCCCACAGTTCGCCTTTTATCATGTCAGTTATATCAGTTCCTCCAGTCCTTGCATGTCAGCCTTCCGCCCCACCTGTACTCACTTCAATTATCACCGTTAATAGCCTCTTTTTCGGCTGACTGTCTCGCCTGATGAGGACCAGTGCCTACATGACCTGGAAATTAAAAGCTCTGAGCATGAAACAACACAATTTCTTCTCCCCCCCGCACTCCCCTGCCCAGTTATTTGCACAGGGTAATTAAAAAGGGCACATTCTACGTTGCCAGCGGCTTGACCACTCAATAACTGCAGCTGGGAGACTGTGTTGGCACCTGGTACTGTTGGTTTGGTTAATTTTAGAGCCAGCTGTGGTTGAAGAGGCATTCAGGCTTGGCGCCGTGGTGGGGAAGCACCGCCGTGTGTGAGCAACCAGTGATGTGTTGGAGGGCACGTGCGTGGCAAAGTGGTTGAATGAAGAACTGGGCACTAGAGAAGGCCATCTTGAATCACAACAGGTGCCTCCAGGGCCTGTCTCTGTCTGTCTAGTGGTTTTCTAGTGGTGGCACGGTGTTCTTCAACAGTCTAGCTGGCAGCTATTTCTTGCACCTTAATGGTTTTCAAGAACCTGTTTCCCAAAACAAAAGGAAGACACAAGAGTTTGGATCCAGACAAAGACTCTGCATGTGTTGTTTTATCACATGGCAGACTTTGGAAAAGTTACTGGGTACCACAGGGTGATGGAAAGCTGTCCTTACACTGAGTCCACGTGCACTCTAAATATTCTAAGCGGCAAAATGAGCCTCCAGGGTTTCATGAGGATTCTGTTCTAGTCCTGTTTGAAGATAATAGGGGTTGAATCCGGGACCTCTGCACTCTGTGTGTGCCGTTTGGAAGTAACACTAGCCTACTCCATCTGGGGTGGCCACATACCCTGAAGGCACCAGGTCCCTGTTGATCGTCAAAGCCAAGCAGAATCAGCTCTGGTTAGTACTTGGATGGGAGACTGCCAATGAATAGCAGGGGCTATAAGCTCTATTTCAGAGGAAGGAACTGGTAAAACCACCTCTGAGCATTCCTTGCCTAAGAAAAACCTTAATTCATTCGTTCATGGGGCCACTGTAAGTTGACCGCTGACTCAAAGGCACATACGCACACGCTTCTTCCGGCCGAGCTTTCCCTTGCCTTTCCCTTTACGTTGTCGTCCTTATCAGTAACGCTGG
This sequence comes from Ctenosaura bakeri, assembly GCA_948474755.1. Lineage (NCBI taxonomy): Eukaryota > Metazoa > Chordata > Lepidosauria > Squamata > Iguanidae > Ctenosaura > Ctenosaura bakeri. The sequence continues at coordinate 131,785 of CAOLHI010000692.1, forward strand.
CAGCAGCCTCCTTCTTAAGGGCAAATGTCTACTTTGCCCTTTGTGGAAGAAAAGCTGCTTTTGTTGCAAACTTTCTCCCACATCCCAACACCCCACCCTCCCTCTGCCTCCTTCTTTCCCCCTCCTCCCTTTTCCTTTCCTTGATGTGAATTGCTGGAATGTCAAGAGTTTGGGAATGGGCGAAGAGTTAAACCCCCACAGCTGGCCGACCAGGGCAGAAGCAGGCATGTGACCGGTCTCTCCCAGGCTCTTTGCGCCCTAAGACAAATCACATGGGAGGCACCAGGGAAGTCAGATGGCCTTCCCAGACTGACTTTCTTTGCCCCTCTGGGCACACCTTTGGGTGGTGGGGTGGGATGGGGGGAGATCTATCTTCAGAGGAGAACCAAAGAAATCCACCAGTTTTCTCCACCCTCCCTCCCGCCCCATGGAAGGCCCTGGCGTCAGCCTTCAGATCAAAGAGCATAAAATGGGTCTTTCAACCGAGACATCGCCGCTGTAACAAAAATAAATGCAGCAAAACGTGATGGAGGTGTTGTCGAGCAATTGAAGATGCCTCCTGCCTCCCCTGATAATATTTATAAGTATGACTATTGTTGTTATTCCTTGGGCTGCTTCCATTCAGTAACAGGCTTCCTGTTGTTGCCGCTTCCATGTTCTTGGGGGAACCTTCTCACGCTTAGTTCATGGGGACGTGAGGACTCGAGGATTTCTCTCAACCATCGCAGGAACAGGAGGAGGGATTCTTAGAGTCCTGGCCAAGCGGGCACAAAGCCTGTCAATCTAATTTTTGTTTTTACTTGCAGCAAACTCATCTGGAGTCCTGCTTGTTCTTGTTCTGTGTCTTCAAGTCATTTCCAACTTACGGTGACCCAAAGGCGGACTTATCATGGAGCTTTCTGGGGCAGCTCACTTGACTAGGATTGCCAGGTTGAAAACCGGAGAGGGTCCCTGTCCTTTTAAGTGTTGTATTGAAGAGGGAATTTCAGCAAGTTTTTTTAAAACTTTTTTCCCTTTTGTTCTGAGTCACATACTTAATATACATTACTATATACTGTATTACAATATTATTACAAGGAAATTTTTTTTTTAATAACAATGCATTTTCAAGGGAATTTCAACGAGTGTGGCTTCGTTATGCAGCACTGCTGAAATTTCGTCATTTGCACAGCCCTTCGTGATTTTTACTTTGGCAACTGTAAATAAGTCTTCTTAGAAACTCTCCAGATTCCTCACAGGAGCCCTTTTGCACTACACAACTGTAACGCTATCGTTCCACCTTAACAGCCATGGCTTCATCTTATGGGAACCTAGGGTTTGTACTTCACGGAGATGCTAGGGCTCTCTGGCACAGAATTCTAAATGCCCTTCCCTAAACTGCAAATCCCAGGATTCTATAGGATGCTGCCATGGCAATTATAGTGGAATCATTGTGCTATAATTGAGAAAGATCCCCGAAGGATTTGCTGCCTCTTTTATTCAGAGCTGGGAAAGGGCTGCATTTGAACACCTTGTCCTTATCTGTGTTTTTCTTTATTCCCTGCAGATGAAGTCTCAAACCTGAGCCCTGAGCATTCCTTTGAAGGCACGAACACAGAGGTTGGGAACATTGTCTTGGCCTTATATAGTGGCCTCTTTGCCTACGGAGGCTGGTAAGTCAGATGGGCAAGAAACAGAAATAGGGAGCCCACTCTCACCCCTTTTCCCCAGTCTTGCTTGGTGAATTGATTGCATGTTTATTTATATTTTATTTGTATCCCACTTTTCTCCCTGTATGGGACCCACATTGGCAGTCGAAATAAATTAAAACCAAATACAGGCATATTTCAGTTAACTATATGGATGAGTTCCCAGGCAGGACTTTAACAGGGAACTGGGTACTAAGGCAGAAATAATGCAGAAAAATAGTGATCGGTTAAAAAAAGATGAGGAGTTTAACATGTCCTAGCAAACTTTTTAATGAAAAACCAACATGCACATGTGAAATGCAACAACCAGGTTAGATGAGCCTTCCATAAACAAACAAGAAGATTCTGAACCTTCCACAGACCACAGTTTTGAGCAAAACGGTCCACTGATTCTTGCTCAGTTTATGGCAGTTTTCTCTGTTCCTAGAAGGAAGGTTTCTCTGTTCCTAGAAGGAAGGGAAAGGTTTCAGGCAGTCCTTCAGGTGGCCTCTTGGATACACAAAAAGGCCTTGCTAAAAAGAGCATCACATAGTAGGCAGGGCTCCTACCGAAAAGGCCTTGGTGCCTTCAGGTCCCCATGGGCAGAGAGCTTTGTGAATTGTGGATCCCTCTCTTTTCTCCCTGTCCCCACATCCAGCAACCCGAATCCCACTTAAAGGAAGCTTGTCTCTTTTTCTGTACAATTCTAGATTGTCAGCTAAATTACCTTTTCTTTACCGTATGTCCCTTTTCTCTGTCTCTTTGTTAAAAATGCAGGAATTACTTGAATTTTGTCACAGAAGAGATGATTAATCCTTACAGGTAAGATTTGCAAACCACAGATTATTCAGTACCATGAGGTACCATGATAGGGGAGTCTTCATTTCAAAGGGTGTCTGGTTACAAAAGCCTTATGATAATTGGACAGTTAGCACTATATATGTTAAACACAGAAATAGCCACCTAGCTAAATAGGGGAAAAAATGATGCCATTACTAGGAGCTGCTGAACAGTTGCAAAAACTTGCAAGCTTTTGAGTTCTCCAGAACTCTTAATCATTGCAACCAATAATAGGCGTACATCTTCTTCACCAGGTGTACTGTCTCCACCTAGGGTGTTAGTCTAGCTATGGACTAAGCAGCCACAACATCCATTTCATTCCCCTCTGCAGAGCAGAAATCTGCAATGTCTTCGGAAGCTGAATTGGAATAAAGACAGGCAGTCATCTTGCATGACCTCCCAGGTGTTGTCAGACTCCCAGCAGCTCCTGGACAGCATAGCCAAGGGTGGGAACGCTGTGAGGTGCAGTCCAGGGGGGGGCACGTGATTCCCACCCCTGCCCAAAGTTGCTGACAAAAGTTCTGTGAAAGTTTCTGCTGTTGCTTGGCTCCTTCTCAGAGGCTGAGTCTTTTCTCGCGCCTCATGGGGCTTGGCTCAAAGTACAAAGCTTCACAGAGGCTCAGTTCATCTGACCAGGATCCTTTTACAACGTGTAAAGTCTTCTTTTACAGTCACTGCAATTAATTTGTCTTCCGGTCCAACAGCTTTGATGACATGCAGCCTCGAGAAGGCTTTTCTTTTTTCCCTTTTTTCAGTTGTTGACAAAAGGTGGGCTCTGCGTCTGTAGCTGGCTTCTTGGATCTGTTTAGTTGGCTGCTTTTCGTGCCTGCCTCGTGCACCCTTGCCACAGCCAAACTCTTGGAGTTAAAAATGCCCCCCCGTGCATTTCTCTAAGAACTGGGTCACGCTCTTAGCGTTGAACTCTGTGGCTTTGCAAGATTTAATCGCACAAGCTGGTGCCGTCGCTGGGCTGCAACTTACATTGGTGTTCAGAAGCTGCTCCAGCTGATATAACCGAGAGCTACCAGTTACTACTGTGTTGCTCCTGCCAGCAGGTTATAAACAAAACAAATCTCAAAGTAAACTGTGAATGGGGTTGGAGGTCCTTCCAAGAAACTGTAGTCCCAAAAGGCACTAAAAATCACTGAAAGGCTTTTAACAGGGTAGGCATTTTCGTTCTTGGGGATATAGAGCTCAGGGCTGCTTTTAATCAGCGCTTATAGAATAGATTTTTCTAATGAGCTGCTGTTCCCCAGCAAAAGAGGGCAGAGATGGATTTTGATATCGGAATTCCCCCAAGTCAGGCATGGCCTCTTCAGTTTGAAAGAAGGAATGCATGCGATTATCGCTCCATTCTTAACTTGGGAAATGAAAAGAAAAGTGTCAGTATAACACAGCTTCTCTTTGGCTGTTAAGAGTGTACCAGGAGAGTTGGGGGAAAGTGACCTCTTTGGACTACCGCTCCCAACCTGACTGAGGGATTCTGGCAATTGCAGTCCAAAGAGGTGAGCAAAGAGCATCTGTTTAGTATATCCCCAGCTGTGGGCAAAAGCAACATCTGCTGGGCAGCCGAAAGGCCATCTCAGAATCAACTCTTAAGGGAAAAAAAAAAGCTTTATAGCCATGTCCCATGAGTTATAAAATCGTTATAACCACATCCTGTTTCCGTCCTCACTCAGAAATCTGCCTTTGGCGATCATAATCTCTCTCCCCATCGTCACCCTGGTTTATGTGCTGACCAACTTGGCTTACTTCACGACTCTGTCGGTGGATGAGATGCTGTCGTCCGAAGCTGTTGCCGTGGTAAAGCATCGTCGCTTGGAAACGGGCGGCTCGTTATCTCAATGACTTTTCTAGCTTCTCCCTCTGACTTCCCCCCACCGCTGTGCACCCTTCATGTTACCCTCCCTGCTCTTTTGTCCTTCCCCTCCTTCCCGGTGCTCCGGCTGAACGTGTTTGTGTAGGATCTCAGAGGTCTGTCTCTCTGGTTCAGTTACATGATGATGAGTTGGATGCCTGGGAGGGTGGACAAGATGAGCATCTCCGAGGGAGGAGACCTCTGGTTTTGAATGTGAAGCAGCACCACCGGCTATGTTGTCTCACAATCGGTCGCCAAAGTGACACTTTGCAAAAAAGGCGCTCCGTCATTACTGACGTGAGGTGCTTCCCCCTCTTTTTAGATAGGCTTTATTACAGGAAAAACACACCATGCAAATGCAAGATATGAAACACTAATGCCATAACAAGGCAAGAACTAGCCACATGTTTTAATTACACAGGAAGCGGGCGCTGCGTTTTACAAGGTAACTGGTTACCTAAAACTCGCGAGATGCCAGCCAGTGAAAGGATTGCTGCCTTGGTTGGCTGCTCATAACTTCTAACCATTAAAAGTGCACATCTGCTACAAAGTTAGGTAGTTGGGGCAGTGTAATGGATAAGGTTTTGAAACATGGAACCTGGGATTCAGAGGCTGAATTGGCCATCAGAATGGTTGAACGCTAACAGAGCACTGCTTATAATCCAGCCTGAGTGGCGTGTAGAAATACCGTGCTCCAGGTAACATAAGACGCATTGCTATTTGTAACATGTTGTCTCCATGCTCTGGCATTATTCTTAAAGCACTACTTTGGAGGGTTTCAAAAAATGAGAGGATGAGTAAGACTTGGAGGGGAAGCCGTGAAGAATCTAGATAAGGTCCTCAAGCCCAAAGATGCATCATTGAATACCAATGTCAGGATGTTTGATTTTTTTGCCCGTTAAAACGAATTGGCTTGCAGACTTATTCCCTACCACGGGTTCCTTGGGCATATCAGACTCTCCATTTATTCCTTCCCCCCCTTTTCCAAAAACTAAGTTACAGGCATCCTCCAAGGAGAATTTTTGACCGTCTCTTTCTCCTCTTTTGCCGATAGGACTTTGGGAACTATCACCTGGGTGTCATGTCATGGATCATCCCTGTTTTTGTTGGCCTGTCGTGTTTTGGCTCCGTCAACGGGTCGCTCTTCACTTCATCGAGGTATGTTTCTTGCTCCCCTGGAGGATTCCCCCAGAGGCACTTGACAATTGGGTGCCGTAATCCAGTATTCAAACAGAAACAGGAGCTTTGGGACAGAACCCTTTTGGGGTACTACACTAACATAATTCAAACCGTTCTATATTCCAGAGTGTCATGCAAGGTTGGGGAGTCAGCCAAGGGAAATTCTCACCTTTGGTTCAGGGGGGAGATGACTGACCCTTGTACAGCAGATGAGCACAAGGCCATGGCACCTTTTGCACAACAGCTGACTCCACCACATCTTGGTTAGCATATACATGCGCTGGCTGGAATCCACCAGCTCCAACCTGCATGGCCAGTTAGCAGGGATTATGGGACTTCTAATTTGAAAATTTGAGGAGCACCAGGTTGCCTCCTTCTTATGGGGCAAGAAGGGGGGCATTACACATAGAGGAGTGAGTTAGCAGAAATCTCTCTCCCAATTACCTCTTTGGGAACAACTGAGGAACAAAGAACACAACGCCGTTGCTGGAATCCTGCTGATGCCTTACGTCGGGTTTCCCTCTGGAAGCAGATGCATATTTTTGTTCAATGCATAATATTCACATTCATTTCAAAGTTGCATAAGTGGAGTTATACACACAGTGCCGTTGTGTGCTTGTGCATTGGATGGCACATTTGCCAAGTCGATTCCATTGTGCAATATAGCCATTCAGCCCAGGGGTTGCATAACACAGTTACAGTGGGATATCAGTATCCACCGGGTTTTGATTCCAGAATCCCCCTGCTGGAATACCAAAATCCCATTATATACAATGTCCCATTATATATAACAGCATAGCAAAATGGCATCCCTATATAAAATGGTGAACAACTCAAACAAGTGCTGCAGAAAGTCTGAGAATCAGTGAGACGGTGGGAGGCTACAGCAAGGTATGGCCACACATCAACATAATGCTCAGCATGTGGCAAAATCAAAGTTTACTTTTGGGGATTTTTTCCCCCTGAATATTTTCGAGCCGTGGTGAGTTGAATCCATGGGTGCAGAACCCGAGGATACGGAGGGCCAATTGTACCAGGTAGCCCTGCATGTGCAGATTTATGTTAAGCAACCTCAGCCTGCTATCTTGGCTGCCATGCTAAAAGAGGTTAAGATCTTGGCCTCTGATTAGCTATTGAGCTAAATTAAAAGAGAGCCCTTTGAATTGACTGCCGGTTCTTTCCCTCAGGCTCTTCTTCGTCGGCGCTCGGGAGGGCCACCTGCCGTCTGTGCTTTCCATGATCCACCCCCGGCTCCTCACGCCGGTTCCTTCTCTCATCTTCACAGTAAGGATTCCTCCAGGGTTGCATAAATCCCTTGCTCTTTGACAGTTGGTGTGGTCGTAATATGAGTATTTCTACTGGTGCAGCGAGTAACAAGAGAGAAGGCAAACTAGAGTAGAACGGGAAGCTCAAAGGAAGGAAGAGAGTTGTATTAGCATTCATAATTTTTGCCTGTTGTGTTGTTAAAACGCCTTTAAGTCAAAGCTGACATGTAGCAACACTTGGCAAGATGGATCCTGGGGATGTTTTGCCGCTGCTTTTCTCTAAGGCTGAGAGGATGGGACGTGCCCGAGGTCACCCAATGGGTTTTCAGGTCTCCCAGAGTCCTTTTTCAGCACTCAAACTGCAACACCCCCAAGCCCAAAAGGCATATTTGCCTAGTCTCCATCTCTTACCCGTCTCCTGACTGCTAATTAGCTGGAGGGGGCGTCACGGTGAAGTTCCCCTTGCTGTCAACAAATCAGAAGGGCACAAAGTGATACGAGGAAAATGGTTAGAAAGTTCTTCCTAATATTTTGTTGGACTCCCTCTTTTTTTTGGTTTGAATTCATTGAGGTTTGGCTGGTGTCCCTTGGAGTAGATTCCTTTCTCTGTTTTTCTGTGAAACGCTCCTTTCTTCCTTTATTGGCCCCTTGTCCCTCTCCCCAAGTGGGAGCTGTATACACATGCTTGGAGTCCTGGGAAGTTAGAGGGAATTCCCCCATAGTTTGTGAGATTCTGGCTGCAGAGGTGCAGCAAAATGGGTTTTCCCTTCTGGGAACATCTGTTGCATCCAGTAATCGTCAGTAAAATGTGATTTTTGCATCGTTGGCTTTGTGCTGGTCTTGGCATCCAAGAGAGGCTAGGATTGGATCCAGTCCCGGCTCAAAATGGCTGTGTTAACTCGAACTGCATTAATCATATTCTCAAGGTTGCTTGTATGCAGGTGAGGGTGGGATTGTGAGGAGAGCTGGCCTTCAGTCCTGATTCTCACTGGTTTGCTTTTGTCTTTTCTTCCTCTTTTGTGCCTCCACCTCTCCCTTCCTCGCTCTCCAGTGCATCATGACTTTGATGTACGCTTTCTCCAACGACATCTTCTCAGTGATCAACTTTTTCAGCTTCTTCAACTGGCTCTGCGTAGCCCTGGCCATCATTGGGATGTTATGGTTGCGTTACAAGAAGCCGGAGCTGGAGAGACCCATAAAGGTGAGGGTGTCACGGTGTCAAGAAGTCTTGGGGTCCCTTGCTCTTGGCCCTTGACCCACTCAAAGGTCTCCTCCTTGCCCTTGCTTTATCACACACAGGTTAACCTCATCCTGCCCGTCTTCTTCATCCTTGCCTGCGTCTTCTTAATCGTCGTCTCCTTCTGGATGACCCCAAAGGAGTGCGGCATTGGGTTCACCATCATTCTCAGCGGGATCCCGGTTTACCTCATCGGCGTCTGGTGGCAGAACAAACCGAAGTGGCTTCTTCAGAGTATATGTGAGTACAGGAGGGGTGCAAGTCTTTGCAGTTCTTTTTGCTCATGACCAAGAATGGATATTTTTTTTACCCCAAGAATGTATAACTCAAAGAATGGACCATTCATAGAATTCTAGGATAGGAAGACACCCCCAGGGCCATCCAGTCGAACCCCCTTCTGCCTTGTAGGAAAACACAATCAAAACACTTCCAGCAGATGGCCATCCAACCTCTGTTTAAAAACCTCCAAAGAAGGAGACTCCACCACACTCTCGGGCAGCAGCATATTCTACGTTCAAACTGCTCTTACCATCAGGAAGTTCTTCCTAATATTTAAATGAAATCTCTTTTCCTGAAGTTTGAAGCCAGTGCTCCAAAGTGTCCTAGTCTCTGGAGCAGCAGAAAACAAGCTTGCTCCATCTGACATCCTTTCAGATATTTAAACTTTGCTATCATGTCACCTCTTAACCTTCTCTTCTCCAGTTTGTGATTTATTCTGTGAAAAATCCACTTTTTTTTTTTTAATTACAGAAAATATGTTTTCTGTGGAGGAAAGTTCCTTTCTGTGGAGAAAGTCGTGTCTTCTTTGCAAAAAGTTTCCTTTCTGTACAGAAAATTCATGTTTTCTGCACATGAAAAAAATTATGTTTTCTTCATAGGAAACTTTTGTGTGCAGGAAAAAATAGTATCTGTTCAGAAAATGTTTTATGTGCAAAACACCCCTGTGTGTTTCTCATGAAGCCTGAATCCTGAATTTTACACATCCTTGTCTGTCCAAGAGTCTCCTCGTCAGATTTGTCTGGTGTGTTGCCTAGGCTTTGAAAATTTGTGTGTGGTCTTTCTCTCCTATAGAGGCAAGGAAGGTTTTTGCTTTCTTCATTAGCCAGAAGAAAAAAAGCCATTGGGAAAGCAAAACTTCCCTAGGATTTATAAGCAGAAAATCCAAAGTCTGGTTTGTATCAACACAAAAAACTGCAGATTTAATTAATTCCCAGTAACGTTCTCCCTTAAGGGAGAATATAAAAGCTTCAACAGTGCCAGTAGTGTTTTCACCCATATTTGTCTTCCCCGCGTGTCTAGACCAGCGTGGGCGTCAGGAGCCCTGGGGTACCTCTGGGCCTGCCCTCCTTTTTTTCTCTATAGCCCCAGGAACAGCTCCAAGCAGCTGAATCAAGAAAAAGTCTTTCTGGATGGCGGCTCCGAACTAAACGCCACCATCTGTCCTTCCGGTGTTCGAGGCTGGACAACCATAACTAAAGGGCCTGACCTAGAAAATGCAGACCAGCAGAAGTGCCAAGGTTTTTATGTTTCTTGGGTTACTTGGGAGGAAAGCAAAAAGAGGTTCCCCTGGTCTTCGCGACTGTGGGAGGCTGTCTTCTCTCTGTGCACACACTGTTGGTCCCTCTTCTTCGCCATCCCTGCTTTTTTCTTATTCCAAGTATTGCTCTCGGTTCTTAGAAAAGCCATTTTTTCCCTACTGTCGCAGGGTGACAGATTAGCATCTTAATTCCCTCTCCTGTTCTGCATGCCTCTTTCACTCAGAGAATACTGGTCAGATGGTGGAGGGGAGAGGTGGCCGAATATCTTTTCCAAGGTGGGCAGAATTAATACCTTGCAAGCACTGTAATTAATTGGAAACCTCTGGTCCTTGTATAATCCAGTGTGGCCGTTGGTTTGCCTTCTCATGCACAGAACCAAACAATTGTACCTTGGTGGCTAGGAAGAAGCAGCAGCAAACAAGCCATGAGCAGATGGTAGAGAGTGCAAGCTCTATGGAGAAAAAGCCACTGCCTCTGCTGCCACATGTAACTGCCGACTGGTTATGCCGGCTTGGGGATTCTGGGAGCCGAAGCTCAACGCATCTGGTGGCACAGAGCTGGTGCAATCCACATGTTCCTCTTGCCCTTTGCTGAAGGTGATGAGAGAGAAGAGAGAGCTTGGAAAAGTTACTTTGTCAGGGGAGATTACAATTTCCAAAACTCCATCATTTTAAGGCCACTTCATTAAAAGACCAGAAGTATAAGCTCTCCCATGCAATGTTTCTCCTGTTAGATTCTGCGATTCTAATTTTTTTAAAGATTTCACCCCTTCTCCACAAAAAAGAAAATCATAAGGCAATAATACTTTCTACTCTTGAAAACACAATAGTCGTGCAAACCTAAATCTTTGTCCTTTGTGGGATAAATGTTGGGCACACATTTGCCACCTGGTTGCTTGAGTACTTTTCAAATTTCCTCCAGGGTTTGTTTGTTTTTTGGTGGGGGGACAACTTCCAGACATTTAGAAGACATCTAGAATAATGATTTTATCATCTCATTCTTTTTTTCTTTTCTCTCCTCAAACAGACTCCACAACAGTCTTGTGCCAGAAGCTGATGGAGGTCGTGCCGCAAGAGTCTTAAAAAGAAACGCAGGGGAGCTCCAACTTTTTCGGTTCAAGCCAACGCACAATATTATTTTTTCAGAGAAACATCAGTATGTCTGACTCCACAATTTTTGTTTTGTTTTTGTTTTTAAGTCAAAGCTGGGGGATTTGGCAGAGCTCTCTAGCAGCCCCTAGAGACCTGTCCACCTGAAAGGCCTGGCTTCCTCCTTTCACTCAATCAAGGCAGCTGTGACAAGATGGAAGAGGAACAGGAGGAGAATTACATGTGCAAAATTTAATCCTAGAAGAGATGTTTCTGCTAGGGGCCTTTGAAGGCCTCCATACAGTCTCCAAGCAGGGAAGCCAATGGGACATTTATGTTTCATGCTCAACTGTGAGCTTAGACTCTTAGTTCTGTTCTTGATTGCTTCTCTTTTATTTAGTTCATCACTTTGTTCCTCCACCCTGGCTTCCTTTCCAAAAGTTCATCAAGAGCTGCCTGCTTTCCATAGAACCACTTCTGGGTTTTGCAGAAAATAAGAATCCATTGGAACTGATTCATCCGGCAATGCAGGGTTTTCTTAGGAGGAAAAAAAGCCTAGGTTTTCTTTAGCTTTACACTCCTTTGTGCAAACAGACAGGGGCTCCCACCCAGACAGATACTGATCTGTCATGAATCTGCTTTTGGTACCAGCTGGTTCCAATCCTGATAGACTGGGCAGGCCCAACGTGAACTTTTAAAATGTCGTCTTCATTGTTAATTATTTTTAGGGGCCTACTTTCTGTTTCTCAGACTTCTTTTTCTCTTTCTCTTAAAAGTCTCCTGCCTAATTCTGTGTTATAGTGAGCTAACCATAAACATTTTATACGTTCTTGCGTTTGCAAAAACACCATGGATGTTCTGAGCAGCCCCAGCTGGTGCTTTCCAGTGTGCAGGCAAAGAAGCTATCCTCTGGTGGAAACCGGCTCCTGATCCACACAGATGCCACAGCTGTGATGATGTGGGCAGTGGAACCGAAATCCACACACCTAATCTGGCGTGGCAGGTGGTGGCACCCAGCTTCTGTCCTGAAAGAGAAATCCAACTTCCTTCACTCACCTGGCTGCGCCGTTGTACCTTCTAGAAAGTCCATCAGTTGGCATTTTCCAGATGTCTTTGATGGTTAACGCCAACCAACTTGCTTTTCTTACTAGAAAGAATGTTGAAATGTTCTAGCTCCATAAATATTTAGTTTGGGGAGGAGAGTGGGTTATGGGGAGGTGGGGATGTGGGGACTGGGATTGTAGAGGACATGGGAAGAAAATGATCAGAAGGTAGAATTTGTGAGATGGCTACTTCTCGTAGCGCTTCTGTGATCGCCTGGCTCTGGTTGAGCGAGGGTAGAATCCAGGAGAAGCTTTGTTACTGGTCCAGTATGCAACAGTAGGTTCTCATGAACTTAAAAATGAAAAGGCTTGGAATATGTCCTCCGACCTTTTTTGTTTTTGCTCTTGGTAGCTGCCATGTTGCTTTACTACTTAACCTCCACAAAGAAATGGGACCAAGTAGCTCCTATTTTAAGACGAATGTGTGGTCCCTAGAAACCCTCTAACACACATTTCATTGTTAGGATTTTTTTTTCTTTTCTCCCCTTCCCTTCCACTTCTGGTTTGCTCTTGTGTAACAACAGAATGTCTAGAGCCTCATGAGTTTGATGGCCACCTTTCCATGTACTGATTTGTGGGGATTAAACTTGACTCCTGGAAGTCCCACTTTCCAGGCCAAGAGAACCTCCTGCGTTCATCAACTCAGTCCTGCCAATGCTGGTGCAGTTCACAGTCTAACCCACAAGGACCAAGTTCTGGAGCTGTAGTAGAACCTGGTGCAGGCAGATTTTTCTTCCCTCCGTTTTCTGCACATCGCATCTTTCATGGGATTTAAGTCGCGAGCATTACTGCATTTGTGTGGGTGGTGCCTTTTTGCCCCTTCTCTTTTATTTATTTTTTAAAGTCCATGGGAATATCGCAGGAGAAGGCCATTGTGGGTGAAACTTCCACCCTTTTATGTTAATCTTGGGGGAAATGCGGGATTCCATCCTTTATGCTTGTAGCAGCCTGTACAGTCCTGCAATAGGTTTTCTTCCCTCCCTAGTAATGAAATCTTAGCCTATTCATCAGATCCATTTTGAGGAATTAATTGTGCATGTGATGACATGATAATTTGGGGAAAGCAAGTGTGGCTTCCCTTAAAAACAGTGTTTGTTGTGATATCTTACTTAAAGGCACAGCATAAGTCCTAATGACTCACTATCTTCTGAAACAGTGCCTGGTATAAGAGGTTGTTTGTTTGTTTGAAATGAGTATTTGACTCATTTATGTTAAATTGTTGATGTTTTGCTGTTGAGAAGAGGATGCTATTTTATTTTTAAAAGGTCTCTTACCCTGTTACATCAAACCTAATTGACTGATTAATCCACCATTTGATTGATTACAAAGTACAAAGTTGTTAGTTTTCCTTCCAGGGCCCAGTGACTGCTTTGCCAGGGTATTGGATGTGCCAATAACTTTTGGTAAGTACAGTCACTGTGGATGAGAAGTGTGTGTGTGTGGTTTGGCTGTACCCAAATATCCTTTGAGGATTTTGGTTGGCCAAGAATTTTGGTCGTTCTCCAGAGTCAGTTCCATGGGGAAAGAGTAGCTGTCTCTTTAGGCTCAAATTAAGATGGCCAAAACAGGGTGGGTAATTGCAACAATAGGGTTAATTTGGGTCTCTTTCACACAGCACATTTATACCACTGTGATTCTGCTTTAACTGCCATAGCTACATCTTACAGAATCCTAGGACTTTTGCTTAAGTGAACCACGAGAGCTCTCCGGCAGAGAATTGTAAATACCTCAAAGAATCCCATGATTTGGTGTGATGGAGCCATGACGGTTTGAAGCGGTGATATCACACTTTGCGTAGTTGTGAAAGTGACTATAGTTTCTAAACCGTTCTGCTAGAAAGTCAGACCTATGGAAAAACAGGATGTGAACCCCACTCCTTAGCACTTACGACTGTAGGGACATTCTTGGGAGGGTGGGCACACAAAAACCATCCTTGGGGGCCTGTGCCCCGCAGGATGCCTTTTCCCTCCTTGTTCCAGGTTAATGACAAAGAGATAAGTCCCAGTTGTAGACAGTACATTATGTTCTGTCTTCAGACACAGACTGAGTGAGCTGCTTGCATTTCTTTTTTGGAACACGCTACCCTATTAATATATTTTCCCCCTTCGTTGTAATGTTGTTCTTGCTTTTTTATTGAGTTTTGTGACGTAAGGGTATTGGAATCAACCATTCTTTCCAACTCAGAGGCGAGCAGGCCGACAGTTGTGGGTCAACATCATATTTGCTGTGGTCTCAGGAATGAGAGAGTCTCATAACTGGGGCGCCACACTCATAGAGCCTCATCATGGGATGCATTTCTCATTCTTCGATGACTGCCATGCATTGTTTATAGAGCCCTGTGGGTCGCTCTGTACTAAATATCCCCTCCGCCTTCAGTGTTGCAAAACTGCCTTTGTTCTTTCTGTTCTGGGTTTGTTTGTTTTTCCGCTAGAGAGTTCAAAGGAAATTAGTTGCCACTGTATTTACATGGCATGGCTGGTCCAAAACACTAATGCTCTGTGGTGTATTGTCCCGCAAGAGATGGAGGAGGGGGCAGCGGACGTAGATTTTTACTTGGTTTCTTTGTGAATGTAGTGTGTTTATTGCAAGTACGTGTGAGATTAATAAAGCCGTTAGTTTATTGGACTGGTTGGCCACAAATACATCATATCTATTTACTGGGGGGGTGGGATGGAGATGTATCCTAGACCATTTCTGCACTGGACTGTTATAGTGCTATTATTCCATTTGCAACATCCTATGGAATCCTGGGGTTTGCAGTTCCTCCCAGAAACCCTGGAATTCGTAGACGTTGCAAATGGAATAATAGCTCATAACAGTCCAGTGCGGAATGGGTCCTAGAAAAGGATCCCCCTTAGTAACTGAATGTAGGACCTATGAGTAGGACCCATGGAATGGAGTGTCCGGGGGTTTTTCCACACTACTCAATCATGGTGCTATATGATTCCACGTTAACTGCCGTGGCTGCATCCTGTGAAGTCCCAGGATGTGTAGTTTGGGGACTGCGAATGCCTGCTTCCTAAACTGCAGATCCCAGGATTCCATAGGATGTTGCATTCTGCAATCGAAAGGGACCTTGACACCCTCACCAAGGACAGTCCATTCACCAGCACTAGGTTTCCATTCCTCCCCCTTCAGCCCAAAAAATCACTCTGTGGATACTGGGTGTGTTCGGCTGGGTCTTTTTTTTTGAGGATGGGAGTTGTTTCTTCTTTTGTTCTCTTTAGGATTTTTTTTGGGGGGGGGGATCTAGTCTGTTGTGCCAGATAGAGGATTGGATAGGTAGACAGAAAGCTAAAGTAATACTGGGGTTCCCTGAACATCTGTCCTTCTGCATCGTGTGCTCCCATTCTGGCTTTCTGGTCCTTTTAGCAATCGCCTGCCGGGTTTGCCATTTTAGAGGGCATTTGATGTAAAAACTCGGCAGGTGGCCGACTGACGGAGAAAGACGTTTGCAAAGAAAGAGATTCAGTCAACCAAGCGTCCTGTCCTTTCCCAAACTGCTTTAATTTTCCACTCCTCAGTTCTTTCCCTGTATCTCCCTACAGAGCCATCTTCTGCCAGATCATTGTCAGTTTAAAGCACTTCTAAAGAAACATAAATAAATAAAGCTTAGCGGTTATAGTAGAGAATTAATTTATTAAGCGTGGGTAAAAACCCACCTCCTTGTTGGCTCTGCATGAAACACAATAGAGACTGATTCCAGATTCAAGGGATGAGAATCGTTTCTCATGTCACTCCAGAGAAAAATTGTCTAATTTTTGGAATGCTTAATACATATATAGTTACAAGTAGCTTTTTAATTGTTTGGAAAGTTTCAGGAAACACCTTAAGCCTGAGCACACACCCGGAAAGAAATTTGCAGATGTCTTATGGGTCAGAAAATCCATAAATATGTCCAGTCTTTCCAAAAAAAAAAACTTTCTGTTGACCTATATTGTAATCTGGGAGATAATTTCTAAACATTTTCAGAAACTAGAAATCTCAGGATTCCCTAGGGAGATACCATGGGAATTATACTAGTGGTGTTATACTAGGGCCTTTCTGCACTATACAATTTATTGCACTAGATTCCACCATGGCTGCCCCCTATGGAATCCTAGGGTTTGTAGTCTTGGGAGGTATGGGAGCTCTGTCCTTCCTTAAACTGCAAATCCCATGATTGCATAAATTGAACGATGGCAGTTAAAGTGGAATCGTAGTGCAATAGTTGTGTAGTGCGGAAAGGCCCCGTGAGAGTGACCGGAATCTATCCTGTAGGCTTTGCTCTGGAGAAGAGAATAAGCTGGCCTTTCTCTGTCCTTTAGAAGGTGCTGTTTGCTTGCTTCTTTGTGGTTTTTGATCCCTCAAAATGGTGTAAGAAACAAATTGGTGGCACAAAACTCCTTGACCTTGAGGCCTGCCGAGCGAAATGATATTCCTTAGAAATCTTTATTTTTATAGGTTGTTGTGGGTTTTCCGGGCTTTGAGGCTGTGTTCTCTTAGTATTTTCTCCTTTATTTTCTTTTTAATATAGTTTGGTTTTTTAAAAAAAGAAAAGAAAAGAAATAAAATAAAAGTATTTAATGTCAGAGAAAAGTAAGCCTAATTTAAAGAACTTTTGCTGTTGCCGTTACACTTGAAAAGAAATATTTTTACTAATTTAAAGATTATGCCAGATTTTTAAATGGGTAAATATCTTCTTAAGTGTCTCCGTACAGAAAATGTCATTGTTTGCGTTTGTCCGTAGAGCTTCGTTCTGAGGTTTCTGTTCCTTTTGTTGTTATTTTTTAATTCAGTTTTGCTCAATTCTTCTGCCTTGTGACAAGATGTACAATACAACATGTTTTCTTCCCTCTCTCTTGCTCTTTATGTCTTTTCCTTGGGACTCTTTACTAACCATTGCTGTTACATTTTTAATGTCTTTTTGTTACACTTGAACAAAATGTTCTGAATTGCAAGTGTGGATTTTTTTTTTTTTTGGCTTGATGACTCTTTATTAAAAAAAACAAGAATAGTAATAGTCTTGATGTGATGTTTTCACAAAGTTCTGGTTTCAGTTCATCATTAGATATATACACTTGGTGCATTGGAAAATAAATAAAGGAGCAGCTAAATGGGTCCAGACAAAGGCTGTTTCCGCACTGAGACTGTTATGGACGCTATGATTCCACTTTCAACATCCTATGGAATCCTGGGGCATTTTCGGCCCCTCCTGAAACTGCAAACCCCAGGATTCCATAGGATGTTGAAAGTGGAATCATAGCGCTATAACAGTCTAGTGCAGAAATGGACAAAGATGGCTTGCCTCTTTCATCCCATGCAAAGTGACCAGCCATGCTCTCCCCCCAAAAAAATAAAATAAAAATAAAGGGAATGGGTGAGCATCCTTAAAGGGGATGGATAGCGTCAATGGAGCTTTCCAGACTTGACAAGAAGGAGCGATTGCGCTACAACCACAGCGGGGAACCTGTGAGTAAAGAAAATTTAAAAGGTGTGGGATGAAGAATTCCAACACATCTAGTTTAGGGTTGTGCAATTGTATGGAGACCTTGAGTCCCTGCTTTCTGCAGTGTCCCAAACACCTCTGACTTCATTTGAGTCCTTCCCAAAATGGTGACAGGAGGTCATGCCCTGTCACTTCCTGATGCCATTTTGAGAAGATCTCTGATAAAAAAAAGAAGCATTTGGTATGAGATGTCAAAATTGTGGTTGTGGGTAGATTGCAAAAAAGAAGAAGAAGCTGCATAGCCTTATTAGATTCTGTCCAGTTTGAGGGGCTCCTCCTGTCCAAGCTTTGTACTGGTCTTGATATCTAAGTCATTCATCTCATTGAAAAAGTAGCATTGTCTGTTTTTTAATTATCCACAATATGTCTGGGAACATAACCTCTTGCCCCAACCCAATACTGCATGCAGTCAGACCTCCACATTTACTAGGTGTTAGGGGCACAGAATCTCCACAAAAGTGGGAAAATCACAATTATCAGTGTGTGTGTGAGAGAGAGAGGAGAAGGGGACCGAGGCGTGGTGGGGAGTGCGGACACCCAGGGTCCAAACCAGGTCAGGGAAAGGAGAGGGAAAGGGGGTTTGTTGGCATGGTGAACCTCTCTCCTGCCCACCTTGGTGTGTGTGGGGCACGGGAAGAGGGTTGTGCTGCTGAGAAATCGGGCTACAAGCCATCCTTAGGTGGCCAGGGAGCAGCAGATGGAGGAGGAGGACCAGAGGCAGATGTTTAAAGGGCTTCACAGCCTGATCGGAGCTGCCAAGAGGGAAGGTTCATCCAGAAAAGAAGCCCTCGAGGTAGGAGGGCAGGGGCTGGAGAAACTCCCAGATAAATCCATCAAACCTGCAAATGTGGAGGGCTGACTGTACACAGCAGATGAAACCCCTTTACTGATTTGCAAAGATGTGTAATGGGACACTGGCAAGAGTTGGCCACATTGCTGGCTCTGCTATGTGGTAACAGCAGCGCTCTACTGGATGCAGACCTTACGCAACGATGCAGTTCTAATTCCTGCAGACACAAGTCCGCTTACAAAAACATAAGGCCCCAAAAGGATTCTGGCAGCTATTTTTGCATCACACTTTATTTCTCAGGGAGGAGGAGGGATCAGCGAAGTTCCAGGGAAGCTTGCATTTTTGGCACATCCCTGAAGTCAAATTGACACTGCCTTCTGCTTACCTAGCAATTTAACACAATCCCAGATTTACTTTTTAATCACTTTGCTGAGACTCCACCTGTCTGCAACAAATGAGGATCTTTGCAATTGATGCCACAAGAAAATGGAAGCAGGGAGGAGAAAGATACTCCTCTTCCTTTTCTTCTAATCCCCTTTCTAGTCACAGGTGCTAAAGGGAAGAGTTGAATGAGCAAGTTTGTTCTTATTTTTACCATTGCGGAAGCCAGGAAACAGATGGGAACTTCCAAAGGGGAAATTGTTCCTCCACTTTGCATTTCTCCCTTCATCAAATGCTTCACTGAAAAAGACTTTTCATTTAGACTGTAGTACTTTTTAAAACATTTGGAAAATCTTACGAAGCCTGACATACCTCAAACAGACTACAGTTCATTTGGGAATCCAAAGCTCCTATCTTCCTGTGTGTGTTTGGGCACTTTTGGCTGCTCTTCTTCAAGGTTATGTATCCAGGAGTGGCAATTTACACATTAAATAGGTTTCAGCATCTCCTTTAACCTGTTTAACATGGGGACAAGGAAAGAACAACTTCCAAAAAGTAACTTTCTGAGCGCCGCTTCAGACCCAAGGGAGCAGGACATGTTTAGCTTGGGGAAGAGAATATTAAGAGACGACTGTGATAGCCATCTTTAAATACCTAAAGGAATGTCGTGGAAGATGCAGTGAGCGTGTTTTCTCCTGCCCTGGAGACTAGAACATGAATCAGTGGATTCAAATTACAAGAAAAAAGATTTCACCTAAGCATAAGAAAGAACTTCTTGACATTAGGAACTGTTCAATAGTGGAACAGACTATCTTGGAAGGGGCTGGATTTTTGTTCTTTGGAGGTTTTTAAAGAGAGGTCTATCTTTCCGGAGTACTTTAATTGTATTTTCCTGTATAGTAGAGTTGGTTTAGATGGCCCTTGGGGTCACGTCCAGCTATGGTTTTATGTTTCAATGATTTTGAAGTACTCAAAAGCTTGCTTTTTTGAAATGGTAGTCCAATAAAGGTATTACCCAACTCTACTTTTAGATCAGCCTAGCTTATGAATGCTGCAGCATGGAAGCGGGAACGTGTGTTTGTGGAAGAAACCAAGGAAAAGGGGAAGGAGAGATATGAACCCCTCAGCGAGAGAGAAAAATGTCCGTTGATGAGCAGCATGATAGGTACTGAGCAGGTTTGAACAGCTGCTCTGTCTGCCCCACCCTCTGACCCACGGTTTGCTTACAGATGTAATCACCCTTGGAATTGAAGCCTCCGGCACTGGCAAAATGTCATGACTGTGCAGGGGTAGCGTTGGGAACGGGTGGCAGTTTGTGGCAAGGGAACCGTGCCAGGCATTGGCAGACAGAAATCCAGTTTGTCTGGTCTTGAAGTGGCTGGTGAAAAGGGAGAGGGGGCAGAGGAGATCAGGAAGAGGAGGCAGAGAGCATTGAAAATGGAGCTCAAGCGTTTCCAAAGACATCACCAAATAAGGAGGTATGCTGGGCTTGGAAATACTTGCTACAGCCATAGAGTTGAAAGCCTGTGGCCCTGGACCCCTCCTGGCAGTCCCCCAAGGACCCCAACCTGCCTATTTAATTTTAGGGCAATTTTCAGATGGGTCCCCGGGCCAGAATTCTCTGCACATACCCCCGTTTCCCATCCCTGCTGTTGTCCAAGGGAGCCTTCGAGATTTTGGAACACCAGAGTTTGTCATGGTGTCCCTCCTGGGAGCCTGTTTCGTTTGGCCAGGTTTGCTCATTGTGCAACCAGTGGATCTGTTAATGACATCCAGCGTCATCCCAAGGGGCCCCCTTTTCTCTGGGAGCCAAGGGAAACACAAATGTCAGAGATAAAAGGGATTGTGTGGCTGTGATAACAACCCCGTCTGCCTGGCAGGGAGGGGAGAGCACATCAAGATAACACACAACTCAGAACTGGGATGGGGAAGTGCTTCCTCCTCTTGAATAATTGTTTGTTGTTTGTATTGCCTTCCCACCCACCCGGCCGTTGCTATCTACAGCAGGCATGGCAAACATTTAGGGAGCCTTTCTCTTCTGAAGCCTTGTGGTTCCAAATCTCTTTAAAAACCCCTGTGGAGTCATCAGGATGTCTACATCTTCCTGCCTAATCCTCCCACCACCCTCTTAACAGCCACTGCAAACCATATTTCATGTCTCAGATGTTGGAAGCCTTTAAAACAAGGCAACTAAAACACTTCAAGGCACCATCTTGGGGATAAACTCACCTAGGCAGTGAAGTCACACACCCACAGTAGCTGTAAAAGTAAATGAAAGTTACAGTTGGAACTTGTGAAATTAACTTTTAGAATGACAGCTCCCAGGTGGCCCTGCTAGCTGAGGGATTCTGGAAGCTGTCATCCCCAAAAAGTTACTTTTCCAAGCCATGAACTCTTACCATCACCTCTCCCAGTACACTGTCTGCGGTGAGAGAGGTGTGGAGATGTAAAAGCTGGCAGTGTTCAGTTTTGTTTGTTTCCAAAAAGAAAGGCAAGATGGGACGAGAGTCTCTGGAACAAGCAGAGACAGTTCACAAAGCATCTTTGTCCAAGCTGGGCTGCAAATCACTCTCCACCCTCCTGAAACTCCCAAACTGCTGCTCTGGTCCCACCACACTGGGTTCCAGCAGACATTTCTTCCCTACACATCCAGCCACTGCCCTTGTCTGTTGAAGGATGCCCGTGCTTTTGCCAGAGGCCTCCTCATCCGCCTTCCCTTGTGCCAACTTGTCCCTTCCCATGAGCTTTCTCCAGCTCCCACCTCTCCACACTCTTGTCACCACCTGTATTGTGGGCTGAATCATGCCCCTCTCTGAGCAGGAAGGGCTGCACTCGTAAAGCTAGCTAAAAAATCTTCCTTCGGCTACAGAGACGAATCTGAAGGTGCTCCTTCTCCTCTTTGTGGGTTGCCCTTCCGCTTTTTTGGTTCCTGGACACATTGCCCATCTGTCTACATGGCAATAATTGCAAGGCGGTCAGGGCTAGCAAATGTTTCTGATGCAATACCACAGCCAAACCACCATGCAAGCGTTTCCCTCCAACCCCAACACAGGCAAAGGGACTCTAGCCATCATGAAAATGGTCATGCATAAGGAATTCCTTAGCTTCAACTTGTGAGAGAGTGGCTATTCATCTGGGCCAAGATGAAGTGGAGAGACACATCACAGAAAGGTGTTCTGAACCGATTCAATTTGTGGCAAATGCAAAAAAACATTCAACCAACCTCCTTCCCTTATTTCTCTTTAAGATCCTGGGATGTTACAACAGGGGAGAGGCTAAAGATCAGGAGGGGTATGTTGGAGATTGTGGGCTCAGCACAGAAATGATGTGGGTAGTGTGAGATGCCACATAAATTAAGGAAAATTACCAAACAAAATGCAAAGTGCAAAAGTGGTAGTTGCTCTCTCTTGGTTTCCCCTCTTGCTAGGAGACCGAACTCAACATCCTTTTCCTTCCTATTTGTTTCATCTCTTTGGAAGAATGGGTAGTGATGTGTCTTGTTACTTAACCAGCAGGATTAGAACCCATACCCCATATTGCTATTTGGGGGAAAGAAGACAGGAAGGTCAGTGTAGAAAGAGAACAGTGCTTAGCCTTATAGCACAGGTGGGAATCCTGATCTTGCTGAATTGCAAAGCCTAGCATTCATCACCATTGGCTGGCCTGGCTAAGGCTGCTGGGAGCTGCAGTTCCACACAAGGTTTCCAGATCTCAGGGCCTGGTCCAGAATTTCAAGACCTGGAAAACATCTGTTTTCTCTTTTAGAAAGAAAGCATCTCTCTTTCATCAAAGAATTCAGTTAACCAAGCAGGAGTTAACCTGACTGAAATTCTTAGCAAAGTTATATCACTTTTCACACATTCCCAACAGACGGCTATCCAGCCTCTGTTTAAAAACCTTCAAAGAAGGAGACTCCACCACACTTCACAGAGGCAGCAGCATATCCCACTGTCGAACTGCTCTTACCTTGCTAAAACCTTAACCACGATGCAGTTCCATGCTTGGATCTCTGTTTCACTCCTTAAAGCAAATGACAAGCATGTCATTTTCAGATGCTGTGTACCACCCAGATTCCACATTTCACCATGACATTTCTCTCCCTTTCTCCCTTTGCTGTGTTGGCACCCAGCACCCCTGGCCTGATGCCTACCTGGAGGCAGGTAGTCACAGCTCAAGGCTCACGCCAACTGGGGGGATTCTGGATGTTGCAATTTAAGAAAGCATAATTTACTTCCCAGGATCTGAACAGGAGATGCCAGTCACTCAGGCCTAGGAATTTCTGCATGCAAAGTGGACGTCCTACAAAATTGATCTGTGCTGCTTAGCATTGCCAGGTTTTCAAAATTTCACAAGGACAGTCCTGGTTAATTCTCAGTTGTCAGACTTTTTCAGATGCTTTTAAAAGTTCTCAACTTCGCTCACTCCCACTCCTCCCCTTTTCTGTCATCAGCTTATTTCGGTTGCTGCAGACTGTGTTCAAAGTGTTAAAGTGCTTTTTGCTCAATTAACTCAGAGAGGGGAGGGGGGAGAGGGAGGGAAGAGATGGAATCTTGCCCTTCCAGTGGGCTCAGGTAAAAGCCAACTGCCAGAGGCGGTCCTAGCTTGCTCCTTAATAACTTTGGCTATCTCGACCACAATCCAATGTCGCTTGGCCATCTGCGTCCCTGTTTTCACCTGTCAAACGTTGCAGGGTGTGCAACCCAGTCTAGGGGAGGCTGTTCTTTCTCACAAAACTTTTTGTCTGACTGTCAATATAGAAGAAGCAAACCACCATGACTTCACCCAGTAGATATGATGCAATTCTCCTGCAGTTCTTGCTCCATCCTCTTACAGAGCTGAGGCTTTGCAGAGAAAAGCAAAGAGAACTTTACCTGCTGTGGTTGCGATTTGGGGATGCTCGACCCAATCTTCTGCAGAATGCTGACACCTAGTGCGAATCAGCGTCACTGCAGGAAGTTGCCTTTCTCACCACATCTGAACCAAAGTTGCATCAGTCATACAGCCTTGTATTGCACTGTATTTAGGGTTCTCTAAATTCAAGGTTGCATCAGCCAGGTAGCCTCGCCTCGCCTTGCCTTGTATTTAGGATTCTCACTTCTCCGGCCCTGGCCCTTCCACTCGGAGTGAGAGGGAGGAATCTCAGGAAGGAGCGCTGCCTTGAAAAGTATGTTAGGGGGCTGTGTATTTTCCTCTTTTGTTAGACAATGTCTGGCATCCTGTTAGGCAGTATGATGTTGCAGGCTAGGCTTATGACCCCATTATGGTTTTATATTTGCATTTACATTGCTGTGACTGCAACGACCCCTCCAGCCCAGCTTAAAATCCACGCAGTTGTACCAAGAAATGAAATTCTGGGGTGCTTGTACGCAGGACACTAAGGGATAATGCCTCCAGCCCCCTTCAGCTAGTGAGCTGTGGTGTGACAAGGGGCCATTTCCGCACTAGCCTGTTATAGTGCTATTATTCCACTTTCAACATCCTATGGAATCCTGGGCTTTGCAGTTTAGGGAGGAGCCTAACTCTGCACAACCTTTACTTTCTTTAAATGGTGCACAAAAATAGTTTGCTTTCTCAACTTCGCTCTGACTCTCCCCCCATCCCTCAACTGCCTGACCCATGACAGCTTAACATGGAGCGAAGATTTAATTCTTCTTAAGAAGCTTTGGGTAGCTTAATTGGGGTCTCTCTCTAGTCTGGTTATAATGAAGATGTCAAGGTGATTTCCCCTGGGAATCTTTGGACGAGCTTTTCCATCACATCCCCTGATTTGAAAAAAAGTGGAAAAAGAGCCAGTGAAGCAGCTGGGATGTTGAACTACAGCAGCAGTGCCCAAATTTTGGGTACGAGATGATTCTATGGGCCTTTCCACACTATGCTGTTATAGTGCTATTATTCCACTTTCAATATCCTTGGGGGAATTCTGGGGTTTGTCGTTTCCAAAGAGCTCTCTGGCTGAGAACCTAAATGCTCCTCCTTAACTACAAAAACCCCAGGATTCTATAGGATCTCAAAAGTGGAATAATAACACCATAACAGTGTAGTGTGGAAAGGCCCTAAGATTTTAAGGACATTGCTTTGCAAAAACTAAAAGACACCCATTTTCCAGGGCCACTGCCTAGGTACCTTGCCTAATTTTAAGATGCCCAAATAAGGCAAGAAATTTTGGCCAAGGTGCTTGTTAATTTGCACTAATGGAAAAAGACTCTAATTCTCTTGGAGCAGCAAATGGTCTTTCTTACTTTGTAAAGCACCATGTACATTGGTATAATTAATTATAAATAACAGTAAAGTGGAGGGCAGCTTAATTAAATTTATTTTTAAAGTAAAGTGATTAGCTTACATTGAAATTTCAGCCTTAAAGTTTCTTCAGACTTAAGTTATTAATTAAGTCAGCCACAGTGTGAAAGAGCCAAGAGATTTTACATTGTCCTGTTGATGCGTTTTCCCCAAAGCCTTGTTTTCTTGGACTTTTTTTAAAACTGCTTCCTACCCAGAGTTGGGGAATTGCAAAGTTTGTAGTGCCTTCCACGTAGTAAGGCCTGTTCGGAAGAAAACGTCTTCTTTGTATCCCAGTGCTGGACCACATACGCTCTCTTGGCATTTGGGAGATGGGTGGCGGTGAGCAGAGATGGGCCAGACATGCATGTTATTCTTTTGCTTTGCTGATCCTGCACAAATTTCCCAAACTATTGAGAGGCAACATATTCCTGAAATAACAAACCTCAATGCTCGGATACTCCAGCGCCAGGGAGGATTGCATTGGACCAGGCCAGTCTACTGCAGCGGACATTAAAAACTCGGGTGAAAATGGGCGTCTGGGTTATTTCCCTCTTGGTCAGCAGATTCTCTCAATAGCTGTGCATATGTGTCCGTGAAGACAAAGGAAATCTGATATGCGTAGTGATGCGGAGAGCAACCTACTCCAAGCGTACATACAATGGCTGATGAGAAGCTGTTCAAAATTTGGGGTTTATGAGTGCTAGACTGTCTGTCTTTTTCTAGTGTGGGACTGAACACAGAGGGGAAAAAACCCAATCACTTATATAACAGAGCAGAATATTTATCCCATTAAAACAGTCATTAAAATAATAACCATGTCCACTTCTGCACTAGACTGTTATAGTGCTATTATTGCACTTTCAAGATCTTATGGAATCCTATGGCAGTTTAGGGAGGGACATTTAGAATTCTCAGCCAGAGAGCCCTTTGCCCTCGGTAAACTACAAATCTCAGAATGCTACAGGATGTTGAAAGTGGAATCATAGCACTATAGCCATTTCCGCACTAGACTGTTATGGCACCATGATTCCACTTTCACATCCGATGGAATCCTGGGGTTTGCAGTTTAGGGAGGGGCCTGAGCTGCAAATCCCAGGATTCCATAGGATGTTGAAAGTGGAATAATAGCGTTATAACAGGCTAGTGCGGAAATGGCCAAAGACTTGGAATGACTATTGAAGAAAGTCAAGGAAGAAAGAGCAAAAGCAGGGTTACAGTTGAATATTGACAAAAGATGACCACAGATAATTTACGTAACTTTAAAATGGATGATGGCAACAATGAATTAGTTAAAAAGATAGTCTATACCTTGGCTGAGTCGTAAATCAAAATGGAGAGCGTGCATAAAAATTCAGAAGAAGACTAGGGTCATTTCTGCATTAGACTGTTATAGTGTTATTATTCCACTTCCAACATCCTATGGAGTCCTGGGGTTTGCAGTCTCGGGAAGGGCCTCAAAGGCCATCCTCAAAGGCCCCTCCCAAAACGGCAAACCCCAGGATTCCATAGGATGTTGAAAGTGGAATCATAGCGCTATAACAGGCTAGTGCAGAAATGGCCCCAGGACTTGGAAGGGCAGCTATGAAGGAACTGAATAAGACCATCAGGTCTTCAGATATCGCATTGAATACCAAGGTCAGGATTGTCCATGCCGTGGTATTTTTGATTTCTGCATATGGGTGTGAAAGATGCACAGTGAAGAAATCTGGAGGAAAAAGTCAAGGCGTTTGAAATGCGGTGCCGGAGAAGAGTTTTTTAGATACCATGGACAGCTAAATAAGGCAAATGAAGAGAGCAAATCAAGCCTGGACACCTATTGCTGTTGTAGTGGTGGTGCATCTTCCAGGTGTTTCTGACCTTCAGGCAAAGAGATCATGGGGCTTTCTGGGGCTGAGAGTGTGTGGCCATGGGCAAGTCACACTCTCTCAGCTTCAGAGAAAGGCAAAAGCCACTGAACTATGCTTGCCAAGAAAACATAGGTTCCTTTCAGGAGTTGCAAAGTCAAAGTCGACTTGAAGGCACACAACAGCAGCAGACAAGAAATAAAAAAAGTTACTTTCGGAGCGCTTGGAGCAGTTTATCACTTCTGAACCTTGGAATAAATCGAGAATGCTTTGCAAAGAGACTTCCAACCCAGCAGATGGCGATGACAGGGAGGGAGGAGAATTAGAGCAGTTCTTTCTTCCTTCTCGTTTCCCTTGCAGGAAATGACCTTTTATTTTGGGAGTCCTCGGGGGAGGGCGTGCACGCGTGTTTGCACGGGCGCGCATGTGTGAAAAGGAGCCCGTCGACACGTGTGTCTTTTGAATACGGTCCCTGGCCCGGCAGAGGGTGCAAAGCAGGGGAAAAAAGAAGAAAAAAAAGAGGCTGCGGTGCATTCCTCCCTGCGTTTGCATTTTGCAAAAAGTCCCAGAGAAGATGGGAAAGAAAAGCAAGAAGGAGAAGAAGGCGAAGGGAGCCGAGAAAACGGCTGCGAAGATGGAGAAGAAAGTCTCCAAGCGAGCCAAGAAGGAGGAGGTGAGTTGAGAAGGAAAAAAAAAATCTTAGGGGGAATCTATTAATTTTTCCCCTTTGGACTAGAACTCCTCTGCCTTTTTGAAGGTGCTGCAGACAGAAATGCAACAGGTGCATCCTTTTCTGGCTTGGAGATGCAGCCATGGGGAGAGGGAAGAACTCCTCGACTGGGGGACCTTTCATATGAGTCCACTTGCAATGGCAGCATCCTATGGCATCCTGGGATTTATAGTTTGGGGAGGCACTGGACCTCTCTGGCTGGGAATTCTGAATGCCCGTCCCTAAAGCTACAAATCCCAGGATGCCATAGGATGCTGTCATAGATATTGGAGTGGAATGACAGCGCTATAATTGTGGGGCGCGAAGGAGCCTCTGGTTTCTTTGTGTTCCATGGGCTGTAGGAAACCGGCTGGTTGTGTGAGTTTTAGCAAAGGTTTGATGGCTGCCTTGTGTTCTTTGCAGGAGGACTTGGAAGCCCTTATTGCTGAATTTCGGACACTGGATGCTAAAAAAACTCAAGTAGTTGAGACACCTTGCTCTCCACCCTCCCCGAGGTAAGCATCTGCCTGGAGACCTTGGGCATTGGCACGCATGTCACCTGTTGAATTCCAGCAGCCCCATGCATTTCATAGAGGTTTTGTAGGTAGGGAATACTCAGATCCACTCAGTATTATACACTGTGATACCAAAAAAATTGAGCCAGCGTAGTGGTTTGAGTGTTGGACTCTGGGAGAGCAGAGTTCAAATCTCCACTTGGCCATAGAAACCCATTGGCTGACCTTGGGGCAAGTCTCACTTTCTCAGACAAAAGCCATGGCAAATCTTTGCAGGAAGAAATCCTGCAGGAAGAAAGCCATGGCAAATCTTTGCAGGAAGAAATCCTGCAAAGAAAATAGGATTGCAAATCCTGCAAAGAAATAGGATTGCCTTAGGGTCTCTGTAAGTGGAAACGACACATAACAACATCAACAAGAGACCCAAAATTTGCCTTCTTTTTGGGAAACAGTCAGTGATCGTGTCCAATTAAGGGTTTTTATAAGGAAGAACAGAGAGTTCTGCCACACCTGGGGGAAGGTTTTCAACAAATTATGGTGCTATGATTCCATTTTAACTGCCATGGTCCACATTATGGAGTCCTGGAATTTGCTGTGCTCGTCATTCTTATTTTCCCACAAGTTGGCTTGAATATATGGTCGCCCTATGGATGGGAAAACCTCAAGACACCCTCTCATCCACAGCCCTGCTTGGGTGCTACAGACTTAGGACTATAACTTCCTTGCTTCGATTTATCCATCTGTAATGCAGTCTTACTCTTTTCCTGTTGCCTCCCCCTTTTTAAGCTTAATTTCCGTTGAGTCATCTGATTGATTCATATTGATTTTGTTGATTCATATTGCCAATGATAGCTTAAGTTGGTCAGAGAGAATTAGGGCTCAGTTTACTCTAGGATCCATTTATTGGTCATTTTAGCAGTTTATGGTATCTGTAGACCTCTCTTCCAACACCACATATGCAGTTCAGAGAGGGGTACTTGGTTAGGACTGTCAGCCAGAGAGCTCTAGTGCCTCTCCAGACTAGAAATGCCAGGATTCCACAGGATGCAACCATGGCAGTTAACGTGGAATCATTGCACTATAGTCGTGCAGTGTGAAAGGCCCCAAATATGGCTCAAGAATCTAGAAATGTATACGAGTCCTGGTTTACCCCTTTTCTCTTGTTTGTCCATTTTTTTCTGTCTCCAGGCTCAACGCATCTCTGTCTGCGCATCCTGAGAGAGACGAACTAATTCTGTTTGGAGGTGAATATTTCAATGGCCAAAAAGTAAAGTATTTTTCTTTCTTTCTTCCCCTGGCTTGATACTTGATCTTTTATCCTTCCCCAAATGTGGTGGTCCTCCAGATGTGTTGGATTGCAATTCTAATATAGGGGGTGTGGATTGCTTAAAACTCCAGCTGAAAATTTAGAAGTAGAGTTTCAGCGTCTGAAGAAAAGGGGCCAGAAGAGTTATCAGGGGAAGGTGAACACCACAAAAAAAGAGTGCTGGGTATTTACAACTGGGGATTGAAGGAAATTTTTCTGGAGGGGGCAGCGTTTTGGACATTAATTGTTTCCCAGCCCATGTTCCGCAGCTGTCCAACGTTCAGTTCATTCAAAGTCTGGAGGATTTGGAAGCCCACTGACACAGATACCACCAAGCCACCCAATATGTTAAGAGAGACATGATGGATATTAGTGTGGAGAGGTTGGAGTTATTCCCCCATTGCTCACAGCAGGGATGTCCAGTGAAAAAGCTGAGCAGGAATTTTAGACAAGACGAAGATAGAGGACAAGATTCTACATGCAGAGAGGGAGCATAATTTATGTTTGTTTATATATTTATTTAGAGTATTTGGACCCTGTCTTTCAGCCAAAAAAGACTCCCAGAGCAATTTACAAATTATTAACTTGACAGTTCCTTGCCATCAGGCTTACAGACTAATAAGACATGATGCACATGTCTTATGTTAGGGTTAGCGTTAGGGTTAGGGATGCACAAAGAAAGGGGGATGGCATTGGGGGAGATGAGTCCAGGGGATGCTTGCTGCTCTTCTCGCCCTCAGAGGTCAGAGCAATAGCAGTTGGAACATGGAGGGAGGCTATTTCACCAGCTGCTGGAGGCCAGGTGTGATGGAGCTGTGCTTGGCAACAGTATTATTGTCTGTTTATTATCATTTATTTATATATTGCATAATGTGCACAAATTGTACATGTGTATACATTTACTGTACAAATGTACTGTTCTGTACAAATGGCACTGGCACCTGGAAAGAAAGGGAGAGCTTCTTACCCAACACTGTAAGCCAAGGCACAATGGGGCTTATAATTCTATTTGTGATCACTTCCCTGATCTTTTTTCATTTCTCAGTTGGCGTTTTTCATTTCTTTGCATTACATTCCCCATCATCTTTGGCTTCAGGTTGGGGAAAGATGCTCTCTTCTCTTGGCTTGATAACTCTCCCTTCGCTTTCTTATCTTCTTGTGATTTCACACAGAATATATATATATATATATATTTGTATTCTCTAATAAAGACCTGAAGTGATAAAGGATGTGCGTTATTCGTGGAGTAAATGAGCAGCTTGTCTGTGCCATAATGTTCCTTCTGCCAGCCGGCGGTGGTAGATTCCATTAAGAGGGTCAAGAGTGATGGCCGAACCGTCATCAATATTTCATGAGTTCATAACTTTGGGAGACAGACTTGGATCCTCTCCTGCTTTGTCCGCCCACGCTGTCCTCCTTCTGCCATCCAGAAGGCACTGGTCTCTCTCTTCTGGTCAAAATGAGCACATCGCACCTATGAATTTTGCAAAGAGACAGACCGAGGCTGGGGACAGACTGATTGCATTCTCAGATTAGTGAGATATTACTAATCGTGCCCCGCTGTGTTTCCCTCCTTTTGCCGGCAGTCAAAGACATTTTTATTCAAGCAGGCATTTAATGATTAATTGGTTGCAGGTAGTCTTTTTATGGGTGTGTGTGTGCTGTATTTTAAACTTTATTACTATGTTTTAAAATCATTGCACACTTCCAAAAATTTGATGGGGTTTTTAATGTGGTGACTTGTTTAAATGTATGTTTAACTTTTTTATTTTCAGGTTTTTATTGAGCTAGTTTTAACCTTTTGTGAGCTGCCTTGGGTCCCATAACGGCAGAAAAGCGCCATATAAATTAAGTAGATAGATAGATAGATAGATAGATAGATAGATAGATTAACTCTTTCTTTTCTTTCTCTTTTCTTTGTGAGTCTTCACTTTAGAAAAAAGACCAAACCCATACTAGGGCCTGTCAGGCTCAGAATGAAGCTACCTTTACCTAAATTTTATCAGGCAACTAATAGTTGAGATGCTGAGTCTTTAAAAAAAAAGATATCCTAAAGCCATAAAAGCTATACACAGTGATGGCAACTGTAAAAAGACATCCAAGTGTGATGTACAGGCTAGTTCTGACTGCACGGATTTAGGCTTAGAGGTTTCGAAAGATTTATTCAGGAACATTGAAAAACAACAGCACCCCTTGACATTGAGAAGATTAAAGAAACATCTGGGAAAATGCAGAAAAAACTCTCCGATGCTGGCTGGATGTGCTCTGGTGGATTGCTCTAGATGAAAAAGTGACAATAAAAGTTCAATTAGGAAGGGAGAAACCAGGAAAAAAAAAACTTTGCAGAAAGGCGGAATCTGTTTATATCCCAGGTTTTGGGCTTAACCATGGAACAAGCCCCTCTATGAACTCATAGCACATTTTGGCACAATATATATTTTTTCAGCCAGAAAAGTAATTAATTTAAGGCTTGTCATGAAGTTGGATATGCAGTTAATACAGTAGCTATGTAATTTCCTATTGATGCATAAAACCAATCTTTAAAAAGTAAAAAAGAAAATGAAACATGAGCTGAGTACTCAGCCTGGCTCCCCAAGATAAGTGGAGCTGCTTGCCTTTTCTAGATTGTCCCATAGGAGCCAGGAGATTAAAAGGAAAAGCTGGAAACGTCTTTAACAACCTATTTTGCAAAGGTCTTCTGGTTATTTGGATATTAACTGCAACATTGCCTCCAGTTTCCTCAAACCAAATTCTGTTTGTTAGTTTTGAAACATGTTGCATTTTCCAGTTTGGTGTCATTTGCTCTGGATGATTTGTTTGTTGAACATAGCGGGGTTTCATTTTAAGCACTGCATTGTCAAACATTTTTAAAAAGTTACAAGTACTGTAAACCAGCCTCCCCAAGACTGTGCCCTCCGTGCGTGTTGAACTGCAACTCCCAGAATCCACCAGCCAGTCTGGGAATTGCAATCCAGCACATCTGGAGAGTGACAGATTTGGGGAGGTTGGTTTAAAGTGTGGCAGAGAAGAGCAATTTATATTGCCTTGAGGCCATTGGTAGAAGGAAGAGATATAAGAGTAATGCATGCAATCAGAAAAGTATGATACAGGATGGGACATAAACGCTGTAATTAATAGATAGATAGATAGATAGATAGATAGATAGATAGATAGATAGATGCATGTCCCCTGTGAACAACTTGTTCTAGCAAACTCTTTTGCTGTGTTTTTTGTTTTTTGGGTGTCTCTCTTAGACGTTCCTGTACAACGATCTCTTCATTTACAACATTCGGAAGAACAGCTGGACTAAAGTCGACATCCCAAACCCTCCTCCGCGGCGCTGTGCTCATCAGGTAAAGCCCCCGACCCCTTATGCCACCCAGGAAAGCAGGGAATTCCATGGGATTTGTAGTCAAGAGAAGCCACGTTCCCCAGCTCTGTGCCTTGGGGTAATCTGTGGACTGTGATGCTGAGACACTTGGCAACGGCAGGGAAAGGGCGTCTCCTCCGCTGTAAAATCCTGCCTGTCGTAAAGGGTGGCCTCCACGAGGTGGCACTCCAGGAAGCTGTCTTGGTTTGTAAACATGCAGTGACTGTAATCAAATCTTCCCAACCTTGCACCCTGGTTGGGGATTATGGGACTTGCTGTCCAAAGCATCCAGGTAATTCTCTTAAGTACTTAAGCATTTAGAAGTTTGGATTTAGGGAGTAGTAGATACATGTTATAAAAAACCTACAAAGATTGTAAGTTTTGGTTTAGATATATGTTGAGAGCACCATGGTGCAGTGATTTGAGCGTTGGCCTATGGCCCTGGGTTCGATTCTCTGCTCGGCTGTGGAAACCCACTGGATGAACTTGGGCTGTCACACACTCTCAGCCCCCAGAAAACCCCATCGTAGGTTCACTTTAGGGTTGACTTAAGACAGAAATGACTCGAAGGTGCGCAACAAGATATATATCATAAAATAAGGGTGAGGAATTATTGTGATAGATGAGAGAGTTATAGTTTGATTATGTACTTTAATAATTGCTGAAGAGAGGATTGGAAGTCATTTTTAATCTTTTTCTTGGCTTTTCTTTCTTTATTTCTTTATTTCTATCTTTTTTATTTCCCCCTCTCTTTTTCTTTCTGTTCTTTTTTTCCCTTTGCCTCTTCTTTTTCTTTCCTTTATGTTGTTATATTGTTTATATATGAAAATTTTAATAGAAATTATAAAACCGCAAAACATCCAGGTTATGGAAGATTGCTTTAGCTCCTTCAGGGTTGGTGGAGGGGGATCCTTGCCTTTGCCCTGGCGCCACTTCTGCCTTGTGAAGGAACCCCACAACCTCGAAGGCAGCACTGGGTGACTGGTGTACTCTTCTTGCATGTGTTATATATAGTTTTGGAGGATATAGATACTCACTGTTCTTTCTGCCTTTGTGGGGGTTTGCACCCCTAACCCCTCAAATGTGGAAGGACATCTATACTGCCTCTGAGCATCACCCCAACCATCCTTTCTGTAAAATTCAGGTGAAAACAAATCCACTTACAGTCAGGATGAATGAGCAAGAGAGTGATGACATTCATATGGTTGAAAGTTAGACAAAAGCCGTGGGAACGCTCCTTTCATCCCCTCTTTTTCCTTTTTCTGTAAGGCCGTGGTGGTGGCTCAGGGCGGCGGGCAGCTTTGGGTTTTTGGCGGAGAGTTTGCTTCACCAGACGGGGAGCAGTTCTACCACTACAAAGATCTCTGGGTCTTGCACTTGGCTAACAAGACCTGGGAGCAAATCAGGTAAGTGAATTGTTCTGTAACCGAACTGTTGTTTGGCTGTTTGAATGAGTGCACTCTGTGTCATCTTTTTCTGCTCTGATTTCTAGCACAAACTTTAAATGAACCTGCTTGCGGGGGATAGGATTCAGCACCATTGGCCTCAAACCCAGGGCTCAAACCCAAGCTGAACAGGGGTCAGCAGTGTGATGCAGCAGCTAAAAAAGCCAATGCAATTCTAGGCTGCATCCATAGGAGTATAGGGTCTAGGTGAAGAGAAGTGATAATACCACTCTGTTCTACTTTGGTCAGACCTCACTTGGAATCCTGTGTCCAGTTCTGGGCACCGCAGTTCAGGAAGGATATGGACAAGCTGGAATGAGTCTAGAGGAGGGCGACCAGAATGGCAAAGGCTTGGGAACCATGAAGCCCTCTAAAGAGCAGCTTAGGGAGCTGGGTATGTTTAGCTTGGAGAAGAGAAGGTTAAGAGGTGACATGATAGCTGTGTTTAAATATTTGAAAAAATGTCATACGGAGGATGGAGCAAGCTTGTTTTCTGTGGCCCCAGAGACTAGGACACTATGAAGTAACGGCTTCAAACTTCAGGAAGAGCTTCCACCTAAACCTTAGGAAGAACTTCCTGACAGTAAGAGCAGCTTGATAATGAAATCTGCTGCTACCTGGGAGTGTGGTGAGGTCTCCTTTGGAGGCATTTAAGCAGATGCTGGATGCCCATCGATCAAGAGTGCTTTGACTGTGGCCATTTCCGCACTACATTCTGATAGCACGATTATTCCACTTTCAACATCCTATGGAATCCTGGGGTTTGCAGATTCGAGAGGGGCTAACTGCAAACCCCAGGATTCCATAGGATGTTGAAAGTGGAATAATTGCGCTGTAAGAGTGGATTCACCAGAGTGGATTCACCGCTCCATTACCACAAAAGCAACAAGCCACCAGTGGTTTGAAAGATACATCCCCAAATACTTCTGATCTCAGGCATTTTGGATAAGGGATGCTCAGCCTGTAGTACCTCTTTCCTTGTATTATGTACTGGGCCTTATTTGCTCTTCCTTTTTTTTTTTCTGTTTGTTTTTGTCTCCCACAAAATGCAATCAAAATGCCAGAAAGTGTGGGGTGGGGGCAGCAGAAAGGGTTTTATTTGCCTCCTCCTTTTCACACTCAGCCAGGGTAGCATTAAAACAAAGGCAGACGGCCTCCCACGCAGGCTGTTCTCATCAGCACAGATGTCGGAGCTGTTGCCCAGGGAGGGGGTGGAAATTGCATTTTGCGTCTGATAAATAAAATAAGAGCAGAGGGGGCAAAAGAGGGTGAAGAGGGAGGGGAAGAGGTTGGCCTGCCAAGAGGGCAGAAAAGAGGGCCAGATGGTAGGACTGGGTTGCAGAGGAACAGCAGTCGTGGCCCCGTTCAGCCGAGGATGGGCAACCGAGGGCCTGAAATCTCGAGGGCCATGTTCCAGGGAAAAGGGGCAGGTCCAAAAAAGAATAGCATATCTAATCTTTCTATATGTATTTATTAATTTTTATACCAAATAACATAAACACAAACTGACATTTTTAGTGTGAACTGAAATTAAAACACAATACTAAATAAACTAAAAACGCTAAATGCTAATTCACTAAAACCCTAACTTACTACAACGCCAAAGGACTCTGACCGTCCCCAGCCAAACTGTAATGAAAAAGAGAAGAAAAGAGAGAAAAAATACATTATTGTACCAATCCAGATCCAATTAGGATATCTTACTAGAATTACTAGTAACCATATCTGCAGATTATTGCATTGTAGGATTTCTTATCCCAAATGGCCGAACTAATGTGAGTTTTATAGGATAAGCCAACTGAAGGTTTCTTGAAAGACTTATGGATTGCTCGAAAAAAGTCTTTCAAGAAATCTTCAGTTGGCTTATCCTATAAAACTCACATTAGTTCGGCCATTTGGGATAACTTGGCAACCTTAAGAATCCCTACTTCTGTCGTCAGTGCTTCTGTCCGTTCCCATCTCCCTCCCTAATTGTTGCTCCGTCTTTTTGCTTCCGTTTCAGGGCCCCTGGAGCTCCTTCGGGTCGGAGTGGACACCGGATGGTAGCGTGCAAGAGGCAACTCATAGTCTTTGGGGGATTCCACGAAAGTGCAAGGTTGGTCCACTATATTTTTTCCTCATTTGGGAAACTTTGACTGGGGTCCAACAGACTTTGGGCCATCTTCCCCCACCTTGAATTATGCTCTGATTTTTTTAGATCAACAGAGGGTGCTTGTTTGCCAATTTTTGTTGGCAAAGGCTTCTCAAGAGGTTGTTTATTTATGCTGTGGAACTTCCTTCTACCAGAATGGAAGAAAAAGAAAAAGGATTCAAGGGTGGGATGTGGAGGCAGGAAAGAGGCTTGTAAAGTGATGCACAGAGTGGAGAAAGAAGGTGAAAAGAAAGTTCATCCTTTCTTTAACCATGCTGGAACACAGGATCATCGTGGAACATGTTTAAGATTAAATTCAGATATGATTTCTGGATAACTCAAGAGGAATTGGACTCAGGAGTTTGATTCTTCAAGTCTCATACACTGCAGTACTCCATATCCCACTAAGCTACATTTTAGCTGTTGAATCTGGTGGCTCTTTTCCACACTACACTGATATAGTGCTATTATTCCATTTTCAACCTCCTGTGGAATTCTGGGGGTTGTAGTTTACTGAGGCCAAAGAGCTCTCTGGCTGAGAATTGTAAAGGCCCCTCCCCCAACTGCAGACCCCAGGATTCCATGGGAGGTTGAAAGTGGAATAATAGCGCTATAACAGTGTAGTGCGGAAAGGCCCTTAGTGTCCTGCTTGTGGCCTTCACACAAAGCTGTTTGAGAAATAGGATGCTGGGCTAGATAGGCCTTTGGTCTGATCTAGCATTCTTTATTGTTTTACTCATTCTATCTAAATTCAGTGTCTAAAATGCTGTTTTCTGTGCAAAACAACAGTGTGCAAATTTTGCGCCGAAGAAGTCCTGAACAGCAAAGATTCTCATCATTCCACGATTCTTCTCATTAGGGTTTTTTGACGCTCGAAAAATGTGGGGTTTTTTTTAACCATTTTTCAAATATTTTCGATTGTCCTTTCCATCCCTAATCATCACCAATGAATTTCCTATCTCAGTGGGGACTAGAACCTGCATTTCCCAAGTCCCGGTCCAGCACTCTTTAACTGCTATATCACACTGCTTCTGATGCTGCTACATATTAGCATGTTCTTTGCTGGCAAAATTCATCCTTGGGGTCACCTGGCCACTGAAAGTGTATGAACTTTAGAACATTCAGTACCAAGGGGAGCGACTTTTAAGGATCCCAGTGATATTTTGCTTACAAGAGCATATAAATTCTTATCAAGGCTTCCAGGTGACTGTGCGTGGACCATAATATTTGGGACTCCCACTGATGTGGGTGCACAGCCAGATTAATTCTCCAAACTATCTGCGTGGGGGTTGAAACTGCTTGCTAGCTCTCCTGGTTATTAAAAAAACGCATTGGACTTCAGCCTCACAACTTACTTTCTTCTCATTGGGAATTTGTGACAGTAGCCACAAGTGAGTTCTCTGTGTCCCGAGGCACCTGGCTTTTAATTAGCAGCCTCAGGGCAGAAGCCATCAGGGGATTGCGCTCTCTGCCATGCTCAGTATGTGAACTTGAGATACCCTGGGGGAAACAGAATGTAGGACTGGATGGTCCTTTGGTCTCCAAGCGATACCTACATTCCTAAGCCACAGAACTTTTTAAAAGTACTGGATATATTCATGTATAAGCCTAGAAATCTTAGTCAAAAAATTGGCCCCAAAAAACTGGGTCAGCTTATCCATGGATCTCCGTAAGTACCATTCCTTAACTCTTATCAAAATAGGAACCTTCTCTAAGCAAAGTGGCAAAAGGTAGGAGCTTGGTCTACCCTGGGAGAATCTAAAGGAAGCACCGACTCTCTCTTCTCTTTCCATTGCACCATCTGGCCTTTTTGAATGTCTGGGCAGAAAAAGGGCTCTTTGGCACTTCCCCTCCAAAGGGGTTGAGAGAGTAGAGGGGGTCAATCCTTTTTTCAGGTTCTCCCTCTGAACAAATTCTGCCAAGAGAATGGTAGGCTTGCTTTAGGGTTGCTATAAGTCAGAAGTGACTTGAAAACATGCAGCAGCAACAATAAATATTTATATGTAGACCTCTATAAGGTTTATAAATTGCACCTTCCAACTACTTTTATATGATTTATAAATCTTTAAAAGATTTATAAGGAAGTCTTGGTGGGGAAAAAAAAGCAAAGTATACATAAGATTGCTACTAAGTACTGCTACTACCATTATTACTACTTTACTTTTACCAATATTACAGCAGTTAGGAAGTGTGGGAATTCATGTGTATTCTGCCTGGAAAATGTGGGTGCCCAAGGGGAACCCTGAAGACCAAAATGAAACTTTGAGGCTCATAATGGTGCAGAAACTCAACTGTTCAATTCTCAATGCAGTTCCTTAGATCTTCTGAGGATCACTTTTAAGGCTCTGCCGAACGTGTGTCTCCACCACACCTTTGTAATTGTGGCCTGTTGCTTTCCCCTGGGCAGAGATTACATCTACTACAATGATGTTTATGCCTTTAACCTGGACACCTTTGCCTGGTCCAAGCTGGCTCCCTCTGGGTTGCCCCCAGCCCCAAGATCTGGTTGCCACCTGGCCACCACTCCAGAAGGCAGCATTGTCATCTATGGAGGCTACTCTAAGCAGGTGAGTGTT
Source organism: Ctenosaura bakeri (assembly GCA_948474755.1). Classification (NCBI taxonomy): domain Eukaryota; kingdom Metazoa; phylum Chordata; class Lepidosauria; order Squamata; family Iguanidae; genus Ctenosaura; species Ctenosaura bakeri. The sequence goes on from CAOLHI010000692.1 coordinate 170,394, forward strand.
GCCTTTTTGCCACTTTCTTGCAAGGCTAGCATGGGTAGTGTTTTTTTGGCCCCCAAAAAGCTCCCCATGTTCCTTCAGGGAGGGTGATATTGCTGTGTTTTTGTAACTCCATTCCCTGGCTGTTCAGGGCAGGAGGCCTTTTTGTGTAATTGGAAGACATCCAGAAGCTTCTGGTTGACTTTGTGATGGGTTCCTTCTCCAGTTTGGCCCCTCAGCTCCAGTCCTTGGGCTTCTGTCCTCAGCTGACCCCTTTACCCTCAGGATCACTTCCCGGTTCCTGAGAGGACCTGAGAGATCTTCAGAGTTTTGAGGAGGCTTCTGGGACCGGTGGAAAAACAGGACATGATTTAAAAGAGCCCAGAGATTCCCAGGAGTGTGGCATAAATGTTCCCATTCCCCATAGAGGGCATTTGGGGGCAAACATTGGGGAGCGCAGCAGAATCCAGTCCTCCAAAGTGTCCTGGTGCTCCAGCCCTTTAGTCTCTGACAGTTACCCATCCCTGGTATGAAAGGGTTGTGTGTACGTGCTTTCAAGTTGCCCGTCGACTTATGGCAACCCCACGAATTTCATAAGGTTTTCTTAGGCAAGGAATCCTCAGAGGTGGTTTTGCCAGTTCCTTCCCCTGGAACAGACCCTACAGCACCTGGTATTTGTTGGGGGTCTCCCATCCAAGTACTGACCCAGGGCTGACCCTTCTTAGCTTCCAAGCTTGTGATGTGGTATGCTTTTTTTTATGCAGATTGTGGTGTGCTATGCTTTTTTTTATGCTTTTATGTGCTTTCTGTCTTTTGCATTCCTGTGTACTTAATTGTGATGGCCTGGGGCTACAAATAAAAAAGTTCCAGAAGATGGCTTTTAATCTTGGCCTCCTAGCAAACCCATGGGGAGGGAGGGGTAGATCAAGCTGAGAGAGAGAGAAGGCATGTGGCTCCGTTCTTGGCAGTGAATTCTGGAGTTCGGTGCACATTTGAGTCAGGGGTCCATCTCTTCCACCAAAAGATGTGCGTTTTGTGCTCTCTGCTCCTGGTTCTTCCATCTTTGGTTAGAAAGGAATAGCATTTTTGTTAAGAAGACAAATTGCTGCCTGCCTGCCTGCCTGCCTGCCTGCCTGCAGGAGGAAAAAAAAATTGAAGGTGTCTGTTACATAACAGCACGAGAGGCAAGCGAGCAGGCTGTGTCCGCCCCCTTCTTTGGTGCTGTTGGTGAGAAAGCAAACAAGTGAATCCTGGGGTGGGATGGGGGGACGGCCATTGTCCTCTTTCCCAGGGACAGCTTTGTTTTTAAGATTCATTCCCTCCCCACGCTTCTGGTTTTTTTTTTTCCTCGTTAGTTTTTGATCTATTGCTCTGTTTAATTTCCACTTGGATTCCAAATTGGGTACCCCAACTGAATGCAGAAAATTAGATTCCTTCCCCCAAGGTATTGGTGGTCTGCACACACACACCCCATTTTCTTTGCTCCCTCCAATCTTCTCCCTCCCCTCCAATCCATAAGCTAATGTGGGTTTCTTTAAAAGGAAAATACTTGGTGTGGTTACTGCAAGGGTCACTTGGCTTTGAGAGGATGATAATACGGTTATTCTTCTCTGTTCTTTGGAGGTCGGAACGGAGGGGGCGATGTGGAGTGTTTCCTTTCAGCTCACTCTCTCACCGGCTGAGGGTTTGTAGCCTTTCCGAGCTCTGCCTGTTCTGTGTGGATGCTGATTTTTCATGGAAAGGAAAGGATGTTGTGAAATGTTTACATTCTTAGCCAAGAATGGAAGCTTTTTCATGACCACCTTCGAGACAGGATTGCTGTCTGACCCTAAGGGGTACGGTAGCTGTATGTCCCTGTTTACCCACTGATTTAATATTTATACATTTCCGTGGAGAGAGACTAATTCACAACTATGGCCATTTCCACACTAGCCTGTTATAGCGCTATGATTCCACTTCCAACATCCTATGGAATCCTGGGGTTTGCGATTTCGGGAGGGGACTCAAAGGCCATCCTCAAAGGCCCCTCCCTAAATTGCAAACCCCAGGATTCCATAGGATGTTGGAAGTGGAATCATAGCGCCATAACAGGCTAGTGCAGAAATGGCCTATGGCAGGAGAGAAAAAAAGATAAGAAAACAAATAATACATAAACAATATACAGTCGGCCCTCCAGGGTCACTAGGGTTGGGATGCAGGACCCTCACAAAGGTGGAAAAATTGCAGATATAAAAATGTATATGTTTGTGGGAAGGGGGTCGAGGCAGGATGGGGAGAAAGGGTACCTAGGGTCCAAAGTAGGCCAGGGAAAGGAGAGGGAAAGGATCTGGGTTGACATGGCGGCCCTAGATGTCGTTTTTCTCACCCATTTCCTTCCTTGGATATTTGGGGGGCGTCGGGAGAGGGTTTGTGGTGCTGAGAAATTGGGCTGTGATCCATCCTTAGCTAGGCAATCAATAGTTGGTGGAGGAGGACCAGAAGTGGATTTTTAAAGGGTTGTATGGGCTGATTGGAGTCACCGAGAGGGAAAGTTTCCCCGGAAAAGAAGCACTTGAGGTCGGGGGGACAGGGGTTGAAGAAACTCGCAAATAGTCAAACATTTCTAACATTTTAGTCACCCTCTTCTGGACACGTTCCAGCTTGTCCATCTCCTTCCTGAACTGTCATGCCCAGAACTGGACACAGCATTCCAGGAGAGGTCTGACCAAAGCAGAATAGAGTGGTACCACCACTTTTATCAGAAGATGCAAACAAACCAATCCATGACCACAGAGAGATACAAATCTCATGATATAGTGGTATAAATTTCACAGCTTTGGCGGTTCTTGTAACTCAGTCCCGTTTGGGTTATGACGAAACCTTCCGCAACGTGACTGTTTCTTGTTTTGCAGAGAATTAAGAAGGATGTGGATAAAGGCACCCTCCACACAGACACGTTTCTGCTGAAAGCCGAAAGCATAGGTAAGCCGAAGGTTCTGGGCCTCCGGTTGGCCATGAATGGGGAGCTGGACTTGAGCTGGGTTTGAGTCTTGTCGTAGTGGCTTGGTTCACTTGTGTGAGATATCTGGAGTCTTTGCTTTTATGATAACTTTCAGCCAGTGGGTAGAAGCGGGAAGTTTGATATCAGGGTTGCCATGGGTGGGGGGGCTGAAGGACAGAGGCAAGTTTCACAGGGAGAATCCACATCTTGCCTGGATGGAATGATACAACTTAAAATCATTTATTTAAGCTCCCTTTTTAAAAAACCCACTTTTATAAAAGGAAAGGTGAACTTATGGATGATCATTCCTGATCTCAGTTTCATTCCTGATCCACCCCATGGAGTATCTCCCCACCGTCACCCCAAGCTCTGCCCCTTTTGGCTGGCAGAGGAGAGAAGTGCTTGTCACTGGAAATATAAATGCAGCTTGTGCTGGTCGCTCCACCATGGACATGTCTTTCATCTGCTTGCTAGAGCAAACTTGGCTAAGATCCTTGGTGGGCTTCAGGGCTGTTAAATGATGAGCCTGGTCTTGTAGTGAATCAAGCAGTTTGCCCATTCAGTTCAAAGCCATTTCCGTGCTAGAGTGTTACAGTGCTATGATTCCACTTTCAACATCCTATGGAATCCTGGGGCTGGCCGGCCCCTCCTGAAACTGCAAACCCCAGGATTCCATAGGATGTTGCAAGTGGAATCATAGCGTTATAACACTCTAGTGTGGAAATGGCCCAAGACTGCGAAGTGTGTACCCCTGCAGTTCCCATCAGCCCCTAGCCAGCATATACAGCAGGGAGGAAGGATGAAAATTGTAGTCCCAAGGGGTGTAGTGGTTTGAGCATTGGCCACGACCTGGAGGCCAGGGTTCAATTCCCTGCTTGGCCATGGAAACCCACTGGGTGACTTTGGGTGTGTCACACACTCTCAGCCCCAGAAAAAAACTGATAGGTTCACCTTAAGGTCGCCATAAGTTGGAAATGATTTGTAGGCACGCAACAACATCAATGTAATATCAACGTCTGGCAAACCACGTTCGCTTCCCATTTCTCTGGTCTCCTTTCCTCTCTTACGTTTCCCAGACAAATGGACGTGGTCTCGGATGAACCCTTCTGGTGTGAAGCCAACGCCCAGGTCTGGCTTTTCAGTGGCCCTGGGCCCCAACCACAGGTCCCTTCTCTTTGGTGGGGTACACGATGAGGAAGAAGAGGAGCGCCTCGAGGGAGACTTCTTCAATGATATTTATTTCTATGACCTGGCAAAGAACCGGTGGTTTCCTGGACTGTTGAAGGTACGGAACAGTGCGTGTGGTTGCTCCTCCTTTTAGCTGATCTGGTTGAGTGACTTTGACTCGGTGGCTCTCCGCCAGCCTTAGTCTTCCCATCTGCAAAATGGGGATAATGCTACTGACTTAAAAGAGTTTCTCCATACAGGTAGTAAAGCATTTCCCCTCTTTTTCTCCCATACAAACCTGCCTTTTTCTGTGTCCAACCACGTGCGCAGGTATATTTAGTGGGAACACAGAGACAGGGCCTTCTCAGTGGCTGCCCCTAGGCTCTGGAACTCCCTTGGCACTCTCTTTACTTTCTTTCTGTGAACAGTTGAGGACTTTTCTATTTGAACAAACCTTTGGGGACTGATTGTTTAGGTGGGACAGCCCTTGCACAGTGTGCTGGATTTTTCATTTGTTATTTTTGTTGTGCTTTTTATGGCTTATGTTTTTAACCAGTTTTGATTTTTTTCCCCCATAAGCTTAAGCAGATTTTAACTTTTGTATTCTGCAAATTTTTAGCTTTTTTAAAAAACTTTTATAAGCTGCTTTGTGTTCTGGACTGTGAAAAAGGTGGCAAATAAATAAATAAATAAATTTATTTTTGGATCCTTCCGTTTCCCCCAATATTTGTAACCTGCAGGGCCCAAAGTCCGATAAAAAGAAGAGAAGACGAGGAGCAGCAACAGAAGATCCTCATGCGGTTGGTGAGGCAGAGAGTCAGTCACCTCCAAGCCCAGTGGAAATTGTAAAGGAGGTGGTGGCAGAAGATGGGACTGTCATGACCATCAAACAGGTGGTCTCAGTTGCTGAGGTGGAACCCCAGAGTCCAGAGTTGGAGGACGAAGAGGATGGAACGGGAGATGAGGCCTCCGACCAGCAGGTGGAACCGTGCCCACGCTCAAACTCCATGCTGGCGGTCAAGCATGGGATGCTCTATGTCTATGGGGGGATGTTTGAAGTCGGCGACCGCCAGTTCACTCTCAACGACCTCTATGCCCTTGACTTGCACAAGATGGAAGAATGGAAGGTCCTTATGGAGATGGACCCAAGTAAGTTGAAGCTGCTGCCCTGTTCTGCATTGAGCTCTTCTTTCTTGGACTGGGATGTATTTTCTCTTTATGCTGTGCAAGTGAAAGCTTGGGAGAGTTATCTTTTTCAGACTACAGTTCCCAGAAACCTCTAGGTTCTTGAAGTTGTGACCCCATACTTTCCAAGCGTTGGTGTGATCTCAAAATATGTGGTTGGCCAAGATAAAAAATATTGTCGTTGGGGTAGCAAAACTCTATGCCATCATAGCTCTGCTACTAACCTTGGGGTCACAGCCCTTTTTCCTCCCTCAGGTGTAGCCCAACCCTCCCCAGTCCATAGGGGTGTGTGTCTAGGAGCTACCCTTGCAGAACCTGGGGAGAGAAAATGAGGGTGGAAGCTACTTCTTTGTTTTGGAGGCCTAAAGATGGCTAGATGGCTCCTGGGTCCAGTGCGAAGGCATTGTGCAAGGATCTACAGGATGCCTCCTCCTGCAACGTAATTAAAGGTAATTAGGCTGGAGTACCCAGGGTTTATGCCAGTGTAGGCCATCTGCAGGATTGTGGCTGTAAACATGCAAAATCATAACAAGCCTTGTGTTTCCTTTGAGAAGAAAATCAATTGCCTGGTCCTTATGGCTGAAATGAAACTTCAGAATCCTTTAGAAGCAGTCCCTTGAAGTGTTGGAAGCCAGTCATTACAGCCTCAGATTTCCAAATGGCGTCATGATCTTCCTTGTGGGTAGGGAAAGGAACAGCAACAAAACTTGGACAGCTGAAGGCCGCCTGGCTTGAGTTGCATAGTCTCTTGTGGAGTTGCAAAACTCTGCTTGTATTTAATGCACAGAACTGGGAATTTTTTCCCCTCCTATGGCAGAATTAGTGCATTGGGGACGAGGCATGGCATGCTAGATTTCCTTGTGCATAGATGTTTTGACAAGGCAAGCATTCAGACATGAGTTCCTCTTCAAAGAGCATTTTGGGGTACATTTTGAGGAGAGCTATGCTGTGTGTCTTTTTAATGGACCAGTCCCTAGGTGACAGGCCTATGAGTTGTGCTCCATATTACAAAATGTACGCCTAGGTTCTTAGGTCACAGGTTGCATTTTTAGTGGCCATCAAAGATGCATGAAAGCAAATATGCCTCTTAATATTTTCAGCACAGGATTTTGCAGCTGATCTGGTATGATGACAACATTCTTCTGAAAAAAAAAAAATCTTCATGCAATAGGAAAAACCCTCTCTTCTGCACATCAGATTCACCTGTTTTTATAACCATCCTCTCCAATCTGGCTTTTGAAAATGCTTCCAGCCTGTGACTTTTCTTTTACAAGTCTGACTCTGCAATTATTAGCATCAGAAACTTGAAAGAAAGTCCAGATTTATTTTTATTTTTTAATAAGTGCTCTTGATTCTGTGGTAGACACCACCAAAGTCTGCAGTGATTAAAAACAATCGAGAAGAGCGTGGAACAATTGCAAAGCTCTCACAAAGTCTAGGTACGGGCTGATGACCTTTCGTGCCGCGGTTCATCAAGTTCACTGCCATCAGACACATTCCTAGAAGCCTTGCGCTCTGAGGACAGCCGGGTTTAATTTTATCCAGTGACTGAAGCTAGCTGGGGACAAAAGCCTATTTAGGATGACACAGAGACAGGTGACAGCCTGCAGCTGGGGCTGCTTTTTGTCCCGGAACTGTGAATGGCTTTGAATGCACTGTACACACACACACGAGCTAATTCTGGTCTGCTTTAATCCCTGGGAAAACTTTTCCCTCAACCCCCTGGGGCTCTTAAGCTGTCTGGCCTTGTGTGTGTCTGCATCTTGCAGCCTTAGACTTAATCGTACCAGCGTCATCAAAGGGGGTGTTGAACTTCATTTGCTCCTTTAATTTGGGCTGAAGAGACTGCAACACTCACACACCCCCCGACACATTGCGTGAATTATGGAGGAAAGAAGAGCGCTCTTAATTAAATCTAGATGCCGCACTCCTCATTTTCTCCAGTTTTAATCAAGCAATCATCTCCATTTTGGTCCTCTTGTGAAAACAGTGGATCAGACTGCTTTAGGAGCTGGTGGTCTTTGTATTAAATATCAGCGTGTACTATGTGGTCCAAATAAATAATGCAGACAATGTAGTTCTTCCCATGTAGCTTCTTCAACTTTACAGCTTATTTATCCTGCATCTGTTGTGCGCCCGCTGTTGGCATGGAAAGTTTGGGGAGAACTGCATCTCCTTTTCTCTTGCAACCCTCCATCTTCCCTGCTTCCAAAATTTCCAGAGGCCCATTGCCCACAATTTTGTATCTATCACTGCAGCCATAAGGACTAGCATCCTCCTCTTTTTTTTTTCAAGTTGTGTCCTGAATTTTGGGCTGTTGGCCTTAGCAAGCCACAGTTGCCCAAAGACCTGGATGCCAGGCCCGGTTTCCTATACAGTCTAATCATTTTCACATAGTTTTTCCACTTAAAGTATTTTAATGTTTTTAAAAAATCCTCTTAGATTCTTGAAGCACTCTTTTATCATGGAAAGGCAGGATATAAATCACTTATGTAAAGACATGTAAATTTCAATCCATTTTGTATAATGTCTCCCACTTCTTGATATCTGAGCAGAGGGAGTTGGATAGCTCATCCTGCTTTGGGCTTCTTTTTGGGGAGTTTGAGAAAACCAAATATTCCCAGTGGGTTTATTAGCATGTTGTTGCCTGGCTGATATTTGCTCCAGCTTCTCCACTAGCAAATGAAGCATAGTTCGGTTGGTGTTTTTGGATCCCAGCCTTCTTGCATCCAAAGATGAGAGGGAGGGGCCCTTTTCAGCTATGTCTCAACTATGGTGAAGGGACGAGCAAGGAGGACAAAAGAAAAAGTCTGCTCAGTGGCTGCACCAAACCATTGCTCTTCCTTGCCCTCAGGGGTGTCCATTTGTTTTGCTGCTTTTGGATGATGACCCCATGTGGCTTTTACAGGATCTTGAACCTGTTTGGGTTCCCTTTTGCAGCCCCCGAACCCCCCCCCCAGTCATCCAAGCACCCTATTTTTTAATTAAAAGATTAGCACAATTTCCAGGTATTTGTCATCTGAAAACTATGTGGAAAGCCCCTTGTAAGCACATAAACACGCCCAGTCTAACAGAGAAATCCCTCTGTTTTCATCAGAGACTTTCTCAAAATGGGGACAGGAAGTGACCCAGTATCACTTCTGGCCACCATTTTGGGAAGGACTCTAATAAAGGCAGAGATATTAGGAAGCACTGCTGGTAAAGTGTGCCTCGTTGGGGCAGGTGCAGAGGGAAAACTGACCCCTGGCCACTGTACATTTGCCTACATTTAGGAATGAAGGGTTTCATTCCTAAATGAGATAAAATGGAGCTCATGCTTGCTTAAAGATATCCCCCTTGCTAGGAAACCACCTGTGGCACAAGTGGAGTTGCTGGTGGGTGTTCGGAGAGGGCATTCCCAAAGGGGACCCTCTTGCTAAATGTGTATTTCTTTGCCTTTTTTTTTTTAAAAAAATCCATATTAGAAACTCAGGAATGGCTTGAAGAATCCGAGACTGATGAAGAAGGAGATGTGGAAGGTGCAGAAGGAGGGGAGGAAGAGGAGGAGGAGGAGGAAGATTCGGATGACGACGAGAGTGGAGATGAAGACGAAGGTAAGTGTAGGGCGAAAAAGGGCTGAGAAAGAGCATGGTTTGGCACTGATGTGTTTGCATTTAACATGTGAAAGTTTGGCATGGTGATGCTCGGTTTGCAAAGGAAACATCACGACTGGTAGTGTTGCTACCTTTTTATGTTTACGGAGGATCACTCACTCTTAAGAGCCCAATTGGTGCCAACGATGCTGTTGCTCTGGCACCAAAAGAAAACATGCAATTTATTTATCCAAGCCTTGGAGGCCCATCTGGTTTCTTACAAATGCACACGTGTTCCTGGCTTTAAAATCATTTTCAACTACTTTAATCACTTTTAAGCTGCTTTCTTTTATTAAAATTGCTTAATGCGTTTTTAGCCTTTTGAAATCTTTTTTTTTTTTTAATTACATTGCTTTCCGTTGAGCAAATGGATTTTATCATATGCTGCCCTGAGATCTTTAAATACAGGACAATAAGTTGCATCTTAGCCCTGATCCTGTACCAATTTTTTTTTTGGCTTTGTCACAGCCCCACCGCATATGAAAGAACATTTTAACATTTTGTTAAACATTTAGGTGCTAATTGGTTAGAGCTTGTGCATTTCTATTTGTTTTGCTCTGTGTACTTAATTTTGATAAAAATGTTTTTAAGCAATTCAAAAATGTGATTGAATGTTTTTGCATGGACTATTAAAAGGTAGTAGCATAAGGGAAAAAATGTCTAAGAATGTTTCAGATCAGTGTCGGGGCTGTCAGAATAAACAAAGTTCCAGCCCTCAGGAAGGCAGCGTCTTCTCAGACCTGGAAGGGCAGATGAGATGTCCTTTCTTTTGTAAGGCTGACCTCTTCTTTCTCTTTCTGTCCTATTGCCCCATGAAAGAAGAGGGAGAACACCCTGCCGTACAGCCCGATGAAAAGTACGCCGACTACCTCTCCAGGACAGAGCAGTACTGGGTGAACCTGGCCCGCCAGAACATGGGCCCCGAGGCCAAAGAGAAGAAGACGGTGAAAGTGGGACATGCAATGGCAAAGGCCTTCTATGAAGGGTCTGCTTAGGTTAAGACTTTTTTTCCCTGTCACTCGTAATGAGTGTTGGAATAACGGTTGGGCCAGTCAATAGCATTGCCGCTTTGGAATGCCAGCTGAAGCAGACGCCTCCAAGTTCTCTTCCCTGGCCTTGCTGAACGGGCCCTGTTAAGCCTGGAGAATTCATTTGCCATTTTGGAAATTGATACTCTATAAAGTGGTTAGTTGAATAAATATTTTTTTTTAAAAAAAAATGTTGGAATTGCTGTTTTAAGCAGGCTGTTGCAGTTCAAGAATCTTGCAAGAAGCTGAAAGATGCTCGTGATAACAGCTTTCTGGAAGATGAGAGAAACCAGTGTTTGAATGTTTATTGCAGAGTGGGCTTATTGCAGAGTCCTGGGTGTGCTGGCTGTCACCTTGCATGGTCTTTCTCCTCCCTCCCTCCTTCCTTCTGGCTGGAATCTTGTTGGCATACTATGCTAGTACGGTCAAACCTCAGCTTTTGGAGGTTTAACTTTCATGGATTTGATTGTTCACCAGTTTGCTGTCAATTAGATACCAGTTCACATCTGACTGCATTTTCAGGTCACCTTTCCCTCCTTGTCAGAGAAATACCCCCCACCAGTGCACTCTTGATTTCTCCGTACCATGTACCCTTTTCCGATGCCTGTGCAGCACCCAAGCAAGGAAATGGGCAAGAGAAGGGAAGCATAGGGCCACCATACCAAGTCACCTCTTTCCCCTCCCCTGACCCAATGTGGACCCTTGGCCCCCCTCCCCACACAATATTTTGATTGGTGTGACCCATAGATTTTGTGGGAGGCTTGAGTTTTTTTGTTTTTCCAACTTTCATCCTGTGTCCCTAAGCCCCTCAAATGTGGAGGGCCGGCTCTAGTTGCACTTTTTCCGGGTTCGCATAGCAAGGATTGCCTGCAAAGGCAGACCAAGTTGAGTGGCTCCAAGCAGCAACGCTAGTTCTGTGATGCCTTTTTTCCTTCATGGTTGCAGCGTCTGTGCCTTTTTTCTTCTCCTTCTCTCAAGGGTCTGTGCTAGTGTAGTTGAAACACCGTGGGTTGTGGTGTAATTACGTCAGTACAAGCTTCCTCCATTTATAGGACAGGTCAGGAACTCTGAGCGCTGCCAGAAAATGGAGTAGATTAGAAAGTGGAAACTGTGTACTTTATTGCAGGACTTACAGAGAATCCTTGGGACCAGCTGTGCCTGTGCTGCTTGCAAAGTCTTTCAGCTGGCTTGGTGCCTTTCCCCCTCTCCCAGCTTCTTTTGTAAACAGCGTGGGCATGCAAGCAGTTCCAAGCAAGGCTCTGTAGGCAAGAAGGACTGATGAAAGAGCAGGACCCCTTTCAAATTAATGGAACTTGACCATCATTTGTAAGCACTGAACGAGGGAATCGTCAGATAACAGGGTGTCAAAAGTCGGGTTTTCCTGTATTGTCTTATCAACAGAAGTCTAGCCTTAAATCTTTCAGAAATACGGAGAAATTGGCTTCCATGTCACCCCCTGGATGGAGGTTTTGTGCTGCAGTTCCACACTCTTAGTTCAGATAAAGTTTACAGTAATTCAAAGGAAAAAAATTATATTGGGCTTGCAGGGCAGAAGTGTGATATGGTCTTGGAATACTACTGGGTACCCTCCATCATTTCACAGATGAAAACTGGCAACATCAGAGTGTGGTCAAGAGGGCAAAAGTTAGGAATGAGGAAGGGACACCCTAGCTAAGATTGACTGCAACAGTTTGCTTTTGCCTGAGCCTGCTGGGAAGGGCAGCATTTGGTCTCCTCTACTCTCTCCCGTGCAGAATTAACTGAGTGCAAATAACTTTTGCATTTTGAACTCAATGAGCTTGAGGAGGAAGGTGGGAGGAGAGAGAAACTGGGACTTTCTAAAAGCAGCTGAAAAAAATTGGAATTAATCAGGAGTTTCCCTGCCAAATCAGGATCGCTGGGTGCTGTATTGTCACTGCATTGCACAGTCACCACACACAACAGCAGAACATCTGTATTTGACCTGCGATTCTTGGAAGAATGGCAAGGTATATTTCAGGAAGAGGAAGGAACTGAATTTAAAGGGCACCATGCTCTACTCTTTCATTTTGCTTCTGGTTAAAAATGTAGCAACCTAATGCAAGAGAAGGAACAAAACCTGCTGAAAAGGTGGCTGGAAGACAGCAAAAAATGTAAGTGACAGAAAGCCAAGTGGTCCACAGAAGTCAGCTAAGACTAAACCTCTGTTGGCTGTGTGAAGGGCACCCCCTCCCCGCAGTAACCTGACTTTTGCAAGCAGTGGTAACAACATAAATTGTCGTTCCAGACTGAGTTTTGACCTGCAACAAGAACTGCAGTGTGGTATCTCAGAGGAAAGCTGGTCAGTTTGTAAGGGGTCAAGGGTGGGCTTCACGCCAAGATCACACTTCAGGATAGGTCATATCACCCTGCATCAAGCTTACAGAAAGGAGATGGATTCAATGGCTTTGCTCACAGGAGGAATTAGCCCACACTTGACACCCGTGCCAAAAGGACTCTGATTTTGCCCTGAAGGTGAAAGGCACCAAAACTGCACCAATGAGATAAGGGGAGTCAACCCTCCATGGTTTTTAACCTGATTGTCTTGGGGGGAAGTATCCATACTTCATAATTATTGCATCCCATGGAGTCCTGGGATTTGTAGTTTGGTGAAGGACTAAGAATTCTCCAAAGTACCTGCTTGAGCTAGAACATTAGAATACCCAAACAAAGCATTCCATGTGCCCTAATCTACCAGATTACAAATCCAAAGATTCCATGGGAGGGAGCCAGGATATTTAAAGGGATATCAATGTGTTATAAGTGTCCGGTCTGAATATACCCAAGACCAGTGATAGAAGACTGGGAGTGAATATGCATTGCACAATTATAGCAGTTTGATACCACTTTAACTGTCATGGCTCTCTCCTATGCAATCTTGGGATTTGCAGTTTGCAAGAGGCACTTAGAATTCTCTGCTGGAGAGCTTCTTTAGTCCATTTTCCTGAACTATGGCACCAAAGCTCTCTAGGATAGCATTCCATGTAGCTCTTTCCCCAGCTGCACACCCCAAGATTCCATGCAAGGAAGCCATGACTATTAAAGCGGTTTCAAAGTGTTATAATTGTTTTGTGTGAATACACCCAAGACGAATGATGGAAAAATGTCAGTTATAGTGCTGTCAGGCTCCAGGTACTGCAGATATACCTAGCAGGAAAAGACATGTGTGTTTTTGTTGGCTCTTGGAGGGAGAGCGTGGAGGTTATGTTTTGATCCGCAACAGGACTGAGTTAAGTTGAAGTGCAGACAGCAACGGACAGGGATACCGTGCCCTTAATGGACCATGTCTATTTTTCGATGGCTTTACCAAACAACTCAAACCCAAGGAACCCAAACCCAAAAGACTGAAAGAATGAAAGAACAAGGCAGGAGGCATCTTACAAAGATGTTTTAAACCATACCAAAATTAAGTGATACATAGAGGAGGAAAAAACAAACAAACGAAAATATAAAAAGAGCATTACATACTCGGAGGCTGCTGTTGTCAATGATGTGGTTTTTTGTTTGTTTTGTTCTGTTTTGTACAGGGATTATGTTGGAAGCTGGAATATACATCCTGCGGACAAAGTGCAAAAATATTACATGCTCAGAGGCCAAGCATGATGCCTGGAAGTGGCCAGTGGCAACATGGAACGGGGGCCACTGCCGCCCTCCGTCCCTCCCCAGACTCAGAGGGAAAGGGGCCCCCACACCCCTCACTTAGGGAGGATCTTCCAGTAAACCTCCCACCCAAGGGTGCCTCCCCGGGAGAGGAGGAGGAAGGAGAGGCAAGGCCAAAGCATCCGAGGTGGCTGTGATTCATGACGGAAGACGACAAGCAAGGTTTCCTTCCCCTTTCACAACTCCCCCCCTCCAACCAGCCCTGACCCCTAATTCCAGGCCAAGCAGGAAAGTGGCCTGTGTGACCGGCAGACCCAATGAAGTTCAAAGTCTAGCTTACAGCAAGATTAAATAACTTTCCCAGAGAAAATTTGGTCCTCTTTTTTAGAAAGGAAAAAGAAAAGAAAGCCTTACGGGTCAAGTTTGCCAAAAACGAGGGCTGTGAAACCTCGAATAAACATTCAGTGAAATTTGTAACTTTCTGGAGTATAGGATTTTTACTCGTACAGATAGTTTTACTCTGGGCCAGATCCGACATGGAGGAGAAGTAGACAGCGTGTCATATGATGCTTACAGAGTTATGCAGTGGATGCTCAATGCCACTGGGTTATCGAATTGCAACACTGCACAACCAAACGCACAACTATATACATGCAGAGGTCTGCCTGTGCAATGCACAATTTGCAATGCATACTTGGGTAGACAACGCACATGTGCAGCAGCATCCCCTGGACAACGCTACTTCCATGACCCAGACGTGAATATAGACATTCTGTACTGGCCAGAAATGTTCAACTGCTTCTCTAGGGGAATTTGCACATGCATAAGGCACCAACAGGACGCCGGCTGATACAGGCAACTTTTCTCCTGTTGTCTTAAATACTTGTTTTGGGTGCAATACCTGGAGGATAACTTTGGATTTGGGGGGTCTCTGAACTGGAAAAAGGGGTGGGAGGCAAGTGATGATTCAACGACCATTTTTCTTTTTAAAATACTTCCAACTGGGTGCAACTCATTCCTGCCAAAGTCACTTTTTCCTTTTCTTGGTGATTTGGATGGAGTGGGAAAGGAACTGGTTACTGATCACTTTCACAGGTTTTTTTCCCCCCCAAAGAAATATCTATTTAGGTGTTTTTATCTCAACGTCACAAATCATGCAGAAACTGGAATTGGGGACTTTATAATCAAGTTGATACGCCGGCTGACCCGGGAGAGCCATCGCACACCGCGGAGCTCTCCCGGGGCAACTCCGCACGTCTGTGAATTGTCTCCCACCCCTTGCACTGCGAGAGGGTCCTCCCTTCCAAAACCGTGCCGTACACACCCAGACACCACTTCCCTCCCCGTCCGTGAAGATTTGTCGATGCGTCCACCGAGGAGCCTTAATCCCATCCTGTCTGGTGCTGGGAGGGGGGGGCGTTAACCATTCTGCCATGCCACACAGCATAAGTGTTATACAAGCAAAGAATTTTGGCTAAAATCCAAAAACATTACCCAGGAAAAAAAGAAAAGGCAAACTGTGAGTGATACTCAATCTCTTTTTTTTTTGTTTTTTGTTTGTTCTTGTTGGTTTTTTTTGTTGTTCTTCTGTGAAAAGACTTGGAAGTTGTCGCAGGACAGCTCAAAAAAGACTCTCATCTTCGCCCTCTCTTGCGGTGTTTCCGTCGTTTGCTTCGTTAATCCCTCGTCCGTACACCTTTTTGTTTTGTTTTTTATTTATTAATTTGTTAATTAATTTTTTTTTTAATTTTTCAAACAAGACAGTCTCGAGTTAGATGAAAAAGTTAATAAACAAAATGGCAACTCCAATGTTTAACAAGATCACCATGACTACCAGGATGGGAGCCGAGCCCTGGAAGGAGAAGGAAAAAAAGGAAAGGAATTAGGAAAAAAGCACGGAAACGGCTGATGAGCAGAAGTCATATGATAAAGCTTGGAAAATTGGCGGGGGGGGGGGATTGCAAGTCCCAAAATCCTGTAGCTAACATGGCAGCTACATGGCCAGAGATTGGGAATGACAATCCAAAGATTGGGAATGACAATCCAAAACACCTGGAGGAATCAAACCTTTCACTTCCTTGGTGCAGATGACCATGGACCACCTGTTCTGGGGAGGGTTATTGTCCACTCCTTCCTACTCATTGGCCTTTCCACTCTGCCCACTTACTCGATGAAGAAGCCTGTGAGCTTCAAAAGCCTGCATCATGTCTTTGGTGCCTTTCGGGTGGCCTAATGTGTGCCTTGGATTTTGCTATGTTTTGCTGCATGGCCAACAGAGCTACCCCTGGAGACATGATTATCTCAAAGTGGTACCAAATCCATCAGTCCTCGTTTTAGCTAACTAGCTGCTGTTTCTTCATACTCCCCGATCAGCTCCTGCTCCTCTGCTCCTTCTAGCTTCTACAAAGATTAAATACGGCAGCCACTCCAAAAGCGAAAGGACCAAGGCTTGGAATGGCACCAGATGCGGTTGGCCGAGGTCCGGCAAGCAACCTGCTAATGTCCATGACTCATCTGATCAAAAGTTCCGACACCATTTTCCTTCTCACCTCCTTAGGCCCCGGCTTGTGCTTGAGCCCCAATAATAATCTCAGGAGCTGAGCTTTCGATTGCTCCTCACATCTGGGGCTTTGGATTTTGAAGCTGCAAACTTCACCTCTCTTAACATATATCCATGCCTGCCCTTCGGGATGCCCTGCTTGCACCCCCACCCTGGGGAAAGTCTGCTCCTGCCTTCGGGAGACCCATCTGTGAAAGCGCACCTGACATTTCGCACACGGCGCAACTTTGGAATCTGAGTTTGACTCGCTTGGCTTTTGAACATTTTGCAAATGTCACTTTGGATATTCCAGAGAGAGGGCAGCTTTTAATGGCCTACAACTCCTCAGCAGAATGGTAAGGCTGTCATGTTAAATAACAAGCTGCTGCTTTCCATGTATTTTTTAACACCTTCCCTTTCTTTCTTTCTTTTTTAAAGGTAAAATAAATCACCACCGCTCCCTGCTTCCCAATCAACTGCAGCCACTGTTAAGACCGTTGGAGACGGAGAGGGAAAATCTAACACAGACGATAGAGGCTGAAAATTGTCGAAATGGGCTCATCTCCTCTACGTTTAATATTTGTGCCATCATATGGACTGATGCTTAAAAAAGCAAACTGTTAGAGGTTTGGGTTAGCAGGTCTGTGTTAAGACTTCAGGGCCCAAACCAGAGTCCTACAGATGACCCCCTGTAATGTTTCCTGGAGAAAACCCTGGCAATGTCATTAAGCATGATGCATTAAATGTCAAGCCCATCTGTACAGAATATGCCGGTCAAATAAAGAAAGATGCAATGTATTCAAAAGATGCATTACAGCTGGCTGTCCATATCCTTGGATTCTGTATCCATGGATTCAACCAACCACAACTCGAAAATATTCCAAATAAATAAACAAACAAAATTCCAAAAAGCAAACTTTGATTTTCCCATTTTATATAAGAGACACTCTACTATACCATTATATATAATGGGACTTAGGCATCCACAGTATTCCAGGCGAGGTCTGACCAAAGCAGAATGGAGTACGACTGTTACTTCCCTTGACCTAGAGACTATACTCCTATTGACGCAGCCTAGAATCGCGTTGGCTTTTTTAGCTGCTGCATCACACAGTTGACTCATCATTATGAGTTGTGTTATACATCATTGCAATTCTTTGATATGGTTGTACTACGTGTTAGTGGTGTAGCTCCATCATTGTAAAGTTATAAATTGCAGCCTGTGATGCAGCTCCCTGGCCCTCATTTGCATGGAATACTCCACTTGCCTTCAGAGATGCTCCAAGTTTTAAGTTCTTCAATAATTTACTTAGGGAAATGTAAAGCTAAACACTGACAGTGACAGGCACAAGGTAAATGAAGACAAAACTGTCAACCACATCAAAAGCCTTCTTAGATCAAAAGTGTTTTTACAAGGCCACTCGTCAGGAGGATCATCACATCTCGTTGCTGTAGATGGAGCAGGGAATTTATATATCGGTTTTGCAAAAGAATAGTTTGCCCAGAAATAATAAGAATTAAATCATTGTTTTTGTCTGTTTTCCCCCCAATTTTTTTCACTTTGCATGTCTGACAAGAGTTTTCTAACAGCTGTTTCCACTCTTCCCCATCTCTAATTT
This sequence comes from Ctenosaura bakeri, assembly GCA_948474755.1. Lineage (NCBI taxonomy): Eukaryota > Metazoa > Chordata > Lepidosauria > Squamata > Iguanidae > Ctenosaura > Ctenosaura bakeri. The sequence continues at coordinate 188,138 of CAOLHI010000692.1, forward strand.
CAGACCGTGTTTATAGCACCATGATTCCACTTCAACTGCCATGGCAACAACCCATGGCATCCTGGGATCCGTAGTTTAGCAAGGAATACTTAGAATTCTCAGTCCAGAGCTCTAGGGTCTCATTGAAGCATCCTAGGATTCCATAGGATGTTGGCATGGTAGTTAAAGTAGAATCGTAGCACTATAATTAGACAGTGTGAAAGGGTCCCCTGAAGCTATCCTCAACAACCCAGTATAAGCACTCGAAAGAACCTAAAAAGAAATGAACAGGACTGTGGTCCCATCATAATTGTGAGCATGGAAAGGCTATATTTTTCAATTGCAAACATTTCAAATCCCATAAAAATCTGAAATCCCACACACTTCTGGTCCCACGCATTTTCGATGAGGAATACCCAACCCATAGAGCTTTTACTGCAACATCTTGCTAATTGGAGGAACGGTTGTGTGTGTGTGAAAACGTGAAGCAAACGACCTAGCCATTCTCCTAGTCGCTTCTAAGTTGCATGATCCGGAAGGGACCCAGTACAAGATTGAAATTGTTATGATGAGACAGAATTTGGCTTAGGACAGGACTTCTGGCAGGAGGCTATTTTTAGAATAGGCTGCCCCACATACCTGACCCGAGACCTGCCAGAAGCAGGTCCAAAATAGACCTGTGTGCATCTCTTTAGAGAAACAACAAGCATCCACCTTCCCAGCAGGCGATCAGAGTCTTCTCATAAAGAGCCACTCGCATTCGCCAGGGGCCAGTGAGTTTTGAGGTGCTGCGGCAGAGCACCAAGTCTCGGCAGCACCCGGAAAACTTAACTCTCCTTGAACTTCCCTTCCCAGAACACTCCAAGGCAGCCTGTTCCAAAAGGACTGGGCAAACCAGAATGCTCAAAAAAGGGATCTTGATTCAGTTTGTCATCCCCGGTGGAAGGCGAGTGGCTGAGTTGCAGCAGCATCGGAATCTACTGCCTGTCAGATTCCTTTTCTTGATTTCTTTTCTATGCCCAGAATATGGGAAGGGGATGGGTTCTAATGCATGAATTTGTGTATGGGCCAGAGTCCTGAATGGTACAGCGTGGCACCATAGTTCCTCATGCAGAACAATGCTAAAGCTGGCCATTCAGCAGTCCAAGACACTGCAAGCTGCTTGGCCACCATTTCCAGCACTTCACAGGCGCAAACCAGGAGACCAATGGCCGAGCAATACCAAAGTGGCCAAAGTTGTTAAGAAGGAAGGATGCACAAGCTAGGAGAGGCAGTTGCAGTTTTTTGCCTAAGAACCCTGGGAAGGGCAAGATCTTGCCTATCTCCTCTTCTCCCTACTGCTGAGTTAACAAAATGCAAACTAGTTTTTCAAACTGAACTTGGTTTGCATCTGTCAAGGTGGCTTCGCTCTCCCTGCCGCATTTAAGGTAGTTTCTTTGCACTGATGCATGGGCTTTATGGTGCTGTGAGGGGATGATGGGGCCAGGAGAGAAGCAATCTGTTGGGAATGAGGGGATGTTATTGTGGCAAACAGATGTGGATGCAAGGTCACAAAGACACCAAGAGGAATGACAAAATGGGAAGGAGAAGGAAAAGTCTGAGAAAAGAGTTGTTTTCGATAACTGGCAAACAGAATTCTAGTGCGTGCTAATTTGAAATATTACCACCTATAAGGTACTGCAACTCTAGTAGTTCTTTGGACTTGGCAATTGCTACGATGTGCTGATGTTTCTTTGCTGTTTTTAACATTTTTTAATGTGTATTTACTGTTGGAAGCCGCCTTGGGTCCCAATTCTGGGAGAAAGGTGGCCTAGAAATACAATCAATCCATCCATCCTGTTCTGAACCCTGAAAGCCTGTTTATATGGGCAGCCAGAAAACCAAGAATAAAGTGGAAAATATTAACAGACAGGAAGGAAAGAGGTGGCTGTAGTATTCCAGATTTGAGACTTTATTTCCTGGCAAATGGCATGACTTGGATTAAGGACTGGATAGAGTTGAGAGATGAGAGAATCTTAAAATTAGAAGGACCAGACTTGAGATTTGGGTGGCATGGATACCTTTGGTATCAAAAGATAAAAGCGGATAAAGATTTCCTTAACCATTACCTAAGAAACTGGGGCATTTTAAAAACAGCTGAAAAAGTGGGACGGCAGAGGATTCATCAGGACTGCCACTTACAAATTGGGACAGCTGGAGGATAAGCATTTCACCCCCTTCATGCATGTACACTTACCGCGCCGGATTTGAGCTCGTCCCCATTTTCCTCCTCTGATTCTAGTGCAACAGGTAAGGATTTCTGAGGCGGGGAGGAGGTCAAGTCCCACCTCAAGAGCCGGGGCTCCCCTTTCTCCCCAAACCTCAGACTGTCTAGTTTCTGCACGGTCGGTTCGGCGGAAGAGGCGGGCCGGAAGTTTTCCTTGTTTTGGGATTTGGACCTCAGTCTTTGAACCCCATAGCTCCGCTCTTCCCCGTGGTAGTCCTCAGCCAGGCTCCTGCTGGGCCCCACTTTGCTATAATGTCTTTTTTGGGCGTGCATCTCTTGCATATAAGAATCCATCCTCACCAGAGGCTTCATCTCCATCTCGTAGTTGCTCAGCTTCTCCTCGTCCAGCTCCAGCAGTTTGTTGCCCCCCGACCCGTGGTGATGGGGACGGTGGTGAGTCCATGAGACCGTGGACGGGGGGTCTGCCCACCGCTCCCGCTGCTTGTGGTTCGAGGAGGCCGCCAGGTGCTTGTGCCCACCGCTTCGACCCCGGTAGTCTTCGGAGGGGCCGGATTGGCCACTGCTGCCACGCAGGGCCCCTCCCCTCACGCCGTGGGCCCCGCCCTCCTTGTCTTCAGCCCAGCTGTTGGGCCTCATATAGTCCCTCCCGCGGCCTTCCAGCAACATCTGGATCTCCCCGCCCCTCTCCTCGTCCATACAAAGCTGCCTGGCGAAATGGGCGCTCTTGTTTCGACAGGAGGGACCCAGAGGTGGCGTGGAGGAGGGACTGGCGGGGAAGCTCTGCAGGGGACTGTCGTCAGGAGTGAGGTCGGAAGGGGTGGTTCCTTTCCTGTACAGCTCTGGGCTTTCTTGCTGGAGTGGCGTCCCCGTTGAAAGGACCTCGATATCGTCGCTGGAATTTTGGCGCTTCGGCCTCTGACACTCCAGCCCTGGAGAGAGAGAGAGAGAGAGATGGTGGGGAAGGGAAGCAAGCAAATGCAACAAGAGAATAAACTAGCAACATGGAAAGGTCCTTAGGAACAATCCTCCATATTTGGATAAAAAAAAAAAAATAAGCAAACTGCAGGAAACTTCCTTTTCTGGACTATGGAATTCCCCAACCAGTGAGTGAGAAACTCAGGCCCACTCATTGGTTTGCATAATTCATTCACACATTCATGTTTCCAGGTACTCAGCATAGGACACTTGGTAACCTGGGGCTTTATCACACAAGGCAGGTGCCAACAGCATTCTACTAGACCATCAGTTGGTGGCCTTCATTTGTGGTATAAATGGATGCATATGAGATAAAAAGGGTTTTTCAGAGCCATTGGTGAGAAAGTGAGGGTTCAATGTCAGCCCCCCTGTCTCCTCTAATACTGAATCCCATAAGCATTTGCAGTTGTCCCTCCACATTTGCACATTTCACTTTATTTGTGAATTATTTGACCCTGCCTCCACTGCTGCCCAATGCAATTTTTATAGGGACTTCCATGTCTTGCCTCGTGTTTGCAGTCTCTCTGCAAGCCTCGCAAGACTGAGGGAGACTGCAGGAGACTACATACATGAAGTGAAGCCTGTAAGTTCCTATTAAGAATGGTGTAGGAGAGCAGTGGAGGTGGGAACAAGTCCCACCAGCTGCCTGCTTCCACCCTGTAAAGGAATTCTATCACCTGGAAGGCAGAACTGGGCAGCTGGGGTGTTCCCCATTTGGATTCAAATGTATTGTGTACTGTATGTTTGGACTCATGGGGGATTGAACCTGCAGGTCGTACTTTCAGTGTCTGTGTTAAATCTGGTTTGAGGGGCCTAGAGATACTCACAGTTTAGCACAGGTGCCCAGTGGAGGGACAACTGCACATCATATCTGTAGTAAGCATTTATCTGCAGTAAACATTTATGGTTCTGAATCTTAAAGGCAAAAACACATTCTTCTGTGTCTTTTGATGCCCTGTGTTTCGACTGAGACACATAATAGCGCACACAGGGGTGCATAATTTTAGTAGCATTTGGAAAATGAATTTATATGCTGGGCACACACAGCACAAGCAAATTGTGGGAAAGTTCCCTTTTTGGACTACCGAATTCCACAATCAGTGAGCAAAAAACTAAGTTCCACTCACTGGTTCACACAAAACCACACACATTCAGGACACTTTGAGGGGAGGGGGAAAAAAAAGACTGACAAAGCAGGACACACAGATCAATAAACTATAACATCATTGTTTTCTTTGGCTGAAATGGGTCAAGTCATCACTATTTTTTTTTTAATTAGTGAGTCTGACAGTAAAACCTTGAGGATTGTTGAGGAAGGAATCTGACTGTCTGACAGTTGGAAGAAACTGGAGCAGTGAGCGGTGGGAAGGGGTCGAGTTATTTTTTGCATACCGGGACAGGGAAACTTTTGCAGGAGTGGGCAGGTGGGAGGGGGGTGGAAGGGGAATGAATGTGGCTGGTTACCAAGGCAATGGAAGACTGCAAGGGAGGAAGCAGTTGCATCAGCTGAGTGGGCAACTGGGAAGAGAGAGAGGGGAAAGTGGTGAGAGGTTTGGAGGAAATGGGCATGGAGGTGTTAGAATCCTAGAGCTGCAAGGCACCCCCTAGGGCCATCTAGTCCAACCCCCTCCTGCCATGCAAGAAGACACTAGCAAAGCATTGCCAACATATGGCCATCCATCCTCTGTTCAAAGGAGATTTGACCACACTCCCAGGCAGCAGCATATTCCATTCTCAAATTGCTCTTACCATCAGGAAGTTCTCCCTAATGTTCAGATTGAATCTCTTTTCCTGTAGTTTGAAGCCATTGCTCCATGTCCTCGTCTCTGGAGCAGCAGGAAACAAGCTTGCCCCATCGTCCCTATCACATCCCTTAAAATATTTAAACATGGTTATCATGTCACCTCTTCACCTTCTATTTAAAGGGATGTCATATGGAAGATGAAGCAAGCTTGTTTTCTGCTGCTCCAGAAACTAGGACATGGAGCAATAGCTCTAAGAGAAGGTCACCTTCTTGGAGTCAGTGTACTGTAGTGGACTTGGACTTCAGGAGACCAAGGTTCAAATCCCTGCTTAGCCCCAAAAACCCACTGGACAGCCTTGAGCAAGTCACACTCTCTCAGCCTTAGAGGAAGGAAATGGCAAAACCTCCTCTGAACAAAATCTAGAGAGCCAGTGTGGGGCTCTGGGAGACTAGACTTAGAGTACGCACTTAGCAATAGAAGTGATCATGGGCAAGTCACACTCTCTCAGCCTAAAAGAAAAGCAACAACAAACCTACTTGGACTAAGTCTGGCCAACTAAGCCCTGTGATAGAGTTGCCATGAGTCAGAGGGTAGGTGACTTGAAAGCATCACATCACAACAGCAGCAGCAACAACAGGGACAGCAGAATTAAATGAAGAGACATTTTTCGAGGTCAGGAAATGGCCTCACCCACTGGCTGCTGTTGGCACACACTGACTATGTCATGGCTTTCAGCCTAAATTGTAAAAGGAGGTATCCAAGGTGCTGAACCAATTTGGGAGCATCAGGTTCAGCGCTCTGGACAGCGCCTGCAGATTTCAGACAAACCCATTTAAAGTTCAGAGCACAGCACAGGGGATATACTTACGCACATAGTTGAATTTCATATTGAGATGACTCAGGTTCCCTGTCAAGTTCTGTGCACTGAATACACTAAGGAAAATATGCAGAACGGGAGTGGGAAAATGTAATGTTCCAGATATTGTTGCACTGCAGCCTCTAGCATCCCTCATCTGCTTAGGGGCTGATGGTACTTGCAGTCCAGCAACATTTGGAGGGCTGACTTTGCTCATCTCTGACTTAGAGTATCAGTAGTTCCTGGCCCTTGGGTCCTCCAAATCTCAAGGGGGAATAAGAAACAGGAAAATGAGGCCAAACTAGGAGGTAACACTCCCACATCTGGACAACCTTCTTTTTCAGACCCGCCACATTTTTTAAAAAACGGAATCAGAGAAGCAACTTCCCTGTTCAGCACTATGATGGAGAGGAAGAGAGGCAGCCAGGGTGAGCCAGGGTGAGAATAACTCACTGACATTGGCGTGACCAGGGTTGGTATCTGAGAACTTTGGTTGTGTTAAAGGAAGACCAAGATCTTGGAAGATGAAGATGCTTGCAAGTTGTGGACGTGAGGGAGGGAAAACTCAGTCTCAAGGACTCAAAAGGAGATGGGGACAGCAATCCTGGCTCAACAGCTGAGCAGGAGTGCCAAGGAGAGATTGATCTTTGTTACAGAATCTCTCACAGAGGACGGCTTGCTCCATTCCACGGCAGGGACATGCCTTCCTTTGCCACTTGGGCATGGCTCAGAAAGGGGATGAAGTCATTCTTGGGCCTGGCAGTCTCTCTCTCTCTCTCTCTCTCTCTCTCTCTCTGTGTGTGTGTGTGTGTGTGTGTGTGTATGTCTTGCACTGACCATTTTCCCTGTGCTGGAAGGAAGGCGAGAACTCTTTGGCAGTGATCCGGGCAATCCGAGCTTCCTCTTGGGCCTTCTGCGCTGCAGTCACAGCCGCGTCGGCCTTCGCCCGGGAGTGGGATGTCCTGCGAGAGATCAGAAGACAAAAAGGGGGGCAGAGGTTTAGTTCACTGTGTTTTCCTAGCTTTTGTTCCAGGATTTGCACACAATGCGCCACCCGTTTGGCTGGGCTCTCTGACTCCAGCAGCAAGGAGGGCTCAGTGGTGAGCCGAATTCAGCATAGCACAGAAATCACTTGGCTCATATGAATCACGTCTCGACGGCAAGGCAGTCCAGTAAAGAATGTACCAGCTTAATACGGACACATGAAGGATCACAGAATCATAGAAACGCAGAGTTGGAAGAGACCACAATGGCCATTGACTCCAACCCTCTGCCACAAATACTCAAAGCACCCCAAGCAAACGGCCATCCAGCCTCTGCTTAAAAACCTCCGAAGACGGTGACTCCACCACACTCCATTGAGGCAGCAGATTCCATTGTCAAACAGCTCTGACTGTCAGGAAGTTCTTCCTGATGTTTAGGTGAAATCTCTTTTACTGTCGTTTGAATCCATTGCTCCACGTCTTAGGTTCTGGAGCAGCAGAAAACAAGCTTGCTCCATCTTCAACATGACATCCCTTCAAATATTTAAACAGGGCTATCATGTCCCCTCTTCACCTTCTCTTCTGCAGATTAAACCTACCCAGCTCCCTAAGCCTCTCCTTATAGGACTTCATGGCTTCCAGACCCTTCACCATTTTGGTCACCCTCCTCTGGACATGCTCCATCTTGTCAATATAAAGCAGCCAGTTTCCATTTTCTCTTAGTGTTGACACATTTTCTTAACCCTTTGCGCAGCATCCTGTTGGTGATCTACATCCATGTAAGTCTGGCTTACACGCACGTATGTCTATTTTTGGACGTAGCACAGAGGGCTATGCTGTAGCCCTTTGCATCTTGTTAAAAACCTCCTGCCTTCTTGTAGGTGTCAAACCCTGGAAGGGGCTGTTGCTGCTGTTGCTTACCAGTTGGAAGGAGAGTGAAGGGAAAGCGTACCCAATTTAGACAAAGAAGATGTGGTTCGTCTTGGCTCTGAGGGGAAGGGACAGTGCACCCTACCTGTGAGTGCACCCCCATTTCTCTCCCCACCCTGAGCTGAGACCAGATGCTTCTCCACTATTGTGATTTAATAGCACTATTGCTGCTTCAGATTTTTACTGCAAGCAGAGCAAGGCAGTGCAGCTTCCACAGCTTGACCAGAAAACAGCATAGTTTTCCAGGAACATCTCAGCTTTTGGCACACAAACTGAAAACTGTGCAGCTTTCCTCGCAGAGAGGAAATTGTGCAACGTTCAAAGCAGCAAAAGCTGAATATCTTTGCCTGCTGTGTAAAATTTGGTTTACACCGCATTCCAAATGGCAAAAGCAGTGCATAGAAAGACTGCAAGAATAGTTTCTTACAGTAAAAAGCTGCACAGTTTTTCAAACACCAGTACAGTTCCTAAAACTCCTGTACAGTTTTCAAGAATTGTGCCATTTATGTTGTTCCAGGAACAAAACAAGTTCCCAAAAGTCGTGGGAGTTTTCAACATGCCATTTTGATTCCTGCACAAGGTTTTTGTTTTTGTTTTTTTAGTTTTATTAAACAAATATTAATGTGAGAGATGAGTCTTTTAGTAAAGGGTTGTGATATGTTTTAGTTTTAGCCTACTTTGAATTAGCTTTGTTCAGTAATAGTCCTAGTTATACCCATGTAATTTTTGTCTTTTTGTGGTTTGTTTCTTTCCTTCTGTTCTTTCATTTTTTATCTCTCATTTTCTTTTTCTGTGATTACAAACTGCTTTGCTTCTGTCTTCTGCTAAAACTAATCAACAGCAAGTCTCAAAAGAAAAAAAAGTGTGGCATGCTATGTTTTAATCTTGAACATTTTCAATTCAGCTTCAAAAGTATTTTAACCAGTTTTTCACCATATACTCTTGATACAACTGTTGATTGTTGCTGTTGTTGTTTTTTAATTCTTGCAATATAATATTTTAAGTAAACTTTAAACTATTGTAAGCTTCCTGGGTTCCAGTGCATGAGAAAGGAGAGAGAATTAAATAATAAACTTATCTTCAGAGGAAGGAGTGTGGAAAGTGTGGATTTTCTGAGTACTTTAGCATTGGATTTTGCCATTTCTCATCTTGCACAGGAATATTTAGCATTGGATTTTGCCATTTCTCATCTTGCACAGATTACCTATGTAATCTATCATTCTATAGATACAGCCTCCCAAAACTAGCTGCTGACAGGAAGTCCAACAGGGCAGGATGGGTGAAACAGCACCTCCTGGCTACACTCATGTTCCCTTGCCACTGTTTTCCAGAAACACACTGCTTTTGGACCACAAAGGGGGATGGATGGATGGATAAATAGATCAGATAGATAGATAGATAGATAGATAGATAGATAGATAGATAGATAGATAGCATGGCTAGTAGTAACCAATAGTCCCAGATGGCTCCATGAACATTTTCCCAGCTCTGCACATTTTTCGTCTGCTTTATGGGAATCCCGTGCAACCATAACACCCGGGAAATGGAGACGGAGGGTGCAATCTCATACGCAGCATTCTCACCGCCGAGTGTAAGCAGACCAAATAAATGCAAATAATCCATTTAATGCTCTTAAACGATGCTTGCTGCAGGAAAAAAAAATCACTTAACGGTTGTCCGCATTTGTAGAGGCACTCCATAGAGCGTGTTCATTAATTCTCCCTAATTCTCCTGTAAATTGCTTGCTTTTATTTGCCTCGCGATGCAGGTTCCCTAAGATGACACATAACACACCGCCTAATCAGTGTCACCTACTTTGTGTGCCCAAGGAAGCCAACTTTTAAAAAGCCAACAACTCATTGACTGATTGATTAAAATATTTCTACTCCAACTCTCTGATGTGAGATCTCAGGGCAGCATACAGTTAAAACGTATAAACAGTTTAAAACAATTCCAGACTAAAACAACAGAATGATTTAAATAAGAGGAAAGCATATTAAACAAAAGCATCAGGCCCCATTCACACCAGAGAATAATAGTGCTATCATTCCACTTCAACGGCCACGGTTCTGTTCTGTGGCATGCTGGGACTGGTAGTTTAAGGAGAGACATTTATAATTCTCAGCCAGAGAGCTCTAAAGCCTCATCAAATTACAAACCCCAGGATTCCAGAGGATGCAGCCATGACAGTTAAATTGGAATCATAGTGCTATGCTTTTGTAGTGTGGAATGGCCCCAGGTTAAAACAGCAGAAGAGGTTCAAACTGCTAAAGCCATGTGGGTGTACACTTTGAAAAGCAATATGATTAGACCCAATAAAAGGCTATGTTTTAACTTGGTGTCCCTCCAACAGGAGAGCATTTCATAAATGGGGTGCCAATCAGCAAAGGCCCTCTCCTATCTTCCTGCATGATGCATTGTTCCCTTTAGCAGGACAAAGAAAAGGATCCCCCCAGCAGATCCTATAGGGAGAGGTGCTCCTTCAACTATCAAGGTCCTAAGCTGTTTCAGTCTTTGAATGTCATCACGCCAGTGCCTTGTCTTCAGGTAGCTGAATGCAGAGTTCCTCTCCTACTACATTCCACAAAGAAGAGTGGCATCATATTGTGGGAAAGTCGCTAGCATGCACGAGAGGGGCATACTGCAGAAGAAAATGCAAATACGTTGGGACCACTGCCAGTCGGATGGAGAGAGGAATCCCTGCCCAATACAGAATTGTGCAGTCAGACAATTCCCGATCGTGAGCTTGTCCAGAGGGAAAATGCTCAAAGCACTATGCCACACTGGCTCTCTGATGGAAGATACACATTCTCATATCTGAAAACATCAGAGAAGAAATGACAGGGAAGATTTTCTACTAGGCTTTAGAGGAACTCTCCAATGTGCTGAACCCTAATTCCCATGCAGGTTCAGCACCTTGGAAAGCTTCCTTAAAATCCAGAGTGGATTTAGTGCATTTCCAACATGGAAGAAGCATCCAGCTGCCCTGTGATTTCTGGAAAACTACATAATCAGCAAAGCTGAATGATGCATCCACCACTGGGCTGCACTATGTCAGGCTAGAGTTGCAGGATGTGTTTGGCTGTTCTCCCACCTGTCAGTCCTTGCTCCATAAAACAAGCAGGTAGAAAACTAATCTTTCAGGAAGAGGACTAGGGTAGAGCCTTCCTTTTTAGTTTTCTACATGCAGGGGTTTTTTTTATAGGTGGGAAAATGTTCAGAACTATGTGCTCCCCTGCACTCTGAAATGGTACAACCCACGAGAGCTTGTACCATGTGATTTCCCCACATGTGCAGATCAGCTTCCTCTTTCAAGGGAATCTAATGAGGACTTTTAAACCCCACGACTCCCCCGAGGGGCTTCTCCAAAGCCAGAGCAACATTTCAACCATGAAAGCAAGCACTCCATATACACGTTCTCTGCTGCTCATTTGCTTCTGCTGATGATCTTTCACGATGAGGGTTTCATATAATATATGCCTGTGGGATAACGTATAATGAACTGCGACTGAGATGACTCTGTAGCCGTGGGAGATCCTCTCCTTCCCATATGTAAGCTGTAGCGCTAAAGGTAACCTATTGTACAGATTGGGTTGCGTTACTAAGCCAACATGAGATTCTAGGTTGAAGTAGCTGGAATGACGGTTTCCTGGGGCTCAGACAGTGGCACAGCTCTGGCTAGCTAGGCAAGCAGCTATCCACAAAGGCTGGCACACGCGTCCCTGCCAAAATAAGCATTCTTTAAGCTTCCAGCATGGTTTAGTGGTTGGAGCATTGGACTACAACCCTGGAGACCAAGGTTTCATTCCCTGCTCAGCCATGGAAACCCAGTGGATGACCTTTGGCAAGTCACACACTCTCAGCCCCAGATAGGGCCACCTTAGGGTCACCATAAGTTGGAAATGACTTGAAGGCACATAACAACAAGGCTCCCAGTAATCATAGAGTCTTAGAGATGGAAGGAGAATCAAGGGCCATCTAGTCCAACCCTTGCCATGCAGGAGTACACAACCACAGTGTTCCTGAAAGATGCCCACCCAACTTCTGTTTAAAGACCTCCACCACCTTCTGAGGCAGTCTATGCCAACTTTGGACAGTTCTTTCAGTAATGTAACATTTAGGCAGGTTCTCTTTTCTTGCCATTTTGAACCCACTGGTTCATATTCTAATCTCTGGAGCAGCAGAAAACAAGCTTGCTCCATTTTCTACATGATATCTCTTCAGGTGTTTAAAAACAACTGTCACATCACCCCAGTCTTCTCTGAACACACTCAGCTCCCTAAGTCGCTCCTTTTAAGACTTGGTTTCCAGATCTTTGATCATCTTGATCAATAGGAAAAACTATCAAAAACTCTTACTTTGATATACGCATCCCATTAGGAGCAAAAGCTGCCCTGGGCAGTCAATTATTTCAGAGGAAAGCAGTGGAAACAGCTTTCTCCTTACTGACAAGGCAGAACCCACCCTGATCCTATCTCAGACAACTATGCAAAAGTCCTGCCTTATTTTGAGAAGGAGAACTGTTTTGTTTTATGTCCTTCCTAATTCTTCATTGGAGCAACTCTCTCTTGTCCCATGCAAGTAAGTCTGTGGCCAAAATCCTACACTGGTGCATAGCTCTTCATGTGCAATTTGTTGTACTCCTACCACACGGCAGCTGTTGATTCCTCTGCTGCTGTGACTTACTGATGCGGGGACAATTCAGGTCATGATGAAGCATCTCGTTTGAGAGACTGTAACTTGCCCAAGCAGGGGTTTCCTCGGCTGAGCAGAGATTCAGACCTCAGTGTCCTAAAGCCCTCGGCCAATACTCAAACCACTGTACTATGTTGGCTCCCCAGAGGGCTCTAGTGCCTTACAACACTGCAACACAACATGTACAACACAAGGGTTGCACAGCACACTCATAGATTCCTAGAGTTGGAAGAGAACCCAAGAGCAATCCAGTCCAACCCTATTCTGCCATGCAAAAAAATGCTACCAAAGCCCTCCCTTTGACAGACGGCTATCCAACCTTTGTAAAAACTGCAAAGCTTAAGATTCCACAAGGTAAAGCCATGCAAGTTGAAACAGAATCACGCTGCTACAGCTGCATAGTGTGAAAAGCCACAAGGTTGTGAGTTCAATCCTGCCGGGCTCCAAGGTTGACTCAGCCTTCCATCCTTCTGCAGGTCGGTAAAATGAGTACCCAGCTTGTTGGGGGCATGTATAGAAATATGTATAGAAATACATGCTATTTATAAGTTGTTCGCCGCCTCGATCCATATGGAGAGGCGGGATACAAATAAATAATAATGATAATGATATTAACGATGATGATGATGATGACGACGACCGACGACGACGACGACGACGATGATGATGATGATGATGATGATGAAAAGGCCCTGAGACAGTGGCCACTAGCAAATCTTGTGGCTGACAGTTCCACAGGTGAAGAACTGGTTCCCTTTTTCTATCCTGAAACTCCCACCAAATTATCTTCCGTATATTCCGTCCCTGATACATACATGCTTTCAGTTTTATTTAGGTTGAAACTGGCCTTCACGTTCTAGAAATGTGAGGTTTGTAGATTATTTTTGTCTCTCTTTGTGTGAGTCTGTGCTTATAATTCTTTCATTCGTACAGCTGTCTTTGACCACTGACAGAAAAATAAAGTAGAACACTCGCTGGTTGGGATTCATGACAGCGAGAAGGGTTTAGAAGCTGTTTTAAATATATAATGTAGACATGTTGTGGGGCGCTGGGACAACAGAAGCAATCAACCATCTAATCTTATTTTAAAACATCACGCAACAGAGACAGCCTGTCTTCCAGATTTACCTTCTTATTAGAAAGCTGGAGGCTTTTATAGACCGAAAGCCAAGGATCCCAGAGGACTGCTGGAAACCATTTTAAGAGGCCGGATGGAATGGATTGCTTTCTACTGCAGGGGTGGAGAATAGGTGGGCTCCAAAGATGGCACGGAAATAAGACCACCACCAGTCCTAGACAGCTTAGCCATTGGTGGGATGATGGGAGTAGCAGTCCAGGAACGTTTTGGGGCCACGTTTTCCTTACACTGAACCACACCACTCTCCAAAGGTGCTGGACTACAGCTCCCACAATCCCCTAATGAGCATACTGGCTGGGGTATTCCAAGGCATTTCTAAAGTAAAAGTTGTCAGCTGTAGGTCCAGATGGATACCCAGTCTTTGCTTTTGGACACCCAGTGAAGGTGTGCAAACACAACTTAATGAATTGTGGTGCCCAGAACTGGACACAATATTCCAGGTAGGGTCTGACCGAAGCGGAATAGAGCGGGACTATTATTTCCCTTGACCTAGACACTCTACTCCTACCGTGCAGCCTAAAATCACATTGGCTTTTTTAGCTGCCACATCACACTGTTGACACCTTTTCAGTTTGTGGTTTACTAATATTCCTAATAAGGGCGAATAATTCACAACGAACTTGTTAACAGCTGCCTCCTAACTATTAACACTACATGTAATGAATCTCTACTGTCCCTTAGTGATATTTTGAAAACTGGCAACACAATTCTCCTCTTCAAAATGCATCCAGCAGCTTGGATACCTCCTTTAAAGTTCACACTAACACCTGGAATGGACTCACTTCCGCACTGACAGGGAAAGCAACAGCCACAACTGGAGTTCTCAGGGTGCAATTCCTCTCCACAGGCTGAGATGTGGAATTAGAATCCTTCCTGGAGAAAGAGAATTACTGTGCCTAAATACTCTAAAGGTACCAGCTGTTGTCTCATCTTGGAAGCTAAACAGTATCAGCCCTGGTTAGTATTTGGATGGGAAACTACCAACAAATACTAAGTGTTGTAGGCTGTATTTCACAGAAAGGAACTGGCAATCCACCGTTAGGTATTCCTTGCTTACGAAAACCTTATGAAATTCACGGGGCTGCCATAAGTTGACAGGCAACCTGAAGGCACATGCATGAACACACAGCTGCCAGTCAGAAGCCAGAAGCTCTCATTTGGACAGGGCTGTTTGCTGTCCTCAAAGGATGGCTGCAGTCCAGCATCTCTTCAGCCTCACGTAGGCATTCCCACGTGAAGATATGCTGTGCCAGCACTATGCAACCCTCAGGTAGAATAGCAACATTTCACAATGCATGTCACTGACTGGGTGTGTTGTGCAATGTGCAATGGGCAACCACAATTACCAGTGTTGCAGTATGCACAGCTCCATTTCCAGCAGAATACGTCTGTTGTGCTATGGCAAAAAACCTCACCCTGAATTCACAGCATAACTTACACAAGCTTATGTTGCTAACAGGATGCCACATCACACTGCCGGCTCATCGTACTGCTTGCATAGGGAAATGTATGCATGTGTCACTCATCCACAGTGTGCTCATCCTATTTGGAAAATTGAGTTCAGCACCCTGGACAGCTCTTTAAAAACAGACAAAAACCTGGAGCAACTTCACCATCCCATCAACATGGGATTTGTTATTTGTAATGCATTGGCCAAGATCCAACATCATCTCAACACAGCCTAAATAGCTACCGGGGGAGTTATGTTGCGTTGGTACCATGCAATCCATACACTGAATGCCACTATGCCACAACATAGGAGAATGTACATAGATGTTGCATGCAATCTACAACGCACAATGCACATTGGCAAAGTAGTCTGGGTGCATTGTCAAGGATCTGCAACAGTGCCACATGCAGAACTTGGCTCCTGCCACCATCAGTGGGATATGTTCATCCCACACAATCCAAAAAAGTCACTCTGTGTGTGTAGCACAATTTAGGCCTGTGTATGTCACTCATAAAATCCGAGGCCATTTCCACACTACATTGTCATAGTGATATTATTCCACTTTCAGCATCCTGTGGAATTCTGGGGTTTGTAAGTTTACTGAGGCCAAAGATGGCCCTCTCTAAACTACAGACCCCAGGATTCCATAGGATGTTGAAAGTGAAATAATATCACTATGACAATCTAGTGCGGAAATGGCTCTAGCCATGATTTGGAAACTGTTTGCAAGAGCAAAACAAGACCACCCCTTTGGAAGCATCTATCTGCGATGCCAAGTGATTGCCATGGCAATCAGGTCCCATTGCCTTTGGGATGGAAAAGGCAACAGGTGTGGGAGAGCTTTCTAGTGCCAAAATCATCTGTTTTATTTTATTTTTTTCCTGGAGATCTCTCCTGGAAATGAAGCAACAAACAGTAAAGGGGCTGGGAGAGGTGGGTGGGGTGAGAGAGGAGCAAAATCCAGAAGTGACATTTTAATATCAGGGGAATATTTCCAAATTTAAACTTACACTGTTCAGATTGCAAGATGTAAGAAATCTGGATGTATAAAGCAGCCCCTGGCTGGATCAGGAGTAGTGAAATGAGTCAGTCCACCAAAGGGAGCAGAAAGTAAGAGAACAGTGTTAGATGCTGGCTATCAGGTCAGCAGGCCACCAAACCCACTCTGAGTTTCCATCAGAGTTGCTCTCGGTCAGCCTCACTCTCCACATCTGTAAAATGGGGACAACCACACTCACCTACTTCAACAAGTTATAAAGCAGAGGTAGGCGAAATGCAAGACACAAGCTGCATGTGGCCCGGAGGCCCCACCGGGGTAAAGCAATTAAAGTATTTAAAAATCATTTATAAAAAAGTTTTTTTGCCCCCAAATCTTGACAGTCTTGAACTATTCCTTATTATAATATACACATAAAAGTTTGGTCTTGTAATACAACGAAAACAATACAAAATAATAATAAAATTATTGTGTCATTTGGATTCTTCTTGCTCAAGAAGTCCTTAAATGGTTTCTGGTCTTTCTAGAAATGTTTAATTGGTATGATTTTCTTTAAAGGAGCGGTCTATACTTTGCTGTTGCTATTATTCTCATGTGCCTTTAGGTCAACCCTGGGTTAGGGCAACCCTATTTTAGGGTCTTTTTGGTGAGACTTTCTTCCAAACTGGTTTGCCATTGCCTTCCTCTTAGTAGGACTAGCCCAAACTCCTTCAGTGGGTTTCCACGGCCAAGTGGGGATTGGAAACCTCCGCTTCTGGAGTCTTTCGAGAAACGCACACCTTTGGTGTTTGGTTGCAGACCACATCCACAGGAAATAATGCAATAAACAGAGCTTGGTTTGGGAAAGAGTCGGATTAGCTGATCCTACTGTAGCTGTGTGTGCCTGCCCACAACAGCCACAGTAAACAGCAGCTGTCTCTAGAATCGCTTAAACTGACCATGTGTGGAGAGCAAAACAGAGAGAAAAGGGGAGAGCAGATAGCCTGCCTCACCAGCTACTCACAGCACGTTGAAGGAAGGCACAGAAATCTGTAAATTTCGGCAATCGTAAGACAAGTAGAGGTTGGTGAGAAAAAGAACGCTCCAACCACTACGTCTTTGGTGCAGATCTTATTGCGGAGGGGAACCGGAAATCTCTTTTCAATTTTGGACTACAACCTGGAGCAGATTCACTGGCCCACTGACATAGAAGCCATCCTTGAAAGAGAGGGGGGCATGCTGACCTCCCCAAGGAGGGGCAGGCATCCTGCACTAAGCCTGCTAATGGAGGGAAGGCACAGTGTTTCTCCCCTCAGCCATCAACCCAGCTGAGGATCAATATCTCTGGCAAGACACTGGGGAGAGTGGGGCAGGGGTATCTTTTCCTGCCTTGGGCCAGCGGCAACCCCCTCTCCTGCTCTCTCAGGTTCTGTCTGGAAGCAATTGATTGGCAAAATAGCTTGATCTTCTCCAGGCGCTGGCTGGAGGCTGTGAGCAGGGACTGAATTATTAATCACCACTGCAGACTCCCTGGCTTCTCTCTCTCTCTCTTTCTCTCTGTGCAGCTTCTAAGCAGGAGCCCATTCAAGGAGAGGGGCAAAGCGGCACCGGGGGAAGGAGCACTCCTGATTTCCACCTGGCTGCAAAAGATCATGCTAGCTGGTCGCCTTGGGTGGAAAGGATGCCAGCTTTCAGCTTGGCAGGAGAAGCATTTAGTACCAGTGTCTTCTGGGGGTGAGGTTGGCCTGGCCCTGAGTCTCCAGTTTTTGTGGCTCCAGTTGGGAAACGAGCATGCACACCCTCCAGTTTTGGTGAGATCAGCTCCAGGGGAGAGGAGAGGGCTGTACAAAACTCTCCAGCTTAGCTAGGAAAGCAGCACCTTGCTATGATTTACAAGGCTTTGATTGATTTGCTGCTGCAGCATGCAAACATTCTCCAAAGGTCTGATGTGTTTACTTAGCTAGCTTCCACCTTCCTTTTTGGTCATTTTCATGCCAGGGCTCACCTTCTGCTCTGCTCGGCTTGCGTCCACCTTCTGGCTAGAACTTTGTAGGCTACCTCAAGGGCTGTTACAGAGCAGAGAGGGCAGGCCTCTTCTCTGATGCCCTAGAGCGCGGACTGGCTCTGGTCAAATCCAGTGGTTCTTAAGCTGGGGTCCATAGATCCCTGGGGGTCTGTGGGGTCTTCACACAGTCCGTGAAGCCTGGCTGCTAGATACCCGCAACAGCAGCACTAACAGGGGGGTGCAAGTGCTGAAACTGCTCTCTTTTTTGCAAAGTGTCAATGGCACTTTGTTGTTGTGTGCCTTCAAGTCATTTCTGAGTTATGGCAACCTTAAGGTGAACCTATCACAGGTTTTTTGGGGGGCAAGATTTGGGGTTTGCCTTTGCCTTCCTCCGAGGCTGAGTGAATGTGACTTGAGGTCACCCAGTGTCTGAGTGGAGATTTGAATTCTAGTCTCTCTAAGCCTTTAATAAATAAATAAACAAATAAATTTTCGAATATTTAAACAGATATTTGAATACTTAAATCTAAATTTATGTCCCTTGAATTAAGTCTTCTTCTACACCCTCTGCAGCAAATTATGTTTACAAGGGGTCTCTGGTAAAGAAAAGGTTAAGAACATCCTGTTTTAATTTAAAGCTGATTTTGATTGAAGATTAGAAAGAACTTCTTGACAGACACAGAAGTTTGGTGATGGAACCAATTGCCTAGAGAAGTCAAAGGGTTTCCTTCTCCAGATTTCTTCAAAAGAGGCTGGACAGCTACCACTATCCCATAGTTATTGCTTCAGTTCAGACTTCAGTTGGAATTCCATGTTCATTTCTGGGCACCACAGTTCAGGAAGGATAGCTACAAGCTGGAATATGTCCAGCAAAGGGCAACCAAGATGAGAAAAGGTTGGCAAACCAAGCCTTGAGAGGACTGACTTAGGGAGCTGGGTATGTTTAGCTTGGAGAAGAGAAAGACTGAGAGGTAATACAATAGCCACCTTTAAACATCAAAAGGGATGTTGTATAAAAGATTGTGTGAGCTTGTTTTCTGCAGCTCCAGAGACTAAGGCACAAACCAACGGATTCAAATGGCAAGAAAAGAGATTCCGCCTAAATATTCATAATGCCTTCTTTACCGCAAGAAGTGTTCAGAGGGCAGTGGACGTCTTTCGAGGTCTTTAAAAAACAGAGGTTGGAAGGTCATCTCTCAGGAGTGCGGCAGCGCTGGATTCTTGCATGACAACTGGTAGTTTCTTGGCCCGGAAGTCCCTTCCAACACTAAGATTCCATAATTCTCTGGCTCTATAAAGTCTTGCCTTGACAGTTTTCATTCTGGGAAGATTAGCTAGGAGTGACATGAACTTCGGAGTCCTGTGTGTTCTTTGTCACCAAGCTTCAGCACTATCCTCTCCACAGATACATATCACATAATCCTCAACATTTGTCAGATCAAAGTTGTCATTCTGCTTTACATGAGCAAACGGTAGTTCATCGGACGGAAGCAGCCGGAAAAAGGCATGTACAAGCTGCTCCCGTGCAGCCATTGCAGAACAAAAAGAGGATTCAAACATTTTGCTCCCAACTCTGGCTCCTTCAGACATGCACATGGTGCTGTTCTTTCATGGGTTTGTACTATCACAGAATGCACAGAGGAACAACTCACAAAATCTTAGATGCTGACAAAAAGCCTTCATGAATGAACAGTAGTAGAACTTGTGGAAGTTAACCGTCTTTTGGATTGACAACTCCCAGGCTAAGATCCGACCATACAGTTTTGCATATGCCCCATGCAGTTGTCACGCCCCGGGAGGGTGGCAGCCCCTTACCAGTGGGGAGAATAGGGAAGGAGAAGTGGTTTATACCATTAAGTAGCAGCTGGACTCAGCTCAGGAGAAGAGAAACACAAGAGTGTCCACAGATGGAGCGTAACCTCCTTTTCCTCCCCCCAGAGCCCAGACCAGCAGCATCTTCCTAGTCTGAATTGCCTCCCCATTCCCTCCCTTTCCCACCAGTAAGAAGCAGACGCACCAGTCCATTCTAGCTAATGGAGGAGAGCTTTTGGGATGGAGTTCAAGGGCAAGAGGATAGTTCTCTGACTTTGCCCAACTGTGGACAGCCAACACTTAAGCACGTGCATGTTACCAATGGGATATTTGCCTCCTGGCTGAGGAAGCCTAGGAGACAGAATCCAAAACGAGAGAAACTTTTCCAAGGTCCAAAATACCATTGTTGCATAATACATGAGGGCCAGAGACCTGGATCTGTAAAATGTGGAAGTCAGGAAATGTAGACGTCAAAAGCAAAACGGCAACAGTGGGCCATTTTTTATTTTTGTTATTTGCCCATCAGGTGCTCATAGCCCTAATAAGACTATTCTCATCTATATTTATGCACTCCGTCCCCTTTTCCTCATCAGGCCCCTATCTGCAGAGACGAACTGCAATCGGTGATTTATGGCAGCAGTAATAGAATGTCAGAACTTGGGAGTGAACTATTAGCTGGGGCAATTAACTGCTCGGTGGAGGTTTTCCAAATTACCTGCTCTTCATCACAGATAAGTTTGGCTCCCCTGTTAACTCTCTGCTCTTCCATGCCCTGTCCCCGAAAGAAGCGTTTTTTGGCTGGATCCCTAATGAAGAAAACAGGAGCAGCTCATACGACCTCTGGCATGATGCAATTTAGGAGGAAAACACCTGCTCCAGACAATCTTGTGCAACCAGACAGAAAGCAAGTGCTATGAATTGCAAACAGCACAGAGGTACTTTTCAGGTACCGGTTGACTCACTACTCTTGGCTTAATAGATATTTGTTGCAGGAGACTGTATGGAAGAGTGTCACTGCTGCATGCCAAGCAGTTCAGCTTTTAGATGTCTCTCATTTTAAGAGCTGTCTTGAAAACCATCACAACCTTTTATGCAAGGAAACCCTCTTGGGCAGTGCCACGGTCCCATGTTGGGGTTTCGAAGTACAGACTGCGACATACAAGGGTTAGCTGCTGACAGTGCTACACAGCCTTTATATTGAATGGCCACATTGTGTGAGCAAAAGCACCACCAAATATGCATCCAAATGCACAACAAAAGTGCATCCACATACATGATAGCACTGGATACACAACTCTCAATCTGCAAGGTTGAATTGAATACAGGTGTTTGGCACCAGACCAAAACATCCAGTAATTTCTGGACTCTGGGAGACTTGAATCTCAGAGACTTGGAAGAAGATAAACTTCCTCTGAATAAAATCTGAAGGGCCAGTCTGTTTTGAGTGTTGGACACAGATTCTGACAGACCAGAGTTCAAATCCTCTCTGCTCAGCCATGAAAAGCCACTGGGTGACCTTGGGCAAGACACATTCTCTGCGCCAAAGAGGAAAGCAACAGCAAACCTCTCCTGGATAAATCTCAACAAGAAAATCATAGAGTTGGAAGAGAGCACAAGGGTCAGCTAATCCAACCCCATTCTGCCATGCAGGAAGACACAATCAAAGCCCTCCTGACAAATGGCCATCCGGCCTCTCTTTAAAACCCTCCAAAGAAGGAGACTCCACCATACTCCCAGGCAGCAGCAGATTCCATGGTTGAGCTCCTCTTACCATCAGGAAGTTCTTCCTAATGTTTATATGAAATATCTTTTCCTGTAGTTTGAAGCCATTGCTCCATGTCCTAGTCTCTGGAGCAGCAGGAAACAAGCTTGCTCCATCCTCCAGACGACATCCCTTCGAATAGTTTAACATAGTTATCATGTCCCCTTCTTAACCTTCTCTTTTCCAGGCTAAACACCCCCAGCTCCCTGAGCCTCTCCTCCCAGGGCTTCATGGTTTCCAGACCTTCTACCATTTTGGTTGCTTCTCTTGTGTTTGATTAAAATCCAGAGTACGTCCACTGCCCTACTGACATGGAAGCCAACAGCTACCACTGGAAAAGTGGCTTTTGCAGTACAGTTCGCATAATCCCTATGGCAGTTGTATTTCAAAAGTAACTTTCTCAAGCTATGGTTTAAAGGTTGGGAGATTGTGAACTTCTGGTACAGGGCGAGCTATCAGTGACAAGTTACCCGTCCCCCACCTCAGACCTGCAAGCAGCATCTTGTTCCATTCACAGAACAATGCAAATTAGGGTACAGCTGAATTCCCTTCCTAATCTACATCAGCCTGTCAGCTCTTTTCTTTTCTCCACAGCCTATTTTCATCCCTTTCTCATTCACAAATGAGTTCAGGTCAAATAAATATTTAATCTTCCCATCTTAGGAATTTTAAAATATCAGTGGTACATTTTTGAGTCACAATGGAGAGAAAAAAAAGAGAAAAAGAAAGAAAGAAAGAAAGAAAGAAGGAAAAAGCAAGCAAGGAAAAAAGGAAGATGAGAAATAAAAATCTGAAGTCTTGAAGTAGAAAAGGTGACACAACTTGCTTGGACCTGAGAGATTTTTTTTCAGACATTTTTGTGGAGCTCACATGGGTTCAGGCTGTTACAGCCAAGCATAACATGCATAATTAAATTCCTAGGGTTATCCCTAGCTCACACTTCTTTGGAGGTAGGATGCTTACAACAGAGCTTGAGAAAGTTACTTTTTTAGATTACAGCTTCCAGAATCCCCCCATGCTGGCGGTGGTGATTCTGGAAGTTGTCATCCAAAACAAGTAACTTTCCCAAGCTCTGGTTTAGGAATAACCCTACCACAAACAGCAAATGCACAGATATATTCAGTCTGAAATGCATGCATCCGTGCACAGGTACAATTTCTTTGGGAGAGTTAGCCTGGAATAGCAATTTGACCCCATAGACCAGGGTTTACGCTCTTGCTTGGCCATGGAAACCCACTGGGTCACCTTGGGCATGTCACACACTCTCAGCCCCAGAAAACCTCATGATAGGTTTGCCTGGCATCACCCTATGAAGGCCTACAATAACATTTTCCTTTTCTGCTAAAGAAACAATTGCACATCATGGTTAATGTGAGAGTGAGGTGATTTGAGAAGCACTATAACACATCTATTCATTGCCTAGATGCAATTTCAGTAGCCCTCACCATCTTCCAGTCTTGGGTAGTGAAACTGAATAAATACAAAGCCCTTCTTTTAAAGGAGAGGAAGACACATCTTAAGCCCACCATGTCCACCTTGAGATTTTAACTGTTTTCTCAATATGATAGGCCAGAATCAATGGTTGCTGACTATGTAGTAAGGTCGCCATTCTGCCATGCCAGACCTGTGTGTCAAATATATCTATGCCTGTTATTTACAGATTGCAACTTAAATTAACATCTGGAGAGGGAGTTGCATCTCCAGCCATCTGTCACCTCTAATGGAATGATAGCAAGGGCATCAGGAGAATGACAGATTAAGACAGGAAAGAAAATTAATAATAATAATAATAATAATAATAATAATAATAATAATAATAATAATAATAAGGAAGTGTCTTAAGTGCAGAAAACCAAGGCAGTAAATTTACATTTGCAGTTGAAATTACTTTTTTTAAAAAATAAAAAATCTGCATCCTCCCCATGGTTTTTTTAAACCAAATATCAGATGCTAACTTGCAGGGGATACGATAATGCCCTGCCTACACTTCTACGAATTCCCTGGTTGTTTTCCTTTGGATCATTCATTTTTGGGTCAACAACTTTTTCTGCACCTGTTGAAGCTCCTACACAGCAAGGCTGGCCCACCACATTGAGTACTTCTGTAGAAATATTTACCCACCTACCTATCCACCTATGGGTGCCCGTGGCTTCCATATCAGAGGGCAGTAAATCAGTCTGAATTTTAAAGGAGCTCTCTAAGAGGAATTGCTAAGGAATGCCAGGTGTTGTAGATTGTATTTCAGGAAAAGGCAATGGCAAAACCACCTCTGAGTATTCCTTGCTTAAGAAAACCCTATGAAATTGCCATAAGTTGACAGGCAACTTATAGATCCATACACACAGAGGCCATTTCTGCACTAGATTGTTATAGCACTACTACTCCACTTTCAACATCTTATGGAAACCTGGGGTTTGCAGTTTAGGGAGGGACATTTAGAATTCTCAGCCAGAGACGTCTTTGGCCTCAGGAAACTACAAACCCCAGAATTCCACAGGAGGTTGAAAGCGGAATAATAGCACTACAACAGTATAGTGCGGAAATGGCCAGAGATGAATCCAAGGCTCCAAGTCCTGGTCCTTAAAATGGTTTCAGCACCTTGGAGAGGTCCTTGAAAGCCCTCCAAGGGCAGAATTTGAGCAAGCTGCTTGATTTATTTGAAAAGGGTTACTTCGCAGAAGTGACATCCCTGCCTCTGTCTCAGTGGCTGCTATATCTGCTCCAGGTTATGGTCTAAACTTTCAATGAGATCCAAACAGCTAAAGGAAGTATCCTCTCTATGGGTCTAAGTAACTGAGGATGTCTGCCTGTCTTTCCCCATGAACTGTGCACATCCACCTGCTTACATGAGAGCCAGTGGAGTATAGTGACTTAAGCACTGACTCTGGAGGTCAGGGTTCGATTCCTCGCTCGGCCATGGAAATCCACTAGGTGACCATGGACACGGCACATACTCTCAGCCCCCAGAAAACCCCATGATAGGCTCACCAGAAATCACAAACAACTTGAAGGCACACAGCAAGAACCTCTGTTGACATATCTGTGTTCCTAAGCAATCCAGGATGTGTGTTTGCCAGTATTTCCTCTCTCCGTCACCTAAAGAATTGAGAATGTCTTTCTCTCTACCTCTCTGGCTATCCATCTTTCTATCTCTGAATGCACCTAAGCAATTGAGGATGTCTGTCTGTCTTGCCTATCTATCTGTGCATCATAGCAACTGGCTCTGTCTGTCTGTCTGTCTCTTTATCTATCTATCATCTAAGGAAATAAAATTATCTCTCTCTCTCTTTCTCTCTCTCTCTCTCTCTATATATATATATCTACCTACCTATCTACCCAGCTACCTATCAATCAATCAATCGATCAATCAATCATCTAAGGAACTGGTTGACTTTCTATCTGCAATTGATGTCTGTCTACCTGCCTGCCTGCCCACCTCTCTATGTATCTACCTATGAATGAACCTGAGCATGTCTGTCTGTCTGTCTGTCTATCTACCTAGTTAGCTTTCAGCCTAAGCCATTTGCAATGCCTGCCTGTCTAGTTAGCTGAGCAACCGAGGCCATCCAGGGTCAAGTTCAAGCTTCCAGGGCAATCTTTGGTTGAATCCAGGAGTCACATCACATTGGCCTCAAGCAAGCCTGTCATGAAATCTCCCCCTGCTGCAAAGGAAAATCCCATTCTAATAACCCAGCAACCGCAGGGGTCCAAGTTCAATGGTGTGGAAGCTGGCCGGATTATTCTCAGTTTCACCAGACTTTGGAAGCATCCTTCCTTCCTTCCTTCCTTGGCCTCTCAAGCCACTGAGCCGGAGAAAATTGCCGCATCATTGCTACAGATGCTCAGGTGGGCTTTCGTGGGAGCAAAGTGGCGGGGGGGGGGGATGCTATTTTCCTGGTACTCTTCCTAGCCTAGAATCTAGATTCTGCCGGCATTGTCACTCACTCTCTGTCCCAGAAACCAGCCTCGTCTCCTCAAAAGACACACATGCACACCACACAACCTGTCCTTCCCATTTTAAGTGCCGGTCCACGGGCAAGATCATTGCCGTTGCCATGACAACCACCAGGCTCTTTCCTGATTAGAACTTCAGGTCCCGTCACCAAAAAAAAAAAAAAGAGTCTGTTTTCTAATCTCACTTCAGACTTGCTCTCCTTCAGGCACAGCCCAACTATCGCCACATCCTTCACATCCCCCCCACTGCAAAATCTGTCATGGGAGAGCACCCCCCAAAATAAAAGGCACATATCATGCAGACCCACACGTATAAACTTGAGCACCTTACAGTACCTACCCTCAAGGCTTCCCTTTCTTTTCTAATTAAGCTTAATGATTCCTATAGGACTTCTCAGTGTGCAGAGGACAAGATACCATATTTACCGGCATATAAGACACACCTGTGTATAAGATGCACCCCATTCATAAATTGGCAAATGCTATTTGCTGGCATATAACACACATTGGTGTACAAAATGCACCCCGTTTTCAAACAGTATTTTTCGGGGGGGGGAGTGAGTCTTATATGCCAGCAAATACAGAATTTCTTCTGTTGTTGAACAAGAAGGGTTGGCGCTTCCACTGTGGTCAAGTTCTTGGATCAGGGATATGTAGTGTGAATTTCTAACTCTATGAAGTATCTCTTCCATCACCCCCACCCCAAAAGCCTACCTTTTAATTGCTGCTGTTTTGTCCCCCCACGCCAAAAAAATTGCCCTTCCTCTCAAAACTGCAAGTCCCAGGATTCCATAGGATCTTGCCATGGCAGTCAAAGTGGAAGAAGAGCACTTTAACAGTGTAGTGTGACAGAGCCCGTTGTCAAGAAAAGAAGAATTTTTCTCAAGCTCTGGCCGTTTCCGCACTAGACTGTTATCGTACTATTATTCCACTTTCAACATCTTATGGAATCTTGGAGTTTGCGGGATTCCATAGGATGTTGAAAGTGGAATAATAGCACTATAACAGTCTAGTGCGGAAAGACTAAGACAAACAAGCTTGACCAGTTTTGCAGACCCCTCTCCATCCATTGGGTCGCATCTCCCTGGGGTGTGTCCCCTTCCTGACCCTGGAAGGGCAGCTGAGCAGCATCCCGATGAGCCGGTCCTTTGTTTAGTCACAATCTTAGACAGATAATCTCAGAGATCCCTGTGCATTAAATCTCCTTGAAGCTGGCTGAGCTGCGTCTAAAGCCAAAAGCCTTTAATTTCCCAGATTACGAAAAGAATCCAGGGCTCGTTCCTTTTGGAACTGTGCAAAGGCCCTTTCCGAGGG
This sequence comes from Ctenosaura bakeri, assembly GCA_948474755.1. Taxonomy (NCBI): domain Eukaryota; kingdom Metazoa; phylum Chordata; class Lepidosauria; order Squamata; family Iguanidae; genus Ctenosaura; species Ctenosaura bakeri. Next base: position 214,939 of record CAOLHI010000692.1, read on the forward strand.
CAGGAGACCGGGCGGGATGTTTTCATGCTATGCTAGAAGCAGAACCAGCATGATATTGACTACGATTCTGGAGACCCAGGTTTGAATCCCCACTTGGCCATGGAAACCCATGGGGTGGCTTTGGACAAGTCACACTTAGAGGAAGACAATCACAAATCTTGTCTGAATAAATCTTGCCAAGAAAACATGACTTGAAGGCACACAACAACGACGTTAGAAGTGTACGGGATCTTGAGCTGGGGGTTATAGTCCTCCCAGAAAGTAACTTCCAAACTCTGTCCAGACTACGCTACCCAGAGGGAAGCCTTGTGCGAAACAAAACTACAAAAGAAACTAAGCAAGACCAAGTCCATTCTGATGTTGTACCGAGGAATATCACACTGAAACCAACAATCCAAGAGCTTTGTGTGTTTCTTTGTGTGGCTGCCCATCACAGTTTTGTTCCTGCTGTGTGCCTTCAAGTCATTTCTGGCTTATGGTGACCGAAAGGCAACCCTGGGGGCTGAGAGTGCGTGACCCACCCAAGGTCACCCAGTTGGTCTCCATGGCCAAGTGGGGAATGAAACCCTGGCCTCCAGAGTCAAGCTCCAAAGCTCAAACCATTACACCATGCTGGCTCTTGTCTGTCACATTAGATGATTTTGTTTTTTAATTTTAGAACAAATCCAACGTATATTATACCATAATTATTACACTGTGATAGCTACATAAAATAATATCTAATGTTGCAATACGGTATAATGATGTGTTGTCTTTTTTGATTTTTAACTAGACTGTTCTATTTGTTTCTCTATGTAGCCCTTGAAGAAAGCTATTGAAATATATACCTGGCCAAAATGTCTGGGGCTTGTTCTAAAATATATAAAAAAAATAAAAATAAAAATAAAAATCATCCACTGAGCATTTGGAGATGTATCACCCTTTTTTTCCTTGGATCTTGTTGGGTGCCCCCCAGTATTTGCCTCTTCCACCTGTCACATTAGGAAGCCCACTTTCTCCTATTATAAAACACTGACCTTATTTTCTGCCCCCCAACACTGGGAAGTATGGAGATAGACAGGGCAGACCCTGCCAAAGTCCACCTAGACTGAGAGGTGGCCTTGACTGATCCTCAGGAGTCTTGGAGGGGGGCACTAAAAAGGGGTCGAGGGCCACATGCACCCACAGGCAATATTCTCCCCATCCCCCCTCCGATTTAGAAGGAGGACCGGCTGCTGGAGGCAGGCAAAATCTGCCCCTCATTTGGCTACGGAATTGTGTAAGAGCAAGAAAGAACATTTCAGGCTCTGCCTCTTCCAAAGCACAGCCCTAGCTTTCCACCTACTCCTATTTAACTTGTCACCAAGCCACCCCCAGCCCCCATAGGGAAGGCAGGAAGGAGAGAGAGTGTAGCAAAAAACCCAGAAATACAAGCACTGTTGCCAAGATGCCTGAAAACAGGAGAGCACTGGGAGTAGGAGGTGAGCGCTTCTTTTCTTCTCTAAACTGCAGAGAAAGCAGCTTTGCTGTCTCTCCTCTTTGCATAGTAAAAGCAGCAGAAGAGGAGGAGGAGGAGGAGGGGGAGCTATTTCATACTCCAGGCCCTCTGCAAAAAGGCAGCACTGGAATAAAACACTCTGCAACCCCAGATCCTTGCTTATCTGGATATGTCAATTCAGGGGTGTAGCTACAAGGGAGAGAGGAGGCAACAACAAGTTCCTTACCCCACCCAAAATTAGAATTTGGCTCCCATCAAGTGATTTATTTTTCCCCCTTCCGTCCCCAAACTTTAGCACTGCAATCACAAAAAACTTCAGTTGGGTGTTTACAAATACAGTCAGCCCTCTACATTCTCTAAGGGTAAGGGTGTAGGACCCCCATAAAAGCGGGGAAACTGTGAATATCAAATGTGTGTGTGTGGTTTGGAGAAGGGGGCATTGAGAGCGAGTTTGTGGTGCTGAGAAATTGGGCTGCAATCTGTCCTGAGCTGGCCAAAAGCTGCTGGTAGAGGAGGACCAGAGTGGGTTTTTTAAAGGGCTGCGTGGCCTGATTGGACTGCCGAGAAGGAAGGTTCCCTTGGAAAGAAGCACTTGAGGTGGGCAGAGAGGAGTGGGAGAAACTAGCAAACAGTCAACTCCATAAAAGTTGGGGAGTAAAGGAAAACTTCATGAGCAAGGCAGAATTCTTATTTAAGGGGCTTAATACCTTCACCACCACTCCATAGCTACCCCAGGTCCATGCTGGCCAATTTGCCCCTGATTTCACTCATCTGTACCAAAATGGCTGATCTATGTTTTCCTCAGGGGCTTTTCAAGCACCCCAATTAATCCCTTCCAGGTTATGCAACTGCCTTATTAAAGAATGCGTCCTCACTATAGTACACAGTTATGATCATCTGGATAAGTTTTTTAAATTAAATTAAGGGCTGTGTCCATGTAAACTTCAGTCTTTAGGAATTACAGACCTTTAAAAAACTGGATTGCTTTGCACACATCTGTTTATTGTGAAGTTCCCTAAGTAGCCATCACAGGCATGCTTACTCAGGAGTAATCCTCCTTAGATTCTATGGGAACTTGTGACTAAACATGAACTAGCCTGGACTTTTAGCAAAGATGGTTGTAACCCCTTCCCTCCCTACTTGTATCATTCTTCCTGTATTTGGCAAATTCCAGTGAAGTTGGCAAAATGAAAGGCTACTGCGCACAAAAAATAGCCACCATTACATATTACTCTAACAAAACAGCACCTTTACCTTGGGAGCATCATACCTAAGCAGAGAACTGAACCCAAGTTTTCCAAAAAAAACCTACTGCTGTACCTTCAGAAAAGGCAAGATTTTTAGTTTCTGTATCAACAATATAAATGCCTTCTGACCTCTTTCATTTGGTCAATCAGGGAGAAGGGCATCAGGGCTTGTATGCAAAAAGATGAAGCTTGGTCTCTCTTTATCTCCCCCCCCACACACACACATTTTTGGAAAGGTTACCTTTTTTTGGACAAGTGCTTCCAGCAAGCCTCAGCTAGCATGGCCATTGGCTGTATTGACTGAAGGTTTGCAAGAGTTAATGTCTCCAAGAACTTTTTTGTAGCTCCCACAGGGGTTAATGCAGAGTTCAGATCTCAGATGTTTTGGCCTTTGACTCCCAGCAGCCCTAGCCAGCATAGCCAATAGTGAGGAAAGCTGGGAGATGCAGTACAGCAATTCCTCAAGACCTGTATGATTCCCTCCTCTGCTCCAGATGAAGGCCATGGGTGGAGAGCGTAGACCTTCCACCATTGCATGTTTTCTGCCATATCCATCCATCCCTAAGAAATCCTTGATCCTAACTGATTGTTTCTATAGTATACACTCCAAATAGATGTGACAAACAATTAAAGGAATATAAATACAAAAATATCTTGGCTATAAGCCTGAACTCTCCCTAGAAGCCAAGATGACTAAACTGAGTCTGTCGCACTTTGGCCATATCATAAGAAGACATGACTCACTAGGAAAGACAACCGTGCTTGGTAAGGTAGAAGGTAGTAGAAAAGAGGAAGATCCCACTGCAGACGGATAGACTCAGTCAAGGAAGACATGTCCCTGAATCTGCAGGATCTGAGCAGGGTTTGTGACTCCATAGGGTTGCCATTGGTCAAAGTTGACTGAATGGCAGTTAAGAACGACAACAGACACAAAGCAATGGCTTGAGTCTCTTCCCTTCACCTCAAAGGGAGGTACCTCTTGTAGCTTAGCAACAGTAGTGTGTACTTATTGTGACATGCTAAACACATGTGCACACACCAAATAATCACATCAAATAGGTGTGGCAAATGTCAACTTTTTTGCAATTTAACCTCTAATCTTTCGGCCTGATCCTTGGCTGTCAAGATCTCTACCCAACTCATCTGGCAACCTTGCCTTTTATCTCGCCTGAAAATGCCACCCAGCCTCTGTCAGACACTGATTAGAATGGTAGAATGATACACTCAAGGCATGGCATAAGGTAGGCAATTTGACCTGCAGTCTCTCTCTCTCTTGCTAGATTGAGAGAGAACCGGTCAAGAGAGTGGGAGCTAAGGACAAAGAAGAGAAAGAAGAGAAGGGCATGGCCAGATTCAGTAGTTTAGCCTGGCTCCAGGAAGGAGAGATTAAATTCCTCTCTTCCACTGATTCTGCCCATCTCCTCTTTCTCTCTCTCTCTCTCTCTCACACACACACCACCGCCTTCCTTCTTGGAAAAACGGTTCCGTGCCAAGAGTGAATCACCGGCATCTTCTCCTTCTCCTTCTTCCTGTCTCGCTTCCCTGCCGTGCTGATTCTGCCGACTTCCATCTGGCCCTCTTGTTATTGTGTGTGCGCTTTTCAAACCCACCTTAGAAGACTGTGGGGACAGGATGTGCAGCTCCGAACTGTTCCCTTTTCAGCCACACCTGCCCTGGCTGCGCTTCTGTCACCTGCCTTCCCAGAACAACCACACGTACCCAGCAGGTAGCAGAGGCTCCTGGGCTCCCACCTCAGTCAGCCCATTCATCTGTTTCCAGATCTCAAGGGAAGTTATTTTTCTGTTGCTAATGGAGCTGAACTTTTATGACCCATCTATTACTGCCCTTCGTCCCTGCTCCCCACATGGCCTCTCCCTGCACTGAAATCCCTCCAGAACAACTGAATTACAACAGAAACAACACCTGAGACAAAACATACACCTGTGACTCTACCGTTGTCACCTTCCTTCTCCCTATGATTTTCTTGAACGTCTTTTGCCTGATGAAGAAGCCAGTGGAACTTTAAAAGCTTGCATGATGTATTTTGCACATTTTAGTTGGCCAATAATAGTGGATATTGCTGGATTTTTCTGCATGGCAAACATGGCTGCCCCTTAATATGAATCCATTTCTGGTTTCAGAAAGATTTAAAAGAGCTCCCCAATGTCCTGAGCCTATTTGGAGAGTCCCTTTGAAGCAATGGTGGGCAAATTGCAGCCTGTGGGCCACATGAAGCCCGCAGACCCCACTTTCATAGCCTCTGAAGCACTTTACCAGTCTCCCCAGGACTGCCATGATTTTCATGCACTTTTTGTCCCCAAACCACACAGTAATCCCCACACTCATAAACCTGTAACCTTGCTGCCATGGCTGCCATTTTGGGTGACTGGAAATGAAATGCATCACTTCCAATCATCTCATGAGTTGTGATTTCTTTTTAGGGGATGGGTTGTTTGAGACTCCACACTCACTCCCAAATAGCAAGAAATAGTCCTGCAAAGAGGGTCCCCCAACTTCATGGGTGGGTTTTTCTGGGGCCAAATCAATCTTTTTTGCTAAAAAAAATTTGGACATGTGTGTGCATGCCCGCCAAGGCTGAGAGGGGATTGAGTGGGCATCCCAAGGATACTCCCCCGCTTTCAGGCCACACAATTCTTGCCTTGCTCCAAATCCAATTTCCAATGCCATCTAAAGTCAACCTGCTGAATCAATCGCTTAACACCTCTGTAAACCCCACTGATTCAATGGGTGTACTCTCACTGGGGAATTAGCAGCTGATTTAGACCTCAGTATCTTTCACTGTGTTGTTCCAATGCCTCTTCTAAATAAATCCTGGGCACTTGGTTAGTTTCTTCATTCGTTCGCTCATTTTAGAAATTCCAGAATCCAACAGCTAGACTGAACCAACTGAAACCTGTAGCTAAATGCAGCTTGGGGTTGTTTCTTTTTTGGACTACAATTCCCTATATCTTTCGGCCACCCAGGCCATGTTGCCTGGGGATCTTGGGAGCTGTAGTCCAAAAAAAGGAAGATTCCCAGGCTCTGCTCAGTAGATATACCAGAAGGATGAGTGTAACAACTAACAGTAGTTGGATAGAGAGGCTTGGCTGCTCAAATCTCGGGGCCTACCCAGCACTTGCAGATTCCACCTCGCGATGCCGCTTTTACCCTGTGCCATTCATACAGCCTTGGATGGCCCCAAGGTAAGAAGCACAGCTGGCTCACACCATGAATGAGTCAGAGGAGAAGCCCACGTTATCCGGCCTGCTAGCTACACGGCCTGATAGAGAGGAGGCAAGGCGAGGAACGCTGATCCTAATCGCATCTGACGGCGGCCCGTTATCATCTGACCCTTGTCAGGAAGGAGGAGGCAAAGGAGGAGGACGTGCAAGGCAAGGGGAGGGAAAGCACCAGAGAACAGGCTCTCCTGTGCTCGGCCTCTCTTGCCACACGCACATGAGTCCTGCCTTTGCAAGCAGACGGAAGAGGAGCATGGATTTGTGCGCCCGTGTACAAATTTATTTCCCTCGCGCTCCTGAAGGCAGGATAAGAATTGATCTGCATTTCTGAGGCTCTGATTCCAGAAACTGTTGGAAGAAGCTGGCTGGGACTTACGTTATCACCTAAACACAAGAAAGAAGCTCACGCGAGCTCCCAACCGTTAGGTGGGTGGCCGGAGGCCAGGCCTGCCAGGAGAAAAACCACACCAGGACTCCTGTACCTTTAACAGTTGTGCGGAAGAGGAAATCTTCGCTGCTGGAGTTTGCGTGACAAATAAGACCAGCTGAAATTGTGCAATTATTAAAGGTACAGGACCCCTGTCCCAGTTTTCAGCTGGCAAGCCTACTAGCCACTTCTGTGTCAGGGTGCAGTGAATCCACTCCAGGGTTTATCCCAGACTTGAAAGGATTTGTCCGGGGTGCTGAATCTGTCTGGGAGGAATAGAGATCAGCACCTTGTATGGTTCCTTATAGCATGGAAAGTAAGCATGGATTCTGATTTCTATGTATAGTTGTGAAAGCCAGACAGTGAAGAAAGCTGATAGGAAGAGAATTGGTTCATTTGAGATGGTGCTGGAAGAGAGTTCTATGGCTACTATAAACTGCCAAAAGACAAATTTATATCCTTAACATTATCCTCAATTGTACAGATATTAATTGAGGCCAACCAAGTATCCAAAGAGTAATATATAACTTTATGTTATCTACATATAAATATGAGATATGAGGTTTACAGCAAGAATGGAATAGAGAATTGGAACTATCCAGTTCTGACAGCCATCAATTTTAGCATCTATAAATGGTATGGCTATAGATCTCTTACATCAAAAATGGCTCTTTTGGGTATATTGGACACCACAATGTCTATTCAAGAAAGGGCTTTCTAAATCAGAAAAGTGTTGGAGACATAAGAAACGCTTCCTTAATGCATATGTTTTGGAGTTGTCCCATCATAGCTACATTTTGAGAGGAAGTAAATTTGGTTTTGGAAAATTCTTTGATACTCAGGGATGTGCATGTTCTTTTGAATTATCCACCTGTTTCTTGAAATTAATAAATGGTCAAGAGAAGTGGGTTTTATTTTATTTTTTGGTGACTGCTAAAAGATTAATACTTCATTACGAGAAAGATAATTTTTCTCTACATGTGATCCAGTGGACAGGAGACCTAACAACACTTGCAATGTTCGAAGGAATGATTTCCAGATGAAATTTACAAATGGACTTAGAAGTTTTCATATAACTGTTTCATATAACTGTTTTCAGCTGGGAAAAAAAGGGGGAGGTGCCAGGTCCTGGGGGGATGAGGTGAGTGCCACGGGCCACACTCCGCGGCCAAGGTATGGTCCATGGACCACAAGATTCTCACCTCTGGTGTAGGTCATAAACTGGAGGTGGAGGAAGGAGAGGAGGAAAGTTAGGAGAAGGAGGATTAGAATGGAGCTGGAGCAATCTCATGCCTGCCTTCATTCTCATTCACAAACTAAGGAGGCCCCTGAATTATGAATAGACACCATTTTCACTCCCAGCCAACAGCGGCATCCACCCCATTTTGCTGCTTGTGCTAATGGGCCCTCTCGCTACTCTATTTAAAATAGGTCAGAGCAGGACAGCTGGTTCGGCTGCTGCTTTTCCTTAAAGATGAATTTTCATGCTTGGGTGCCGCCTTGGAATTCCGTTTATCCCTGACCTGGTTCACCTTAGATATGTCTGGGTTCCTTCCTCACCTATGACTCCAGATGGATCCTGGCCAAAGTTGAAGCAAAACGAACTCTTTGTCCACCACTAGCTGGAAAACCATCTCTCCACTGGTGGTTGTTCTGTTGTGCTTTCTAGCTGACTCCAACTTATGGCAACCCTGTCCTAGGGTTTTCATGGTAAGATTTCTTCAGAGGGTGTTTGCCATTGCTGTCCTCTGAGGCTGAGAGAGTGTGATATCCAGCCTCTGTTTAAAAACCTCCAAAGAATCAGGACATTAAGTATTACTAGGTCAAAACATGGTGGGCTGACTGGAAGAATAAAATCATCTTTTTCAACACTCTGAGAGTTTGATTCTTCTTTATATCCCCACGTTAAGACAGGAGCCATGCAACTTCTGGTTGTTGTTGGAATGCAAGTCCCAGCAGCCCTAGCAAAGGTGAGGAATGCTGTGAGTTGCAGTTCAGCAGCACCTAGAGAGACACAAGATTCCCACCCTTGGACTAATCAGTCATTTGCTACGTTGGTACAAAAACCCAATACATATATATACACTACGTGAGCAGCAGAATTCCTCTGTACATTGGAATTTGCTGGAATTTCTTGTTGGAATTCTACCATATGCATTTGCTAGCCAATTCACACAAAAACTAAACCTCCTCCTATCCTGACTTTAGCAGATTTGGGTTGTTTACAGGAGCATACTTTGAGCAAGTTTTTTTTTTTAAATGAAACAATCAATTAAGCCCAAAATGAAAGCCTTTTTAAAACCTGGTACTATGGAACACCTCCTTCCTAAACTGTCCCAAGTTCCCACTGTAACCAGCCAAAGGTTGTTTTCTCTCCACCCTCCTCCATCTGCAAGAGGGCTGAACTCAGCCACTGAGCATATGCGGGTTACAGAGCATGTGTGCTGAGCTACCACACCATGGATGCTGAACGCTCTGTCAAACGGCTGTGATGGCTAGAAGGCGGGCAGGCCGTGCTCTGAGCAATCAGGTAGAAAGCTGATCGAAAAACACGTTACTTGCATTTTTGGTGTTGCTGTGGTCGCACCTGCTCCTGCACAGTGTGCATCGCTTAAGTGTCTCTCCATTCCTCCCCCCAGAACCCACTCCTGTTCTCTCCTTTTTCTACTGATAAAGACATAAAGGACCAGCAAGAAGCTTTTGACAATAGCAAAAGAGGCTCGCCACACCAGAGGCGGTTTCTCCATCCCCTCCCCGCCCCATGAGACTTAAAAGAAAAACAAAACAGGCCTCCATTCTGAGCCAAGCTGTTCTCTCGCTTTTTTCTCCTTCACTACATCTATTCAAGAGGAGCGGATGAAAAGGGATGGGAAGAAATTGCATGAGGCCTTCGTGGTTCCATTCCTCTGCACTCCTCAGGTCTCCATTTCCACCTCGATTAACGGCACTTTGGAGAGTCTTTCTGTGTCCCCAAGAGCAGAGCAGAATCCTGTAGTAGTCACTAGTTGCTCCTTTGGTGCAGCAAATCCAGTCCAAGTTTTACTGCAGGTTTTAAAGGAGCTATCCAAAGTGCTGAACTTTAGGCCCAAAAGACATTCAGCACCTTGGATAGCGCCCCTGCTCTAAAGCCCAGGGTGGATGTACCATCCCATTGACATGGGTATCACCAGCAGCCACTGGGATCCCATGGTTATTATCCTTATGTTCAGATCCTAGTTAGTCTTCAGAGTATCCACTAACAATACATGGGGAAACCCATGGCTATCAGGCCTGGATTGGGGGAAAAACACCCTTCTCTACCATCCTGACTGTCCTTGGCACAAACTAAGTCTCAAAGTTTCCAGCATTTTCACCATGAATTCCTTAGACTGAAAATGAGACAGGGAATAGCCCTTTCTTGGACTATACCTCCCAGAATCCCCCAGCCAACATGGGAAAGGTCCAGAGCAAGGAAAGGTCCTTTTTTGGACCAAAACTCCTAGAACCCTTCATTCAGCATGGGAAAGGTCTAGTTGCAGCCCCTGAAACCCCCTCATCCCCACTTCACGAAACAAATCTCTAGACTTTCATTGGCCTCCAAAGAGAGCTATAAAGCAGTTTCCATGCAGCAAAGTTTTGAGGAAGTTCTTTTTGTGGGTAACATTTACCAGAATCCCCTAGCCATCAATGTTTTGGGAGCTGTCCTCCACAAAAGTATGTTCTCAAGAAGTGCTGTGTGGTGACAACATGACTGTGGGCCATAATCCAGCTCTCTCATTTGCCTCTTGCTCTTGTCAACTTTGACACTCTGACCCCACCCCCTACCCCCCAAATTAAGGAAGTTTCTTACATCTCCCTTGAAAGAGGGGTGCTTCCAGCTACATCCTGCAGCCTTTCTCCAGCCCGTGACACCAGGGCTTTGAGTTCACAAGGAGTGGAGAATGCCACCTTCTGAGTCACTGATGAGCATGGAGCCCTCGGGAATGCCTGGTGTTCTCCGAGCTGTGTTGTGGGAAAGGCTTATGTTATGGGATCTGACATGTGGGAACAGCCTGTAGCAATGAACAGAGAGAGTGCATAGATGCAGAGAGGGTTGTCTGTGTGTTTTGGGGGATGTGGCATGTTTTATTTTTTCTCTCTTGGGCTTGCCTCTCTCCAAGCATCCTTCTGTCACCTTTCCTCTGTACTTCCCACATTGGTCAGGTTGTGGCTGACAAACTGAACTGCAAACTTCACTCTATTTGGTTCCATGGATGAAAAATCACAAGGATCATCCCGCCATGCTTATCCAAGTCCATGGAACCTCATGTCCCCTCGGCTGCACTTCTTCTTCTTCCTAGCAGAGATGGCCCTCTTCCCCAAATTAAAAACATGGTTCAGCAATCCAGCACTCTTCCTCACATATCCTAAGCTAAGTTCCTAAATTCCTAAGCTAGAAACAAGGGCAGCAGCTATGTCAGTTACCATGTCAGTGAGGAACTGAATTTGTTCTGGCTTTCACTCTGATTTTTAGTGGTGCTATGCAAGATGCTGAAACTTATAATTTCTGTTTGCTCGCCACAAAAGCTGCAGCCATGCCCTACAACTCTCCAGAGGAGCTGGAAATCACACAGTGTGGCCCTCTGGGCTTCAGAGCATACCCACCCCAGACCTGCTACAGTAGTGGCTGGTAGGTTTTGTGTCCGTGGGAACGGTGCCTCTATTCAAGGTTTTAACTTGAACTTTAAAAGAGTTACCCAAAGTGCTGAACTCTACCTCCCACCCCCAAAATAAATCCAGCAACTGGATTGCTCCTTCAAGTTCAGGCTTAAACCATGAAATAGAGTCACTGACCCACTAATACTGGAACTGCAGGTTGCTATTAGCTTGGAATTTGGGATGACACATTCCAAATGCTAGTCAAAAAGAATAATTTCTGCTCTCCCTCCACACATTTTGTAGCCCCTGGAAACTTGTCACACACATCAGATCACTGTTACAGAGCACACTTTCTTGGAATGGTGATTGAATTTTGCCAACAAGTACACACCCTAGCTACGCTGCCATTGAAGACTATGTCAGTAACTAAGACATCTCGAGTTCCAAAGCCACAAAGAGAGATCCATTCTCAGTCATATTCCACAGTCTGTTTTCTCTCCTGCTTTGACAATAACGTCTCCTGCACCCTTACAAACCCCATCAAACACACACACACACACACACACAGACACACAAGGCAGTATTAACATGCCCACAGGGTTCATTCACTTCTGCAGATAAGGGAGCCGGCAGGCGTTCTGATAAGGGGTTTTAAGTGTCACTTTGAATCTTCTACATGATTGAAACATACAATTAATCTAATCCAGTTAGGACTGGATGAGCCTCCTCCTCTCCTCCTTTCCCATCTTGATTTATTTCAGTCTCATTCAGAAAGTAAAATAAAAATAAAACCACTGCAAAATCCTTTGCCAGCATGAAGACTCTGTCTTCCAAGGATGTCACCGTATGATGGGAAGAGGCACCCTTGCATAGCCCTTATCTGCTCAATATTTTTTTCTCTTAGGGATGGGCCCCGCATCAGTGGTGGAGTACATGCCTTGATTGGAAAGAATTTTCTGTGAAACTTCTGAGAAGCAGAGAATCAAACCTGGTCTCCATACTCATAGTTCAATGCTCAGACCATTAAACTATGTTAGCTGTATACTAAGAAACCCCAAATTTGGAATCCCCTCCAAAGCTGTGGCAAAGTTTTGCAACTGCTTTGAAACAAAGTCCCACAGTTTGCAACACCCCCAAAACCAAGACACAGACACATCAACTCAATAAACATCTACAAATATCCACATTGTCCAATATGCTCCATAGCTGTGCCAAATTTTTGCAATTGTTTTGCAACAAAACCCGCACATTTTGCAACAAACCCAAAGCTGTGTAAAGGAAGGCTGTCTTGAATCAGTGTTCCTAGTAAGCTTCTAAATCCCAACATTGTCCAATTCACTCCAGACCTGTGCCAAAGTTTTGCAATTGTTTTGCACTGTTTTGCAACAAAACCCCTGAGTTTTGCAAAGCCCCCAAAACTGAGATACAATCTTGTGAGTTCATAGTTAAGGAAGCACCAGGAGAGGTAAGGGCTCAGGGAGGGGAGAGGGCATGTGGTTACAACTGGCAGAGTTTGCAGGATCCCTGCCATAATTTTCCTCACCAGTTTATCTTGCATTTAGTGTAACTGAACACTGGGAAAAAATGCAGGCTTAGTTTGCAAGTCTTAATGCTGAGAAAGTCTAGTCTCGGGAAACCTCATTTTGGGAAGGGAAATGGGGTAACTGTAGAGAATATGTGTACCCCTTAATCTCTAGCTGGCTTCTTATATTTTGTGACACAATCAAGAGAAGAATTGAGGGAATCTCTGAGAAAATAAAAGACTGTTAAATTAGACATACTGGAGATGTGAGGAGGAGAAAGACAGCGGGAGAATGAGAAAGGTGAAGGGAATATTTCGGGGAAAAACTAGTTTCTATGCATTGCACTTTGGTTAAAAGTAGATCCTAGCCTTGGAAAAGTTGGATTTTACTGCTCCATCGCATACTGATGCAGAGGTTACTTTGTGAACTAGAACACTCACAATCTCCCAAGTAGCAAAGGCAGGGCCCATGGTGGCCGGGGATGCTGAGACTTGCAGTAAAAAGGGGACTTTTCCAGCCTTTGTGCAGAAGTGCAAGTATACTGAGAAGGAAGGAAGGAAGGAAGGAAGGAAGGAAGGAAGGAAGGAAGGAAGGAAGGAAGGAAGGATTATCATGTTAATCCAGAGCAATGACACCTTTCTGTCTTTTGTTAAAATTGTAATTAAATTTGTAATATCCTTTTAATTACAGAACAGGGGTAAAATTGGGTCAGTCCCATGGGTGCCCAGCATTGCTCAGCAACTATTACTGCTGTGGGAAAGACACTCTGTCTGGGAATAAACTGTCTGTGCCTTAGCACAGCAGGCAGGGCCTCTGTGTTTTGGTACGAGAAGTCCCTGCTCTTTGGCAGGAAGGAGTCGTCGCCTGAAAAGAGGCCAGAATTCAGGACTGTAATCAACGGGCCGTCTGAAATCAAGGTGGAGAGGATCGGTTATTATTTCCTTTCAGAACGAAAGAAGGGGAATGGCCCTCAGCCTCTTGCCAAGATACATGACGTGGTTCTCCATTCCAGACAAACGCTGCTCTGCTCCCAGGGTTGGAAAAGTATTACAGATTCCCAGCTCGAAGTAGCAGCAGCTGGTGGTTTCAATGTCAGTGGGATGGTGAATTCATTCCAGATTTTAGTTCTGAAATTTAGAGTAGCTACCCAAGGTAGAGATCTCTTTCTCGATTATTTTGTCCTTGCCTGCACAGAATATTTTTTTCCTTGCTGTGGGAGAAAATACTCTTCCACACTATTCCTCTCCCATATTCAAATATGCTGAAATGTAGTGGAGGAATTATTCTGTAGAGAAAAATACGTTGCATGAGAAACCTGCTTTTCTGGGCCAAAAATAGGTTTCTTGTTCAAGAAACAGTGTTTTCTGCACAGAAAATAGGTTTTGCATGTAGAGAACCATGTTTTCTGCAGACAAAATTGGTTTCCCTTGTACACAAAATCGGTTTGTAGGAAACAGTGTTTTCTGAGCAGAAAATAGGTTCCCTATGCAGGAAACACTATTTTCTATACACAGAGTTGATTTCCCCTATAGGAAACATCAAAAATAGGTTTCCTGCGCAGGAAACCTGAACTCTCAGGTTATAAATATAAAGCAGCAAAAATTTATGCATCTGCTACTACTTGTAGTAAAGTGATTATAAATAGTATATAACTGGAATAGTAATATATTCCACTTTTACTTTTAAATATTCTACTGGAGATTTTATTAAGTACGTAGAAAGAGGCTTGTGTATTTAACTTGTAGCTGTGTGCTTTAATCTAAATTTTTTTGTACATCTTTATATACGAGAGTGTCATCTATCAAACTGTGCTAGTTTTTGAACATAATAAATTTTTCATCAGACTGAGATGCGCTTGTTTAGTTTCTCTCATGCCACAGTCAAAGGCATGGGAGCAAGACCCAAATATGAGATAGGGAAGTTTAAATGTGAAGCACAAAGGAGGCTCTGTCCCTGAGTGCTGCCAGTGGAAATCCATTGCTGACAAGAGTGTCTATACTTACAGAGCGTAAGAATATTTCTACTCTTGGTTGTACCTCATGGTTTCCCCCAGAACAAAAAAAGCTATTGGCTGCATTTCATCATCGGGCCAGTGGTGACATTCCACACTCATTCAGAGCTTGGGAAGGTAATTTCTGGGGTTACCATTATGGGAATTATTGTGTGCAAAGCCTGCACACAACATTCTGGGAATGGTAACCCCAAGAGTTACTTTCACAGGCTTTGCACACAATAACTCCACTCCGAATTCTCCCCATAGAAGCTTTCCATGCACATAAGGAAATTTCAGCCTTCCGCATTTTAATGGCATTTGGAAAGAAAGGAAAGACCCAAACATCAGTATCAATGAATTCGATATGCCACCTTTAACAGAAGACCCAGGAGAGAATATATAATATAACTCACTGAAATACATGCAACTGTTCAACCTATGAATATTAATGTACATGTTATTCTACATTTTATCCCTCCCCTCTGCCACTACCAATAAGCATATCAATAAAAACTCAATAATGATATCAATAAAATGTTATCAGTGGTTACAACCAATAAAATCAATAGATACAGTGATATCAATAGACCCTCCTTTTAATAAACCAATAATCCCACTCCATCAGAAACCAGAAGCATCGAGACTACATAATTGGAAGCCGAAGATGGAGAAGTTATATCCTCCCTACAAAAAGAAGACCGGGAGCAAATTGTAGCACAGACCACGGACTGCTAAAAGCAAAAGTTAGAGTAAAGGCTTCCTTTCTAAGCCTCCATCAACCCCTCCTAGCAATGGGCACAGGCCTTACCTGGATGCCGCAATCTCCGCTTTCTGCTTGGCGATGGTAGCCGCACGCTCAGCGGCTTCAACGGCACGATCCACCTTCTCGCGAATCTTGCTGGCCCTCAGCGGGATGAGGTTCTTCCTCTTGCCACTGACCAGAATGTTCTGCTTGTATTTTCCCTCTTCTTTGGTGCCATCCGGGAAGGTCATGCAGCCATAACCGTGACGCTTGTTGTTAGCCCACTCCCCTTCGTACTTGAGCCCATCCGAGCGCTGGCTGACGCCAAACCCTGACCTCTTGTCGTTCTTCCACTCGCCCACGTAGATCTCAGTGGTGGTGGCGTCGATGTCATCTTCAATGACGGACAGTTCGGTCTCCCCTTCCCCCAGGCTGATGGTGGAGTTGATGTCGCTGGCAGTGGAGCTCACGGTGCTCATGCCCGCCTCGCTGCGGAAAGAGCTCTGCTTGCTCCGCTGGCTGGCCAGCGAACTCTTGGATTCTGATTTGCGCAGCTTGAGCCCACTCAACAGGGACCGGCGGAAGATGCCCTTTTTCTTGTTCTTGAGGATCTCGGCATCGCTGTGCGCCATTAGGACAAAACCTCCCCGGGAGACGGCGGGGCTCCCTGCCACAGCTGGGGAAGAATCGGGATGCAGCGCTGAGCCATTGGTGTGTTCGCTGCGCAGGGAGTTGATCGAGGTCCTTAGGGGCGAGCGGATAACCGCAGCCATGCCGTAGGGGACGCTCTGTCGGACGCCGTACCCCTGGCGCATCCCGCCGGCCCACTGGCCCTGGTATGTCCCTGTGGGCAAAAGGGCAGGAAAGGGAAAGGAAGTTAGGTTAGTACACGAATCCCCAAATTGTTTTTAAGGGGAGGGAGGTCAACATTGGCAGGCAGGTTGTTATTAATTTTGCAAGCATTTTCAGGAGTAAGGTAAATTTCCATCCATTACCACAGAAACATCCGTGAACACCAAGACTCTTACAAGCAGAATGTGTCCTTAAAAATGCCCTCCATGTGTTCAGAGCAGCTTACTCTCAAGTAAGTACACAGATGCAGGCTCTGCTATTGTTGGCAGGGCTCAACGGCAATCTCTGTCTTAATGTTTCTTAATGCTTGATCATTTAGTACCCTTCTGATTCACAATTCCAACTACATAGGCGTCTTGGTGGTCCAGTTTTGCCAGATCATCTCAGAAGAGGCTCAACCCACCCAGTCTAGTTTTGGGAGGTGGGACTTGAGCCTCTTGTCCCCCTTGTTTCAGAATGAATGGGTTTGCGCAGTACTTCTTACACTGTCTGGATGAGTCATTACTTTCTCCCAGTGTGCCAGTAACCAGCACCATATTTGTGCCCATTGGCATAACTTTCCCCCTTTCCTGGAAAGACCACCAGCCAATGGCTCAACAACCAGTGCCAGTCCAGGGACCACCACTGAGAGTAGCACTAGGTTAACAGATCAACTTCAGGAAGTACTTTCCCAATGACACTGTCCTTCAGCGTGGGTTTGTTGCCCATATATCATTCACAGTCAACGCAAATTCCCTTGGTAGATTTTTTTACTAATATTTGAATTTGCAGTAGGTTTTTTTTAAAGCAGAGGTATGGGACAAATGTCCATTGTTTTGCCAATTTCACTCAACTTTCCCTGCCTAGGGAAGTCAAGATGTCTGTTGGGGAGGACAAGGGTGTTTTCAAGAGGCAGAGGTAAAATTATTCATCACCTCCTTTATTGGAAACTTGGGGACTGGGGAATATTTAGGGGTTCCATGGGGACTAGAGGGTTTCTATGGGAGTCATGGGAACTGGGCGATTCTGCAGAATTTCTATTGCTAAAAGCAGGAAGCACTGCAGAGCAGTTCTACATTGGTCCAGAAGAGGTCAGTGGTATATATTCCATAGCCCCTTCTCTGAAGCACACAATTATTATAAGTTATTTCTTTAATTTATACCACACTCTTCCTCGCAAGGAGTTCAGAGAAAGATGGTACTCTATCAAGTCCCTGACTGGGGCTGGAGCGATAGGAGGCATTTTTACCTATTCTTATATCAGAACATGAATTGCCAGACAAATTTTAGTTTAATTTTAGTTTTATGCGGTAAATCTGAATCCCACCCTCTAGACCTTCGTGCCTTCCTTCTCCATGAAAGCATCATCATCTGGTGGTTTGTTTCCCAGACCCTCTGTGTGATTTTCCATCATTCTAAAATGCTGAAGTGCCTTATCTGAGAATCAGGTACTGAGAGTGAGATAGTGAAATTAAATATGATGGTATTTTGGCCCCACCGAAAAGAGGTCTTTGGATCTACCCGTCACTTGAAGACGACCCTGGAACACTTCTCTAAAATTGAAGTTTGCCCTTGGGCCAAAAGATACTCCCCAACTTTGATCTGTGCCACAGATGGGCAAAGTGTGGGTCACAGGTTACATGCAACTCTTGGGGGCCAATTTTGTTCCCCCAAAGGCCTCTTGGAAGGGCCCTGTGTCCTGCAGGGCCCAAAAATGTTTGGAAAAAAATATATATCTTTTTCCTTCCCAAATGACCAAGTCACATTCTCTCAGCTTCAGAGGAAGGCAAAAGCAAACCTCCTCTGAATAAATCTTGCCAGCATTGCTTCACCTTAGGGTTGTCATAAGTCAGGAATGACTTTTAAGGCAAACAACAACAAAAAACCAGGTAAACTTGGTTGCACAGGAAGTATCAAATATATGAAATATTCAAGACCTACAGTGTACAGATTTTATGCTGACTTATTGGACAGGATGCACACCTGCTGCTTTCTGAGACAGCAGATCTTTGGATGGAAGCTCTTGTCTCATAGAAGCTAAAATTCACCTTGTGGAAGTACTAATTTAACAGGATGAACCTGTTGCAGACAATAAAGACACAGCAAAGCGGGTAATTCGGCAATGACTTGAAGGCACACAACGGTAGCAACAACAAGTCTCTTGGGGCAGGGACTTGTTTCTCACTTGTTTTCCTGTTTTACATATAATGTACACTGGTGATGCTGCATGAATAAAAAGCAAGCAACAAGATGAACAAGAGGCAGTAAAAGCAAACTGCAAAAAGGATTCATTCTGGAAAGAGACCCTGTTTTTCAAACCAGGAGAAGGAGGAGGAGGAGAGGCTCAGAAGGAAGCAACAGGAAGGTGGAGGTTTCATTGCCTGGCTTCCACTAAATACTAATACTAGGCAGGAAATATATATATATATATATATATATATATATATATATATAAATAAATAAATAAAAAAAATAAGGACTGCATTGCTGTCTTGTCCGCTTTGTGACCATCCTGAAAGTAGCTGCCTGGCCGCTCCCAGAACAGGAAGTTGGACTAGATAGATTCTTGATCTCTTCTCAAAGGATTAGAGGTGTTCCCTCCTTAAGAACATAGGAAGGTGCTTTGTACTGAGTCAGACAGAGCCTTGGTCCTTCTAGCCAAGTCCTGGGAGGGGAAAAAAATCTTCCTGGTTTATTGGCAGAATTTTTTCCTAGCAAGATCTGGAGACGTCTGGTTTTCCCTGGTGGTCTCTGATCCAAGTACTAACCAAGACTGACCCCGCTTAGCTCCCATAATCAGACAATCCCACAATTAGATGGGATCAGGGTGGTAGTTTGCTGACTACCAAAAATTGCCAGGCCCTCCTCCTAAGAGGGAAAAAGGCCCTGATTGTTGCTAGCTAAACAGAAACAGGAAACAGGCAAGAACATAATTCTGTAGACATCAGCAACATGTACAGACCTGTCCACACAGTGGGGGAAATGGCAGAGGAAGCAGCAAATGGCCCCGTGAAGGATTGCAATGGAAAAGTCTCCTTGGATTTTTCTCTCTCCACGCCCTCCCTGCCCACCACCAACACTCTGCACATAACAACAAAGAAGGGTGACAGAGACGGAACTAGACAGATAGGATTAATGGTGTATTTATAGGATTAGCACAGGGAAAGATTAGGGATTAGGATGAGAACCAACAGTAGGAGGGTTAGGACTCAGAGCAGAGGCTCATATTGGAGTCAGTCAGATTTCTGGATCTCCCAGGCAAACTAGACAGTCCAAGGGGGCAAAATAGCAATAGACCAAGAAAGCTGGTTTCTTCTAAAGCTGGAAGCCCATCCCCAGGAGGAGGCAGCAAGTTTTCTTGCTAATGTGATGTGCCTGCCAGTAAAAATCCCTGCCCCACCTCAGCACAAGAACTTGACATGCAGAAATTCAACAGGTGCAGCTAACATCATCATACCAGGAGGAAGGTGCATGGGATGAATCCCCTGTCTGTCGAAAAACAAAAACAGGGAAAAGCAACACAGTATTTTCAGGAGGAGAAAGAGAAAGATGTTTTTGTAGGAGTGAGAGAATGGCCATTGCTAGAGGAAGTTATGTTATTGGACTACATTTCCCAGAATCCTCCATCCAGCATGGTCAGTCGCTATGCTGAGTTGGGGGACTCTGTGGGGTGCAGTCTCCAAAAAAAAGAAATGGTTCCAAGCTCTGAAAATGGCAATTGAGTCTGAATTTTGCCAGATAGAAGGATCAACGAGTAACAGTCACAGATCTCGAGCCCTGAAGGATTAAACTGTTCAGGCCAAAGATCACATGCCGCAACTACACAATTTCAGCAGCAGCACCACTCCATTTGTAGTGACCATCTTTGCATTACAGCCTACGGCAAGTTACTAGAGTCCATTCCTGACTCATTTGCCACAAGGAGAGTATCTTCCTTACCTCCCATGCCCCAGCCTCCTCTCAAAAAGCAAAAAGATTTCCACTCCAATGCAACTGGCTGTTTCAACCATCCACCCAATCCTAGCAGAGAGGTATGACTTCCCCTAAGCTCTGATCTTTCTTGTTGAGGGCTGGCAGCTTTTGGTGGAGTGATACACCCAAGTTTTTCTCCTTAGCTTTACAGGAGTTAGCCAAGGTGCTGAACTCTTAACTGCAAAACGGGTTCAGGGCTCCTTTAAAGTTCTCTGCACTGACATAAAAGGTGCTAAGCTTCCAGTCTTTTCCAGTCTGTCTCCTGTGGTCCAGCCAAGTTGACTGGGAGAATACTGGGAGCTGTAGCGAATTCTTCCGAGCTCTGGATGCAATGCAGGTAGGAATGGCTGCTCCTTTTGCCTTTTCCTTCTCCTCTTGGGCCATTTCCACACTAGCCTGTTATTGCGCCATGATTCCACTTTCAACATCCTCTGGAATCCTGGGGTTTGCAGGCTGGCCGACCCCTCCCGAAACTGCAAACCCCAGGATTCCAGAGGATGTTGAAAGTGGAATCATCGCGCTATAACAGACTAGTGTGGAAATGGCCTTGGATCAGCATTTTATCTCATCCCCCAAAATTAGCCTCCTAAATTGTGGGTTTGGGGTAGGATTCACAAAAGGATATGTTGTGGACCAAACGAAACACTTCTGTCAATTTCTCCAGAGAGTGAAGAGCTGGATGGGCTTAAAATTCTCAGACTGCCATCTAAATTAAAGAAATGCTTCTGCCTGATGTTGAGTTAATAACATTAATTAATGCATGCCAAACTTACACTTGGGCTAGGAATCAGGTTAACTGAATCTAATGGGGTTGAAATGTAAATATGACAATTCCATTAACCATCTTCCAATTCGATTTAAACAAACTGGCAGGAACTGAAATTTGTTTGCTCATATCCTGAAGGGGGCAAACAAAAATGAGGCTAATTTTTTAAAAATTACTTTTTTTGAATTGGAGAAATACATAGGCAAATATTTGCAAAACACAGGAGCGGGGGAAGATTTAATTCTCTGCCTCCCTCTTCCCACCCTATTTTCATGTTATTTTGGCTCCTTATTTGGCAATGGGACAGAAAGAGGTAATTGCAATTGAAATTGCACTGAAATTCCCAGCATCCCCTAATCTCCATAATTAATGGCAAGAAGTACTGGGAGCTGCAACCTAGGAACATCTGGATGGCTGCTCAGTTCCCACCCCTGTCTGTTTTGGTTTCTTCTTCCTGCTGAACGGTACCATTCTTTTGATTTTTGCTTTCCCTTCAGAGGCTGAGTAATCGTTGCCCATTGAAAAGCCTGTGTGTTGGAGCAACAGGTTTCTCTGGGAAAACACCAGCGATAAGGCAGAAGCCGGGAGGGCTGCCCAGCCTGCCTGTGCCAGAAATGAGCAGGGGAGAGGGTTATAATAAAGGTGGAATGCTGGAGGAATGGTGAACATTCCTACCAGTAGTCAGAAGCAGACAAGCAAAATCCTTTCGACGCATTTCCAAGAGGAGGAAACCGATGCACCCAGGAAAGCAAAGATCTTGGGACGGGACGGGGTGTGGGTGGCATTGTGGGGATGTACAGAGCTACCCAGGGAACGAAAGATGCTTCAGCTCGAGTCCTGAATGAAACAGGGAGGTGGGAAGCACGCACTGCACCAGAGCTTCGACCTGGATTTCGATTTTGGAATAGCAAGTCGAGGACTCGGCTGCATCAGCCTCCCCAACGGTGGATGTAAAATGAAGGATTCATTGCCAGGCAAAGTGGGCGCTCGGAAGAAACTCAGAGATGTAACTGGGTGGAGCAGGGGGACAACTATGGTGAGAGCAGCCCCAACATCTTGCACTGGGCCAGCCGGATGCTTAAAACTAGAAAGAATAAATAGTAATCAAAATGACAATAATTTCAAGAAGTGGAACATTCCACATTGTCTGATGCTAACTCACTGATTCCAGGATTCTTGGATAGAATCTGAATCACTGCTGGTACAAAAGTCCAGGCAGTGATACCTGCATAGACTGGGAAACCAAGATAATACTAAGACTACAGCTATGACTATTATTGCTAATAGATACAACAGGAATACAAGAATGTGCTCCCAAAGGGAATAATTTGACCACTCTATTACAGGCATGGAAATCATTGCTGTTGTAGGATAGCAATGCCCAGCATTCCTTAAGATTGCTTGTGCTGGCTACACTGACTGGCCATGCGGCCCCCAGAGAGACCCACGGACAAAAAACTGGCCTCAGACCTGTAAATTTTGCTCACCCTGCAGCATGCGTGTATGTTTGTGGAACCATTTTGTCTACGCAAGCACAGCTAAACACAGTTAATAAAGGAATGAGGCCAGCAGTAGTAAAGAAAGGCAAGGTCACATTTTGTTGTTGTGTGCCTTCAAGTTGTTTCCAACATACAGAGACCCTAAGACAAACGTACCACAGGTTTCCTAGGGGCTGAGAGTCCATCACATGCCCAAGGGTCACCCAGTGGGTTTCCATGACTGAGCAGGGAATCAAACCCGGGTCTCCATTGGTCATAGTTCAATGCTCAAACCACTACATCATGCTGTCTCACAGGATAGCATGTATCCAAAAATATTTTCATCCCCTTCATGTTGTTCTCATTTGCCATCAAGTCAATCTTGAGTTATTCCTAAAATTTAGGTGGAATCTTCTTTTCCTTCAGTTTGAATCTATTGCTCTGTGTCCTAGTGTCTGGAGCAGCAGAAAACAAGCTTGCTCCATCTTTCACACGACATTCCTTCAAATTTTTAAACGTGGCTATCATGTCACCTCTTAGCCTTCTCTTCTTCAGGCTCAACACACCTAGCTCCCTAAGCTGCTCCTCATAGGGCTTTGTGGTTTCCAGGCCTTTTTCTATTTTGGCTGCCCTCTTCTGAACACTCCCTTGAATTATCGTACCCACAAAAGTGACCATAGCATTCCAGCTGAGGTCTGACCAAAGCTGAAGAGAGTGGGCCTATTCTGTTGATGCAGCCTAGAATCACATTGGCCATGACCTAAATGATTCTGCATTTGGTATCTCCTTATACACACCTGCCTGCCTACCTACACACTCATAGGCTTCATGAATTCTACGCAAACACAACAGCATTTAATATGGCACCAGTATACAGGCTATAACTACTGCAATGGGCAAGATGCTTCAAAAGAAACTCCTTCCAGAATCTGGTTTGCTTGCTGAGTTCTTGGGCTCCGTACCTCTATAACTTCCAGACGGAAAGGCGTGTTTTCCCTTGGGATATCTTTGTTTTTCTGCTGAAGTAAAGCTGCGTGTGCACACACACATGCACACACATTCCACAGCAACAACACCGGGTAGTCAGCAGATCTCTGCTTTTGGTTTTTAAGACCAATTAGAGATCCTTTTGCAGTCAATAATCTCACTGCTTGTTTTTATAAGCTCCTGGAATATGCTGTGTGTGTATTTCACTACCTGTACTTTATTCACTCTCAGAGCTTGGGAGAGTTATGTTTTCTTTCTTGATGATGCCTCCACGGATCCTCATACCCAGCAGCAGCTGGTGGTTCCAATGTCTGTGGAATTGGCAAATTAATTCTGGGTTTTAGCTCAGACTTTAAAGGAGCTTTTCAAGGTGCTCATGTTGAGGAAGGGATTTGGCACCTCGGCCATCTCCTTTAGAAGTTCGGACTAAACACTGGAGCAGATTCACTCCCACAGGGACACTGGAGCCACCGACAGCTGCTAAGCTGGGGGGTAGGATTCAAAAAAGTAACTTGTCTGAGCTTTGCTCATTCTTCCTACATGACTTCTGGCTTAATATTAAGGTCATTTTGTAGGTGGGGAAGCCAATATTGGAAGATGGGTAACTTGCCCCCAAGGCCATCTGGCAAGTTTCTCTTCCCACAGGAGTTTGAAGCACTGTTCAAACTGGACATCCTGTATCATGTTGTGTCCACAGATAAATTAGACTTGGTTGTGCATCTGATGTGATTGCATTTTTTTTTTAAATGCTGCCTATTTCAGCTTGCACAGTTGGCCCTCCATATCCAGGGATTCTACAGATTTAACCAGCCATGGTTTGGAACATATTTTTTTAAAAAAAAAATCCAGAAAACAAACTTAGATTTTGCTATTTTATATAAGGGAGTCCATTTTACCACATCATTGTACATAATGGGGTTTGAGTAATCATAAATATTGGAATCCACAGGGGTCCCAGGATGAAACTTTAGCAGATACTGTGGGTGCACTGTCTTGCCTTTGCTTTTGCAAAATCAGCACGGGCTGATGGCCTCCCTGTCATTGCAAGGAACTGTGAAGGAGCTCTCCAATTTACTGAACCCATTTCAAGGATAGAATTCAGCACCTTAGACAGCTCCTACGAACTTCAGATTTAATGTCATTGGTTTTAACAGAAGATACAAACAAACCAATCCACAACCCCAGGTGGGGGAAAAGAATGGAAGAAAAGAAGCAACCCATACACAAACACTGTTCTTGCTGCGTGCGTTCACATCATTTCTGACTTATGGCGACACTAAGGCAAACGCACCATGGGGTTTGCTGGGGCTGAGAGTGTGTGACACACCCAAGGTCACCCAGTGGGTTTCCATGGCAGAGAAAGGAATCAGACTTTGGTCTCCAGGCTCAAACTTCTATGCCACACACTAACTTGAGTGTTCTTCCTCACAGATAACTTTGGCCATCTTGACCACACTCCGATGTTGCTTGGTCACATGCATCCCAGTTTTTATCTGTGAAATGTTGGAGATTATTTTTTCTAGAATCAGGAATGCCACATACTTTTTCTACCAGGGATCTTCTGTGAACTGCAAGAGGCAGAGAGGATGAGAGGGAAAGCACAGGGCGCGCTCTCTCTGCAACACCAGCATGTGGGCGACTGAGGCGGGCATTGCTGGAGCGAGTCGAAAGCAGGCGAGGCACTATGAGCTGTATCTATGGCAATATTCAAGCAGGTTGCCTGGAGAGCACAACTGTCGCTGAACACAGATCCTCAGGAGATCTATGTCCCGAAGGTGAATGCCACTGCTGTGCGGACCCAGCCTCGCAGGAGGACCAGAGGGCATGAAACCTACAAGCTTGCTGTGGATTCATAACAATTTCTATAGTGATTCCCAGGGAACGGAGGCTTTTCCCATTCAGATGCAGAAGTACAAAAACTCAGGCCTGTTGGGCAAATGCAGGGGCCAAACCTGGTCTCCTTGAGTCCTCCTGGCAGCCATGTACTCTTACCTACTGCTTGGTAGTTTCCCTGCATTTCTGAGGTTCTCCTCACATTCTAAAAGGTTGAAATGCCTCTCTTAAGATGTAGCCTAGCGTCCTGCCTGCATACCTAATTTTTTTTTCTGTGTCATGGAAGATGCAGGAATTCATAAAATTATAGAATCATAGAGTTGGGTGGACTGCAAAAGGTCATCTAGTCCAACTCCTGGCATCAAGGAATACAGAACTTAAAGCACTCCCAATAGATGGCCATCCATCCTTTGTTTCAAGACCAGCAAAGGAGATTCCTGTACTTTCCAAGCTACTCCATTCTACTGTCAAACATCTCCCACTGGAAAGAAGTTCTCCCTAATGTCCAGATGGATTTGAATCTGTTGGTTCAAGTCCCAGCCTCTGGAGCAGCAAGAAACAAACTCTCTCCATCTTCTACATGCCATCCCTTCAGATATTTAAAAATGGCTATCCTTTCACATCTTAGGCTCCTCTTCTTCAGGACAAACACTCCCAGCACCCTGAATCATGATTGGTTTCAAACCTTCCATCATCTTGGTCGCCTGGACCACCATCTGGACTACGACTCTGGAGACCAGGGTTTGAATCTTGGTCTCCTGTCAATTGTAACTATGAATTGTAACTTTGTATTGACTGTTTTAATTAGGCATCTGTATTATTTGTTCTTTTAAACTGATATTAGGCATTTCAACTGTTGTTTAATTGATGTTCTGTTTTTAACTGATATGTTATGTAAGAATCTGTTGTTGTTCCCTGAAACAATCCATAGGGAGAAGCAGGTAAGAAAGTATTATTATTATTATTATTATTATTATTAATTAATAATAATAATAATAATAATAATAATAATAATAATAATTACTACTATCACTATTCCTTCCTTCCTCTGTGTGTGTGTATTAGATTGTATGTCTTTTGCAGGGCTGCCTTTTTTTGTTATATCCTACAGTACTTTATTGACCACAAACGATGATGGCACTGTATAAATAAATGATAATAAGGAGGAGGCAGAAGAGGATGGCAGCAATTCATTTCCCTATCCTGGCCTAAAGCATGGCCATTCCACCGTGATGCCAAGGCCAGAATCAACCCAGAAAATGGTTTGATGCTCCAGCATGTACAATGCTAAATGCTCCCAAATCATATTATTTCTCACACGCTTCCTGCACAAAGTACAGCAGAATCTGGCTAATTCTCTTTTTCTTGGTCTCATCCTCATTTTTGCTGATCTTCAAACTCGGTAATCCTCATCACAAACTCTGTGATCTCACCCGCTCCTGTGCCAAGTTAAGGCCGTTTGTGTCTCTTATGCAATGCGCTATGATACATTTACTACCGCGCTGAGGTGAATTGTAAACAGTCGAAGAAAAACACTTCAAAAAGCAAAATCAGTAGAGGTTGCTTGGATGCTTCAGTAGCACCAAGAGGGTCTTAAAAGCAGAATTGAAAACAAGACCAATGGATATGGCATGGATGGCAGAGTTCTGACTGCATGCAACCTGCCAAGGCTGTTTTTATGGGCCCCTGACCCCGGATTGGTCTCTTCCCAGCCCCAAGAAGGGGTGAATTGTCTCTCTTGGAAGTTTCTGGGAGCATCCTTTTGTCTTTTAAATTGCTTGCAGGGGTACCCTACACTGTTGAACATCAAATAATTGGCCAAAATCTTGAATCAGAGGCCACAATGCGTAGCTTTACATCACTGACATAATCAACCCTGCTAGTGAATTGCTACAAAGCATAATTGGGTTTGGAGCAAGCTATCTGGTTGTGCAACAGCGGGGTGTGTGTGTGTGTCCCATTGTGGAACATGTCCCAACACAAAATATGTCCCAATACACAACACTGCCCAAAACACATGTCTTCATTTGCAAGGTGTTCCAGAGTGCAACATGTGCTGTGTGTCAGGATGCATTGGGCATCAGGACACATTGTGTAATAGCCTCCTTGTTGGCCCAGTTTGCTGCATGGTACCAGAGATGTCTGGACATCTCCGCTCCCCTCCTGCAAATATCAGCATGGCACACTTTTATGTGATTGTAAGGCAGTTTACTATTGTGTAAATGCCTAACAGGGTGCCAGCCATTATTCCTTTCCCAAAGCCAGATGCAAACTCCCAGACATATCTGGTTTATGGGGCCAGGATTTTGAAATTTTGGCTACCTGAGCAATCCCTGAGCAGTTCCTCGGGGTAGGAACCTTTCTTGGCTAGAAAGAACATTACTCTGGTGAGACTGAAGAGGCCACGGGCCACCAAAACAGCCTTGGGAGCCACACGCAGGCCCAGAACTTCATCCACACTTGACCTAAACCAAAACCTTAGGGGTAAATCTAGCTTAGCTAACTTCTAACCTTTAACTTCTGGTAATGCCAAGTAACTTCTCCCATTCTTTGCAGTGCGCTTATTCTATCTGAGAGTAAAATCAGATCTAGCCCTTGGCCTGTTCCACTGGGCCACACTGTGCAAAACCAGCTCCCATGTTGTCTCTCCCAAACATTGTTGGAAGAGGTTTTGCTCTCCAAGGAAGCAGCTGAAGCCCAGGTTCTCTTAACAAGCGGAAAGAGAGCTAGACAGCAAAATGCGATTACGCCTGTCTCATTTCTTTACTGCATTTCTATGCTCTTCATTAACCAAGGCACTCTCTCTTTTGTGCACATGCAGGTGTCTAGTTCTGGCCACTGTATGAAACAAGAACAGCAACAAAAATCCAAGGTAAACTTTGGATATAGAACCAATAATCCAAGTTCTAGTCAAGGCAAGTTTACCCACTTTTACGGCATTTTATTCTATGCACTAAATTTATGCGTGTGTCTGTGTTTATCAGTTTTTGCACAAAATTACATAAACTCCAACAAATATTTCTGACATAGACATAAACTAATATTAA
This sequence comes from Ctenosaura bakeri, assembly GCA_948474755.1. Classification (NCBI taxonomy): domain Eukaryota; kingdom Metazoa; phylum Chordata; class Lepidosauria; order Squamata; family Iguanidae; genus Ctenosaura; species Ctenosaura bakeri. The sequence continues at coordinate 243,118 of CAOLHI010000692.1, forward strand.
CATGTGAAATAAAATAAAATAAAATAAAATACTGTAACACCAAACTAAAAAAAAAAGAAATCAGAAAAACATTGACTTATGAAACAACTAATCCAGCCAATTAAACAACTAAACACTGAAATACTAATATGCTAATACACAGAGGGCTCTGACCCTCTGCCCACCAAACTATAATGTGAAAAGAATAACAACAGAGGGCAAGATAATATCATTCTACCATTACAGAACCAGCTAACCAAAATTGCTAACTATTCCTGTTCCATGTACTAAATTTGGTGCAAATCAAGATGACAGGGTGTGTTTTAAACTGCTGCTGTATTGCTAATAGTTTCATTCTAACTTTATTGCTGAGGTTCTTTGTATGTTTTTACTTAAAGTGGTCCTTCCACATTCACAAGGGTTTGAGGCACAGACCCCTTGTGAATGTGGAAAAATTGTAAGTAACTTCCTTCCGCAGTCCCTCTCCCATTCCCTTCCAAGGCCCCAGCATGGGAACCTTCCTTCTCCACACCCACACCAGAGGCAAAGGAATGGGAGAGGAGAGCTCCAGAGGGGTGAAGGAAAGAGCATGTGTGTCCCCCATTGCCTTACCCTTTGCCTTGGCATGAGTTCTCAGTGTCAGGGCAGAGGCAAAAGAATGGGATGAGATTGCTCGGGAAGGCACAAGGAAAGCACATAAATATCAAGCTGTATCTGCTCAAAACTGATGGAATATGAGAATATTTTCTTTACTTTTATTTCTCTTTCTGCATGCTTTTCCCACCAGTTTTTAATCAGGAAGGTTATATTTTATATCAAACAGCAGCTTTGTTTTGCTTCAGTGTCCCCTTGAACCTGGTTTGTTCAGGACCCGAGTGGCTCAGTCCCTCCAGAACAACACAGTGCTTGGGTTACAACCAGCACAGGCCAGATGTGAACTAAAGCATCTTCAAAATGTGGTGCCGTGCCCCTTCCGCTTTCCAGAGTGAGATCTGTGCTGTATTGACTGCCTTTGGGGTGTGTCTTTGGGAAGAGCACAGGTTGCAAGTTATTCAGCTGTGTATCCCTGCAGCCTTTGTTCAAGCATTTGATATTGCAAGGAAGGGGGCAGAGACTCAAAGAAGAATGGCGTTAACACACATGTAGACTGCAAGGGGGCAACTGGTTCCACCCATCTCCCATGTTCACAGCTATCACCTTGCTATGTCACAGGGGAAGCACATTTCTAAGTTGTGATATATTGAGCACATGGACCTGCCTTCTTTTTTCACTGCAAGGCAAGACAGAAAATAGAGAGAAGTGAGTGGAAGTTGCACAGCAACAGGGCTCAGTTTATGGCACGCACAGCTAGTTGAGCTCAAATCAGCAAGTGCTCTCCAAGGTTCTGAAACCCAAAGGAGGCAAAAGTTTCAAGAAATAAAAAGTGGGCTTTTTTCCCCCTGAGACCAGATTGCTAGAAATTAAACTTGGAGGGGTTGTCGTTTTTGTTAAATCACACACAGGGAGAGAGAGAGAGAGTCTTGAGGATTGGCTAGGCTAATTCGAGTTGCTAACGTCACCCTGACATAGTCATTACAGCATTGCTTAGTTATTTTCAGGGCTGTTCTGCCTTTCTGGTATTGTTCAGTTAGCTCTGCTTGAATTTCCAAATATAAAGCAGCTAAAATAGAGATTGCTGGGACACATGGAATGCTTGAAGGCTTGTTTTTAATAGACTGTGATTTTCAGACCCCTAGAAATGAAACATCACTCTCTAGTCTCTCTCCCTTTACCTCTCCTATTCCTTTACTACCCACTGCTTCAACTGCTAGAAAGGTCTGCATGCTGGAAACCAAAGATTCTGATCCTTCCTAACATGTTTTCACCTTTTGTGATAGAAACTGCAACAGTGGGAAGGTATAAAATCATGGGGGCTGATAGGAGCCACCAGAAATCTTATATGTCAAAGGTACAAAACCCCTTTCAGCTTGAGGACCAAATTCACATTTTAAAGTTCTCAGGATCCACATTCCACTGGTGGTTGGAGCCAAAGGCGAAGAGGCAGATGCAAAAGATATAGTATATTGAGTCTTAGGAGAGGTATTTCAGCCTTTTAGAATGGAGGAAAGCCAGCTGGAAAGCATCAGGTGATGATATGATAGGAGAGAGGGTGCTGTCATTTGAGCAACCTTGGGACAACTGACCCAAGAGGGCCAGATTCGGCCCCAGGGCCTGAGGTTCCCCACCCCTGGTTTATACTGCTTTCTAACTTTGATAACCAGTGTGATGTAGTGATTTGAGCATTGGACTACCATCCTGGAAAGTAGGGTTCAATTCTCCACTCTGGGTGAGCTTGGGTGAGTCACACACTCTCAGCCCCCAGAAAACCTTGTAATAGGGTCACCTTAGGGTCACCATAAGTCCAAAACAACTTGAAGGCACACAACAACAACTTCATACTGTTGCCTCCACATACAGCCACTGATTTTTATCTATAATAAAAGAAATGAAACGGGAAATCAACGTAGTTCCAGATGCCATTGGTCATCCCAGCTAGATTTGGTCCACTGAATCAATGGAATCTACATAAGGCTTTATTAACAATTCAACAATTGAGTCAAGGGGTCTACTCTAGTTGGGAAAACCAACAGAATTCAAGCCAAGGAAGCCAGAGAAACTCAGGCTCAGGGTATGAAGTCTCTGTCTTTTTGTATATAAAACTGTACTGGGGTTTTTAATGTGGGAGAGCCAGTGGGACAGTGGCAGTGTGGATGTGGATACAACATGTCTGGCATAGGAGTCAAATGCCAATATTCACGAGCAAGACATGTATGAGCGTGTGCACACTTACACATACTACCTAAGTGAGCACTTAAGTGAGAAGCACTCGGGATGCTTCTCACTAAAGTCCCAGCATGATGCAATTATTCACGGCAATTGTACTTAGCAAGGCAATAGGGAGGTCAATTCACTCCTGTTTCACCCCAGCACCCAAGGACAAAGACTTCCCATGCTTTGCTTTTCTCCCCTCTGCAGGAGATCCCAAGAATGCAACTGCAAAGCCAAACAACAAGGCAATGAGCAAAATAATACATGGACAGCAGCTCTCATTTTCCTAGGATAACCTTACAACATATTTTAGGAGAAACAAAGAACTTATCAATGGAGACCAATAATATATCGAGCTTTTAAACCACAAACAAGGGATCACTAACATATCACAAACCATCCATAGAATACAACTGATTTCTACCAGAAAGAATTAAAAACTATCTCTGGGACTGTCACAATGCCCTCTCCACAGCAACATTAACTGGGTTCTCATACTGGTGGTGACCAAAATGTGCTCAGTATTAATGTCTTGGGATCACCTAACGGTGCCTAATAGTGTTAGTTTGCACCCCAGGGACTTTCAGCACAGGTTTGTTTGCTGGATCCCAGGCATCACAGGGTTCCAACAAACAATGCATGGATGGAGACCTTGCACCCCTTTTGCCTCAGTACATCAGCCAGAGGGGTGTGTTTCTGGTGTTTGCATTCTCTGGCATCCCTCGTGGCTGGTTCTCTGTTCTCAGAGGGGATCATAATGTCCACAATGATCTCTTGCTGGCCTCTTTCCTTTCTCCGGAAATTAGAGATTTGAGGAGTCAGGCTCTAAAGCATAGGTAAGCTTCCCTAAACCAGCTACTTTAAAGAAAGGGATCTACTTATACGACTGATGTTTATCTGAGATTTTTAAAGGGAATGGCATCTGGCAGACCATTTTGATGGCCCAGGAGGAAGTGATGCAGCTAATAACGCCAAAGGGATTAAAGAGACTCACAGGCCTGAATTCCCAGTAGCTGCCTGGCTTTTTCTCATGACAACCGAGGTGCCGTTTCTTCTCTGGTGTAACAGAACAGACACACACACACTCCTGGTTCTTGCAGTTTATCCAAGTGCAGGGAAAGTTCATTAAGACAGGCTCATCAGGAAGCCTGGAAATGCTGTGTGCAACTTCAGAGGGAGTTGAGAAAACATGTCCTGGGATACCCTCCAAGAGCTCAGCTGCATTTCACTGGGTTTGTTTATCCTCAGGTGAACCAAGAGCAGAAGACACAGGACACAACAGACTGAGCACTCTTCGTCAGATACCCTCCTTTTAGCATTTACCTTACTATATAGGGGATAAGTCAGTTCCAAAGTCTCTGGGGTCTCTTTTGTTTCCCCCTCCCCGCAAGGCTCGCTGTAGGCCACACCAACCCCAAAAAGGTAGAGGGAGGGATTAAAACAGGAGATGGCCAGGTCTGCACACCTGGATTCTTTTTGGGGGAGCCATGGTGGCATGGCCTTGTTTCATAGGGCAGCTGTGTCTTGTTTCAATGCAAAATTGCTATTCCTGGAAACTTCCATGTATAGAAAATGACCTTTTCTGCCAGAAGAAAATATTTAAAAGGTGAGAGGGCTTTGGGCCACTTGACTTGACCCCACACCCCATTGAATGACCTACAGGGAGAATCGGTGGCACGAAATAAAGCTCTACATTTCCCCACCAAAGCTTTTCCTCCTAATTTTTTTGCCACCCGGACAGACATTTTTCCCTAAACGATTTTCACCATCACCCCTACATTTATTCTCCCACCTCCTACTAGCACATCCTTTCAAGGTCTAGAAGAGACAGAGTTACTTCTTATCAGGCCAGACATTTTAAGTGTCTGCTTCACTCTTGGGCCCTTCAAATTACCTTCCCACGTTGTTGGTTTATTTTTTTTAAATCTTCACACATAGTATGCTGTTGTTGTTATTAGACACAGTTGCACCCATCTGGTTTTTTTTTTGGATTGCAGGATGGACAGGCAAACATCTATCCTTCGATTAGTAATTTTCAGGAGCTTCTGAAGCTTGGCCTCAGTCTTGACTTTATAGAAAATCCTATATCTAGCATCTTCTTGAGAAGTGATAAAGACACAGCAGTAACACAGAGAATGGATCCAGACAAGTATGTGTGTGTGTGTGTGTGTGTGTGTGTGTGTGTGAATATATATATATATATAGGTGATGTAAAAACAGGCAACACCTCTGATAAGTTTGTTCTAGATTCCATCTGTGTGTCTATGTATATGTGTGCCTGTTAATCACTCATAACCCCCCACATATACACACACACAGCCTAAATACTCTAAAGGTACATGATGCTGTCTGATCTTGGAAGCTAAGCAGTGTCAGCCCTGGTCAGCACCTGGGTGGGAGACCACCAATGAACATCAGGTGCTGCAGGCTCTATTTCAGAGAAAGGAACTGGCAAAGCCTCTGAGTACTTCTTGCTGAAGAAAACTGTAGGAAATTCATGGAGTCACCATAAGTCAAGAGATGCATGCACATACATACATAGCATTACTGTATAAACATACCATATATGTAATAGAATATATGATGTATTATATACTGTGTATGGCTTAAATACTCTAAAGGCACCAGATCCCATCTGATCTTGGAAGCTAAGCAGGGTCAGCCCTGGTTAGAACATGGATGGGAGATCACCAAGGAATACCGGATGCTGTAGGTGATATTGCAGAGGAAGAAACTGGCAGAACCAACTCTGAAGATTCCTTGCCCAAGAAAACCCTCTGAAATTCATAGGGTCACAGTAAGTCAACAGGCAGCTGGAAGGCGCACACACACTCAAATAATATATTTATTCAGAAGGAAACGACCCAATATGGGACGTAAAAGGACAATGTGCCACGTTTCCTTCACTCCCTCTTCTTGCTCTCCCTTCCTGTTTTACTGAGTTCTGTTTTGAAAAGCTGCATGTATCTGTTTTGCTTTGCTTTCCCCTGTCCCTGCAAGCCTCGAAGGATTTTCTCTTTCCCCAGCTAACATATTTAAGGTAGAGAGGAAGCAACATAGGTTGATTGGTACACTCATGCTTTGGATACAGCCACTGAGCATTAAAATTGGAGCTACAGGGTTCTGGAAAGTTGGCCAAGGCCACCCTTGACAGGGTTAGCTTAGGAAACTAGCACTGAACACCCAAGGGGGGTGGATTCAGGTGCCTGAAGGAGAAATGCAGCTGTTTTCTCCTGATAAGACTTCAGAATTAAAATTCCCCCGAATATTTTCCTCCCATTTTTCTGCTTTGGCTAAACATTCTTCTATTTATTTGGTTTTCATCTACACCTTCCTCCCTGCTTAAGAACACCCAAAGTGATGCCCTGAGCCAAGAACAGCCGCTCCACATTCATTTAGCCATTAAATTTCACACATAAGGACCCCCTATGAATTACAGCCATTCACCAGCTCAGCTCTGGATGCACCAAGCTCGGCTCTGTGGTCGGACGAGGAACAGAAGCGTGATGGCAGTTTGCAATACGGCTTAATCATGCGGAGAATTCCAAAATGCTTGGACAAGATTACCAAGCTTTGTTTTGGCTACAGGGTCTCCAGCAGCAGCAGCCAGCTGATCCTACAAGTCTAGGGCGGTGTACCTAGAGAGTCTTGCTTCCTGCTTCCCTTTCCGAAGTGACCCCGCCACAAGCTAGTCAGGTGACTCTCTCTCAGGCAATGGATTATGGACACCGTGATGAATGGCAGAGCAGCAGATAGGCAGGCCTGACTCACCGGACACAATCCACTCGGAAGTTTTCTTGAGCAAGGCTTGCATTTAAAAAAAAAAATGAACAGAAGCAAAACCTCCCAGTGGATTGTGCCTCGGGTAGACCGGGAAGCTGCTGGCATACCTGTTTCAAACACCAAAATATCTTGGGCCTGGGTGTTCCCTTTATTTGCTGCTCCAATCAATTCCTCTCCACATGACCTCCCTGTTTTCTTCTTCCTCACACACCATCTCTAGCCGTGTCTTTGTCTCTGATGACCATTATTAACTATTTCTCAGCTGCCACCCATACGTAAAAGTGCTTCACAAACTCAGCTTATTGGCAAGTACAGTAATCCCGCGAGGCAAGCGCAGCTCAGAGAGGGAGAGAGGAACAGAGGTGGCAAACAAGTCACGCAGGGAGTTTCAGAGCCAAGTAGAGGCCTGAAGCTGGCTCTCCAACTCACTCCAGCAGCCGGAGTCTGGCTCTCCGAGTCTCTCCAGCAAACTATCTCTTGCAAAAAGGGCCTTTTATTAAGCAGGCAGCAGTGAACTAAGAAAGACACAGCTCTGAACCTAGCCGAAGGTAAAAGGCTACACTAGGCCACTGGCCGGGAAAGGATGTTGCTTTTCTTTCCTTTAGGAAAACGGATGCTTCCAAAGCAGGACTTTCTCAAAGGATGCATGACAGAGGGAATCACTGAGCAGGAAGAGACCTCAAGGGCCATTCCCTGCAGCTCCCAAGAGATGGCTACCCAAGATGAAGGGGAAAAAGGAAGAGGGCCAATTTGGCCAAAAGAGAGGAAGAGAATAAGAAAATCTGCCCCTTACCTCCATCGGAGTAGGTCTCAGTCCCATAACCATCCTGTAGTCCGTTGCTCCAGGTGCCTTCGTACTTTGCCCCGTTGCCAGTGCATTCACGCACCCCATAGCGTCCCTTAAATCCATGAGTCCATTCGCCTTTGTACACCCATTTCCCTTTGTTCTCCACGCCGATGCCATGGCGTTTTCCTTGCGCCCAGGTGCCTTGGAACGTGTTCCCGCTCGGCCAGGTATAAACCCCCAGCACTTCAAAGCCATGACTCCAGGAGCCTGCATACTCGCCTTGACCCTTCGGGCCGGTGCATATTCCGTGGCCGTGCGCCTTGCCGTCCTCCCAGCCTCCACAATACGACCCTCCATCGTCAAAATTAAACCTTCCCCCACTGGACATGCATGTAACTCAGTTTGCAAATTCTCAAAAAGGTGAAAAAAAAAAGAGGGGGAGAAGATCACCAGCAGCAAAGGCCCCCTTGAAAAAAGCCACCCCAAAAAACAGAACCAAAAAAAAAAAAAAAAAGGAGAAAAAAAAGCACACCACCTTAAATAATGCACCAAAACCGAATTGCTGCTGGAGTCAATTCCTGCTCTTCGCACATTCTGTGGGGTGGAGAGAGGCTTCGGGATCTGTCCTCTTGCCTCCCTGCCCTGTGGACTGGGTCGGACCCAACGAGAATGGGGTTAAAAGCAGCAAATCAGGCAGGTCTGGGTGCAAATGGATCTCCTTTAAAACCATCGGAGGCCAAAAAAAAAAAAAACCAGGGAGAGGAAGGGCAAGAAAAGAAAAGGCCAAGAGCCAATGTCGAAGAAGAAGAAGAAAAATTCCTAATTTGGGGGGAAAGGGGGGGACATGCCAAGGCACAGGCCAGGAAGGTCTTAAATCCCCCTCTGTGACCTCCACCTGCTGCTGTTTTGGTGGGGAAATGGGCCAGCAAGTCCAAGCAGCATTTTGATGGCCGTGCGTGCGCGTGTGCGTGTTTTCTGGGGAGATTCCTCCAGCAGCAGCAATGCAGTCTCTGTGCCCGTCTCCAGCTCACGCACACCCTCTCCCTCTCTCTCACACGCGCAAACACAAGCACACACACCTCCACGCCTCCCCCTCCCCAAAGAGCTGCGCTCCTGTCCCCCCCTCGCCCCCCGCACACCTCCCACCGCCGCCCGCCCCCAGCCTCCAAACCTCGCTCACACCTCCGTCAAGGCTCGGGGGCCTTTCTGGAAAGCGTCCCGCATTTTGGAGAGATGCTGAGCCCCTGGAGGTGGAGGAGGAGGAGGAGGAAGAGGGCCGGGGCTCCTGGCCACCGCCGCCGCCCCCCTCCGAAGCCGGGTGGCCAAAAGGAGAGATGCAGGAGGGGCGGAAGGCAGGCTCAGGAGGGAGGGAGGGAGGGAGCCCCCCGGGTTTTGCAGCTTCAGCCCGGGGAGGGGAGAAGCCCTCGGGCATCCCCCAGCCTTCCTTCCCCCGACCGTTGCGCCTCGCCCCTCTCCTTCCCAAAGGGATCTAAATCTTGCTTATTAAGGGGAACAGATCCCAGCTTCTCTCTCTCGCTCTCTCTCTCGATCCCTCCCTCGCTCCCTCTCTCTGTGTCTCAGCTCAAGCTCCTTGGATTTAAAGGTACAGGAACTGCGTAAGGCACAATCCACCCTCCTTCTCTCTTTCACTTCCTCAGAGGCAGGAGGTTGAAGCATCTCCCAACAGGCCCCAGGGCATGGCATGGAGGGGGGATGGAAAAGCGGGTGGGGTGGAACCTCTCAGCCTAGAAACACAAGGGGGATAGAATCATAGACTCTGGAAGAGACCCCAGGGGCTATCCAGTCCAACCCCATTCTGCCATGCAGGAACCCACCTCAAAGCACTCCCAACAGATGACCATCCAGACTCTGCTTAAAAACCTCCAAAGAAGGAGACTCCACCACACTCCCAGGCAGCAGATTCCACCACCAAACAGCTTTGACTGTCAGGAAGTTCTTCCTGAGGTTCAGGTGGAATCTCCTTTCCTGGAGGAAACAAGTCCGCTCCCTCCTCGACATGACATCCCTCCAAATATTTAAACATGGCTATCCTGTCCCCTCTTAACCTTCTCTTCTGCAGACTAAACATCCCCAGATCCCTCAGCTGCTCCTCGTAGGGCTTCAGGGCTTCCAGACCCTCCACCATTTTGGTCACCCTTCTCTGGACATGCTCCGGCTTGTCAATATCCTTCTTGAACTGAGGTGCCCAAAACTGGACACAGGATTCCAGATGAGGTCTGACCAAAGCAGAATAGAGTGGTACCATTATCTCCCTTGATCTAGCCACCCTAACTCCTATTGATGCAACCAAGAATTGTGTTGGCTTTCTTGGCTGCTGGATTTCTAAGGACAAGCGAGTTAGAGGATTGCTTGGTAACATTTATAGTCCAGCCCTGGTTTAACTGTGCCCATTTCTTCGTCTGTGGCCTGGTGTTCAGTGGTGAAGCATGGAAGAGTGCAGACAGAACCCAATTTGGTTGCTGCCCCATGACTTTCAGTCTTCTCCCACTAACTTTGGTGGGTTTGAAGTGCAGTGTACTAAGGATTCCTTCAGTTAAAAACCAATAAAGCAACATTGATGTCATGTTAGCGCTGATGGTTCTGATTCCTGTTGGTGAAGCCTTAGGATGTAATTTTTAAAAAGTCAAGTATGTACTTTGAAGTCACCTGTCAACTTACAGCAACTTTGTAGACTTTGCTGTTGTGTGCCTTCAGGTCAATTCCAAATTAAGGTGACCCTAAGGTGAAAACTATCACAAGGCTTTCTGAGGCTGAGAGTGTGTGACATGCCCAAAGTTATCCACTGGATTTCCATGGCTGAGTGGGAAATCAATCCCTGGTCTCCAGTGTCATTGCTGAATGCTCATACCACTATACCATGCCAGTTCTCTGTTTGAGATTTAAGTCCCCGCAGTTCCTGAGCATTGGCTATGTATGTTGGGCTACAACTTCTAGGAGCTGAAGTCTGAAACATGTGGAAGACTAGAGTTTCAGAACCACTGGCCCACAGCTTCTGGTACCATCAGTTTCCCTTCCGCCCTTGCTTAGCTTCCCAGATCAGATGGGACCTGATGCCTTCAGAGAACTTAGGCAAGGATATAAATAACCCACTAGCAATATTTTGTCACCTACGGAATTTGTCCCAGTTCCAAGCTGTGGGGGTGGCCTCCATGCCAGTGGGATAGTGAGTCTGTTTCACCTTTTCATTTAAACTTTAAAAGAGCTGCCCAATGTGCTGGAACTATTTGGGGCCATGTTTCAGCACCTTGGAGAGCTACTTGAAGTTTAGAACAGAAACTTCAGCTACCATTGTGGTCAGTTTTGGAAGAAAGGGCTGAAGGTGTGTGCAATCTGAGACCATTTCCACACTACACTGTTATAGTGCTATTATTCCACTTTCAACATCCTACGGAATCCTGGGGTTTGCAGTTTAAGGAGGGTCATGTAGAATTCTCAGGCAGAGAGCTCTTTGGCCTCAGAATTCCAGAATTCCACAGGATGTTGAAAGAGGAATAATAGCGCTGTAACAGTGTAGTGTGGAAATGACCTGAGTGAAGAGTGCAGGATTGAGAGACATTTTCTTAAATTCTTCTGTGTGTATGGTTTTGATCATTCTCCATTTACTATGGCCAAATAGAGAATGTTCAAAACCACAGACATGGAAGAATTTAAGAAAATAATCCAACTTTCTGAAAAGTAGTTTTCAATGACTCTTTGAAAGACATTTTTAGTAGAATCATAGAGTTGGAAAAGATCACAACAGCCATCCAGTTTAACCCCCTTCTGCCATACAGGAAGACACAATCAAAACACTCTTGACAGATGGCCATCCAGCCTTTGTTTTAAAAACTCCAAGGAGACTCCACCACAGTCCTAGGCAGCAGCAGATCCCACTGTCCAACTGCTCTTACTCTCAGGAAGTTCTTCCTTATTTTTAGGTGGAATCTCTTTTCCTGTAGTTTGAAGCCATTGCTCCATGTCCTAGTTTCTGGAGCAGCAGAAAACAAGTTTGCTCCATTCCCCATATGACATCCCTTCAAATATTTAAAGATGGTTTTCATGTCACCTCTTAACCTTCTCTTCTCTAGGCTAATCATATCAAGCTTCCAAAGCTGCTCTTCCAGGCCTTTTACGGTTCTGAGATTAGTAATCTCTGCTCAAACACACTAAAAACCAAAAGCATCCTTAAATAAAAAGGTTCTTTCTCCCTCATCCCACAATTTCCCAATAAATTTTCAATTCTCCTTTGCAACCATAAAATCTTCTCCTTGAGGAGCTGATCTGTCTCTGTTCCGCACGAAGCCCAAAGAACAGCTTTCAGAAATGGCAGGAATCCACACAGAGCTTTTGCCACGAGTATCTGGGGCGGAAGTCTCGCGACAATAAAGGTCAGGACCCCGGTTAATTGGAAAGAGAAATTCATGCACGTGTTTGGCTTTAATACCATTTTGCTAAGAGCTTTAGCTGTGGTCAGGAAACGCTTTACACTTACTCCTGACGAAGGCATGGGATTTGCATGAGTTGCAAGAGACACGAAGAGTTAGCATGGCAGCAGGTTGCAGAAGTGCTGGGAGGGAGGTAGTGTACAGACAGAGCCTTTAATGGACAGGTTACCAGCTTGAGGGTTGTAAATTGTCCGACATAAATGTCTTTGGGTGGAGGATCGGCAAAGTGTCTTTGCTGGACACCAAATGTATCCCATTAACTTGGTTTGTACAGAGTGTGTCTGTTTATCTAGCCAATTACTGCAAATCTGATCTTCCTTAGCCAGATAAAAATAGAGTCAGCTTCCACAAAGAAAGCGAGAGGCTCAACTGCAGCAGCAAGATGAAGGGGCTGATCTAGACCACACAGCAGCCAATAAGCACTGCACAGGCTCCCAGGGAGTGCTCAGTGTTTTCTGTCATTTATAGCTAAGGGAGAGTAGCGAATTTTACCCTTCTGTAAGGATAGACCAAGGCTCTCAAACCAACATACCCTCCAACAATTCACAGATGACAACCAGGACACGTGTGGCCAGCCAACGTTAGACTGTGGCCAAGATGGCAAAAGTTATTAATCAGAGAGAACACACCAGCTTGGAGAGGCTGCCGCAGTTTGCTTTTGCCTGACCCTACTGGGAAGGGCAAGATTCTGTCCTTTCCTCTCCCTCTCGCTGAGCTGATGGGGTGCAAAAAATTTTTGCACTTTGAATGGGATTTGCAGCAAATGAAGTAAACTGAAGACGAAGAAGGAAAGCGAGAAACTGGGACATTTTAAAAACAGCTGAAAAACGGGATTGCAGACAATTTAATGGGACTGTCCCTGTCAGTTCAGGACAGTTGGAGGATGTGATACAATACAGGCCAGATGTAAAGCTTAGGAAACTTTACTCTTTTGGACTCCAGTTTCCAGAATCCCCTAGGCACCTGGAAGATTCATGGAGTAACAGACCTCCCCCCCAAAAAAACAAAACTTTTCTAAGCTCTGGAGAAGCCTTCCTAGAAGAGACAGAGCTGATAATGAATGGTGCTGCAGGATTAGAACCCACTCCCCACCCTTGAATAAGAAAATAAAGCAAAAAACAATTGCTACACATGATTTTAGCAACAGTAAGAATGATAAAATCTTAGTATCTTTTGGTGAAGTTGTTTTTTTATTCAGAATATACCAGTTGTGAGAAGTATCTATATAGTATGAGAAAGCGAGTGATATTTTAAACGGATTATCTGGCATAAGCAGCTTTTGGAATGCCTTCGGAGAAAAATTACATCATCAAACTCAGTTTGATACGGGCAATGACTGTACTTTCTATCAGCATTAATATATGGTAATTGCCTTTTTAAACCATTTTAAAACACTGTTTTCAATCCGGCTGTTTATATAATTGTTTTTTAAAACTTTTATTTATTATTTTAATTGTATTTGGTTTTCGCCTTAAATTTTGAGCCGTCTTGGGCACCATAATGGGAGAAAAGCAGGATATAAATGAAAGAAATAAAATAAAACATTGTTTGAGGTCCTAGCTTCGTGCACCTACCAACAAGGCCTTGACAAAGGAAGAGTCACCAAGGGCCTTGTGTCTGAACACAAACCGACATCCTCCAACATTTAATGGATGAAAGCTGGGGGAAACCACCAAAATAATGCCCAACAATGCAATTTTAGAAATTTAGAATAGAAACAAAAATGGGGCTGCTAGAGATTTGGCAGACAGTACGGACCACCCCAAAGGGCCGTATATGGCCCACAGACCACACAGTTCCCACTTCAGCGCTATCAGCTGATTGCGCAGATATTGCGTGTTTTTGTGAGCAAATGGATGGAGAAGGAGAGTCGGTTTTTCTTCCAGCAACAGCTGCTGATCGATGGCTTGGTCCCAAAGGGAGGCTCTCCTCTAGCACATGATGCTGGGATGAAGGGTTATGGAAAGCAATCAGCAACAAAAGAGGGGAAGGCAACAAGAGTAGTACAAGCCGAAGGTAACTGGAAGAAACCCAGGGCCGTTTCTGCACTAAGCTGTTATAGCACTATGATTCCACTTTCAACATGCTATGGAATCCTGGAGTTTGCAGTTTCGGGAGGGGTCAGCCAGCCCCTCTCGAAACTGCAAACACCAGGATTCCATAGGATGTTGAAAGTGGAATGATAGCGCTATAACAGCCTAGTGCGGAAATGGCTCAGGGCAGCAGCATCCATTCTTTTCCAATTATGTGATTTAGGCTGCAATGCTGTGCAAGCTTATGTGAACGTAAGCCCCATTTAGGAAACTTGTCAGTAGAGATGTCCAGGCAACTAGGATGTTTGTTGTATTAGTTTTTTGTTCATTTATATGCCACTGTTTTTCCCGATCTGGGGGTGGGCGAAGGATTAAAGCAAATACAGATTAAAAACCAATAAAGATATACATAAATTGTCAAGCTTAAAAAGAGAGAGTCAGTTTGGTGTAGTGTTCTGATTGTTGGACTAGGACTCTAGGTTCAGATCTCTGTGCAGCCATGGAAGCCCATGGCAAGTCACACACTCTCAGCCTAAGAGGAAGACAATGACCAACTACCTCTGAAGAAATCAGGCCAGGAAAACTGTCGGAGAGGGCTGCCATAAGTTGAGGATGTATCCAGACAGACTGAAAAGTCTCAATTTTTGTTCCTGTTCTTTCCAAGTTTATATCATTGTTACGTGCTTCCAAGTCCCAACTTTAAGGTGAACTTCTCACGGGGTTTTCTCAGCAAGATTTTTGTTCAAGGAGGTTTCCCTTTGCCTTCCTCTGAGGCAAATATCTCACTCAAAATTTCTTTGCCTTTCCAGTTAGCCACTGTCCATTTTGAGGAAAAACCTTTGGAAGCAGACCCTGTTGCAATCCATGGACTTTGCTATTCCGTTCAGAGACAGGGACTGGCTTTGCATGCCTAGAGAATATTCCTGATCCATATCGAACTGAAGAGGACAGATTTCAGGAGAGGGTGTCATTGGGTTCCCCAGAGGCTCTGAATTTCCTCACACCCAGGAAAGGAACCTGAATGTTATCACATTGCTTTGCTTCCCTGCCAGGAACAGCAGCTGCTGCTCTTTTGAACTGCAAATCTAAAGTCTAAAATCTATGCAACCGGCTGCTGTTTTCCCATTCATCCCAGCAACGCTCATCTAGGCTCATGTATTTTAAATGTCCCCATCAGCTTTTTAACAGGCTGGGAGGCAAATAAGGAACTTAGTCGGTGATCAGAGAGGCTAAAGAATCTCTTGAGAGGTACATGTTGCTTTCTGGTCCTCCCCCATTCCCAGGATTCATCCTCTCTTGTTGCTTTTCAGAGCAGCCACTAAAATAGAAGTGTTTAAAAAGGCGTGGACTTGCCACAAACGTGGAGTGAGTCATTCCCACATTGCTGGTAGGTCACAAAGGCAGGAAAGAGGAGGAAGTGGGGAAGAAGCAAATATCTGAATAGAGGTAAATTTTCAGAGAAATGCAGTAGTGTATTTCAGTCTTTTACTCCAAATCTCAAATCAAGTCTCAAGTTCTACCTTCAAGTCTCAAGTCGGGTCTCAAGTCCTTGCAAGAGACTTTTAAGTCAAGTCTCAAGTCAAGTGGGAGCCAACTTTAGCAGGAAAATAAAAGGTGGTGGTGGAGTGAATGGGGGAAGCAATGGGCTTACAAAGGTCTGCAGCTTCAGAAATGGAGAATAGCATCCATCTTACCATTCCTCAAGCTGGAGGCTTTTGTGCCGATGGGCATAAGAGTCTGCAGCTTTGGAAGTAGGGAATAGGGTCTTTCTTACTCCCCATTACTGAAGCTCCAAAAGCTTTAGAAGGAAGGATCCTTCCTCCTCAAGCCTGTTGCCTAACATATTTGCTGTTCCCCTCTGAGAAATGCACCCTGTGCTCTGGATTTGATACCCTGGATCCAGATAGAGTGGAGCACTGTGAATGTTGACAAAGGGTGACAATTCAATGCCAAGAACATGCTTTGAAATTCTGTCCCTGATACTTGCAAGAACAGGGCCTGTACTGGCAAGATCCAAGCAGACACCAGTGAGAAGAGACAATGCTGAATGAGATGGACCAATGGTCTGATTCAATATAAAACATTGGCATATGTTCATAATTAACCTCGTGCAACTTGTCCATCATTTCGACCAGATGTTGGATTATTTCTCTGGCCAAGTCCCAGATTTGTTAATGACCATATCGCATGTTCCATTGCCCAATTTCCACCACCAGCCCTGTTCGTCCCAGCTGTTCCTGTTAGCTTTTAATTGTCCTTACCACTTTCTTAAAATTGTTGGATTATGCTGCTGGGCACCTCTGAACACCTGTGATGCTTTATCCTCTTGGAGGGAAGAACATTCCTGGTGTATAAATATACGGTCCAGGCACAATCTTCCTGGGAACGCTTTTGATTTTAATGTTTGCATATAAAGCGCATGTCTCACTGTAAACAAACTGCTATGTTGTACACCACATAGAGAATCAGCACGGCGTAGTCATTTGAATGATAAATTAGGACTCTGCGAGACCAAGGTTCCCCTTGGCCATGGAAACCCACTGGCAAGTCACACTCTCTCAGCCTCAGATAACAACAAGGGCAAATCTCCTCTGGATACATCTTGCCAAGAAAATCTTAACACAGTTTCGACTTGACTTCAAGACATATAGCAAAGCACTGCATTAACAAATAAAGTCTTTGTTTATTCTGCTAGCAATCATAACCAGTTTGCAACAACCTCTTACGAAGCTCATCTTAAATACTTTAAGAAATTATGTAGGGAAAGGCAGAGAGGGAAATGTTTCAGCGAAGACAAAATACTTTACTAGGAAAGGGAACCAGGCAGAGAGGGGAAAGTTGGGAGAAGACCAGCAATGTTCTCAAGTGCTCCCATTATTAGTAATTACTAGTACAGTAATTATAAAGAGATGGATAATCCTGCCTCACAGATAGAGTTGGCATAAATAATCCTGCATATTTCAGAGAGATAGGGGAAATGATCTCTTGGTTATCTTTTGCACCCCTGTGGTGCTGTGCAAGCATCCCTTGTGCCTCACGTTCAGAGCAGAGCCAGTTAATAACATCCCCGTCTGAAAGCCTGTTTTATAGTCTCAAAAGCGAAATCTTGTAGCAGTTCCATCTGGATCAGACGCCTATAAAACAGAAGCTGCATTCTCATCCATACAAAGTGTTCTCGCGGCACGGAACCAGACCAGAAGGTCTGGAGCAGCCAGAATCCCAGCGAGGCTGCCAAAAATAAAGGAGAGAAGCATGGCACAGTCTCTAATGCACAGAATTACCGTGGGTGAGTAATTTCTTTGCTCTCTGCCTACTGGAGTTTGGAGCATAGGAAAGCTGAGTCAGGTCCTAGTTTTACCTAGCCCATGACTGTAGACTCTGATGGGAGGGGGGGCATCTGCAGCGGCAGTAGCAAGAGCATTTCTCCACGGTGTCACCTTTGTCCCTACCCCTACCTAGAGATGCCAGCTGTTCCCTCCTGGCAGTCTCCCATCCAAGCACCAACCAGGCCCAACCCTGCTTAGCTTCTGAAATCAGATGACATTGAATGGGTTCAGGCTGGTAGGGTGGCAGGTGGTGGAAATTACCACCCTCTCGTCCTGGCACAGTTCCCGCCATGTTCTGTGGCTCCATTAGAGGCCAAACTTCAGCAATCCAAGCTTTCCTCCAGAAAGGGGTAACAGCAATAGCCCAGGTTTTGTTGTTGTGTGCCTTCAAGTTGTTTTCAATTTATAGCAACCCTAAGGTGAACATATCATAGGTTTTCTGGGGGCTAAGAGTGTGTGACATGCCCAAGATCACCCAGTGAGTTTCATGGCCAAGCAAGAAATCGAACCTTGGTCTCCAGAGTTGTAGTTCAACGCTCAGATAACTACACCATGCTGGCTCCCTAGCCTAGGTTTTACCTCTTCTTTCTCTGCAAGTCACGCAGTTGTTAAACCTCTTGAAAAAAATTCCTATGGGATACTGATGGGGGTGTCAGAGTTTTTCTGTTTTAGTTACTGTAGGAAGGATGTGTTTAGCACTTAGTTTTTTAGGAATAGACTTGGTTATTATGTCTTATTTTTTAGTTTAGTTTAGTTCTAGCTTTAGTTGCACGTGTGAATTTTTTGTTTCCTTTCCTTTTTTCCCTTTTCCCTCAGTAGTTGTTAATTTGTTTGTTTGTATCTCTGAAGTAAAATTAATAAATATTAAATCATAAAAAACAACTCTAACACAGTTTCGCCTCTTGATTTTTGGCAAATCATACGGCCATTTAAAAAGAACAGAGGGACTTGCTGGACAATAGTAATAGAAGCCTTACTGAGTGCCTCAGGCAGCATTTGAGGCATGAACCATTTCCACAGAACAGTGTGCCTCACTGGCCATTTCCACACTAGACTGTTATAGTGCTATTATTCCACTTTCAACATCCTGTGGAATCCTGAGGTTTGCAGTTTAGGGAGGATTCCAATGGATGTTGAAGGTGGAATAATAGCACTATAACAGTCTAGTGTGGAAATGGCCACTGTCTCCATACAGCAATTCTCTAAAATACAGGAGGGCATTTTCTCTGCATCCAACCCAACCCTCAATAGACTGGGATGGTGTAGAACAAAGCCTCTCAATAGTCATTCAAGTTTGAAGGTAAGCTGAGTTACTTCTTTTTAAAGGTAATTGGTCTCTCTGCAATCTAAGTCTCCTTACAGGAAGTACAGTAAATAGATACTGGCTGCAGTTCAGTGAAAAACTGTACTTAACACTTTCCTGGATTTTGAGAATTACTCTGGATTAAAGAGGTGCAAATTTTGTACGAGGCACTGATTTTGGTCTAGGAAACAAGGCCCCAGGTTCCCTCTAATGGAAACAGGGAGGAATTACAACTCCTTTCAAGTTTCCTTTTTGTGTGTGCCTCTATTCCATCCTCAAGTTGCATAGCAATAACTCCCAAAAAGACAACATTATGCCCCTGCAGCAGGATAATGCCCACAAAAACGTGCTGGTCAAATATCAAGAGCGTACCAGACTTTATTAAGGTCCACTGCAGGACAGGAGTTTATTCAGCTCCACTTCAGCAGTTCCAAGAATTCTTGGCCACGCAAAAAATGGGGGCCAGAATCCTACTGGACAGTTATGAATGCATGTCTACCATAGTTATGGAGCTATGCAGTGAATTATGGCCCAAACACCCCAGTCTCAGGTTACCAGGCAACAGCAGCTATGGTTGATGGGGATTCCCCTTTCACTGGGAAGCAAAGGACTAACTTTCTTCTCCCTTGAATGGTCTCCATTGGGACAGGCAAAAGCAAGTCCTTGTCTCACTTCCCCTTGTGCTGAAGATCACTCACACGAGGGAGGTGAGTGGGAACATCAGTCAGTTCCTTTCCAAGCAACTGGGGAACTGACCCCCATCAACTGCAGTGGCTGCTTCCCAGGAAGTGAGAATTAGGCAATCTTCATGGTCTGTAGATGTCTCCTAAACTAGGGGCTATACTTTGTAAAAAGGAGCTACACTGGCATTGCAATCAAATAAGATGTATACCTGTATTTGATTGCAATGCCTAAATTACCTTTCCTTACCACTGCAGTGGTAACAGCTGTTTGATTAGGAGAAAGAAGTGAAGCCTCGAGGCTGCAGCTCCATGCAAACCAGTTTGTAGTCCAGCACAAGTTTGCTGGATTTCATTGTTTGAGGGTTTTTAACCAGAAGCACAGTTAGCCTCTTGTCAAGAAGTGTATGTTTAGTACATAAAGTGCAAATGGTGTGCTGGGCTTAGGTCCAAAACAGATGTGCAAGAATTACACTCATAACAAACCTTCCAGAACAGAGGTATCCCATGCTGGCAGTCAGCCAAGGTTCACAGCTCTCCAACAGCGCCTTCAGCAGCAGCCATGGACAAAGTTTACAACAGTTTGTTAGCCAGTTACCATTTGTTGTTTCAGCAGTCCGAGGCAGTAATAAATTCTGAACCACAGTCCAAAGGAGTTTCCAGCAGCAAAGTCAGCACACAAGATGGGGATCAAGGTTTCCAGGAACAAAAGTCAGGGATCCAAACATAGGAAGCATTGCTTTCACTGGTGACACAAGTTGTCTGCAATAGATTTCTCCCCATCCCCTCCTATGTATTTATGGACTGACAGCCTCCCCCAGCTGTTTGCCTAATACATCCTCTCTATATAAACTTGTGGGCTCTCCCTTTTTCATCAATGCTGGCTGCAGTAGTATTGTCTTGTTCATGTTTTTGTTTTGTGGCTGTTGGGGAGGGTCTTGTCTGCGTTTCTGTCTGAACTCCTGGGACTGGGGCATGACACTGCGGCCCTACACATGTTTTCAGCATTTATAATTCCCATCATCCCTAGCCAGCAGGATTATAATCAGATTTTAATCGGAGTTGTTAGCAATGCTACGGCAAGGGGGTGTTTGCTCCACGACACAAACACCACTCCCCAAATCCGCCCCCCCCCATATTCCCTGCCCCAGTGGGACTAACAGCCAAAGAAAGACAAGTTAGATGGGGAAAGAGGAGATACTGTACAACACTTTCCAAAGCACTGTCATATCAAGGAAAATCAGAGTCCCCACTGTTTGGAAGAAACTGGACCATAGTGCTACTTTCTCATAACTGTTTGGGTCCTAAATGACAGGTGATGATAAAGGAACGTGGGGTTGACAGACAGGAAAGCAGAAAAAGAAGAGGAAAAAGAATGGCTCAGAGCTGATGAGAGTGTGTGCTTAGAAAGCCTGCTTTAAACCAGGCCCTTTCGTCCTGACATTCCAGCACCCCAGAGAAGCCAGACAATGGAGGTATGGCCCTTAACAGCGGCATTGTCTACCTCAAGAACACAAGCCAAGCATGCACCACTCCAGAAACGATGTGAAAACCCAGTTTGAAATGTGTTGTTGTCGTCACATAACAGCTGTTGAATAGAGGAGACTCTCACTCTGGCAACCTCTTGAACCCGGATCTTGGAGAAGCTGAAAGCCAACTGCTTTTGAAACCCATGCATTCACTTTAAATTCCCCAGCACAGATTGTCCGAGTGCTTTTACTATTCTAGTTTCCATGGCAACAACCAATTGTGTTCTTCTCAGAGTTTGGGCCTATAAATAAATTCTTGATCTATAGTTTCAGTATGAGCTATGTGGGCCCCTCTGAACAGAGATGTGGCACTGAAGGGCGGTTGGTGATTTGTGGTGCGTCCTCTTTGCTCCTGTTTCTGTCCTGCTGAAGCTTAGAAGCAACGGGGAAGGCGACTACAAACTGCCTCTTGAATATCTTTATTTCATGCCATGCCAGAAAATACATCTTGCTGCAATCTGAGGCTGTAAATCTGTGCTCAGATCCTACAATAAAACCATCAAGTAGCATTGGAGACCCCATGTGGAGAAATGGTTTGAGCACTGGACTATGACTCTGGACAGCAGGTCTGAATGGTTGCTCTGCCATGGGAACCCACTAGGGGACGTTGGGCCAGTCACTCTCTCTCAGCCTCAGAAGAAGGCAAAGGCAAACCCTCCCGGAACAAATCTTGCCACAAAAAAACCATGATAGGGTTGCCCACTGGAAGCTTTGTTGATTTAGCAGTTTTAAGATGTTCAGAGAAAACCTTTCTGCCCATCCTGAGGTCTACATAGCCACCAAACTCTGCCAACTCCCCATTTCCTCTGCAGGAAATTTAATGCAGCGCCTCCCATTTCTGTTTGTGATCTAGATGTAATGCAGGAAGGTGGAGATGGTCTCTCCCTTAATAGAACTGGGATTCCTGCTGGCTAGGATGCAATATCATATGTAATTAAAGTTAGACCCTTCATGCAGTCTCAATTCTGATTATACAGTAGCATGGGAGAAACATACCTCATATTGTATCTTTCATCTCTATTTCTTCCCTCTCAAATTCCATTACCAGGAGAGGGAAGTGTGTGGCTTGGGTTGCAACGTCCAGCATTGCTCTGACAGGAGATGCAATTCAACACCATTTGGAGCACCATATCATTCCCAACCCAAGCATACATGAAAAAGAGATCTGTTGTTGTAACAAGGTGTTTAATTACATTTTAATATTATGACTTATTGTACTCTTCACTACATGTGAGTTTTAATCACACTGAAAGTCACTTTTGGCCCCAATATTGAGAGAAATATAGGATATAAATACAATTAATAATAATATAATATAATAATAATAATAATAATAATAATGTGTTGAATGTGTTGAATGGGACCTACTCCCATTGTCTTTAGGATTATAGTCTTAATTACAGTCACTGTTGCAGATTCAGACAACTGATTTTGCAGTGCATGGACTAAACTTATCAGATTTCTGTATTTAAGACAGGTTCATATATGGGTTCTCACTGAAGGTAACTTCTAGGGCCTTACTTTCTCCCTCCAGTAATAGTATGTTGATAGACAAGAGCAGCAGTGTGGGCATGAAGCATTACACAGCCAAATTTGCCACCTTTTCTAGATGCATCAATGATTTCATCTCTTTCTCCCCTAAACTCACACATATTGTTCATCTTCATGGATTGTTATCGTAGCTGTCACATTCAAAATTGGATTTTCGGTTGAATTTGGTCAAGTTGCTGCATTCATCACCACCTCCTACTTAAGCACTTGCTTGCTTCAGTACCATTTTCTTCCAAACATGGGCATATTTTTAGTTTCTGCTGTCACACTATTGATAGACAGCACAAAAAGAAAAATGTGGGCATAACTTCCAAAAAATATCCACAAGAGGGCACTGGGATACATGCATATAGGTTTGCATGGTGCCACTGAGCTCTTTAGTCTTAACCTCTTGTTTATCATCATACACTAGACATAAGGACATAAAATGTGAGACTCCACCCATCTCAGTATCCTATTTCTTACTCTAAAAGAAATCCACAGGCAGTCTATGAAACGTTCCCCCGCATTCTGAAAATGCTCTTTATGAAGCTGGATTTTCCCCAGTAAATGAAGTAGCAAGTGGGGCATTAGCACAGTAGGAGATAACTTGACTCTGTTCTCTGTGTTCAGTCCCAGCATTAATCATTACCCAAAGCTTCCCCACTAACTCTGGATATGGATATATAAGCATTTACATGGCCCATGGGCCCTGACAGTAACATGCTAGCAAGTGATAATTCAGTGGCAAAGTGCTTCCACTCAGCTGCCCCTCACAGGGCCAATACATTTCTCCAATTACCCTTTAAAGCCATCAGAACCTGCCGCCCTCACCACATCTCGTGACAGTGAATCCCCACAATTAATTATTGTGTTCTACCAGAGTAGAACACAAGTTCTAGACCAGAGTTCTAACCTCCACTTGGCTATGAAAACACAGTGAACGACTCTGAGCAAGTCACACTCTCTCAGCCACTGAGTGAGCACAAAGTCAAACTCCCTCTGAATAAGCCTCACCAAGAAAACTTTACAGTAGGTTCACCGTAGGGTAGCCATAAGCTGGAAACAATTTGAGGCTACACAGCAACAAATATATTGCCAACTATTCACAACGTAAGTTTCATAGTGTGATTCCAAGCATCAGTTTTACATGATTGGAAGAAAAGGTTCTCTTGATATGCTTTCTTTACATAAAGTGTATAGTTGTATCAATCTGTATCCATCCCCCAGTTGACTTTCCTCGCTCATTTTCTAAAAAATCCAAATGCATTCACTTTTTCTTGTAGGATATATGCTCCAGTCCCCTAATCATACTCTCTCCCAGTCCAAAAATGACCAGAACATTGCAGAAAACTGCATCTATGGAGTGGATCAAAGGTGCCCCCAAAAGGCCCTCTGATCCCACAGTATGTACCCACCTATGGTGTACTTTTGGGTGCCTTCAAGTCATTTCTAACTTAAGGTGACCCTAAGATTAACCCATCACAGGGGTTTCTTTCCAAGATTTCTTCAGAGCCTTTTTTGCCTTTGCCTTCCTCTGAGGCTGAGAGAATGTGGCTTGTCCAAGGTCACCCACTGAGTTTCCACACCTGAGTGGGGATTCAAACCCTGGTCTCCTGAGTCACAGTCCAATGTTCAAACCACTACATTGTACCGGATCATCTGGTTTACCACAAGAGATATTTCATCTATCTCTCCACAGTACAAAATTACTCCAGCTGGTCCTTCTAACTTGCAAGAACTTGTCAGCCCAGAGAGGTGTGTTGGTTCCGGCACTTGGCGAGATCCTCGGGCGGTTGCTATCTCATAACAGCCTACCTGGCAGAAAGGGTGCAGCAATAAAGCCAGAGGAGGAAATCACATATGCTTCTCTCAGAGCCTGGAGCAACACAGTTACCCCTAGCAAGTTACTTTTTAATAAAAATGTTGTAACCACAGTAACAATTGGAGTGCCTTTGGTGGGGTGAGGAAGTTGTAAAACAATAGCATTCTCCAGTTACTTTTTAGTCATTTAAAAAGGTATTTCCAGGACTATTTTGAGCACAACTGTCCTTGTTTTATGTTGGGCCATTTTTGCACTAGCCTGTTATAGTGCTATTATTCCACTTTCAACATCCTATGGGATCCTGGGGTTTGCAGTTTAGGGAGGCGCCTCAAAGGTATTCTCAAAGGCCTCGCCATAAACTGCAAACCCCAAGATTCCACAGGATGTTGAAAGTGGAATAATAGCACTATAACAGGCCAGTGCAGAAATGGCCTTAGTCTCCTAACAGTCCAAAAGTGGTTGAATTTGTTTCTAAAAACAATCAAAAAGGATACCCTAAAGCAACAAGCAATGCTGCAAGGGTTACTAAATAATTTTTGCATTGTTAACAGCAACAAATTACTCAGGCAACTTTTGGGCATTTTGTAACCACTTGCATTAAAGCAAATTAACAGTAACTTTCCAAGCTCTGACTGCTTTGTTTGGAAAAGGGTCAAGATATACCATGTAACAGATAACTGTATGTAAATTTATCATGTTTATAGCATGCCTTTTCCTTAGAACAAGATGATTGCAAGTTGTCTTTCCACTACCAGCATCCTTTTGTGAACGTGCACATTGCCAGGAACCCTAAACAACTATATTGAACTCTGAAGTCTACAGTTTTGGGGCCTTTTCCTTTGGAAGTGCTCTGCAAGCCACTTTGGCCACCATCACTGAGAGGGCTGACCCCAAACATTTTACTGCCTAAAGCAAAACACAATGCCAGCTGCCCAAATCAGGGTATACAGTATCCAAAACCAGTAATAGTAGAAGTAATTATTTATTTTTTTGGCCCAAAGACTATTGCAAATTAACTACAAAGCACCCAAACTTCCATAATTATAAAATCACAATTAAAATTAACTATGTAACATATATCTAAACTTAAAATGAATCACATGTAACAAAAGGAAGCAGTAACCTTTCATAACATGACAAGAACATTTTATACTTTCCTGTCTTCGGGATTCAATAATGACAACTAGCCTAAAATGGTTTCCAAAAACTTCTCTCTGCAGCAAAGGTAGCCACCCTCTGAAACACACGTTGATTTTCTAACTGTAACAAAAAACTAAGTTTCTCTTTTATGCCCCAAATTTTTGGCTAAAGCCAGTGGAAACAAAGGTGTGGTACCTAAGCGTCTATCAAACATCAAAGCCATTAGCTAGAAAGCTCTGTATTAATTTTTAGCTCTGTATTAATTTTTAATAGCTATTATTAAGCTTTTTCCCCCCAGTTCAGTTGTGTTTTAATATGCAATTTGTTTAAATATGTTTTACCACTATAATTTTACTTGGTCTGTACTCAAAAATTTATTTTGAGAGCTCTCGAGTCCCAGTTCTGGCAGAAAGGTAGGATACAAGTCAGATAAATAATGGTTGTCCCTCCATGTTTTACTTCTGTGGGTTTGATTATTCTTAGATTATTTGCTGCCGCCTCTGCTGCTGCCCTATGTCATTTTTAAGAGAGATTTATCAGTCTCGCCTCGCATTTGCAGTCTCTCTGCAAGCCTCGCTAGACTGGGAAAGACTGTGAACACCAGGGGAGGCTTGTCAGTCTGTATTAAAATTGGTGTAGGGCAGCAGCAGGGGCAGCAGAAAGCCCCACCTGTCGCCCACTCCTACCTTCCTCTTGCCACAGAGGCAGAACTAGGAGGCTGGCATGCTCCCCACCCCAGATTCCAACGCGTTGTGTACTGGATGTTTGAATATAGCAATAGCAATAGCATTTATTTCTGTACCACTTATCAACTGAGTGTTATCTAAGCGGTTTACAATGTGTGTTAGCTAATTGCCCCCCACAAGCTGGGTACTCATTTTACCGACCTGCGGAAGGACAGAAGGCTGAGTCAACCTTGGAGCCCGGCAGGATCAAACTCACAACCTTCTGGCTGCAGTACTGGCATTTAACCACTGTGCCACCAGGGCTCCTAAAGCAATAGCATTTATTTCTATACCACTTATCAACTGAGTGTTATCTAAGCCGTTTACAATGTGTTTTAGCTAATTGTCCCCAACAAGCTGGGTACTCATTTTACCGACCTGCGGAAGGACGGAAGGCTGAGTCAACCTTGGAGCCCGGCAGGATCAAACTCACAACCTTGTGGCTTGCAGTACTGGCATTTAACCACTGCGCCACCATGTAGTGGAATTGTAATTTTTTTGTGTTTTAAATATGGATTGGCGGGGGGGGTGTCTAGAAATATGTGTATATGTGCAGGAGTCCCACACCCTTTGTTGTCTGGGGCTGAGAGTGTGTGACGTGCCCAAGGTCACCCAGCGGGTCTCCAGGGCCAAATGGGGACTCAGACCCTGGTGTCCTGGTCCCGGTCCAGTGCTCAAACGACTACACCACGGTGGCTCTGCGTCCCAACCGCCGTCAACGTGGAGGGACGACTGTAAATTACTAATTAAATTAAATTTAATTAATTAAAATAAATTAAAGTTGCTCTGGCTCATGAGACTCAGCATCCTGACACTGTTTCTCCTCTCCCTGGCAGTAAAAATGGAACTATAAAAATATAATTAAAGGAACCGGCCATTTTGTGCCCTTCCATGACGCCCTCTCAACCCTGCCGCCTGGGGCACCCGCCCTCACTGGGCCCGGCTCCTGAGCAGACCATGCCACTAACCTATATATCCTTTCTATATATCTATATATCCTTTCTGCTGAAAACAAATTATCTTCCTCAAGCCAACCACAGAGGCCTGGCCCCTCTCCAAGGGACTCAGTCATGGCTGCTGCCCTCGTTGCTAAGCAACTGGAGTCTCTCCCCCTCTTACCTCCCATCACTAAGCAACCAGAACCTCCTCGCCTCCTTCCCTAGCTCCTCTCCCCGTTGCTAGGCAACCGGGCTCCTTCCCCCTCCCTGCCCGAGAGTATCAGGGAAGGCGGCACGTGCCCCAAACACGCACCGAGTCGGATTCTCTGGCGCCACGCCCCCTTTTTCCCCTCCCCTCTCCCATCCTTGGGGGCGGAGTCTGCGCCGGGGGTGATTGACGGCCGCGGCTGTCCGACCCGAGGCGCGAGCGGTTCCCGTTAGTTGGACGGCCAGCGAAGGTGGGCGGGCAGAAGAGTGGCGGGGGGAAGGGCGGAGAAGCGCCGTCCAATCCCGACGCGTCAGAGGCGAGAGTGGGCGGGGCTGGGCAAGCGAGTGAGTGAGTAAGCCCGTCCCTCTCCCTCTCCTCCTTTGCCTTTCCGAGCCGGCCGGGCCTCCTCACCGAAGAGCGGTGGAAGGGGATCCCTCCGCCCTTGGAATCTGGCCTCGCTCGCACGGAGGGGGAGAGGAGGTGGCGGCGGTGCGGCCCAGCAGCGCGTACGCTTCCGCCATCGCGGGGATTATTTGCCGGGGCCGTGGCGGTTGGAACCGGGGCGGGGGCGCGGACGGAGCGGGGGGAGGGAGGGAGGCGAGCGGCGGCGACGCGGCGGCCGAAGGGAGGGAGGCCATTGGCGGCGGGGGGAGGGGGAGCGTCTGACGGGACCGGCGGAGGCTCTCTCTCTCTCTCTCTCTCTCTCAAGCACACAAAGATAGGGTGAGGGGAGCTGTGGGGCGGCCTTTGCCCCCCTCTGCCCGGCCAGCGCGGGGGATGGAGGGAGCTGGGCTGAGGCGGAGAAGGGACGCAGCAGCAGCAGCCCCGTGAGGGAAGAAAGAAAGAGAGAAAGAGGAGGGGTGGGGGAAAAATATATATATATATATATATATAAAAAGGAGGCAGGCAAGCAGGCCGGCCCTCCGCCTCCTCAGCCGCCAAACACGGGCCTTGAGGGCCGGGATCCCTCGGCTTCCAGCCCCCGCTTTAGGTTTGGGAGGCGGGAGGGATCTCAGGGACCCCCCCCGAAATTCTGCCCCGCCGCCCCTCCCCCCGCCTCAGCCGTCGGCCGCCCCTCCCCCACCCTGCTGAGAGCCCCCCGAAACCATCGGGGAGCCTTTGAACCCCTCCTCCCTCTGCCCCCCCAAAAAAACATTGGGGAGCCTTTAGCTGGCCCGATCCCTGCAGGGTCCTTGGAGGCCCTTCTCCCCCACCCTTCGGATCCCCCTTTTGCATCTCTTGTAGGGGGTCTTGCTTTGTCCCTGGCCCCCAGTTTTTTGGACCCCCCCACTGCTTAATAATGTGGTCTCTTTAGCCCCCTCCCCGTTTCTTTTCCTTTTTCCTTAGGGGGTGGTGGTAATGCTGGGCAGCTTTTTTGAGCTGTCCTCTCCCTTTCTGTGTTCAGAAACTGAGCCCCTTCAGACTGAGCCCTAATATCGGGGGGGGGTCCCTAGGGTCCGACCCCACTCTTCTCTGCAGCCTGGTGTGTTTGTCGGGGGCCTGCGCTTCTTCCCCTGCGCAACAACGGGCTCTCTGATTGCCCTCTGACCTGGGGGGGTTCCTGCTGCCTCCGGGGGCAGTAACTAGCAGCATGGTAGAGAAGCGGTGCCCACGGCTGCAGAGAGAGAGCGTGTACCGCTGGTTTTCCGAGCTGCCCTCTCCTCAACGGGTGGAGTTCCTGTGTGGCCTGCTGGACCTGTGCATCCCCCTCGAGTTGCGTTTCCTGGGCGCCTGTCTGGAGGACCTGGCCCGCAAAGACTACCACTCGCTGCGGGATTCCGAAATCAAGGCCAACAACCCTGCCGACCTAGGCAGCCTGACCAACCTGACGGATGAGGTGGTGCGGAGCAAACTCTTGGTCTCGCTCGCGCTCCTGGGCTCGTCCCACCGGGAGGCGGCTGGAGTCCTCTTCCGCACCCTCACCCATATCGACTCTGTCATCCACAACTATGGGCTGCAGCTCAACGAAGGCCGGACGGGGGACGAGTTTCTGCTGCTCTTCACCATGGCCTCCAACCATCCCGCCTTCAGTTTCCATCAGAAGCAGGTGCTGAGGCAGGAGCTCACCAAGATCCAAAACATCATTGCCAGTACCAGCAAGAGCCCCAGCGCTCCCACGGCAAGCACCATGGGAACATGTCCTGGTTGCCACAAGGTGGGTATGATATCCTCGAACTTTTCTTCCAGACTCTTTGGCAAGGCCAAGAACAGTCCCTTTGAAGAGGGTGGGTTTTGGAGAAAGAGTACCATGCAGCTCTGGCTCACCATGACTAGTAGCTAGTTTTGCCACTGGACCAACACATCTGCTCTTCTCTCTATCCCGTCTCCCTTCTTTCTCTTTCATATGTTCTGTGGGAGACTCCTTTTTTTCTTATTCTGTATTTGTTCCCCTCGTTTCCTTTTTTTATAGGTCTTTCCTTTCAGCCAAGAGTTGGCATCTTATTTAAACCATAATATAGTGGCAACAAATACGTAGCCTTCTAGACAATGTTATACCATGACTTCCATCAGCCTTGAATGGCGTTGCCATTGGTAAAGCAATCATGGGAGCTGCAGTCCTGCGATGTCTTGAGGTCCACGTGGTCTGTGTGTTCACTGTAATAGCTTTGAAAGTTTTATGGTTAGGAGGTGTTCAGGAGTGGGTTTCATGTGAAGCAGTGGCTATGCAGTGAAAGGCATAACTGGTTTCTAACAGTCATTCTTGAGATGAGCTTAGATTAAGAAAGTAAGTTTCTGTCCAAGGTGGGAAGATGCTAGAGGGGAGGAGTTCTTCCACAGCAGTTGAGGAGTTGTGGTAAACAAACTTCAGAGCAAGAGGCCTTTACGAGGTTGAAAATCTGTATTGGTTGTATGTCCTGTGGTCAGAAACTGTAAGTTGTCCTCTAAAATGTTTTTCAACTTAGGTAACTTGGATCTGGCAAAGTGGTGTTCAGTCAATTAAATGCCATTATTTTTTTACAGGCGCTCTTTAATTGTGTATGCCTAATATGACTTCCTTAAAACGTAAAACTTTAAATTGTTGGGGTTGTTATCCAAGTGTGCATTTCAGGGAAAATTATGCTTTTGTTTTCCTTGTGTCAAAAAACTGGGATTGTTAAGCAGAGATTAGCTGCTGAGTGGTTTTTAAATCATGGGAAGGAAATTGTGTATGAGCATTTGACTTCAGTTTCGGTTCTTCCGAAGTGGAGCAAGCTTGCTTATCTCTGTGTCATTGTAGGCTCTTAATGTAAACTTGGAGCCAGCCTGGTGTAGTAATTTGAGTATTGGACTATGACTCTGGAAACCTTGGGCAAGTCCTACTCTCTCAGCCTCAGAGAAGGGCAAAGGCAAAACCCCCTTAGAACAAATCTTGCCAAAGAAAAGGAAAAAAACCATGATAGATTTGCCTTGTTGTTGTGTGCCTTCAAGTCATTTCTCACTTATGGTGATCCTAAGGTGAACCTATGAGGTTTTCTGGGGCTGAGAGTGTGCGAGGTGCCCAAGGTCATCCAGTGAATTTCCATGGCTGAGCAGAGAATTGAACCTTGGTCTCCAGGATCATAGTTCAACACTGAAGCCACTACACCATCTGGCCCTCGAAGTTTGTCTTTGGGTCAGCATAAGTCAGAAACAACTTGAAGGCAAGCAACAAGGTAAACTTGGTTGCAAAGGAAGTACCAAATATATTAAATATTCAGGGCCTGCAGTGTGCAAATTTTGTTCTGACTTATGGACAGGACATGGACCTGCTGCATTCTGAGACAGAAGGTGTCTAAATGAAAGCTTCTATCTCATGGAAGCTAAAAATTCACCTTTCTATAGTACTAATTTAACAAGAGGAACCTGTTGCAGATGATGTGTAAAAATAGAAAAAGCACATAGCTCTGTGTCTCAGTACATTTTTCTGTGTTCAAGAAACAGAAATCCTAATCAGTCTTTAATTGCGATTCTTAAAAATTACAGTGTTCCAAAAAATAAAGCTTCATTTATGAAATAAACGGACTTCTTGAGAGCAGCAGATAATTTATTGTTTCTAAAACATTAAAATGTCTTTACATTTTTAGCCCAGCAAGCAGCTGAACAACATTTTGAAGCAATCCTGGTTAAATAGTACAGCCATGTCCCAAGTGCTGTTGGATATGAGAGTTTGTTTGCACACTTGTACAGTATACTGTTTGGAGGGTCTGAAAGCAACATCTGCATGTCTGTATGAAAATATTGCCCATGGAAAGGGAAAATAGAAGCCCAGCTTATGATTCAAGAATGTGAGACAAAACTTCATGCAAAAGCCAGGACGTGCAGGAGCAGCCAGAAATTGTGATGAACTGTGGGCTTCAGAAGAGGAATTGCTGAACGCTGAGGGCTGGAGGATCTCTTAACAAAGAACTTCCTTTTGATATCCCTTGGGCTTTGTACAAAACAAAAAGAAAATCTGGGTTTTACACCCACTGGTGTATGGGTTCAACCCATAACCACATCTAATACATGATTGTTGTATACTAGCAGCTACAGCAGGACTTCAGAATAACAGTTGCTTCATCCTGATACTCATTCCTGCCATGAACATCATCTCATGAGAGATGTATCAAACTAGTGGTAATTCCCTCTGCATTACCTTAACTAGGTCCTTCATGAAGTATCCATATGTGACTGATTCTGCCTTTCTGTTGTACTTTCTTCCTCAGACCAGCCAATGTCTAAGTATTGCTCTGTAACGGTTTTGCAGGCATTCTGTCAGCAGCTGAGGTAGAGAATACTTCTCACATTTTCTGTTAAGCTTGGCATTTATCAAATCAGTTAAATGTTGGCAACATGAATGAAGGACATACTAGAATACTGTAGAAAGAATAAGTTTGTGCTGTTCTTGATTGAAGTTTTGCATAAAGAACGTATTTTCAATTCATATTCAATTAAAACTACAGATTCTTGATTTATTTAAAAGATCATGTCAACAGCAATACTTGAATTAATAATGAGTTATAATTCTGAGTTAATCAAAAAGAAAAGAGAGCTGCTTTCTGCAAAACAGTTCAATTTGACATTGAGAACTACCTAACTATCTTGCTTCAGCATGGTGCAGGCATAATGTTCTTCATCTCTGAACAACCAGGGTTAGGAGATTAGGAAGAACAGTGTTGTGGATTGACCAGTTCTTTATGCTTCCTTTCTCATCTTTCACACATTTGCTTTATACATAGTGGAGCGTTAGAACGTTTCAGATTGTAATATGGCTTAGGAAATATCTGACGACTTCTAACCAGGGTTTGGAGATCATCTTCAAATACTGGTTTAAGGAAAGACATCTGGATAGTGTTAACTGTAATGAATGCTGTTGGATCATGATATTGTATACATAGTTAAATCAAACAATGGGAGGGGAGATTTGTAGAGCAATAGCAGGGATAAGAATCACAACCCCATTGGCAGTTCATTTAAATTGTAACACGAAGTGTGATTTAAAAAAATCAAGCCAGATAACCACTGAACAGCCAGCTGAGATCAAATACCTTTCAAAATATTTTCCAAAGAGATGGCCATGTTAGTCTGTCACAACATAAAAAATGAAAATGGGGTGGTGGCAGTGGGAAGAAGGATCTGTAGCACCTTTGAGACTCACTAGTTTATGTCATCATGAGCTTTCGTGGATATTAATCCACTTCTTTATGCTTCTGAAGAAGTGAATTAATATTCATGAAAGCTCATGCTGAAATAAGCCAGTTACTCCCAAAGGTGCAAACTAGATTCATTCTTCCCATCACCCCATTCTCGTTTTCATGACTCCTAAACACAGACTTTAAATATGTGATGAAAAAATACTACGGAGAGCTAGTTGGATTTCTTGACATGGGAATGTTTTTGTCGCCCTGCTACAGCTGTTCCTCTCTTGGACAGGAGTGAGGGAGGGATCTCTCTCCCTCTTTCTTTCTTTCCTTCTTTCTTTCTCTCCTGTATTGTGGGAATAGGAGCATGTCTGTCAGAAATAACAAAAAAATTATTCTGGGTTTTTAGAATAGTGCTGTGCTGATGCATTTGTTCCTATAACCCAGGTATGGTAAGTTAAGGAAGGATAGAGAACCTGATGGTATGTGTGGAAGGTGGGTGAAAGATCTCAGCAGTCAAAAAGATATCAGGGTACTTTGTACATTGGTTTTAAATGCAAGTATCAGTGGATGGTGAGCTGTAGTTTTTTGGGAACCTTTGGACAGATTGCACTAACAGGAGAGTTAGGGATCCCAGCATGGCTTGGGTGGCTCCTACACAGTGTGGTACAAAAGATTTGATGTGTTTAAAATAATTAGAAATGTCAATATGTATGCAATAGATATATTCTGTAATTTCAGAAAGGGAATAGCCTGAGATGACATTCCTAGTGTTATAAAACTTATGGCATCTGATTCTTGAGGGCTGTGGACAAGAGAGAGGTATAATACCTCTCATCCTGAAGATAATCGTTCTCTAGTCTTGTTGTATACAAGTGTTTTACTATATTTTCTCCTTCTCAGGTATGTGAACCATATGCTGCACCAATGAATATGGCACTCAGGGAAAAAAAAATGTTGCTAAACAATTGAAATCCCAACAAGAACAATATTGGCGACCTTAAGTGATATACAGTATTTGGAACTGCGTGGGGCTTTTTGTTTATATGTGTATATAATTAGAGTGAGTCAGCATACAAGTTGAATTAGTGATGGTTCTGAATAGGCAAGATTTAAGGTATTCCAGAAACATTTTGAAAAATTGAAGTACCTATGTGCAGTTGGGAAAATAGTAAAATTATCATTATGTTTGTTTCATAATATATGCTAACTAGGATTCAACACAGAGTCTGCTGTTAGCACCCATTTCCTTGGTTCATATCTATATGCCAAACTAAAGATCAGAGTTACATATGAACCTAACTTTTCTTTAATAATTTGGATATCTCAAAAGTGCAGTATCCCACTGATTCTCATCATGAGAATAGGCTTCCCTCATTTATCTGACGGGTGAGGGATAGGAGCACTGGCAGAAAACTGAATTGATTGAAAAGCAGAACCCATGTACTGTACTGTAGGGAGTATGAAGGACTTACAGAGGCTCACTTGGGACTGGCCATGTGTGCACTGCTTGCAGAATCTCTCAGCTGGCTTAGTGCCTTCTCTCCACCTGCTTTGCAAGCGGTGCCTGTGTGCAGGTGATTCCAAACAAGTCTCCATAGACAAGCAATAGCAATAGCATTTATTTCTATACCGCTTATCAACTGAGTGTTATCTAAGCGGTTTACAATGTATTTTAGCTAATTGCCCCCAACAAGCTGGGTACTCATTTTACTGACCTGCGGAAGGATGGAAGGCTGAGTCAACCTGGAGCCCAGCAGGATCGAACTCACAACCTTGTGGTTGCAGTACTACTGATGATTAATTCCTGTTGAATTAATGGAACTTGTCTTTAATTTGGAAGTCTCAAAGAGCAAGTTGTCAGGTAGTGGGACATCAAAAGGTGGAGGCTTCCTCTAGAAGATAACTTGCTATACTTACAAAGCAACTTGTAAACAGGAACGCTGTTTTCAGATAGATCTGAGACTTTGCAATAGTCTTAGCTTGGGTATGTAAATCTGACTGTTTTGTTTTTTGTGGTTTTCTTTCTCCCTAGGTCACTCCAAGATCTGAGACCCCCATAAACAGCATTGGTAACAGTTTAGAAAATGCACTACACACATCAGCACATTCCATTGAGGAGTCATTACCCAAGAGGCCTTCAGGGAAACACTCCAAAGGTGCATCTACAGGTTTTGCTTAATATTCGTTTTTGAGGGAAAAATACTTATTTATGCCTGCTTTTAAAATGATTTAAAGTTGTTTCTAGATTCTGCCCTCACAAAGAAAAGTATTGTTGATATGTATAAGTATATGTAGGAAGTCTGTCAACAGGAAACTCATACATATAGGTTATGTTTGAAAGGAAGGTAGTTGTGCGCTTGACAGTAAAGGTAGAATTTCTGGGTCTTATCTCCAGTAGCAGCTAAATAACAGCACATTTTGGGCCAGTATAATTGTTTCCTGAAAGAATTCTGGTCTAGATATCTGTGGTGTTTGACCAGTAAAGTTATTTTTTTCTGTACCATTGAACAAGACTCTCTAGTTCAATTTGTACTGTATATAATGGTTGTGGCCATGTCATTATTATCATCATTGAATTGTGGAGTGCTCCTGTTCACTACTCTAGTCAGCCGTGCTCAGCTTCAGGGTGTTCCATTCTGTTCCACTTCACCCTTTCCATTTTATCCTCCCAGCTGTGAACCACCATTTTATGGCTGCTGAGCATTCCTGGTCTTCACTGAGGTTCACTGGAGTGGTGGTGATCTGCCACCATTGTCCTCCTGTGTGTGGGTGATGCCATTCTGGCTGCATAAGTAGCAGCAGTTACACCTGAACTTCAGAAATGTAGAGAATGATGGTTCAGTAGCAAAAAATCAATCTTGCCTGGAAAAGTGGAAAACAAGTTTGTTCATTCACTTTCTGTATTTTAGAAGCTAGACAGTAATAGAATAATACTTACAAGACTACATAACAAATTTCATAGAATTTGTTTTTGATAAAATAGGGCATTATTTATTTCTAGAAGTACTCTTTTCATTTCATCATTGCTTTAAATCTGAAAGACTAGCAGTAGTCCTTAGAGGATGAATTTTCCCCATTATCCTAATTAATCCCTATATTTTTACCAGACATAGTACAAGAAATTAATCTTTCTTCTCTCTGTGATTCTACAACAATTTTGTAATGATTTTTAGTAGCACTTGAACTCAGTGCTTCTGGTTAACTGACAAAAGTAACTAGAGTCATTGCGTTTACTTACAAGTATGAGTCTTTAGCTAATCTTTCTTTCCTTTCTCTTTGGAAGTTAACAGATTGTCACTATATATGCAGTTGATGACTGAGGCAAACAAAACTTGGGTGCATGCTTTTTTGCCTTACATCTTGCTCAAGTATGAATCTGCCCCCCCTTTTTTTCCCTGGTTCATGCAAATAGTTGTATCCAGCTTGTATTCCCATTTCTAGTCACAGCTGCTCAAAAAGAGACTTACATTACAGCTACTAAACTTGACAACTTGTCTCAGGCAAGTAGAGCAGAGACCTGTTCTGTTGAATTTTCAGTGCCTGAATTGAAGTGTTTGCTTCAAATAATTCCAAGGGACTTTCCACTGCTGTGTTGGCTCAGTTCTTTTGCTTTTGTAACTCAAAGATGTTCCAATCATTGGGTGGCCAGCTGTCATCTTCTAGGCAAGGTTCTTTGTCCTTGTAATGTGTTTTATTGTTCAGTTTTGGTCCATCTATGTGCGATTGGCCCTATCTGTTTGGATTGAAATTTTTAACTTGCTTTCACTTTAAGACAGGCCTTTATGTTTTTGTGTGCAGTTTTATAATAGCAATCTGCAAGGACCTGTTAATAACATTTTAAAACATTTTTGATATTAGTTCTTTCCTCAGATACGATTGCTTCTTTTATAGAATCAGTTACTTTGTAATGAAAAATCTTAAAGGCTGTTTTCATTGCAGGCACAGCTGTCCTTCATATGGTTGCCTCATAGTGTGTGATATATGGACATTAAAGTTGCTAAATCAAGATTACAAGCGAAACAAGTTAATCATGCCCAGTACTAGGTGGTTTCAAGGACTTGTATTCATGCTGATATTCTGCTTCTTTTGTTCTATACATGGTACATTTAGCTAATTTCCCCAAAATATTAAAATGATCAGTTTGTGTTTGTGGGACCCCATGCACAGAACACAACTGGAATCTCACTCTGAAAATAATGCAGTGAATGTTTGGAATTACAAAGAATCCAGTCTGAGATCTTGTTACTACAAACAATCAGCTCACTGTTCAGTAAACTGTTTAGAATTTGTGGAAATCCTTTTTACCTTATTGCTATGCAGGAAGCTGAAATTAATATCTTCAAATGCAAAGATAAAAACAAAACAAAATCATGCAACCTTAGCTCTTGAGTGAACAACATTAGCAACAAGTAGTATTGTGCTCGCCATGCTGTGTGTCTCTTTAGAACTTTACCAGATGTCTTCACCACAGCATATTTTCCAAAAGCATAGTGTGGGATAAAGTAACCAGATGTTGAAATGAATCCTACACTCAATAAGTTTTTACAGTAATGTGTTACAATGAAGAATGTACAAAACACTACAATTAGTGTTACTGGCGTGGTGATCCATAGAGTTGCTTCTCACCCACCAACATATGTAGAAACATAGCTTCCGAACTCAGGAAATGATGGCAGTGAAGAGGTTTGTCGTCTTTTGCACAGTGGTGTAGATGGACCATTTTACATGCCTCAGTCTCTCTCTGAAGTTTCCCCCATAGGTTATTTTCCTGCACTGACTGGCTGAATTTTAAATAAGCGGGAGGGTTGTGTCCAACAGTTTTGTTGCTGTGCCAGCCAACAGTTTGCTAGGCATTCCTTCTCTTTCTTGCACCTTCTAATGTTCTTGCTGGTAGATACATTTGTTTACTTACAAGACTTGGTTAAAAACATTCAAAACTAAAAATCTTCAATTAAAGATAAATGGGTGGATAATGTAAACAGTGGTAATATAAGTTCATTGTACTGAAATGCAGTTGTAAGTAAGGTAAGAATAATAAAGCAAGAATTGGGAAATGTCACAGTTTCTGGAACATCTTTCGAGGTGAAGACTATTCAATTTGGCTAGATATTATCACCAGTAATTTGTTTAATAAAGGGACAGATTGTGAAGTCAGGCAATCCTACTGAGAAGGTGCTTCATCTTTCAGCATTACAGTATCCAGATTTAGTTGTATCCTTAAATCTCAAGAG
The DNA here is from genome assembly GCA_948474755.1 of Ctenosaura bakeri. NCBI lineage: Eukaryota > Metazoa > Chordata > Lepidosauria > Squamata > Iguanidae > Ctenosaura > Ctenosaura bakeri. The sequence continues at coordinate 280,970 of CAOLHI010000692.1, forward strand.
AATCGTTACATGTCTAGTGTGTAGGCCTTAGCATGAGAAGACTATGAACAGATAAAGTACCTTATAGGAGCTGGAGGAGGAACCGATAAAGTACGGTTAGGCTGGGACTCATACAGTATGACAGATGTTGAGTCCAGTGAATTGAAAATACAGCAGAGTGATGAAGAAGAACATTCACATCTGGCCAAGCAGAAAGACTCTGATGTGAAAAAGATTGAGTCTCAGCATGTGTAAGGGGGAAAAAATGGTTTTATTCTGTAAGTAGCCAGTGTGTTTTGGCCAAGAAATATTTGTTTGTCCTACTTCAGGATGTGTTAAAAGGAAGGGAGACATTACGCATTAATAAACATAAGCAAAGCATAGACTCAAGAAACAGGAGAATTATATGTGCACATATGCCTCATTAAACTGCATATAAAATACAGTCATTAAGAAACAATATATTGAACCAAATAAAATTACAGAGGTGAAAACAGTGCTCTGTGTATATGTAACAATTTGAAAATCATCTGACAGGGATTTCAAAAATGAGAGCAGATGAGCACATACAGGTATTTGGTACAGTATTTAATCAGTCTGCCTTGCTTATAATTACTATTATATGCACTGTGTCCCCCCCCCATTTTTATTTTTAACATTCCTTGAAGAGGGTTGTATCACTATTTCTTCACCAAAACCTGTTGAGGTACTTGTGGAATAAAACTTTTATTTCTACATCCTGAGTTGTTTTTTTTTTTTTTAGCTTTTATCTGATTCACTGGCTATTTCCAATTCCATCATTGTTTTTTCAAATGGGAGGAAAACTCAGAATCAGATACTAGATACTTTATTCTGCTTTCATATTTCAGGATTCCAAGCAATGCATATTTAGTATATGTAAGCAAGCTTATTTGCACTTTTAATTTCAATAGCAAAATGTGGGTTCTGTTTATTGTGCAGCTCTACATTTAGCAGTATTTTATGATTACATTTATATTTACTTCACTTTATCTCATTTTGCCAGTAAAGAAAATTGCGTTCCAGGTGCCAAACAACATCACAAGAAACAAGTTAAACAATAAAATGTTATTTTGTTTATATCCCACCTTTCTCCCAGAATGAGGTTCATTAAAACACTGAAGATCAATAGTTAATAAATGTTTTAAACCAACAAGCTGTAACAAAATGTTGAGCCTGAACTCTTGCTATTGCTAACGTATGGCTAGATTTTAGTGGATCCTATGAATTCTTTTAGTAGCATACTTTTTAAAGTGCATGTCTATGCATTGTTCATGGTGAAGAGTGCTTCTGTTTTAAAACTTTTGAATCTATACGGATAAGGCAAAGGATAAAGTTGAAAATTAAAAGAGGTTGAATTGTGGTGCAGATGTGATCCATTTTGGTAACAACAAAGGCTAGATGCCAACAAGTCTTGGGGGTGACACCGAATATCATTTTTGCTTCCCTTGAATGATGACCTTTGGAAGTGAAGCCACTACGTTTCACTGCATGAAGAGGGCAGCAAAATGACTTGTTTAGCTATGCAAGAAGCCCCAGCTGTCCTGTTTCCCCCAGAAGAGTAATTGCCCCAGAGTATTCTATAATTAGTACTTGAATAAGCCTTCATTTTGTTTTTCTATAAACATGCAAAACGGAAAGAAGCAGTGAGAAAATGCAGAGTTGCTGCTTGTCAAGAAAGACCATTGATTTATTGCATTACCTCACTGCATTGAGTATATCCATTTCATCAGTGTATCATGCCTATGCTATTTTTAACAATAACTTGGGGCAGCACTGATGAAATTACATCATTTACATACACAGCTGAAAGAAAGTAGCATAAATCACAGAGATTACTGAAGAGTATCCCTAGGTGACTCTCATAAACAATTTAGGTACATATGGAAGAAGAGGAAACTGTATAGGGCTGCTAAAACTTGGATACTATCTGGTCACTGATTCATGCATTGGCGGTTGTGACAGTCACTGCATTTTGACTTATGCCAGGCATTCTGTGAAATAAGTATCACTGGTGGAATAGTTTTAAGATCAAGCTACTGGAATTGATTTTACTGTTGATTTGAATATGGTATATGATAGGTTGCAAGTTCATGTTCTTGGGAAGAAAACTTGATCAGGGAGGGAAGGATTGATTGGTTGATGTCTAGCTTGGTTTGGCATTCATTAGATTTCTGGAAGGCAAGTATCCAGTGGTTGGAGCAGGCTTATAAATAGGCATACTGATAGAGGATGGGCATTACCTTGAGGCATTAAGGCTGCTAAACCTTCTAAAAATGAAATACGTGGCTCATGTTTTCAGGCCATTGATTGCCCACAGATAGGTATATTTGTGCCATTGAGTCGGTCATTATGTGTTTTTGCTTGTAGTTGTGCAGATGGTTTCAATATACTGACATTTCTAAAAAATCATTATGACTTTAAATATAAAGGTCTGGCTACATCCCTTACATTCATTTTAAATTCTGTCTCAATTTCTTTTATAATTCTGTTTTTAAAAGAACAGAAGCAATGAAACCTTTTTGTTTAAGCCCAGAATTTATGTATTTGCTCATACTTGAAGATATGGACTTAAAACTAAAACTGATGGAAGTTATGTTTTTGAAGTGTGAATGTCATGGCATTTGCTGAAATACTGTCTTCTTTGTTTGTTTGAATGCTTCTTTTATATCTTTCAGAGTTTTGTGCCATATATCTCACCCATATAGATAGTTCATTAAAACACAGTAGATTCCAAGTCCTAAATCCAGTTGTTAGTTTGACCTAGATGAACCACAAAGAATCCGTGAAAATCTGATAAGTCCGCCTTTATGTAAGTTCCGTTGATTTATTGGGTCTACTTGACTTGCAGTTAACCATCAGATTTAGGCCCATAATTTTTTTTTTCTCCATGTGTGTGTATGTATATATATTCTGATTATGAAGTTCAAAGTATTCTCTGGCCTTTTTGCCTGGTAGCTACCTCTTGGAACCCTAGACCTGATCATCCAAATGGAAGGAAGCACTCCCCTCTGTCTTGTAATCTTAATTTTGTAATTCGTGTGCTGTATATTTCTGAATAACACTGCTGTATTAGCCAGAGATATTACTGTGAATGGAGCTTTTTCAGAGTGCTATTTCATTGCCTGGCTTGGGTATCTTTTTACCAGTTAGTTCTCCATCACATGCCCTCTTAACTGCTGCAGATACATGGTAATCCCACTGATACATTTCCAGGTATAATACCAAATCGTAGACTGTGAACACCTTGAGCATTCTATAGCCATTTTAGATCCTGATCTGATTAATTCTGTCGTTTATTTCACAAGCTACTGTGGAAACAGGTTTTACACTGATCAATCTGTTTTTCAGCACCTGTCCTTTTTCAAAGCAAGTCTGTCTCATTTCTTCATTGTGGATAGAGAAATAAATTTAAAAAATTAGGCTTTATCTTTATTAAGCCTGATGGAGGTGGGGCACTTCCTATACGTAGGATATATTCTTGCAGATGGAAATTTGAGCACTTTAGGAAGAATTCTAGATTTAAAGGTTTCTCTATGTTTTCAGGGAGGAGAACTTTGACAGACCTGTTCATAACTTTAGAACCCCCTGCTTTCATGTATAGCACCCCACCATTCCCATCTTTCTCATCAGCGAAATCCCTTCTGTGGGTCCTTTTTGTGCCTTTTTGAGCTCTTTAGGACAAAAATCTGAGGCAGAACAGGAACAGTTTATAGCACATGCATCTACAACACATGTTTGGCTTATATCCATCTTTTGTGATGTGCATCAAATGGCTTTTATATTTATTCTGGGTGGTGTACAAATATACATGGCTTGTTTCACTTACATAGGTGCACGTCCAGTTTTGGTGCACCTTTGCACCATGTTTAAAGCAGTCCATAGTTCCTCACAGAGAAAATTTCCTTGCATTGCATTTGGAGAGTAAACATAGTAAGTATACATACTTTTCTTAAAAAGTTCTATGCAATAATGAAGCCAAACATTTTTATATGAAAAAACCGATATGAAATATTATTTGCACAGTTAACCTTAGAGTTTTTTTTTCTTTTTAAATTCCAGCTTGCTGACTATGTAGTCCAGTTCCCAAGCCTCAGAGCAATCCAGCTATCCTGTTGGCATTGCCAACATCAAGTTGTCAGTGCTTCCCCTCCCTCAATAATGAAAGTGTCTTGGATTCTATATTCTAAATATAGATTTCCTATATTTGGAAAGTCTATATTTAACTAGTAGGTTGTGAACTGATCACTGAGCCCTTGTTGACCACATTTTCTCAGCATGCATGCTGCTGCTGCTTCCACCTTGAATGCCAGAGGATTTGTTTTAATGTTTATTGGATTTGGGACAGTTGCTTATGCATGTAGTATAAACTGTAGTACTAAAAACTGTAGTACTAAAAAAAAATTGTCCCCCTTTAGTTCATGTCCATCTTTCCACATATATTCTGGTAGGTACTACATATGAGATAAGCACATGAAGGAATAGCATCTTCCTAAAGCTTGTTTGTTAATGTTGTAAAATCAGTGACTTTATTTAAATGTAATTTAAATTGTTCTTTCAAGCGAGACAGAGTTGTAGTTTTACTGAAAGCACCTAGCAGTACTCATTATCCAGAGAAGTCAGGAAGAAACTTTGTGACTTTAGCTTCCAGCATCAGAACATAGTATGTTGAATTCAGCTGTTTTGTGCAAAAATAATATTCATCTGGTTTTTAGTTTCCTGTCCCAGAGATGAGTCATTCCCCTTTTAAATGGCAGTCATTTTTTTTCTCATAACCCTTAATATATTAGAAGTTCTGGAATACTTATTAAGATGAGGTTTGTGGTTAACTAAGATGCTGACTTCACTACTCCTCCGGTCATTGAAGGCATACTTTGTTTTGATTTTAACTTTTTTTTATATAAGAATAGGAGGATATAAGTCCATTTTTAAACTTCTGGAGCCTGTTTTTGGAGGCACATGACAGAGTTATTCACAGTTTCTCTTTTTGAAAATAAAAGGAACCAAGTTACAGAATTAAACAGGAACACTCAGAATTTTAGCACTGTGAATTTGAAGTAGGGGACACCGCTAATAAATACTATGTGTTCCATTTGCCGCCCTGAGAGTAAGCATTCTAGAAAAGTGGAAGAGACCTTAATTCTACAAGTAATTGTTAAATGGCAGTTCTCATGAGCTTGTTTTCTTTAGCTCCTGTAGATATTTTGTTGCTGATGGGTATCACTATATCTCTTAAAAACTGATACTCATTTGTTAAGAGTATAAATAATATGTTTCTCAGTGGTGTTGATAGTAATCCACTCAGGTTCCTACAGATCCAGTGTACGTCATTTTTTAAAGGCTGTAGCCTTTTGAGCAGTGGCTTCGTTCTGCTTTAACGGTTAGCTGTATCCCTACCTTAGGCTGTAGCATTAACGTGCCTGTTTGGTATACCATCTGTGTAATATATTTGTGATCATGCACGTCCTTGTACAAGTAAGAAGATCAGTTGCATGCCTGTCTCAGATCTGTAGACTTTCCGGTGTTAGAACAATCTCAAAAAAGAAGGAAATGAGAGCTATCAGAGCTTGCTGATGCTTAAGGGTTTTATTGTAAGGGCAGTCACCGCAATAGACAAAGGGCCAAGCCTTATCTTAAATTGTTTGCATGAGGATAAAAGCTCTTCCTGTGATCTAACAGGATTTGATTTAAGAAACTCTTTAAGAAGGTATCTCTGCTTGCCCAAGAACAATTGGCTGGGGCTCAGTCTGTTTTTTTGTGCTGGGCAAGGTTGGTGTCGACTTGGGTCTGATCCTTTCAGTAGCGTTAAAAGTCAACCTCTGCTATTTTGCTTTATGGCAATATGCCTATTTCTGGCCAGTTTTGATCTTTGGTCTCTTCTTTGTATTCAGGAGTCAGAAAAGTATCCAGGCTTCTCCTCTCCACCCCTCCCTATGTTCACTACATTAATATTGAACCTTGCTTCCTTCAGGGAAGAGTCCATTGTAGTCCAAGGGCTCCTGAAGAAGCTGTGTAGGAAGTGTGTGTGTGCTCTTGTGCATGCACTAGTAAAATGCTGCTTTGAAAAATAAATTATTGTCTATAGTTTTATTTCCTGATTACTTATATATAGCATAATTATATATAGTTCAAATGTTAATTGTTTTTAATTTTATTGATTTCTAAAACTAGGTCTTGAAAAGCCCTGTAACAAGAAGCAAATCTTTCCAAAAATATATCCAGCTGCTGACGATTGTACCTCCATTTTTATTTTTCTGGTGACATTCTTGAGTAATGTTCTAAGAAACATTGGAAGTAAAGCACCATCCACTACTGATTTGATGGAGTCTGTGGTACCAGGGAGAGCATAGTGTCTCATGTTTGCTTGAAAAATGCTGCTCGTTCAGGTGCCTTCTATTCTTCATATCAGGAGGGACCACATATTCCCCATACCTGCCGTTACTGCTTTCTCCTTACCTGTTCACCAGTAAATGTTACATGATTTCAGAATGCCAGCATAACTTTGTTGTCAGTCACATCTTTCAAAGCAACAAATAGTGAATCTTTGTAACTTTCTCTGGGCTTGTATGCTACCTTATCACTTGGGAACCTAACTGTCTTGTATCTGGCTGTGTGTACATTTTCTCAGATACATATTTTCTTAGACTAAACACTACCTGTCTGTTAACACTAAGCTTAAGATGGTTAATGTAATTAGTTCAATATCCCCTAATAATCTAGAAAAATGAACATTCTTCCTTTTGCTTTTCATCTCTCAGCAGCAAAAATATTGCCTTTGCTTCAGGATTTTAAAAAGGGAAACATCCTCCATATTTTCTTAAAATTGCATTTCAGCTGCAGTCTGATGCTTGCTTATCTTGGATGCAGTGGGCTGGCTTCTCAGCAGAAATGTAGGACTGCAGTGCACCCCTCCCTTTTTGATAATGCAGTGAGTAACAGGTGGAATCGCTTCTGCTTCTAACTGTTCTCAAGCCTGTATGTGCAATAAGTTAATATGTGTCAGAAGAATCTTGTGTCCTCTGCATGCTGAGCATTAAGTAAAGTTTTAAGTCTAAAGGTTTCTGTGTTGTTTTACTATTTAATGATTTAAAACTGAGTGGGTCATGAGACAGAAAGCTCAGCTGAGCAGTTAGAAATGCTAGGTAGGTGAGTTCAGATGAGGTGTTCCTATGAGGGTGCATTTGTTGATGGCTCAGGAATATCGTGCTGCCTTAGGCTTGTAACAGCATTTGGTATATATTGTAACAGATGGGATGGCGTCTTTCTGAATAAGAAAAGTTAGGGATAGACAGTGAGGTACCTTCCTGATGTTTTGAAATACAGTTCTTAACAGTACTTTGCCATGCTGGCTGCAGCTGGTAGAAATTGTAATCTAAACCTTTGGAACAGCAAGATGTTAAAGCATCTTGTGTTGGCATCAGTTGTGTGTTACTTGTGCTTCCGCTGAAGTTAAACACACAATGGATTCTAGGGTCATTTTCAGTGAAATGTATACTGTACTTGAGCTGCTACTCCATATTCCACCGGATGAGAAGACTTGTCTGTAAATTAGCACATGGCCAGGCAGATTGAACTGTACGTGAATCTGATTTGGTTCAGTCTCAGATTTTGGGCCCTTTCACACTACATAGTTATAGCACTTTGATTCTACTTTAACTGCCATGGCCAGCATGCTGTGGAATCCTGGGATTCCACAGCTTAGAATTTTAGATATTTGCCCTTGGACTGTAAATCCCAGAATTCTATGGGATTTTGTCATGGCAGTTAAAAGTGGAATCATAGCACTATATTTCACTACTGTGAAAGACCCCCTTGTGTAGAGGAAAGTGAGCATCTGTGGTTCAAAGTACTGAACATTAACACTACAACATTCAACAGCACTTGGTGAATTTTCCTTTTATTGCATCCAGCTCTTGCCAACTCTGGTGGAAACTGTATGCATTGGCGACTCTCATTTATGGACAGAAAGAACAAAAAAGAAAAGGAAAGAAAAGAAAAGAAAACTTGATTTTGGGGGTTTAAACTGGCCTTTGTTGTGCAGGTGAAATGCTTTAAAAATAGGTTCAGTGTACATATTTGGCTGTTTTGTAAACACTTCTGGGTTTGGTGTTCATGTTTTCGTCTACTGACCTGTTAACAGGAAGTTAAGAACTCGTGTGTTTAGAAAGGCAGAGATAAGTCAAGTATCCTATTGTTTCAGTGTTGAGTACCGTATTCTGCATAGGACTAGAAACTTAGCACTAATTTTGGCTTGTGCTTGTGAATGAAACCATTTTTTTTTAAAAAAATGTGGTTTAGATGTGCCCCAGCTGGTAAGAAGCTTATTTGTGAGTATGAGCTGGTTACATCAGAGCTTGAAGTAACTGTGTAGTTCTTTGAACGCTGCAGTGTTCCTGTGAAAAGGAACAATCCATTGTGAGTGATGTTTCCTTTTTGGAAGGTCTGCTTGGAACTCAGTTCTATTTTCAGTGCCAGTACTGTCTGTAGTTACTTACAAACCAAGCCTAACATTCTGCCATCCTTTCTTCGAGGTGCTCACAATTAAGAACCTAAGAGGGCCAAAGGGTTATCTAGTCCAGCATTCTGTTCCATTTATGGCCAACGAGATGTCTGTGGAAAGTGCACAAGCAAGACATTTATGGCTAAATTTGATTGTTAACTCCAAACAGAGTAGACCAGTTGAATCAGTGGGAACTTGCTAAGTCATCACTTGCATAATTTCCATTGATTCAATGGGTCAGACCTTATTGAGACTTATCAGTTGAAAACGGGCATTGTATGGACACTCTCAGGGCCACAGTGGCTGGTTTGTTTTTCAGTTTTGTCAGTAGGATTTAGAACTTCATCTGTTGTCAAGACTGTTTGCTTCAGATCTTCAGACTGCCTTCTGGAAGGCATCGGTATCACCTGTACATTTCTTGTAGTGAAAACATATGCAGAGGGCTCATTTTGTTTCTCTGCAATCTCCTTATCCTTTAGTATTCTTTAAGTCTGTTGTCATCCTGCAGTTTCACCCTGTTTCCTGATGGTGATATAAAGTTTTTAAAAAATTGATTGGTAGTAATTGTATGCTCCTTGGAATCTTTTTTGTGGGGGGAAGGAGGGGGTATTTATTGTCTATGATGCCTTTTTGGCGTTCAGGGCAGCCCTCTTTAGTGGAAGATTCATTGGTACTTCCTGACTGGGGCTATATGCCACATACGTTTGGCAGATTGAGCAAGTTAGCCATATTGTTCTTTCTTGTCTGGTCATACTTCCATTGACCTTGGATGAATACAAAAGGATCTTCCAAGCCCAAGGCCTTCATATCTGGCCAGTCTTAATTTCAGTAAACAATACAGGATATGAGTTCTGAAATAGGCCTCAGCCTGTTTTGAAATTCAAAAAATAAAAACAAAGCCATCTCGAGCTGGATAATCACCTTTTGAATTGAAACTGGGAGCAGATGTTTGAGGTTTTTTCCACATACAGCAGTGGAAAAGGGTGGCTGCCAGTATGACTAATGAGTGTAGGATCGTTTCTTTGAAGCCTTGTCTGCTGCGATTTGCCATCTTGATGTTTGAAGATTTGGAAGACTGCAAGCATAGCTCTGCATATGCTTGCCTGTTTTTAAAAAAGTTATTAAAACAACATAAAAACCAGCATAACATTACAAATAAAATGTATCACGTCAAGCTACTACAAAGGCATTTTAAGCCCAACTTTCTGCTTTTCCTTTTGTGCATAGCTCTTCCTCTGATCAGTGGACTTTTCTTTAATGATGGTAAGAACCAAATTTCCTTGCAGAAAGAGCAGTGAATCTCAAAGGGGGAGGAACTATGATCCAGGGAAGTGTGTTCGTGATATAAACCTGCAGAGACTCCAGTGACTTAGGACTTGTGCAAGTTGTAGTTGGTTGGTGATAAACATGATGAAGATTCCCCCTTTTTACTCCTACCTCTGTTCAAACTCCCAGTAAAATTTTTCCCTGCAAAACCAAGAGGAACTGTAGTAAAATTGTGCATATAGTATGTGTCTGAAACATTGATAACCATCAGATTTAAGTTAATCCATGTAAGGCCAAAGTGTATACCTTCCCACAAGTCTTAAGCCAGTAGAGCATGGGCAGTTTTCTCAAATTCAGGAGATGAGTCTTTATTCCCCAGTCGATAGGTGGAAAACAACTACTGGCACAGGGCCTTTGGTGCTTAGAAGAGACATAGGTTGTGAGGAACAGTGAAGAAGAGATCAAGAGCAGCTCTGGATATTTGAAAGTAAAAACTTTGGTTGAAGTTCATTGCAGGCTTTACCACTGAGTTGGTGTGAACATTAACCTGCTTGTACAAAGACACCAAAATATACTGTTGCTTCTATATATTTTTTTTTTAAATGGCACATGCTGGGCCTGGGAGAGGGAAAGAAAAGCAAGAGCCAGGCAGAGAGGGGAGTGGTAGAGGTAAGGGAAAATCCGTCTGTGCCTCTTCTCAGCTGCCTTTCTGCCCTTTGACTAGTTTGGGATGAAGCTAGTCTGGGAATAGCAGAGGGAGGCTAATCTTGGACCTATTTGCCTTCTGTTATGGCAGATCAGAATGATGTGGAATTACATTTTCTTGTGACTAGAGATCTCCTGAGAGAGAAAAGCGGGGGGAAGAAATGAGTATTGTTGGAGAATTTCATATGAAAGATGGGGAAAGAGTCAGAGGAAGCAGCAGCAGTGTCATCATGTCAGACAGGGGATACTAAGAATGTCAGAGAAGAAAAGTGAATGACTGCTTTCAATAAAAGGGGGAGGGGTATGAGATCCATTGGATTGCTCTTTCTCATATAACTGCGTGGTGTTATTAGGATAAAGTGGAAATTAACCCTATGTGTGCTACCTCAAGCTCATTGGAAGAAGGCCAATATGCAAATATAACAGAAAAGCAAGTAAGGGGTGTGCATTTGTATTCTATTTTGTTTGCAGAGAAAGAGCCACTGGAGTTGTAAAATTTGTAGAACAAGCTGTGGAATAGCTTCCTTCCCTAATTATGTAGCAGACATCCCTTTTCTTCTTCTTTTTCTGCCATGGTCTTGCCAGAGTAGACCAAGGACATTTCTGAGTGGAAATATTGTATGGTATCTTAGAGAGCCAGTGTGGAGTGGTGGTTTGAGCTATGACTCTGGAGACCAGAGTTCAGTTCCCTGCCCAGCATGGAAACCCACTGGTGACCTTGGGAGCATCTCAGGCTCTTAGCCCCAGAAAACCTCCATGATAGGTTTGCCTTAAGGTTGCCATAAGTCAGAGATGACTTGAAGGCACACAACAACAGTTATAGTGAACTTTCTGGATATTCACTGGGATCAGGATAATTTGAAATCTTATGAAAAGGAACTGTATAGGAGATATATTTTACCGCTAGGCCTGGAATTTTCCTCTTAAGATGCTACTCAGTAGAACTTTGTCAACTGCCTGTTAATCATGCTTGGTTTTGCACCCAATGAAAAAGAAACAGGAACGCTTGCTGTAACTCTCCACAGAAGTATAGGGCATTTACTACACTGACTGCTGTTTCCAGCTGTGAATTGGTGTGAAACTGCATCTCTTGGACTGAGAGAAGGAAAATAACGTTAAGGTATTGATGCTGTGCCTGTTTGAAACATGTAACATATGTTATTTTGCTTTCTCTTGACAGTGAGTGTTGAAAAAGTGGAACTAAAGGGATTATCACACAAGAAGAATGATAGGAACATTGAATATTCCTTTGAGGTAAGTTCCTAAGATTTGCAATGCAGAGAGAGTGCAGTTTCAGTTTTAAAGAGGTGTCACAGAGGCCAAACTCTGGGGCACTCAGTATTCAGTAGCCTCAAAAGATATGATTTTTAAGTAAGTGTCCTTGTCCCCAAGCACCCAAACAATATATGCAGTTGCCTAAATTCAGGGATGAGAATCAAGTAGTCTAGAGATGATGTTGGAGTGCAAGTCCAGCAGCCCTAAACAGTACAGCCAATGATAATGTGTGCGGAGTGTGGCAGTCCAATTGCCTTTGCAGAGCTATTTCATTCCCATCCCTTCATTAAACTTTGACACCAAAATGATATGTTTGAGATAGTAAGTACCGTCCTGTTGTATATTATGTAACAAAATATGGAAGATGGTGCTTTTTCCCTTTTGTACCAAAGAGGCTATAGTTATTAATTCCTATTCGGAAAGCATTGAAAAAATGGAAAGTATCCACCTGTAGACTGCTTTGGAAAACATAAAGGAAACCCAAATGTTGCTTGTGTCCTTAAGTTGGGGTATAGTTGATCCAGTTATTTGAGTTAATATGCATTGAGTGTGTGAGACAGCACATTTTAGGGGGGAAAAACCCCTGCACATACTGCTGCAACAGGAAAATAACCCTCTATCTCCTTGGTCCATGCACATGGATTAAGGAAAGCAATTGTGATTCCTGAAACTTTGACCAGAGGGATGTAACTTAATGCCCTCCCACGAATCCTATCAGCCTTTGCCTTAGACTGTCTAGTGCAGAAGCAGCTTCTTCTGTAAAAGTACACCTGCTCTTTCTCATAACTTCTTTCCCCTATTTACTATGTTGACTTGACTGTTAGTAGCCTTATAGTAGACTAGCAAGGAAAAGAGTAGCATATATAAGTTCCTGCTCCCAGAATCCTTCTGAGTGACGCATGGATGTTGTACTAATGTAGTAATGGTGTCTAACGCTGTCAAAAAAATGATGCCAGGCATGACACTTGTGTGCCTGTGGTCTAAAAATTCAAGGTAACAGTACTGAAAGCTTAAAACATATTAGCTATTTTATTTAAATGCACAGCTCATCCTGTCTGTAGAGTTCTGGGTAGATCTCATTGGTATTCCCTTACTTTTAGATGTCTGGACGGGCAAGCAAAAATTGTAGATCTTGAGGCTTTAAACACATACTACCCACAAGAGCATACTTTGTTTTGTCCCTTGCAGTGAGTGAGTGCGTGTGTAATCAGAGTCTAAGGCGGAGCTAGAAACTGTCTGTTTCTTCATTTGGGTAGAACAAGTGCTGGGAAGAGGAAATTCCTCAATTACGTAATGTTTTTTGGCAGCATCCTCAAGGCTGGAAAAAATGTGTGTGTTTGGTTGTCATTGATACAAGTGTGATGTGGAAAGATCATTCTTCCTTTCTCTGCACTTTTTTAAAGAGTAAATTTTCCCATAAATCCCACAGATGTCTATACCTCAGACTTAAAAATGGTTTACAAAATTGCCTGCATTTTGTTAGTCACAGCTTTGATACTGGATAACATAATAAGGCAGGGTGAGAATACAATAATACAGTAACTGTACAGTTAGAATTTGTCCCTGCCATTCTCTGTTTTTGGTATGGACTCTGTGGCGGGGGGGGTGTTTGTTATTAAATATGTTTCTCTAATTCCAATGCTACATTACATGAAGAGCCTTCCCCAACCTTTGCCGTTCAGGTGTGTAGTTCCTGTGCCCAGTCAGTATAACACTGGGATAATGTAGGCTGATGTTCAACACATCTGAAGGGATCGAGTTGGGGAAGGCTAACAAAGTAATGCACCATGACTGGAGAGTGGCAGTTGAAACAGTATGCCCCGACCATTGGCCAAGTTGGCTGGTGGTTCTGGGAGCTGAAGGCAAGAACACCTGGAGGACCAAAGGTTTGAGAACCACTTCTGTATATAGCACTTTGCCCTTGGGATATGTTTGGGAACAGCAGTGTTTCAGATGAAAAACAGAGTGAGAAGTACCACGGTAATGATGTTTGAGGCCTCTCTTTCATTCATTTGCTCTTGGAATGAATGAATCAATATGAAGCTTGGAAACATTACTTTTAAAAATAGAGTTGTTGTCACTACATATTCCCTGCCTGAAAAAGGCAGCTTTGCTCATTGCTAGTGTGTTACTAATGGGTTGTTTAATTTCAAAATTCCCTCCAATCCTGCCAAAAATCTCCCAAAGAGACCCTACCCATAATGTTTCAAAGTAATGTACGAATGTTACTAGGGATTTGAAAAGTTGCAATGATGGCATCATTGACATTGTAAAAAGTAAGAGTTAAGAGATTGCCTCTCATTACTAAAAAAAATCCAGGTAAACAAAGTTAATTAGCCAACAGCAATACTTATTTGGTTTATTGCCTTGAAATTTTGCTCTGAGAACACTGAAAGCCTGAACTAATCAAACCAATTCCAGGTAGGTTTTGTTGCAAGAAATTAAAATGATTGTTCTTCATTTTTTCAGGTATTATGGTCCGATTCTTCAGTGACATTAGTAACAAAGTCTTCTGCTGAAGTCACTGAATTCATTTCAAAGGTAAAAAAAAAATCATTTATATAGACAACATTTCAAAAGCATGTTGGTTTATATTTTGAAAAAGATACAATTCATACTGCATGCATATAAAAGACTTTCAAATAAATGCTGTACCTTTAGGGTTTTTTTCTTTTGTCCTTTTTGGTTTTGAATGTGTGTTATTAATTTGGAAACAAATCTCTTCCTCCTCTTTTTCTTCTTCTAGTTAAGTCAGCTGTACCCAGAAGAAAATTTGGAGAAATTCATTCCTTGCCTAGCTGGTCCAGATTCATTTTACCTAGAAAGAAACCACATGGACCTGGAATCGGACCTTAGGTATGCTTCAAAGGTGTTGCCTTTTACCTTTTCACGTCCAGGTGGAAGTGTGAACCCACAGCAGAAGGAAACTCATTTTGGTCAGATAAAGAATTCTGTTTGTGCAGTTGTCTTCAGCATTTTATTGGGATGTACATTATAAATTTAAGTTCACTGTTAACTTGATTCTCCTATGAGTTGTTTGTATTTTCTTAATGTTACCACTAGCAAAGATTGTGTATTTGTGCTCCAAGCTCTGGAATGACATATCTACTACCAACCTGAGTAATGGCTGTGTCTTCCTGTTATGTTCATTGAATTACTAAGCAGTTCTGCTCCACAGGAGTTCCTGTTGGCCTCTTGCATCAAATGAGCTCTTTTGGTTCCTAGGTATTGCTCTGTGCCAGCTTTACATGGAAGCTTATTTGATAGCTCTGTCTGCGTACATGCTGCTTTACAAAGGACAAGTTTGGCATTCCCCTTACTCAAGGGCTTTACAGTATTTAAAAACAAATTGCAAGGGGAGGAGGTTAGGGTTACAGTCAAGGAAAATACACCATTATTTCAGTTTCCAATTAGTTCCTTTGCCTACATTATAATAGGGTATTGGGGTATAGATTTGTTCCACAGCCTTCCCAAATAAGATGAGTTTTGAAGAGGAATTTGAAAAGTTAGGTGATAATACTGTACCATTCCAGGGAGCAGTTCCAGACAGAAGGATTGAGTTGTTATAGGGAGCAGGAGACCTTTGGATGACTGTGAGTAGTAGTGCTGGATACAGGAAGATCACAGAAAAAGAGTTCTCATAATAAAAGAGTGGAATACAAGGCCCTGGGTCAAGGCAATGACATGATGATAGGGGATTTGGGAAGATAAGAAAAATGGGCAGTGGAGGAGGCAGTGTAGCAGCAAGACAAATGAGTAATCTTGGCAACAAAATGGTGGCGTGGATTTTCTAGCAAGCAGGATTGAATGTGGAAAGATGGAATTGACCTCTAACAGCAGGGGTACGTGCTGCAGTTCGTAAAGTCACAGCCACAACAATTTAAGCAATGGGTTGCACGTAAAGAAATGGTTAGGAAGAACTTGTAGATGAAATACTTCTTTTAGCAGAAGTAGTATCTAACTGGAGTGTCTGTCAGAATTCTAAAGCCATAATGTTGAATCTAGGCTAAGTCATGCTTAGAGGAAATCTCTTGAAGGAAAAAAAATGGGCCGAGATAACTGAGACTGATTTTTGTCTCACTGATAAGCATGGTGAAGTCTGGATCCATCACAGAGTATATAATATGTCATGTTAAATAGTATGTTGAGTATGAATTCTAGACTCTGAGGAAGCCTTGCCTTCACGTTTTTGCTAGGATTGGTAGAGCTATGCACATGGTTTCCCCAGGCTGTGACAGGAAGTACATGCTTCTGGCAAATGAACCAAACAATGGATTAACATTAAGATGATTTCTTCCAGGCTTTAAAGCATTTTTTTTGACAGGAATAATGTAATTGCTAGGATTATTAATGTGTCTTACAGACAGCTGTAAGGGACAAGAGGCTTCTAGGCCTGAGTCTGCCTTTGCTGGTTTAACTAGCATATCCAGTAATTGCTGCTTCATGACAGAATTGATATCCAGGTTCTTTCTTTTAAAAACACAAAAACTGGATTCATTACAAGTTTTAAATTCCAAAACTGTGGTGCATGCACTGTTTCATATTAATGAATTTCCCATGTCCCTCATTGTTGTAAAATAAAACCACCATCATGGGATCTTTGCGGTACTAATTGGGCTGAAAGATCCAGCAGACAATACTGATTGACTTGTCAGATGTCATGATTTGATCTGGAGGGTAGTTGTGGTTTGCATTTTGCCACCATTCAAGTTTACAGTTCAGATAGTACCTTCACATTTTGGCTCTAACGATTCCTAATAAGTAATAAAACTGTGTGTTCAAAGGAAAACTATAAAGCAGCAGGGGGCTTTCTCCTTTAACCTGAAGTTTAAAAACCTGAAAAACCACACTTAAAACTTTGTGGATTGTTTTCCAACAAGAACTAGGGGAAATGGCAGCAATTCATGTAAAGTTTTATAATGTACCTGGCAACATTTATTTCTAGGCAATTGTCTAGAAGGGATCTGCAACCTCCTACCCCCATAAGCCTCAGCCAAATTAGCATGGATCATGGGAATTGAAAAACATCTGGATGGTGCCAGGTTGCCCATCTCTGCTCTAGAAGGTGAAAGCATTTTGTAGTCTGCCTACTATCAGTTAGTTTTTTGGCACTCTTGTAACAGCAAGATAAACTAGAAAATACAAGAGTTTCCTCTACCAAAATCACAGTAGGTACAATTCTGTTCTGATTTACATGGCCATTTCTTGTGATACCTTTAATTGGCAGAGTGGATGTGTGTGTGTGTGTATGTGTGCGCGTGCGCATAAATAAATAAATAAATATAGGTTTTAAGAACTGCTCTGTTACTTCTGCTAGTATGAGCCATTTCACAGTACAAGAATTAATAGCTGGCCATTTCCCTCTGTTGTGTTCTTCACAGCATGTCTTGCTCTCCTTGAAGAGTAGGTGTTTTATACATATTGCAAAAGAAGCCAACCATAGCTCTTGCCTCCTGCTCTTCACCTAATATGTGAAGCTCTTTGTGTCTTGTTTCCTGAAATTCCTGTTTTAGTCTTCTGTGGATAAAAGGAAGCCACTTTGATCTTTGTGATCCAAGTGCAAAAGAAACATTACTCAATTCACATCATTTTTTAGGTATTTGGCATCATTACCTCCCCACATATGGAAAAATGACCATGTCAAGAAGTTTTTCAGCACTTCATCTCACACCCAACAGTTTCAGAGTTCAAGTGAGTCTTAAGAATCCTTTCAACTCCCAACAAATATATGAATAAAAGTTAAACTAGTTAGTGCCTGTCCAAATCACCTGTTCTCCTTGTTTTTAGATCCTGGAAATACTTCCCTATATAAAGTAGGTACTACACTGGGTGCTTCTGGAAGGTAAGATAAATTGAATATGTGTGTGCAAGATACGAGTGAAGTTGTGGAGTTTTGTTCAGGCACCTATATAACATGGGGAAAAGTGTCACTATCACTTTTAAGTAGTATTCAGAAATGACATTTTCATGCAATGCAAACACCGTATACTTGATCGTTCTTGCTATGGCTGATCTGTCATGGTACGGTTTTGAGCAAGGTTAGATGACACAGTGACAAACTCAAAAGATGGATCTAGTGTAGAATTTTCCTTTGTGAGTAGATTTTTATAAGGAAATTGACATGTAATGCATACATTCGCAATTAGAAATCCACACAGTTTTACGGTCCTGATATAGCATTTTCCACACACATTGTTGTGTGAGATACATTCCCAAAGCACTCTTGGTGAGATGAACATTAACCGAGAGCAGGCCATGGTGAATAATTATAATCACCTACATTTCTGTAGAAGTGGTTTGTATAGGTGTATGGGTTGACAGCTACATAATCTTGCCAGCCCTGCTCCCTCTGTTAGCTGTGCTTGCTAGCTTGTTATGGACTCTTAGATTAGTGATTTTTTAACTTAAATTGCTCAAGCAAGTGTAGCCTAATACTTACTGCATCACAGGTCCAGGCACACTGTTTGGATAGCTTGCTTGCTTTCTTGTCCCACCTTCCCCCTGGTGTGGCAGTCAGCCTTTTCCTGTTGGATGAACAGAATTTCCATTTGCTTTGGTGAATGGTGAATAGAACTGTTTCTGTGATTCATTCTTTGCAGACCAATCTGTGGCGTAGCTGGTATCCAGTCTTCGCAGAACAGTCTCCAGCATCACGTGCAGCATTCACCTGCTACATCCATTGCACTTTCCCACTGTGCTCATTCAGGAGGGACTGGATCATCCTTAGCGTGCCGTTCCCAGTTGGAGAACCCTTCACCTGTTTTAATGACTTCCAGTCCTCAGACTCCCCAGGCCCAGGAACAAAATGGGATTTTAGACTGGCTGCGGAAACTGCGCTTGCATAAGTACTATCCAGTTTTCAAACAGCTCACAATGGAAAAGGTAGAGTACCTTTTTGCTGAATTCCTCTGGTGAGAAATAGAATGTAAATGCTGGGAAAGTCTTAAGACTTGCATCTTCTCCTTGTCTGGATTAATTTGAGGAGTTATATGTCCTGTATTTTTCTACATATTGCTTACTCCAAATCCTTCAATTAACACTTAAGCCATTAAACAGACATTTGCTTTATTGAGAAGCTACTTTGTATGCCTTTTGGACACTACACACACTGCATTTCATCTTACTGGATGCTCTTTGCTTCTAAAAGTTTGTATATATTGATTGAGATTTCCACAGATTTCCCAGTATTCCGGTTTTTGCAGGCATAGAAAAACTTGTTCATAAAAAGCCAACATCATGTAATTTCGAAGAGGGATGACAGATACCAACATACACTTTGTTCAGACAAATGTTGCTTCTCTATTAGCTTTGTTTGCAATGCTTCTCATATGTGTTGAAAGCTTATCATCACATTCTGCCTTTTCAAAATCTGAGATGCCCCCTGGTGGCTCTCTTTGCTTTCTGAAACTGAATCTTTAATATTTTGCCTTTAAGTTGTGTTTTAAATCTGTGCAGTGCTTAGTAACCTTAAGGAATTAGATAAATGATAAAGAATATCTAAATTTCATTTAGTAACAGGTTACAATTTAGGATTCCAGTATTTTTGTCTGCTATATTGGAGTATATTGATATTAATAGGCCTGCGTATAAAGTCTGGTTTAAATGCTCCCAGTATGACAAGTGTTTTTGTAAGCATTTGATATATAACTGTCGAGCAGTTCCACAAAAAAAAATGCACAATTGGTAGATATCTTGTATAAATAATAAAGGAATGGTCAAGTAGATGCCTCAGTAAGACCTGCTCAATAAAACAAATCTGAAGTGCTTACAATTCAGGGTGAGAACATGTCTCTTTATCTGGTGCTCACCTTTCTACAGTGATGACCACTGACTGTTATGTCACATGTACTTTTTTGTTAAGCTGAGTTGAACAACTGAAGTATAGTTTAATCTTTGCCCTTCTGCAAGACCATAGTTTTGTTTTAGCTAAAAATGACCTGGGGTGTTTTTAACTTTACTGTTGCTCCAGGTGGCATTCTTGAACATTTCTGGGCTTTTCCCACTCTTTTTAAAGTAATCTGGGAGGTTGGGGTGCAAAAAAGACATTGGAGCCTGCAGGCCACACTTCCCCACCCCTAGGAACTAAGAGAGAGGTCACTAACATTCAGAGGAGAGCTTGAGGACCACGGTACAGCACTGTTGTGAAAACTGTGGATTATAATATGTATGGATGACCTGTTGAAAAGATCCCTTGCTTGTCCCTGGTCTCTCTTCTGCTGAAATGCAGTGCATCCTGGCAGGGAATAGGAACTAATAGGTCACCCCTTCCTACGAACATGTTTATCAGAAGTCTAGATTCGTGTAGTGATGTCTTAAAATATGTTTTATTTTTGTTCTTTAGTTTATAGTTTAAAACAAACAAAAAATCCAAAAAGTAAATTAACTGTTTTCCAAAGTTCCATGAAGGAAGTGATTGATATTTTATAGGATATTGTTTTTATATTTGTGTATGTTGCATATCATAGCAATTCTTCTTATTTTTTTCTATACAAGTTCCTGAGCCTTACTGAAGAAGACCTAAATAAGTTTGAATCCCTCACCATGGGAGCGAAAAAGAAGCTCAAAACCCAGCTGGAGTTGGAA
This sequence comes from Ctenosaura bakeri, assembly GCA_948474755.1. Lineage (NCBI taxonomy): Eukaryota > Metazoa > Chordata > Lepidosauria > Squamata > Iguanidae > Ctenosaura > Ctenosaura bakeri. The sequence goes on from CAOLHI010000692.1 coordinate 301,296, forward strand.
AAGTAAGTGTTCAGGAAAACAAAATACACATCAGGCCAAAGATTTCTTTCCTGTTTAAATGATGTGATTTGAAAGTCATTTGACTGACTTTGTCCACTTCGATACTCCTTAATACCAGACTCTTTGGGAGTGGAAGCAGGTACTAGTGTGTGTGATGGGGGTAAGCATTTTGAAGAGGACAGTGATGCTGGAGGTGAATATATTCATTTACCACCAGTAACTCTTACCTTGTAGGAGCAATGTTTTCAGCACAGGAAGAACTCTTGGGGAATCCTCAAACTATAGCTACTTCTAGAACAGAAGATAGGGAAATTCTGCTTCAAGTTCTTGCTTAGCTAACAAAACCTGTTATCACTTCCCTCGCAGACTTGCTTTAATGCTAAACATCCACCATGAGCTATATGAAAGAAAGAATCCATAGACACCACCCACATATAGAAAGGATGTATCTAAAAATAGCAGTCTTTGTTAGTGAGTTTGATAAATGCAGACTTTAAATGTAGTATTGTTTTAATCAAGTTGATTCCACATTTTTTTTTCCTGCAGGGAAAAGTCTGAGAAGCGGACGATGAATCCAGCTACATCCTCTTCTGTGAGCACGGGAGTAGCCAGAGTACCTCCTACTACGCACATTGGCCCTATCCAGAGTATCCGTGGCAACCATACAGCAGGTAAATGAGGTACAAGGGTTAGATGAGCATGTTTTTTGCACAGGAGATTAGAGCGTTCTCTCTTAAATTCATAGAGTTGGGAGAGACCCCAAGGGCCATCAAGTGCAACCCCCTGCCATGCAGGAATACATAAAGCACTCCTGACAGATGGCCTTCCATCCTGTTTCAAAACCTCCAGAGGAGGCTCCGCTGCTTTCCAGGGCAGCGTATTCCACTGCTGAACACTTCTTGCCATCAGGAAGTTCTTTGTAAGATTTAGGTGGGATGTCTTTTCCTCTAGTTTGAATCCAGTGGACATAGTATTCCAGGCAAGGTCTGACCAAAGCAGAATAGAGTGGTACTGTTACTTCTCTCAACCTAGCTCTCTACTCTCATGCAGCCTAGAATCTCATTGGCTTTTGTAACTGATGCATCACGCTGTTGACTCATGTTCAGCTTGTGGTCTCCTAAGATTCCTAGATCTCTTTCACATGTACTGTGATCAAACCAGCTCTACATTTGTGACATAGAAACATGGGAACTTAACATAAAGAAAGTCCAGTGTTTCTAAGTTCAGACTAATCCTAAATGGCAATATTATTTTATTTTGAATTTTCAGTCAAATATTCTGAAGGGTTGTTACATTAGTTGACCTAGTAACTAGATTCTGTCTTTAGAAAAGTTGAACAGCAAATTCACATTTCCTGACTTCTAATAAATATGTCTCTTTGCTCTTCTCCCTACAAGAGTTACGTGTAGATGTGGATCAGCCAACCCCTACAACTGCCCGTGAAGGCAGTTCTTCAGAATACTCCAGCTCCTCGTCCAGCCCTATGGGAATCCAGACCCGGGAAGAGAGCTCAGACAGTGCTGAAGAAAATGAGAGACGTAAGGAAAAGCTCCATCATTGTGTTGCAGTGTCTGCCTCATTGAAGTGGCTGGCCATATCTTATGCATGTCTTTCTGTCTTGTAGGTTTAGAGATCCACTTGGAGCCCTCAGAGAAAGAGAAGCCAGTCATGATACTGAATCACTTCAACTCCAGTTCAGCCAGGCCTACCGCTCAGGTTTTACCAGTACAGAACGATGCAGGCTCTAGTCCGTCCACTCTTCACACCATGCCAGTACAGATGATGGCTGCAGGTTCTCCACATATCACCCCAATTAGGATATTGAACTCTATGCACAAAACAGAGCGAGGAAATACAGACATGAAGCTCCTCTCATCATCTATGCACTCGCTTTTGTCTTTAGAAGACAGGACAAAGTTCTCTGGGCCACCTCGGAGCAGCATCAAGATGGAGAAGAGTTTTGGAAACGCTCTTGTGGATGGCATGCCAGCGTCCCCTCACCAGTCCATACAAGTGCTCTCTGGAGCTCCTGAAAACGGCTCCTCTACGCCTTCCGTGAACTTTGGCCCGCGAACCAAAATGGTACATGCTTCCACCTTAGACAGAGTGGCTAAAACAGCCCAGCAGCCAGGAATAATTGGGGAAACGAGCACTTCAGCTACAGCCACATCCACCACAGTCTTCCACATGGCACGACCTCCCATTAAACTCCTTGTATCGTCTTCAGTTCCTACAGATTCAACCATTGTGGGGCAGTCCTCCTGCTCCAGTAATATGCAATTCAGTGTGTCCCCAGCAATAATAAGCCCCCGGACTGCTCTCTATACAGCCAACACCAAAGTGGCCTTTTCTGCAATGAGCAGCATGCCAGTAGCCCCAATGCCTAGCAGCAGCTTCTGTGCAAACAGCAACACTGCCTCTTCCAGCAGTCACCCTCCTTCCACGTCATTTGCAAACATGACAAACCTGCCCAGTTGCCCTGCTCCCAGTTCGAGCCCCACCCTCTCCCCAGCTGCTGAGAACAGTTTCTACAATAACAGCGGCGGCGGTGGCTCAGCGGGGAGCGTTCCAGTACCAAACCAGAACCACCACCACCACCACCATCACCAGCAGCAGCCCCCTGGGTGCATGGTGTGCAGTTCCTGCGGCTGCAGTGGGAACTGTGGCTCCGGCGGCATGACGGTCAGTTATGCAAACTACTTCCAGCACCCCTTTTCAGGACCTTCCATGTTTACTTTCCCGTTTCTGCCCTTCAATCCTTTGTGCAGCAATGGCTATATCAACACGCAACAGTACAATAGCAGCTCAGCTTTCCCGATGGTTCATTCTCCTTACAACAGTGGCATAACACCAGACTCTGTCATGAGTGGGCAGTCCACATTTGCAGTGCCGCCAATGCAGAACTTTATGGCAGGTACAGCAGGGGTGTATCAAGCACAGGGGATGATGAGCAGCAACAGTGGTACCGGCCATAAAAAAAACGGGAATCTCTCTTGTTACAATTGTGGAGCCAGCGGACATCGAGCTCAAGACTGCAAACAACCACCAATGGATTTCAATCGACAAGGTTAGGAACGTAATTGCTTGGGGAAAAAACCTCTGTATTCTGATGTCACTGTTTGAAACCTGGTTTTGCCGGGGGCGGTGGGGGGGATCAGTTTAAATAGATGATGTACCTAAGAAAGGGAATTCTTTCATAAACCTGACCAACATATTGCCATTTCCTACTCCTTTGTCACTTGAGCAGTAGTAGAACCTTGCAAGCAAACCTACTGTGATAGATGAGCAGGGACAAAAGGGTGATAGTTACTCTGGAACAAGCGTGCCAAATTCAGATTGGCCCAAGCTTTGCTGCTGCTTAGCTAGAGGTAGTTCTGAGGTTGTGCACACCAAGTGCTAATATAACCAGGTGTTCCTGGCTTTGTTCAGATTATTTTACCTCTGGTGTCCTGTCTCTATGTAATGTAGAATGTATTAATGTCTTACAATGATGATGCATATTCTTTCCTCTTCCTGCAGGTACATTTCGGTTAAAATATGCTCCACCAGCTGAAAGTTTAGATTCCACGGACTGACATTAACTTCAGACTTGCTATTTTGTGATGGCAAAGCCATGGAATAATTAGGAAACTTCAATTTGGAACCTGGGAAGTCCACTTGTTGAGCTTATTAATGTTATTTTTTTAATCCAAAGGTGCTCTACTTCAACACTAAGAAGGAACTGAAGCTAAAGGGGTTTGTCAAACCTGTTTTTACTGATTTGCCAAAATATATAACGTGGATTTTATAGTTGGACCTTTCAAATGTTAGGTAGAGCTGGCCAACTATTCTTTCCGTTGTATACAAACAGCTGCACTTTTGCTGAAGAATGTTGCCATACTTTTGACCTTCTATGCTGGAAACTCGAACTCCTGGGCAGCTATGTTGTGATGTGGAGTGAGAGCTAGAGGTTGACGGTACAGTAGCCATTTGCCTGCTGGACTCTGACATTTTTGAAGCTAGGTAAACAAACTCTTTGTCAAATCAGGCACTACACTCTGGGATTTTAAAGGATTGCACTACAGAAGAATGTATAATTCTGTCTTGACTATCTGCACTTATATAGCAGACTAAGACCAGTGCGAAAGATGTTCCAGCAGTTGGAAATAGGCACCAGCAGGCTATGTGAACTTGTAATAAAGAAATCTTAATCTCTCTCTCTCTTCCAAAAGAACAGAGGTGGAAGTTTGCATTCATTCTGGAAACAGTTATGCTGTGCTTGTCAGCATTTATTTCTGAATTGAACTAAATTACCAGCTGTGGATTCAGCTTAGTTTCCAAGGGCCTAGTACCAGAGACTGAGCTTATAAACAGGTCTTACAGGAAAAAAAAATCTTCTCCACTTTCAGAAGCTGTTACCTTATTGTTGGTTTCTGTTACAGGAAACAGTACTCTGCCTTTGTAATGAATTTTGAAACTCAAACTGTGGCATTAGAGTTTGACTTGCTCTATTTATCCTAGCAAAAGTCTTCCCAGAAGGGCTTTTACTGCAGATGTAGAAATCACAATGGACATTTTACAACTGCTCAGAAAGGTTTATAGGTGGCCTCCTTTATTTCAAATACATCATGGAGTATTAGCATTAATAACTAGGTAACATACTTCTCCACTAACTTTAAAGGTAGGATGACGACGTCAACAAGGCTCATGTGGCAGAGCTGAAAATATGTGGATCTAGCTCGTCAAAGGGGAGGGTTTTGTTTTTAATTCTACATGCTGCATTTGTTGCTGCGTGTAGAATTGGATCTAGAGCTACAGTTTGGACTGCCGCACGTTAATTCTGATGAGTGCAACAAAACATGTCACGTGGATCCGGCAAGTGAGTATTGCTGTTTAAGGTATCACAGGTACATATGCAGGCTTTGTTTGGGAGAGGTAGATGCGTCTTGCCAGTGCATGTACATGAAGTTGTAAACTCATTTGTTGTATTTTTGTGCAGGCCTTAATTCTGAAAATAATGGTAAGAATGGCAGAAGATAAGCACTATTCTTATCCTTACCTGTTGCCTTTAAAAACAAGACTGGTATTTTCTTGCTTGGAGGCATCCAATGAGTTAGCATTAAGCTAATCTCTTAAGAAAAGCTTTCCAGCAGTTCATGTAATTTCTTGTTTTCATGAAAACCAAGTCCAAAGCTGTAAAAACATCTGGTTTCTAGCATCCTTATCGCCAACTTTACTTATTTCTATGCAATGAAGTATTAGACATCTGTATCTTGACTCACCAAAACAGTATTAGATACAGTGTGAACCAGGCTAAGTTAGTTGAACTTAATTCGGTCTCATTGATTTTAAATAAGTTCAGCTCACTTTGCTTGAATCTAATCCATAATTGACATAATTGTTTGTAATGGCTGAAGTTCTGAGGCTGCCACTCCATGCAGTTACTCATAGGAAAATCCCATAAAGCTGTACCATGACCCTGAGGAGAACAATTTATGTTGCCTTAATCGAGTAGAAGCTATCTGCAATTCTGTTTTGCATCTTTCAATTAGTGTCTGCTGTTAAGACTCTCTGAACTATGTGCTAAAAGCCAAGTGTTGTTTTAAAAATTAGGGGTAATCTAGTGTCACACAAATTATTCAGAATCAGCATAAAATCCTTATCAGGTATTTTAATTGAGAAAACTGCTAGAACTTGCCCCCACTGCATTTGTATGTCTTTCAAATTTTTCTTTTTTTCAAGTTAATGCAACTGTCAGCTGGCCACTCTGCTTTCAAGTTAAACAATTACTGACTAATTGATCTCCCAGAGAAAAGCTTCGGAGAGCTGATTGCCTTGTTCACTCCTAAAATCAAGAGATTTACAAGGCAAGCCTATTAAAATTTGATTCTCGTTCTCCAGTGCTTTAGTTGAAATGGCTGACAGTGTTTCATACAAGAAGAAGAGCTTCAGGCATAATTGGAAGTGAACACTTCTGCAGAAGTTGTTGTTTCAGTTTGGCTGTAACTTAACACTACAGGATCTGAGAGGATGTAACTCATGTTCTGAAAGATTGCTCATGAGGCAGAATCACCAATAGCACTAACTTAGAAGTGTGGGGAAATAATTTACTTACTGAAAGTCTAGCAAGCAAAATATGTTGGAGAAGTACTATTTGCATATGAGATACGTGGCAGTTATGCTACTTATGGGAACCCTGTCGGGCAGTTCACAGCTGCATGTCAGCATCAGATTAGGGGAAGACCTTTCTGAACTCTAAAAACCTTGCATTTCATGCTGTTCTGGAATGACAACTCTGAGGTACCCAAAGATCCCACTCTCTTAACAGCAATTCCTTCAGGCGACAGAATGCTATTTCATGCTAAAGCCCTAGACTTTGCAGCTGACTTAAATCCTTAAGCTGGTAGAGGATTTGTTTGTTGCTGAAGAAATATGTGCAACCCGTCTTAAGCTGCTTTACTGGATATGGCCAAAGGCAGAAATTAAAAACAGCAATTAATTCAGAAAGCTACCACCATCCAAACTATCCTTGGGACTATTTCTGCATTATACATTCTTAGATGTAGGAGGAACCTATGTCTCGAAAGTGCAGGATAACCTGTTCTTCAGATATAACTTTCCATTAGGGATGAAGGAAACTACTCTGCCCTCTGCCCATTTTGAGCCATCTCTTTTACATCTAGTATTACAAAACATGCATGTAACTTTATATAAATATTAAAAGTTTTGTAAATATTTAATATTCATCTAATTTCATTTTGAATTGTACATGTCAAGTATTCTGGTATTGGAATTTTTATGTTTTATTATACTTTGTTAAAGGTAAAATTGTACATTTTTAGAATGTTTTTATCTGAGTAAATTTAATGTACTGAAAAAATTAAAGGCCATAGTAGTGTCTTTTCAGACATCCTCAATTTAATAGGTTTTATTTTCCACTTTCAGTTTTGCAGCTAATGAAATGATCATGTTTATCTCAAACTGAGGGTTAAAGGCTAGCAAACATGCAGTCTCAAAAGTGGTGGCTGTAGCGGGAGCTATTACATAACTCCACTAGGTCACTTTATGCAAGACATTCAGGGTGAAAAAGCTGCAGGCCTCCAGCTACTAGACTACAAACTCTGTCCAGCATGGTCAGTGAAGAGGGATGATATAAGCTTCAATCCCTCATCATCTGGAGAACCACACATTCCCCACCCTAATGCAGGCAGTAGTAACGCACAACACAGGACAGGTATGCTGCAGCCTGAATTATTGCGCTCTGGTAAGAACTTTCTTTTGTCTTATGGTACCATACTGATTCCTCTGTCAGCCTGTTGGAAGCCCATACCTTTACCTTGCCTATTTGTCAAGTATGGGTATTTTTCATAGCGAAGATGGCAAACTGTTGTCGTAACATCTTCTGGAAAGGATCTTTCAATTCTTTCATTGTGAAGGTGTATGAGACAAACTGGTAGGAAGCCATGGGCTTTTGTTAATTGTATCTACCACTTTTCATGTGTAGCACCAGGTCGACAATGGGCTTGTAAATAACCACAATTTCTAAACAGTTGAGGCTGGAATCATCTGTATCAGCATTTTTTTTTTAAAAAAAGCAACATTTGTACAAGCAGCAGTCATTGATGAATTAAAAGGATGGCTGTCTCATGAAAATCCTACACTGAACAGAAGACTTTAAAGTTTTACCATGAAATAAGATCTTACAGTGAACGTTTTGAACGACAGAAGCAAGCACAGAACAGATGCATGCAAAGGTACACAAACTGCATATCATACTGGCATCTTACAGTGTGCCAAAATTTAGCACTGCTCTTTTCTTCCATAAGTGGAAGTTAGCTTGCCATAATGTAATTAAATCCACACACATTAACATACAAAGATAATAGGTTTGCTATATTTCAACAGGAAAGCAGGACGTTTGACTAAAGTATTACACTTTTGCATAGGATGCATCCTGTCTACAGTTAAATTAAGATTTAGCCCCCATGCAACTGACAGGAAACCTTAGCAACAGAACAGGGACCTGCTCTTTGTAACCATACATTGCCCAGTTTAAAACAAAATAAATAAATTTTGAATTCACAATGAAGGAAACCAGGTCTTTTAGGACAAAATGCAAAAATTGTTCCATCTATTTGAACAAAGGTCAAAAACATATAGCAGGTAGAAAGATTAATACTTTAAAAATAAACTTCAGTTGTCACTCTCAAACTCTGCTTGCAAAATCTATTTCTTCAATCATTGTCTCCAGTCCCAACAGTAGGATAGAAATCAGGCCTTTTTTGCTGCAAGATGGTGATGTGATTTTACAAAGCGTAAGATGGTGTGGTAACAGAATGCAACAGATTGTTAGGCTGAAGATTTTCTTAGATAACAGTTAAGTAACTTTACATAATCTTATTTTAAAGTACACGCTTTCTAAAATGAGTATAGCTGTGGTGCTTTCATATATATTAATAATTAGCAATCTGATTTTTTTAAATCTTCTAAAGTAGCGGTACCAGCAAATTAATTCACTCCCTCCCCAGTTTATCAAAACATGAAGGAGATAAAAGCAACCATATCTTTTACTCCTACTTGTTCCCTTTCAACAAACGCAGCTTTTAGGAGCTGAAACAGAACTTAACAGAAGGAGATGTCACACAGAAGGGTGGGTTTTTCTGACATTTAACGTTCAGCCCAGTTCCTATGGTTAGAGTAATATGAACATCCCTTTTATTGGCAGGTTAACACACACAGTATGGGTTTCAGACAAGTTCCAGAGGCCTTTAAAATGCCTGTGAATTTACAGCAGGTCTACAAAGCTGGGCTACTTGTCCATACTGGCACTCATCTGTTCAACATCCACAAACAAAACAAAAGTACAATGAGAATACCCACTAAGCACATCTACTGTGAGCAGGTTGGTGACATCCCTTTCTTATTCCTGTTGGAGGGAGGGGTAAAAACTATCCTAGGCTACAAGCCACTGGGCAAGGTTTACACAGAGGATTTCATGCCAAATGTTTCCTGAGAGGCATACACCATGTACAGGAAGCCGTCCTCATCTTTCTCGCTTTCATACACCTCTGAAATGGGCGTTGAAACGCTCACCATGCTGTGTCCGTTGACCAGTAAGAAGAATGCTTGATTGGAATTCAGCTGCAGGCGGCGCCTGGAAGATACGACAGAAGCCTTCAGAGAACTGAATGGACACTTTGAGTAGAATGAGGCTGATTAATTTAAAATGTAAAAGAGGACATGATTTAAGGAGGTAGAGAGAGCCTACATAACCTAAAGCATCGGATCCCATCCAATCTTGGAAGGTAAGTTGGGTCAGCCCTGGTTAGGAGATTGCCAATGAATTTACCAGGTACTGCAGGCTATATTTCAGAGGAGAGAACTGGCAAAATCTCTTGAGTACTCCTTGCCTAAGAAAAACTTCTGAAATTCATGGGGCGGTCATAAGTCAACAGGTGACTTGAAGAACTAAAGAATTAAAGAGCACTTCTTAGAAATGCCAGATTCAGTTGACAGTCATTCTTCGTATTCAAAACTCACAAGCACCAAAATATATATTTGATTAAGGGCACCGCTTCCTTTGAAGCTGAAGTCTTCAGTTAGGTGCATCTTATAAAGCATGGAATAGGAACCTTCTTTAGCCTGAAGTCTACATTCTCGCAGGGTTAACCTTGCAGGGACTGGATGTCAGCAGCAGCTGCAGCCAAAGCAACACACATTTCTCACCTGTCCTAAACCCCTTTCTTATACCTGTACACATAGCCACACATTCATATTTCCTGCAGGATTCACATTCTTCCTCCCACTCCTACCTCTGTTTATCTCCAGGCTACTCCTTCCTGTGTTTCAAAACAAATGTTTTGCCAATTTCTCTCCCTCCCACACACCTTGCCTCTCTTTCTGCTTTTAAACTCTTCCACCACAATTTGCCACACCCTTTTTTTCTGCCTCCCTCCCCACATGCACCTCAATCTCTGCATGTAAAACAAGCACTTTCAAGAAGCCAAGCAGGATGCAGGCCTGACTCCAGCAGCTTTTCATCCAATATCTCCTCCATCCCAGCAGCAGCGTCAGTCATAACTGAAAACCCATAAAGGCCAACATGGGTTTTAACACTCACTAAATTGCCTCCAGTTGCCGTAGTTCATAACCCAAACAAAGCCATGCATAAGAAAAAATATATTTTTTTTGTTTGAATTGAGAAGTTTAGTGCCATAGTTACCTGATAATCTTGATCAGCTCACTCATGTTGACATGATCTGGGACCAGAAATTTAGTTTTATCCAGAACAGGCAGCTGCTTCTCTCCTTTGTACCTTTCAATAATTACCTGCAAAAGATGTAATTAACATTTTTCATTGTACACAGGGCGCTTGAAGTAGGCATTTTGTGACTGTATTGAGAACACTTGACCTTATTTCAGATGTGGAATTCATAGTACCACCTCAGTAAAATATCAACAGGTCTGCTCTTCAGTCTGTATCTTCTGCCAAATCTAAAGCATTGATCAGGAATGATTACCACAGGACAGCTAATTATGTAGACAGTCCTACAGCAAGCAGGAATGTGGGTGCTCGATACACCTGAAAGTCCATCTCTGTATAGAGAAAGGCTGTGAATTCAGATAAAAATCTCAAACCACCTCTGGGCAAGGCTAGACCTTGAAATGCTGCAGCTGCAGAATGACTAGCATAACTGTGAAATCCCAACAGAAGAACAACTCCTCTGCCATGTCTTAGATTCTTGAAACAAAGAGCTTGAGATTCAGGGGTAAATGCTCCAACTCTCATTTTCTCAACAGCATCCTTTGCTCCACAAACTACCTTTGCTTCCAACTATGCAAGCTTGACAGAAATCTGTAGTCTTCAGAAGCCCTTATCTGTGTCTCTATGCCAACTAAAGTTCAACAGCTGGCACCCAGTGATATGGCCTTTTTGGTTGAAGTTTTCCAGCTACATCAGTTGAAAAATGCATGACACACATCCTCAATATTGGTGAACTACAATTCCCAGCAGCTCAAGGCAATACAGCCAAAGGTGAAAAATATTAGGAGTTGCAGTTCATCATCTGGAAGGCATTGTAACAATTCTCCCTCCTGATTTATGAAACAGCCTCCTTGGGGTGGCCCACCTGGTATCAATTTTGATATCATTTTGGTGCCAGGAAAAAAACATTTTTCTTTGCCCAAGCTTTTCAGCATGTAGTATTACCTTCCTTCAATTGTGGTTTTACTCATTCCACTAAATTCCTATGGTTTTGTTCTAATGCTGCTTCTTTTCTCTCATCATTTACTCATTTTATATTTATATGTATATCATTTCTGTCATATCATTGTATAGTAGCTGGGTTTTTTTTTTTAAGTAAGGGTTGGCTTAAAAATTGTCTAGACAAAGAGATCTGCCAGAGTGCAGCAAAGAAAAGGAGATCCAGTGTGGAAAACTGGAGTTTGGTTTTAGTGGGTTAGCTTCTCTGTGTGTCTAAAATAAAACAGAGGTGGGGAAAAAATGAATCTTGATCTAGGGCACTCCCTCTTCAGCCAGTCCTGATCACAAATGAATCCCAATGGCTATATACTAGTTCCAGAAGTCAAACCCCACCCCTCCAATCTTTACCTACCAGCTGACATCCTAATCATGTCAGAAAAAATACAATTGCAGATCTACTCACTGGTATCTTTGTTGGATGCTGCTCTCGGATAAGTCTGACATCTTCTACTCTTTGTTCTACAGGTTAGACAAAGAAAAGAAAGTTGTGGCAAAGTGCTTGAAGTGCTACCTGGTTTCAAATCAATATCACCTACACCCTCTTTCTTTGGAGTTTTATTGTCTTTGAACAGAGATGAAGCAGTCTAGAACAGGAGAAGCATTAAATACCCCAGACTACTGTACCCACTGGGTTTACTTATATATATACATATATATGTATGAATGATACTTTTCAATACAAACAAAAACGAAAACGAAAGAAAAAAAATAAAAAATAAACAGCAACGCAAAAGAACAACATTGACTTCCAATTTTCCAAACAATGGGTGTACATTTTACCATACAAGATAACTTCTCTGGCTATATGTTATTCATGCAGTCCTGCAATTTAACCAGACCTATTAATTTTCAAAACCTACAGTTAACATATTCTCACTTTTTTGCCAAAAGACAATCAAAGGCTCTCGATCTTTCAAAAATGACACCAATGACCTCTCATCAATACTGATAATTGCCTGTTTCAGCTAAATCAGTCAATTTCAACAACCAGTCTTGGTTTGCTGATACCCGACTGGGGTTTGATTGCACAGTCTTATTTAAGTCCACAGAAAGTTAGCTACTAAGACGGTAGGGAACAGCAAAAGAGGGATGAGAGCAATACTTTCTATACTGGGTAAAAAGGACAGGTCACCTTCTTTGGTTTCTACAATGGGCACAGTAAAGCAGAGCCTCCATCCTTCCCTCCCACCTAGCTCACTCACTTGCCCATGTGGAAATCACAAGTGTCTACAGCTACTAGGCTAGTGCTTAAATACAACTGGTTGCACTAGAAGCAGAGGTGTCAGCTTCCCTGTCTTCCCAGCAGAACTTAATATGCATGGCAAAAGTTTTGAGCCGGCATGGTGTAGTGGTTTGAACATTGGGCTATGACTCTGGAGACCAGAGTTCACATCAGAAACTCACAAGAGGACCCTGGGCAAGTCATCCTTTCTCAGAGGAAAGCAAAGACAAACCCCCTCTAAACAAATCTTGCCATGGTAGGTTTGCCTTAGGATCTGCATAATCTGGAAATTACTTGAAGGCACACAGCAACAACAAACAAGCTGTTAGCAGGAGCAGTGAGGAGTGAGATGGGTTAACATCTGATGCTTCTGTGGAAAAACAGAACTTTAATTCTTCGTAATAGAAACAGACATACAGTCAAGGAAAGCAAACTAAAGCAACAGTCATCCATTTTCCATTACTCTCTTGGTTAACGGAGACCATTTATTTCCTTCAATTCCAACTTCAAATGGGTAGCTTGCTAAGTCTTCTCAAAAGAGATGTTTAGATCAATGTTTGTCTTTTCCTGCACTGGTGATTCTATAACAAAATCTATACTGTATTAGAATGGAAATTTGCCTTTTCTTCATACTACTTATTACTGAAAATCAGAAATTAAGCTAACTTCCTGTCTACTGAATATAGGAAGTTAACACTCAATAGAAGTTACATGAAAGAAAACGTATTGGGATTCAGGCCTAAAATTGAGAAACGTTTTAAAAAGCTTATTTGATCTAAGAAAGTATAGAACATTATTGTTTTCTGGAGCTAACTAGCTCTGGGTTTCATCTGTGCCACTTGGAATCCCCATCCCTGCTCCTTAAACCTGATGGAAAAAGCCCTTCAGCATCTTAAATAGTTCTAGCATGAACTTTCACAGTCTGGAGCCTATTCCGGAGTGTATATTCATCATAATAATATCCATTTCTTTGTGGGATGCTGCAAGACTGTGTTTTGCTACTAAGGTTGCCAAGAATGGATGTGGGATAAAATATAGTCAGAACACGTCAACATTCCAGTATATATTTCATCAAAGTGTTTAAATATAGCTGATAGTTTCTGTATTCTTAAAACTAAAATGCTTGCACTTGGTCTCCTCCCACCAACTAAGCCTACAAGAGAAAAAGTGCCGTAAACTGCTCTGAAAAAGAAAGATCAGCAAGTATGACCTTTACTTTCATTTTCAGGAGTGCAACAGAAAAAACAAAGCCATGATTCTTGTTCCATGCTAGCAAACAAGGAAGCAGGAAAACCAGTTTAGAAAGAACAATAGCAGAAACAAAAAAAATCCCTACTTGCATTTACAACTAATTGGTAGCAAGAGAGAACCACAACTAAACCTGACCAGAGTGTACTACACGAGGCTTTCTGGGCCACTTTCTGTAACTAACCAGAGTTAACCATTGCTAGACAGTGAAGCAATTCCCAAGGCTTTGCAACAGCAAACACTACCTACCCAGTGCTTTCTCCAACTCATCCTACTCAGGTCTGGTAGAGGTCACCCCTGAAGGAGTGTTTTAGTCATCAACAGCATTTGGACAAATGTGGCTCAATGATGCAACATTATCCTCTGCCTCATCACAATAACAAACTGACACAGCAGATTAAAGACAAACGAGTTCGTGGATTCTTCTCCTCACAGCAGGTTAAAGGAAACACTGTAAGAAAGGTCTGCTTCAAATCTAATGCAAGCTTTGTTGCTGTGTGCCTTCAAGTCATTTCTGACTTATGGAGACCCCAAGGCAAACCTATCATGGGGTCTTCTGGGGACTGAGAGTAGATAACGCACCCAAGGTCACCCAGTGGGTTTCCACGACCAAGCAGGGAATTGAACCCTGGTCTGCAGGCCAACACTCAAATCACTACACCATGCTGGGTCTCTGTAATGCAACCTCTGGGAGTACAAAAGAACCATCAGAGAACCTACAGAAAAGCACAGACATTTCCCATCGCTCTAAGCAAAGGCACCTCTCAGAAGTTTGGATATGACAATGCAAGCACTGAAGCCGACACACAGACACAAAAAAGAAAGTCATCCAGGAAGCACCTTCCCTGGAGCTCAGCATAAATGAGAAAGCTTTATCAGAGCACACAGATCAATTATCCTCCATCAAGATGCCCAGCACCCAGCTTGAGAGTCTTGACAACTGATAAACAAAGACGAGGCCCCATCACACCCATAAGTGCTATAAACAGGGGAGGGGAGTGGAGTGGGGTGGAGTGCAGAGCAGGCAGCCTGCCAGCAACACTACAATGCCTTGCGAGCCAGGAAGGAAGGGGCTGGCACCTGGCCTGTTTGCTCCTCCTCTGGCTCTTAAACTCCAACAAAGCCAGACTAGACAAAACAGGCCCTGCGTTCTAGCTCGGCATTCCCACAACGTCACAGCCCCCTTCCCTAGCCTGCAGGGGCCAGGGGCTCACCACCAGCCCTCACTCTTGGACTGTCAAGCCTGCCGATCAGGCCACATAGTTCTGAGACCCAGACATATGACACTCTCTTTCATTTTGCCCATGAATCAAGACCGGATTTAAAAAAGAAAGAAACTGCTGTATGTTTCAGGCTTCCACCCTACCCTCTCCACCACCACTACCACCCCCGGCCAAAAACCCTAATAATGACAATCAGTTGGCAGGAAGGGACTCAAAACCTCTTCCCAGTGAGATCCTTGAAGAGAGGGAAGGAAAATTTAATGTGTGTGGTGGGGGAGAGAACAAGGTAGGTAAACAGGCTGGCCCGTTCCTGACGTTTCCCTCAACTCTTCTAAGGCCCCGGCCCCAATCTACTTCCCCTTGCTAGGCCCCCTACAAACAGGAGAAAAGAAGTCTAGGGCCATCATGGTAACTCGCTCTCTTTTCCTCTTTCTAGTTTGGACCCTGGGTGCCCCTTCTCCCCCCATGCCTTGGCACCTCCCCCCCATTCCAATATTTGTGAATTTCCCCCAGCTAAGGAGGGCTCACAGCCCAATTTCTCAGCTCCACAAACCCTCTCCCGAGGCCCCCCCCACACCCAAGGAAGGAGACGGGTGGGAGAGGGCAGGGCCACCCAGCCAGCCCCAATTCCTTTTCCTGGCCTGGTTTGGACCCCGGGTGCCCCTTCTCCCCACCATGCCTCAGCCCCCTTCCCACAGGCATGAATACACCCATTTTAATATTGTGGTTCTTCCACTCTGGCGAGGGTCCTGCGGCCTCTAATCCAGCGACGGTGGAGGGTCAACAGTCACACCCCCCCCAAACAGACACAAAAAAATAACATCTCAGAGCTATTTCCTCCCTGCGCCTCCCCCCTTCCCAGGGCTGTTACCTCAGAGACACCTCCTGGGCCCCCTCCCCGCCTTCCCACCCCCCAGAACTGACACAGACCCCCTCCCCACCGTCTAAGGCCTCCCCCTCCCATATAAAGGCCCCCCAGAGCGGTCTGGTTGCCTGGCAACCCTCCCAAGGCTAGGCCTCACGCCCGTTTTCCTCTCCCTGCCCCCCCACACCGGCCCTGCCCCTCATAGCGCCCCCCAGGGACCCCTCCGGCCCCTCTTCCCCGCACGGGGAGCCTCCCCACCGAAGGTGCGTCGCTGTTTGAAGCTCTTCTCAGACGGCATCCTGGCTGAGGCGGCGGCGGCGGCGACTGCTGCTGCTCCTCCTCCTCCTCCTCCGCGGCGTCTCTCCTTCCTCGGCGAGCATCCACCACAACAACCCCAGTCCGCGGATCAGCTGACCCCAGCCAAGCCCCGCCCACTCCGTGAATGCCTTGCGTCACAGCCGAAGGAAGGAAGGAAGGACGGAGGGCGCAGAGAGGTTTGTCCCTCCGCCGACGCCGTCAGCGCGCGTGCGCGGTGACGCAGCACCCCGCGCTTCAAGCGGAGAGGAGGAAGGGGTGACTCGCTGAGGTTGTCGACGCGAACCCGCGCCTGCGCAGACGGAACAGTGCGCGACCGGGAGAGAGGGGGAGGGAAGGCGTTAAGCTGCCGCAGGGGGGTGCCAGTGAGATTACCTCATCACGCACAAGCGCAGTTCCCCCTCCCGTTCCCACGCACGTCGCCGTGGTTACCGTGGCAACGTCATCCAGCAGTTAGGCCTCAGAGCTTTTCGTAGGCCCTCGGTTTAGTTCTTCGGTCGTATGGAAAAGTCCTCGTTCCCTCCCACTCCCGAACCCCCTAAAGTGTCTTGATGAGCTCCAGGCCTGTGCGATAACTACGTCTTTCGAATACGAATGGGGACGGTGTCACGTCATCGCACCCTCTGAGCGCGTGCAGAGTGCTCTCTAGTGCGAACCTTGCCACTCCTTCTCTTTCTAAAAAAATCATATCAAATTCTCTTGTTTTAAAATATAAACCACTTTCTGTGGTTATTTGGGGCAGGTGTGGAAATACACTTTGACCATTCTTGGAAACGGCCTTTAAATACCTGTCTAAAGTAGAGGTGAACTGGCCCGTGTGCGTGGGCGGAGTAATGTTGCAGTGTCCCCTCGAGTAAGCCTGCAAGCACTGCTACCTTCCTAGTTTATTATTCTCGCTGACCCTTGGGATGTCATATGGAAGATGGAGCAAGCCTGTTTTCTGCTGCCCCAGAGACTAGGACACGGAGCAATGGCATCAAACTTCAGGAAAAGTGGTTCCACCTAAACAGCAGGAAGAACTTCCGGACGACAGTAAGAGCACTTGGACAGTGGAACATGCCACTGCCTCAATGGAGCGTGGTGGAGTCTCCTCTTTTGGAGGTTTTTAAGCTAAGGTTGGACGGCCATCTGTCAAAGGAGCGCATAAACGGTGTCTTCCTGCATGGCAGAAGGGGGCCAGACTGGGTGGGCCTTGGGGTCTCTTCCAGCTCTGGGATTCTATATCCTGTGAGGAAAATCAAGTGCTGTGAAGAGAGTCAAGGTGATAACATTTCTTTTTTATTATTATTATTAAAAATAAATTTTATTATTCAACAATACTTTCAAATCAATACATACTCACAATACAATACAACATACTACCAAAAATACACGTACACATAAATACAACAACAACAAAGTGAACAAACAAAACATACAAAAACATACATACCCGTTCCTAATCACTGGTTTTATTAATCCATATAGGTGATGCATATTCAATACTTCTCTTGCATCACTCCCTCTGAAAAGGTGATAACATTTCCACTTCAGCAGTTCCAGTCCAGGAATTAAGTTTCTGAAGCTGGATCAGGCCAAAGGCCTCTCAAATCCAGTCGCCTGCCTGCCTCACTAGAAGCCAAATAAATGCCACCCTGGCAATCCTAGGAGCTGGACATGAGTAAAATAGCATTTTCCTTATGATGTTCCCCAGGAACTGCCATGCTGACCCTAGAAGCTGTAAGTTTCCATTGTGACTTGTAGCCATGGATAGCTTATGATCCATGGATCAGTCTAATCACCACTTTAAATCTATCTAAACTGCTAGTTATCACTATACCATGAAATAGCAAATTGCTTTGTTTAACTTTGTGTGAGCAAGAACTTTCTTTTGTCTGTCTTGAATTTTCCACCACTCCGCTTTATGCATTTGATGAAGGTAATGACTCCCCGGGTCCCCTGCGTTAAGAAAAGAACTACAGCATGTCTGCGTTTATCTGTTTATAAATTAAGGCTAGATTTCTGATGTCAGCATTGATCAAGAAAAGAAAATTAAGTGCAAGAGAGAGAACCGGAAAGAAAAAATGATAATTGAAGGTCTCAATGTTATTCTGTGTTTTAGTTTTTCAAGTGTCATCTGAGAACTCTCTTTGTGTGTTTGCATAATTTGTTCCTACTGTTGAATCCATGGTTAGAAGGAAATACCAGGTTGATTGCAGGATGCTCTCATCAAGTACTGCAGAGGCACATATTTAATTACTGATTACTCAAAACCAAGTATTTCCTGTGACTGTGTCATCTTAAAATTATATACACACTGTTAGTGTGGCATCCTTGAATTTTAATAAGGCCTGTCACCCAGTTTATCATTGTCAGAAGTTGTTTGTTTCAGCTATAGGGATCCTATTGAATAGGTGGAAGTATTGGCTTGGAAAAGAAAATTAGGAGAGGAAAAAAACAGAATGAAAATGTAAATCTTTCCAAAGACCTCAGAATAATTCTCTGGAAGCATTTAGTTGAAGCTGAACAAAGGCAGTTTGTGCTGGAAGACTTCACCTTTCCTCGCTGTAATCCCAGAGGAAAGAAGAAAAACAGATAATAATATATTTTCAACAACAGTCTTGTGCTGTTAACTGTAACATACCCTCCAACTCTCTCAGTTTGGCAGGGATAGTCCTAGTTAATTTTCTGACAGCCCACTTTTCCAGCTGCTGTTAAAAGATCCCAGTTTCTTTTGGTTGCCTCCCCTTCCCTTAAGAATGTCTATTTTGATAACATAATTAATATATGTGTGCATTAGTCTGGCAGTGTTTTGAATATATACTGTATATGTATGTATGAACTGAAGCCCTACACTTACACAGCACTGATTTTTGGTTATCCCAGGATCTCAGCGATTCCAAAACATGGAATCGTTTTAGTTTGTTGCAAGAAAAATCGCTTGGGGCTGACAGAGTGATTTTTGTGCCGCTGTCATCCAATAATTAGGAGTCAGAAATCCTTGCCAACGTACAGCAGGTCGCTGCCAGGGGAGCCAAATCTGCTCCCATTGGCTCACCGCTGGCACAGTGCGCAGGACTGGGAGCCAGAAACCATTGAGCCAAAGAGTCCCCATTGCTTTCACTCAGAGCATTTAAAAAATAAAAATAAAAATCAATAGCTATTAAAGATTGCCGAAGTGGGAGAGAAGTCATATTGTTATATCCTCCGGCTCACAAGGGAGAGTAGCTTTACTCATTGTTGCTCTCTTAACCCATTTGTCAGGTGGGACTTTAATTTAAACTGTGGTGTAACTGAGCTGGAATTACACATCGCACAGAACTGGATCCCAGTTTTAAATGGCTTTTCCTGGAAATGTAGTTGATGCTTCACCCAGGGGTTTCCTTTAGGAATTCATCCCTCTGGGATGAATATCATCTGCATTTCTCTTTTCCTTATATGATGAAAACAAACAAGTCAGTGAAATAGGTGATCAGTTCCTTTCCAGCCAGGAAACTGTCGTTGTTTTATGAATTGCATTTTTAATACTGTGCTTTGTTAGTTTATGAGTTGCTGAAGGGACAGGATTATTGGATATCCCATAAATAAGTAAATACTTCTCATCCTCCGGCTCCATCCTGTGATTTGGAGCTAAGACATTTACTGACAGTGGGATAAATTTAAGATCAGAACATGTATTTGTATTTTATTTGCTTTATGTATGTAAGTGTGTGTGTGTGTGTCTTGCTTTATTTATTTGATAGAGATTTTTATTTTTATAACATGTTCTTTTAAAAATGTATATTATACTCTTGTGTGCTATTAGCAATGCAGGTATTTTACATCATTCCATGGTTGTAATTCCATACACCTTGGATGCTTTTCGCTGTATATTTTCATTTTATTATGTATTTATTTAGGGCAAGTGTTGTATTTTAAATTTGTAAAGTGCCATGTGCATGGTTGGTGCCATATAAATAAAGGATGATGATGATGATGGTAATAATAAATTCTTCTGTGATTCTTCCTACAAAAAGGTTGTGAGTTCGATCCTGCCCAGCTCCAAGGTTGACTCAGCCTTCCATCCTTTCACAGGTCGGTAAAATGAGTACCCAGCTTGTTGGGGGCGTGTATAGAAATGTTTCGAAATACATGCTATTTGTAAGTTGTTCGCCGCCTCGATCCACATGGAGAGGTGGGATACAAATACAAATAAATAAATAATTAAATAAATAAAATAAAATAAAAAAACCCACAGCAAATTCCTATTGCGTCAGTCTAGCCAAATTTGGAAAATTGTAACTCGTCTTCAAAAATTTGAAACATATATAAAGAAATTATTTTCATTGGTATCCATATTTATCCAGGCATTGAGGTGTATTACCTGGACGAATATGGATAAATGGAAGTGGACTTGAGGTATATTTAGCTATTTGGGCCATGGCCCTTTCTTGTCGCTATAGTAATTCACAAGAAAATGTGAAGGATGCTTTATTATAACAATGATCATCAGCCCCGAGGATCATCCTAATGGTGTTCACTGCAACGAGTGGAGAAAACGGACTCCTTTTCGGTGCAGAGCTGCAAACCCTGGAGAAGTTTTCACACTTAAGAAGAGTTAGCTCGGGGCGGTGGGATCTGCGAGCGCACAAAAATGCTAGTTGTACCTGTTAAAAAAAAGAAATGCAAAACTCTGTGGACGCCTTTAAGGCGGTTTTGCAGAGGCGCCTTCCGCGGGAGCCTCGTTGGCGCAGTAGGCAGCGCGTCAGTCTCATAATCTGAAGGTCGTGAGTTCGAGCCTCACACGGGGCAGGCCTGCTAATTTTTTTCTCCTCGCCTCCCGGTGGGATTAAATCCCTCTTGCGCTCTCAAGGGGAAAGGGGGGGGGCGAATGCGGTTGGCTAATGGCTCTGATCTTTACAAGGCGAGGGAAAGCCCTTAAGAGTCGCTTGGAGGCCACTCGTTAATGGTGCTCTGTGCTCGGCGGTGCAGCGAGGCATTGCAACGGCAGAATCACCGCCCCGTCGAGGCTCTTAAATAACCAAGACGGCCCTTCCCGGAGCAAGGAGTTGCACAAGGGCTTCTGGCTGGGTTTGCACAGGTGCTTCCTCTGGACGGCAGCCTCTGCAGCACCTGCAGGTTGTCAGGGCAGCCCCCTCTGCCCCTCCCTCTCGCACCGACTCCCTTGGTCCGGGGCAGGTCGTTTACGGGCAGCGCCTGGGAAATTTACTCTCTCTGGACTACAGATCCCGCAGCGCGTGCAGCAAAGCCGGCCGGGGGGTCGCGGGAGCTGTAGTCCCAGAATGGTGGCCTTCCCAAGCTCTGATTATGCGGGGGAGGAGTCCCGCCCTCTCCACATCTGGCCGGCCCTTCTGGGCAGACACTGCAGGGATGAGCACCTAAGCCACTTCCGCACTAGCCTGTTATAGCGCTGTTATCCCACTTTCAACATCCTATGGTTTGCAGTTTAGGGAGGGGCCTCAAAGGGTCGTCTCGCCAAAGGCCCCTCCCGAAGCCGCAAACCCCAGGATTCCATAGGGTGTCGGAAGTGGAATAATAGCGCTATCACCGACCGGTGCGGAAAGGGCCCTAGACCGCACGCCCGGGCGAAGGGGAGGGGGCTTTGCCCACGGCCGGGGGGCGTGCCCGACGGCCGCGGGAGGCGGGCTCCTTTGTGCCGTCGCCCAATCAGGACTCCGGAGGGGCGTGGCTTCCTGGGCAGCTCGGCTCTCCGGGTGGAGGGGGACTGGGCGGGGCCTAATCACCTGAAGCCCTTCTTCCAGGTCTCGGAAGAGGCGAGCCGCGATTGGCGAAGCGCCGGGGCCAATCGGCTCGCGCGCGAGGGAAGTGGGGGGGCCGGCTGTGATTGGGCGGGATGGCGGGGCGGCCCGCCTGGGGTTGGCCGGAGGGGAGGGGCGGCGCTGGCGCTGGCGCTGGCGCGGGGGGGCTGTGGCCCGTGCGCGGCCGGGAGGGGCGGGGCCGCGCGCGCCGCGCCGGCTTCTGTCAGGCGCCGGGCGTGAGGGAGAAGCGGCGCGGCGGCGGCGGCGGCGGCGGCGGCGTCGGGGCGCTCGCCGGCTCGCTCGCCCGCTCGGCCATGGCGGTCTGCGCGCGGCTCTGCGGGGTAGGCCCGGCCAGGGGCTGCCGGCGGCGGGGGGCGCAGCGGAAGGGGGCGGCCGGCGACAGCAGCGAGCCGGACACCGACCCGGAGGAGGGCGGCGGCGGCGGCGGCGGCGGCTGTGAGGGGAGGGCGCCGGGGGACGGCGCCTGCGAGGAGGAGGAGGAGGAGGAGGAGGAGCGCATCGAGGGGGCCCCGCCGCCGCCGCCGCCGCCGCCGCCTCCGCGCGGCCGGGCCCCGCTCTCCCTCCTCGAGCTGCCCCCGGAGCTCCTGGTCCAGATCTTCGGCTCCCTGCCCGGCACCGACCTGCCCAGCCTCGCCCTGGTCTGCAGCGCCTTCCGCCGCATCCTCCGCACCGACACCATCTGGCGCCGGCGCTGCAGGGAAGGTAGGCGGCCGGGCAGCGGCCCTCCGGAGCCGCTCCGGAGCCACTCCGGAGCGGGGGGAGGGAAGGGAAGGGGGAAAAAAAATCTCCATTTTTGGCATTCTGGCTTCTCAAAATCCCTTTTCCCGCCGCTCCGAATAGGCTTCTAGCGCCCTGGAAACATATAATAATAATAATAATAATAATAATAATAATAATAATAATAATAATAATAATGTATATCCCGCCTCTCCCCGTGGATCGAGGCGGTACCACAACAGTACATTAAACACATAAACTGCATTTAAATTCAGGTGCTCCTTAACCTTTTCTTCACCACCGGTTCTCCCCGCCACCCACTTTTCCATACTTTTTGTTGTCAGGGACCCGCAGTCCTTTTTTTCTAAAAAAAAGTTATTTCTATTAAAGGTCGGCTCCTAAAATATTTACACGAGCGCCTTTGCAATGCGCACCGCAGGCGAATTTTACAGCCTACCCTAAACAACATACATTGGGCAAAAAAAAAAATAAAATAAAAATAAAAGTTAGTTATGCTAATCGACTTAACGAACTAATAATACTTTATTAGGGAACTGGTAGAATAGAGAATAGGGAAGGCAAGAGAAGCCGGGGGAGAAAAAAAGCATAAAGAGGATGGACTCGCAATCCTAAACTCAAGATTTAAAGCCCTGAAGTGCCTTAAATATTTATTCCGAGTTGCCCATCCGGGGTCTTCAAATTTGGAGAGAAGGGAGAAATAACTAAGTAGACACTCTCCCCTCCCTCCCTCCCTATTTTAACTGTAAAAAAAATCATAACATTTTTTCTTTTTTTAATTAAAATAC
Source organism: Ctenosaura bakeri (assembly GCA_948474755.1). Classification (NCBI taxonomy): domain Eukaryota; kingdom Metazoa; phylum Chordata; class Lepidosauria; order Squamata; family Iguanidae; genus Ctenosaura; species Ctenosaura bakeri. The sequence goes on from CAOLHI010000692.1 coordinate 324,693, forward strand.
ATACTTTACCTATATCTTTGCACAGACATCTTCTAATTTTTGATTGTATACATAAAACAACAACCACCCTCTATGCACATACTGTCGTATTTGCAACATGAATAGACAATCCTCCATTTTATCTGCGGTTCATTTCTTCACTCCTAAAGGATCCCATATTTAGATCCTTTTGCTTCCCCTCCCTTTCACTTCCAACTTTATTTTACTGGGTTCTTCTTTTCATAGAATCATAGAACTGTAGAGTTGGAAGAGACCCCAGGGGCCATCCAGTCCAACCCCCTGCCATGCAGGAACACCCTCAAATCAATCCCGACAGATGGCCATCCAGCCTCTGCTTAAAAACCTCCAAGGAAGGAGCCTCCACTACACTCCAAGGAAACAGATTCCACTGCCGGACAGCCCTGACCGTCAGGAAGTTCTTCCTGAGGTTCAGGTGGAATCTCCTCTCCTGCAGCTTGAATCCATTGCTCCTTGTCCTGGTCTCTGGAGCGGCAGAAAACAAGCCCTCTCCTTCCTCTATGTGGCATCCCTTCAAATATTTAAACATGGCTATCATGTTCCCTCTTAACCTCCTCTTCTGCAGACTAAACTGCAGACTTTCCTCTTATCTCTATTCCCTCTGCACTTAATATCACTGTTGACGGCCCCATAACTGTACATTTTAGCTTACTTGTCCTTTTCTGCTTTTTCTCTCATCATAGTCAGTTTGTTCCTCTTGGCAAATCTTTGCCCAGTTACTCTCTATGTATCTCTTTATTTCCATCATTTTGTTATTTTTATCTCCCCCTTTTCCCCCCTCTCATTGCTCTCGATAAACTTTCCAAAGATACATATTCTTGGACAAGTATAACATTTTTTCAAGCCTTCCTAGACTCCCTGTGAGGCTATCACAGCCTTCTGGAGGTCCGCAGACCCCAGATTAAGAGCCTTTCTTTTAAATAAATGTGTTAAGCCACATTTTTTTTAAAATATAAATGCCAGTGTCATGCATGGATCCTTCCAATGGTGTAGTCAAATGGAAAGGAGCACCTGTTATCTCCCTCCCTAATACTGTGTGACCTCTCAAGACCTGGGCGCATATTGACAGATGATGTTGTTGTTAGTTGCCCTCACATAGAATCATAGAAATGTAGAGTTGGAAGAGACCCCAGGGGCCATCCAGTCCAACCCCCTGCCATGCAGGAACACCCTCAAAGCACTCCTGACAGATGGCCATCCAGCCTCTGCTCAAAAACCTCCAAGGAAGGAGACTCCACCTCACTCCAAGGCAGCATCTTCCACTGCCGGACAGCCCTGACTGTCAGGAAGTTCTTCTTGAGGTTCAGGTGGAATCTCCTTTCCTGCAGCTTGAATCCATTGCTCCTTGTCCCGGTCTCTGGAGCAGCAGAAAACAAGCCCTCTCCCTCCTCTACGTGGCATCCCTTCAAATATGAATTTTGATTTATGGCATACTTTGTATGAGAGATTCCCCCAGGTCACCCAGTTATTGACAGCCTTGCTCAGGTCTTGCGGACGCAGGGTAGTCTGTCCACCTGTAATGCAGTCTTCACAGGATTCAATTCCATCTGTGGTGGTTTTAAGGGTCTTGCAGGTACTGATTGAGAGCTTGGGATGTAGGAGAGAGTCAGGCGGATGGAATTGGGAAGGCGGGACAAGGCTGATCCTGGAGCAGAAAACTTATTTAGCTAACTTTGATTTGTATCATGTCATTCTCGAACGACAGGGACTCGGGACAAGCTGGTGGGAAAACACTACAAAGGCAGTTGCATCATAAAATGAACGAAAGCATTGCAAGTGTGAAAGAATTAAAAGCCCGCCAGTAAAAGGAAAATATAGCCACCTAACGCTTCCGCAGCACCAGCAAGGCCACTTGGCAGGGTTGCAGGTTTAAGGAAGAAGGTGATGCCCTGAATTGTGGGAAGAGGATGCTGAAAGTGCAGAGGGTTGAACACCACTTAGTAGGTTTGGATCACATTAATAGAGACCTGGTTTCATTCCTCACCAAAGAGCATTGGGGTGAGGTGGGCATTGCAGGAAGAAAGGATATTCTTGGACACTTGAATTAGTGCAAAATAAAGAAAGCTAAATGATAGCAGGCCTATGAAATGTGCTCTGGCTAAAAAATTGTCAAGGGCTGGGTCACTTATCCCTCAGGATAAACAGATTTATTATGGCAACAGTTTCTATGGACTACAAACAACTTCATTGCATGAAAGGCTTTTGTTTACAAAAGCTTTTGGACATAATAAATGTCTTTGCTTTTAAGGTGTCACAGGCTCTTGCTGCAAAAGCAGCAAAACATGACCATGTTCTGTAGATATTTTTACTGTTTCCTTAAAAAGCAGCCCTAAAAGAAAAGGGATTTTCCTACTTGAGGCAAGACAAAAAAAAGTCTTTTGAAAAAATCAAGGCATTTTATCATCTAGAAAATGAGACAAGGTGTTCAGTTTTTCTTTAAAAGAGAGGTCTGTGAGTATTTACACTTAATTTGCACTGTGAGTTTTTGTCATTAAATGCAACAGAATATGATGGGTTTTTCTGTCCAAGTGTGATAGCAAGGAGGAGTTTAACATCAGGATGACTGAGGAATCAGGTAACAGGAGACAGATGTATGGCATAACTGGTGACTGGCTGAGGCAGAAAGGCTGATTCACTTGAATTTGTTCCTGGTCATATACTGCAGGTTTATAATGATTTGTTTCAAAGGCGCAGGAAGCAAGCTTCAAAGCAAAATAAATAAGAGAAAGCACAAAGATTTCACCTTCAAGAACAAAGCACTGTGCTGCACACACCCAATTTCTTTTGATTTGGAAATCTAAACACAATTGGGACTGGTTAACAACTGAATGAGAGAATACCAGGGATCTCCATGAGGGGCTAGGAAGAGATATTCTTGAAATCCTTTGAATGACAGAATTCATGGTAGTGGGCTGGTTTGTGTTCTGACTCAGCTTTCTATAATCTAATAGATCCAAGACAAGAAGGGATCGGGCACTGAATTCTAGAGAGGGAAGGAAGTCCTTGTGTCATACCATGAACAGCAAGGATGGAGAATATTCACGTTCCCTTCCATATTTCCTTGCAGCTTGTGGACTGGGTTATTGCTCTACTCATTTGGAACCATTTGCTGAACACTGCACTCATTCCTCTTCTTCATTTTTCCATTCTGTTTGGGGCACAAGGTTATGATGTGTGGAGGATTCTGCCTTGAAACAGGAGACTCTTGCTGTTTTAGTTTTCTAATTCTGTTCCTAGTAAGCATTTGTACTGCTGTCTGCAAATGAGGGTTGGCTGGACATGGCATGGAAATATTACTGTGCCTGCCTCAAGAGTGGATGGGCAACGTCAGCCCAGAAGAGGGAAATCAGGGAAGGGCAATCAAGTTGAGGTAGAACTTCAGTGGTGGTCAGGTAAGGTGAGGTATTTCAGCAGAGGATCTGTTCAGAAACCGAGTTCTCAGTTCTACAAGTCTTAAAAAAAGAAAGTCATCAAAAGAGAGCCTTGAGTCTCAGAACAAAAGATCTGTTAAGCAAACGGAGATTCTTCTGTGTCTGGTTTGTAGTATAAGGAAAAGGAAATAGGCTGTGAAACTGCAGCTTTAGAGACAGTGCCTGCAAGAGAACACTGAGAGAACCAGATGTAGGAATAAAATCTAAGATCAATACCCTTATAAACAGTTTCTCACCATTCAGTTCATATACTAGTAAATGATTGATTTCCATCCTGTGCTTACCATGACAAATAAGTTTATATAATATTGCAAACTAAGTGCATAAACCGTAGATGCACAACTGTAGCCCAATAAGCCAAGCATTGATCTCCTGGGATCAATACCTGGCCATTCTCCTCTCCCAGATTTTGTAAGCAGGGGAAGCTGATCAATGGAGACACTGGTAGGCTGCATCTGGCAAAGTATATATTTATGAAAAGGTCCATCTAATTGTTCACTGCATGATTACCCACCAACGAGAGTATGGTATTTGAGAGAGAAAATCACAGACATGAAAAGATATTCCCCTGTCTTTAGTGTGAAAAAGTGATGGGTGTAACTAGTAGGTAGCTGTAGGAAAGATACTCAGTTGAACTTACTGTTGCTGGTGAATGTCATCCTTCCATCCTGTTTCTGGTCAGAAATTACAAACATCACAGATTGAGAGAGCACTTCCTCTTGCAGTCAGTGCCCAACTGAACATTTCCTAGTGAGGTGACATTCTGTTCTGGACTCTTTCCTCCTCTTTAGTTTTGCATTTGGACCTGCGCCCTTTGCATTTGGACCTGTGCCCATTAAAGAGAGGGCCTGTTCCCTCTCTCTTACAAGTCCATGGCAGCTGTATCTGCTGCCTGGTATGAAGTCATGCATTTTGGACCTGCCAGAGAGAACTTTGTGGATGAACCTCTGAGTGCAGCCGGCATCTGCATTTGTCTGAGATGGAGTCTTTGGGCATATTAAGGATGCTGTCTGCGGCTCTAAGGGATAACTTCTAATTTATGTGCTAGCTCTGCTGAAGGTGATGTGCCAGCATTGACTCATCCTTGTGGACAGGGTGCAGCTTAGAACATTCTTTAAATGGATTTTCACATCATATTGCTTCAGACTGCTGCAGTCCTCTTTGCTTGAGATGGTTTTGGACAAGGGCCATTTTATGTTGTCATAGTTTTTGAAAGTGGGCACAAAAATGGGCTGTCCCTCCTTGGGAGTATTTAGTGTCAGGGCACTGGTTCCAGCAGGCCTCTCCATTGCTCTGAAGAGTGTTTAATGCTCTGTTCTTCCAAAGCCCTTTCCATAGCTGGAAGACATCCAGATCTTCTTCTCTTTCCCTACCATTTGTTGTTGTTGTTGCTGTTGTTGTGTGCCTTCAAGTCATTTCTAACTTAAGACATCCTAAAGCAAACCAGTCATGGGTTTTTGGAGGGCTGAGAATGTGTGACGTGGCCAGAGACCCTACCACAAGACAGGATATTTCATGCAATTCTGTGGTGTTTTGAAGTGTCCAAAGATTTGATTGACTTTGAAAGAATGTTTCCTATCCGTAGGTGCAGTATGAGAGAGGAGTTGCCTTCATGTCCAAAGTTCTAATGCAAAGTAATTTAGTAAGGTTGGTGCCCACTGTGGCAGTTCCAAATCCTGTTGTAAGCCTATCTGTGGGTAAGCAACAGCAAGCAGTATAACCTTTGCAGTTGGACTCCTGTTGGGCCTGATGGCCTGTTGCTGTTGTAAAGCTTCAGGACAAACACCCTCTCTCTGAACCATGTGTTTGTCCAGCCAGTGGGTGCAATTCACTTTTGTCCAAGGTTATAAATAGAAAATGATGACCGCCCCATGGGCTGCAAACTGCATTAGGAAGCCTGTCTTCTGCTTGTGACTAACCTCGATTAATCAACAATCCCAAACTTCATTTGTTTGTTTCTAATTGCTAACTGTTCTGACCTTTGTCTTTTCTTTATAGAAGGAAAGTGTGTGGTGTGTGGCAATCTGCCCTCCTGGCAATCTGGAAGTTGGCTCAAGATCAACAGAAGGGCACCAGTGGCTGACAAACAACTTGCTCTGCAGATTCCTGTAGCTTTAGAATGTTACCCTGGGGTGGATGAGTGATGTTGATATTAAGCCGAAGTACAGCAGTCTGTTCTTCCCTACCCATAAGAACTTGTCTCTTTCATTCCAGAGACTGGCAACCTTGTGTGACCTGGGTTGACCTTCTCTCTGTAATGAGTAGGAAAGCCTTTGGGTGTAGGGCTTCAAAATCTACCCAGGATGCTAGGTTAATGCAACAGTATTCAAAAACTGATGTGTGAGGATCTGATTAGTCTGCCCACACAGCGTATAGCTTGAGATTTCTGGACTGACCAGGTGTCAGCCTGCACGGCACCTGTTTGTGGCACAGGAAGGCAGATGAAGATCTTGGCTGGTAATAGGAAGTTAAATTGATTAGGGTTTTTTTCTTCCCTTCCTACTAAAAAAGAGCCAAAGCTTTGCTTATTTCCCTTATTTCTTTAATGAGATTTTTGTCTTCCAGGGAGCTCCCCTCTCAATCTACACAGTGAGTTTCCTTAATGAATAGGGGCTGGAATGTTGATCTCCGTGAATAAAATTTGTACCATTCCCTGAGCAAATGGTTAGAGATCAACAGGAAATCTTCCAAGCTATGGTTAATGGCTCTGGAGAACTTTTGTCTCCACCCTCTTTTTCACTGTCCTCTGAATTTCTATCATCTCTTTTCCTAAGGATGTGTGTCTCTGTCCATATTCACCCTTAAGACAGCTTCAGTATTTGGTTTCTCTGGTGAGTTGCCGCAGTGAATGCTTTTAAAAAAAACAAAAAACAGTCCTAATGGTAACTGCACCGTTTTCCCCAAAAGGCCTTCTACCTGCCACAGTCATCAGGAAAGCTATTGATTTCTAAAGTTCTTTAGCTGTATTAGAGGTACCACACCTCCCCCTCCCCTGCACACAGCCAGAATAAATATTGATAATACTATACTTAGCTTTTTGAGCATTCAGAGCATTTCACATAAGTTCCTGCTATTTTACTTCTACATTCCCTTCCTTTCCCTAAGGGTTAGAGAATACCTTCAGAGGATGAAAGGGATGTTTCTTGAGCATGCTATAGTGGCTGCCAGCCCTGCTCAATTTTGTTATTTTCAGTGTCACTTCGAAAAAGTAGAACAAGGCAAAGGAGATGAGCTCTGGACCTGTGTATAAGCAAGAATTTACATAGCTTCAGATTAAAAAGGAAAGATTTGTTTAAAGCAGTGTAAGAGAATGAATGGATGAAATACAGAACTGTCAGAACCTACCCACCCCCCCAGAAAAACATTTCTCCAAGGGATCGAACTCTGTAATACTGGAGGCAGATCTAGTTATTATTATGTTCAGTGGGCTCTTGGTATCCACTAGGGTTTGGTTCCCAGACCCCCTGTGATCCCAACATTTGTGGATTCCTAAATCCCATTATGTACCATGGTGTTGTAAAATTGTGTCCCTTATATAAAATGGCAAAAATCAAAGCTTGCTTTTAGTTTTCTTTTTTTAAAAAATGTTTTCAAGCCATGGTTGGTTGAATTCATGCCCACAGAATCTGCAGATATGGAGGGGTGACTGAATGTATCTTCAGAAGACGGGCAGAACACCATGGGTCAACTCAGGCAATTTTTAGGAGCCATTCCAAAGGGAAATGAAAGCATGAGGGGATAGTACTCTTCTCCCTGCTCTCCTCTTAACTTGGAGGCCCTCAGACATACTGAATTGCGAATCCCGTCCTTCTTGTGTAGCTATTTAATGTTCAGAGCAAAATTGGGTTGGAAGAAAACTACACTAGGGAAGCCTGAGGATTGTTATCTTGGCACAGGCTTAAAGTCAATTGTTCGTTCCAGCCAGAGTAAACGTACTGAATGACTGGAACTTACATAAGTGTTGACTTACTATTGATCCAGTGGGTCTGTTTTAGTTAAGACTAATAATTTAAATTAGGCCAGTGTAAACAGAGGCTTAGTTTGTTTGTTTTGCTTTGGCATTGCTAGTGGAATAACCTGTCAGACAGAAATGCTCTATTAGCCTTACAAATGATCCCTGTGCGCATTTGGACTTGTACTGTAATTGCCAGACCTTTGATTAGAACAACTTGGTGCAAACTTTAAAAAAAAAACTGCCCTTTTCCAATTCATGTTGTTGTAGCCTGAATCCTTAGAACTGTAGAAGACTGGATCCTGTATTTGTCACATCACCCTAAGATTGGTTAGTTATACATGCCTAGGCTTCTTTTAAAGCAGATTCTTCCTTGCTTAGGGATCTCTGCCTTTCTCCTGCTGCAGTACTCTATTTGGCTTTGATCCTGATACAGAAAAGTGTACACTTGTCTGTATTTCCAACATATTTGTTCCACTGTGAAGTCTCCACTTGATTTCTGTGTTGGTGTGTGCATGTGTGTCAGAGAGAGAGAGAAACATGTGTGCCCAAAAGCGGGAAGTGTGAGCTAAAAAAACAAATTTCTCATGAGAACACACTTCCTTAGAGCTTAAATTGAACATGCTGCTTACCAAAACAGTGATCTCACTTGAACATATGTTGCAAAGCCTACAGCTGCCAAATTGTGATAGGACAGCGAAAGGAAAATGAGACTTTCCCCCCTCTTCTTCTGTTTTTTTAGGGATTATCTGAACTTCCTCACACTACTTTGTTCCAGTCTATATATTTACCACTTTGGGGCAACTTTCTCCAGGGACAGGCAAATATCCTGCAGCACCCTTGTACACTCCAAGGAGATGGAGGCCTAAAACCAGTTATTAGTCCAAGTAGATTAGTCCCAGTGAATCAGTGGGAACCTGTTAAATAAACACTTGAATAAAGTCTGCTGATTCAGTTGTGTTGTTGTGTGCCTTCAAGTCATTTCTAACTTACGGTGACCCTAAGGTGACTTTCTCATGGGGTTAGCTTGGCAAGATTTGTTCAGAGTGGGGTTGCCTGTGGCTTTCTCTGAGGCTGGGAGAGTGTGACTTCCCAGAAGTCACCCACTGGGTTTCCACAGCCGAGTGGGGATTCCAGTCCTGATCTCCAGAGTTGTGGTCTGATGCTCAAACCACTACGCCACACTGGCCAATTTAATTAGTCTACCTTGAATTGGGACTAACAGTTTGGTTCAGTCCCTGAGTACCGGAGGCAGAGACTGTAATGCTAATAGAAAAATCTTGATGTGTTTTGATAATCATTACAGAGCTTCAAAATCTAGTCCATTTATGTTTTCTCAGGATTTTTTTAAAAAAACATGTTAAACTATTATCATTAATGCTTGAAATCATAGGACTAACAGAGAAATTAACAAACAGTACTTTGGTTTACTCCAGTATCCTCAGATGACGCTTTTTGTTGTGGGCTTGTTATGGATGTGCTTTATGCTTTGTACTTTATATGTTGAATTTTTTAACGGCTTCTGTAAGTCAGAAGCTATTAGAAGAAATGTAGAATTCATTAAACTGCAGGGGATCCTCCCTTCCCCCACTCCTGCCCACATTTTATAGATGAGCTTCATGTCAGATGATGTCTCTGGTGTCTGATATCTGGCAGGTGCTGGATGTGTAAATCTGCAGCTTTAATCTTCTACACTAGAAAGCTGGTCTGGTTTTAGCTAGTACATCCAAACCCAGCAACACAAATGACTTGGATCATTCTTCTAACCACCAGGCAGGCATCTGCTTTGTTAGGACTTTGTATACCTTCTGTTTTACCATTTATTTCCTTCCTACTCCCCTGTTTCTGTGGATTTTGCAAATATTTTTTAAATCTATCTCTTCACTAATTTCTAAGAATTGCTTTTCTGTTTTAAACAAATTGCAGCGAAGACCATTTTTCATGTGCACGTCTCTGTCTGGAAACTTCCAGCATTACACAATGCAATTAGCTAAAACAGTTTGTTCCCATTGCATTAACTGAGGGAGGAAGTTAGGCTATGCTGATGTTTCAAAGTATATAGGTGTTTCATTATGGGAGGGGATGTGTTCAGTATATTGCATCTTGTGACTAGAAATGCACAGTATTTTTCCAGACTTGCTTGTTATTAGCTTTATACTTGAAAGCAGGGTTGTACAATTTATGCTCTGCTAATTAAGCCAAGGCAGCTCAGTATTGTGTCTTGTTAGATGCCTGATACCCTGCTTTCTATCTTGTGCAGTTCCAGGCATGCAGAAAAAAACAAAACAAAAAGGACATCCAGTGATCCCCTGGTGGGACATCAAAAATAACTACTTTGGATCACAAGTTATATGGGTCTAGTTTTCAATCTTGTTTGTATGTGCAAAATGCACAGATATATCATTCAAAGATACTGAATATCCTAAATTTTGAAGGAAGGAAGCCATGTCAGTCTGTTGCAACAAAAACAATGGAGTTCTGTGGACCTTTCAAGACTAATTCTGCATAGGATAAGCTTTTGTGGACGCTATCTTGCAGATGCAGTGAAGCTCTGATCTCCACTATCTACAGTTCATTCCTGCTCCCAACTGTGTTGACTGTTAGCACTGTGTCAGTCTAATGGATGGGGTTATAGTCCATGACAGACTAATGCTATATTAGATTTTGATTTTTAGTTTTAGTTTTTAGAGGTGCCACAGGACCGCTTGTTGTCTGAACTTTGAAGACATTATACTGAATTATAGATTTCTATCAAAAATTTGACTTCTGAGCTGAAACTTAAGTACGTTTGGCAAGGTGGACATTGTTTGGTTGAACCTATTTAACATCGGTTCCATGAAACCAAAGTGGAGACCTGCAGGTCCTGGGAACCCTGTAGATTAATTAAGAAAGGCAGCCTAGCATTCTCCTCAGGGGATAGTGGGTGGCATTACAGAGGAGCACACCTTAATCTTCTGTGGCACTTTCTTTTCTGTCTAATTGCAGAATATGGTGTATGTGAGAACCTGCGGAAGCTGGAGATCACAGGAGTGTCGTGTCGAGATGTGTATGCTAAACGTAAGTGCCAAGTGTTATGTTCCTGTTTCAGTCACATTTCTGAAAGTGAATTTGCACAGAGTCTTCAACTTGAGTGACTTAAAAGTGTCAGACAGAGCAAGCCTGCAGATCAACTCTGTTACTTGTGATACCATAATGAGCCTGGTTCATACAGCACATCCTTGTGCTCCAGAAATGTCAATATTTCAAATAGCTCTGACTTTGCTATCTCTTCAGACATATGGGCGTTAATGTTCTGCATGAGTCTTATGTGTATGTGTCATTTATTATTAGCAGGCTGAGTAGCAGGCAGCTGCCTCCTCCTGCTACGTTATGCAAGTCTGGTAGGGTTTGCCTTGAGGCTTTGGATCAGCTTGATGCCAAGGTTAAACTGAAGACCAATATCTTCGGAGGTGGTCTTGAGACTCTTGCAATCTGTATGCAACCTTACATTTGACAAGCGAAGCCTTCCATCCTTTGTGTGCTGTTGTCCACATTATCTAGGCTTTCTGAAAGGAGTGTACATACTGTAGTGGGGAGACCAAGACCTTTTCCCCTACTCGTCCATTATATTTAGGCTCAAAAGGCTTCCCTCTTGATTTTAGTACTGAAATTGTGCAGCTGTCTTGGGTAAAAATATCACAGAGGTACACCTTGATAAGATCATCTGGATTGCCATTTATTTGGCTTAACTGGCAGAAGGATATGAGAATGACAGATTCTGAGCCTTATTTTGCTCATTTTAAAGACAGTTCTTACTGCGTTATTCCCTTATAAGCAATTCAAGAAAATTGCATGCTGAGGAATCCTCGCCCTTGCCTTTTATTTTGGAACACAGCAGAACGGCCTGTCCTTTGCTTCTCCAACACCATCTGAAGGTTGAACAGTTGGGTGTGTGGTGGTGAGAGGGGCTGGTAAGATGGGGACCGGACTTCTTATACTCACCCTGCTGTGTCTGCTCAGGTATAAACCCACGAGTGAAGTCGGGACGTTTTATGAAAATCCTTCCCGACTACGAGCACATGGAATACAGAGATGTTTACACCTGCCGTATGTACCTTCTGTTGGCAAATGCTTTCTGCACTGTGTAAGCATGGAGTGTGCCTGCCTGGCTACTTAACTGGCAAAACAGAGCTTCCCCAGGGCATTGGGGGGCTGGGCATGCGTTGTGAGAACACCAAGTTGAAGGGCCAGTTGTAACTGAGAAGTAGTTCTCACGTCACTGTTATTATGCCAGGGCGTAGGAGTCTGCACTGTCATAAAAACAATAAGAGAGAGATCTTGGAGTATGGAAGTTTGCTGGCGATCGGGCACGCCAACCTGAGGATGAGCACAGTTCAACAGTCTCTGGTCCTTAACAGGCCCACATGTCTTACCTGCATTGCGCAAAAGCTAAGATATCTTCAGACTCCTATGTCACTGTTAAAAGAAAAAGGGTGATACCCTGGAAGACAGATGAGTGAGTGAAAGATTGAGGTGCCTCATCATCATCATCATATTTACATATATCCTGCCTTTCTCCCAGTCTGGGACTCAGTAGGAAGGGACGCCAGAAATGTATTATTTCCCATATAATTATGACCAGTTTTTGTTTCCCTGCTGGATTGGTGATCCATAACGCTTGAGACAGAGTTTTGGGACAAAACCAATTGGTTACCTCAACTAAAGTAGACCCTCTGAATCAGTTGCTGAAGAAATCAACATTTATTGAAGTCACATTGATTTTATTGAGTTTATTGGGACTATCAATTGCATTTAGACCATGGGTCCCAATTTGCTAAATTACCATCACTGCTCTAAGAAAAGCAATTCTCCCCCTTTTTTCTGGGGAAACCCCCCCCCCAAAATGAAATAGTTATGCAGCAGCAATCGTGCATATTCCTAGCCCTGAGTAAATCAACTCCATTTTTGAGTCCTTTGAGCCTTTTCTCTGGAATGTTTATTTTGGTCTGTGTTGGATACTAAGGTGGCTACTAAATGTTATCCTCCAAAACAAAAACAAAAAGACTCCACAAACCACATGATGGGTGATTTTGTTTAGTTTTTATAGCGTGGACCTAAACATTGATGTTGGTGCTGGAATGTAAAGATATTTTCTTACTAGTTCGGAAATCCATTTTGTATTCAGATGCTTCATTCTCCTTTCTGTGAAGCTCACATGCTGCTATGGCTTGTGTTGCTCCCAAGTGCCAAATTGCCCTGAGAGTAAATGTCAGTGATTTTTCTTTTGATTTTCTTAAGAGCTGCTTCATGGATAACAACATGTACAGCTTCCTGGTGATAGAAGTGTAATGCTTGGAGAAAGCGTCATCTGTTGAATTTTTGCCTGTTAAAACAATAGGCTTGGTCAGAAAAAGGGGAATGAATAGGATTCACACAGGGGGACAGATGTCTTCTTGTTCATGTTTTGTTCCCTTCATAGAGGAATATATGAATGCTCCTGTGAGTGGTGTGTTTTGCCTTCATTGCCAACATTAATGGAAAAGTACATGTTTAACTTGGTTTGGCCACTGGTTAGCAGTGTCTGATGCAGATTCCTACTCCTGGATTAGGCAGAACACATGGTTTGCGTGCAAAACATCCCAGTTTCAGTCCTTGGCATCTTCTGCTTAAAAGGAATCAGGTGACCAGTTGAAGGGGAAGGCATTTCTCTGGCCAAGATCCTGGAGAGCTCTAGGTAGTCACAATCTACCATACTGGGCTAAAGAGAGAACCAGCCTGGGACAGTGTCAGGTAGCTTCTTATGTTTTGATATCAGTGGATGTGGGGAACGTATTGCTCTTCTACTGGAACAATGGGATTTGTGTTTTGTAGCATGTTCTTAACTGCTGTATGAAAGCTGGGCCCATACTTGGACTGATGTCTTGCAAAGGGAACCTGGCTTTTGACTTGGAAACAGTCTCTGAAATGGACTGGAGGAAGCATTCTGGTACCCTTGCTATACCATCCTTTCATCAGGCCAACTGAAATGTCATAAAGCACTGCACAAGTGTTAAGAGCTCCCCAAACCTTTCATCAGGCAAGGTGGTAAATGCAGTCAGGCGCTAATGTGACTGTGTTGGAAACTAAACTTCTCCGACCTCACCAGGGCAGGAACGATCCCAGCCCCCTGGATCCTGAAGCATTCTGTCCGTTCCTTTTCTCATTTCTTTTCTCCCTGCCATGCTGTTGATGGAATATTTATGTGCAGAGGAATTGTGATCCATGAATGAATAAGTTGTTATATCCCTGGCATTTTCTAGTCGCCCTCACACAAACCCTCTAAGGTAGGCCAGTGTTGCTCTCCCCTTATTTCAGAAGGGAGGGTGACTTACTAAAGGTGACCTAGAGAAGCTGCTCTCATTAGCAGAGGCAAGATCAGAGCGGGAGATTTAATTGATTCAGTCTCCAAGCTCCTACAAGACAATAGATCTCAGCATGTAGCACAGTGACTCCGTTACTATGCCACTCTGTAGACAGAGTAATGCTGAAGATCTGTCAAAGCTGCTTAAATGAAATCCACAGTCCTGAAGCTCTGGAACCACCCTTAACCCCTAGGCACCAGAAGAAGGAAATAAACTCTCTTTAAGTGAGCTGTGGGATATTTTTTTTTTTTATTGTAGTGAGTTCTACAGAGTTGTGTTGTCATGCACACTTCTTGTATTTCATACAACCTTCCCACTCTGGAACCAACTTACTGACCATGAATGCTCTTCCCTTCTCCTTTTCTGCATAATAGTTCACCAAAATACCACCACTGTTAATTGGGATATATTTTTTTGTTCCAATACGTTACATTGGCTCTGACCAAAAAGTATCCTAGTTACAAAAATCAGGAAATTTGTTGGAACAATTTGTGAGTGTATGTGTTTTTTAAAAAAACAACAACAAAATTTATATGGCAAATTGCTTAAATGTGGGGAAGCTGCTGATAACTGTGTACAGGGCAATAACAGAGAATGCCTCCACAGTAGTTTTTGTCCTCTGTAACATGGCTATGACTCTAAGTCACATTCTTGGATGAGTCACGTTTTGAGCTCTCCTAGCTGTGGAGCAGGGTAATGCCTGGTGAAGTGTCATGAAACCAAGGCAGTGCCTGAAGAAACAGCTGTGGAGATGAAAATCCCTGGTCAGAATTCCTGGTGCCTTTTCTTCAACAGCTGCAACAACAGTAAAAACCATAAAGGCAGCCATGGCGAAGAGGTATAAATTGCCTCAGTTGGCTGTGCTTCTGCCCTTATTCAGTCTCAGCTTCCCCAACACGTGCCCCAGGGCTATTTCATAAGGGTATGCAAAAAAAAAAAGGCAAATGATTAATTTATATTAGCCTTAAGATTTCCATTAAAGCGGGGGTGGGGGAGGGTTATCTGCCTTGGAGTCTTGTACTCTGCCTCATGATGAGTAGAAGCAGGATAAATTAGACAAAATAAGCAATATAGAGTGAGAGTTGCTTTAATTTGCATAATTCCTGCAGGCGCAAAAGATTGGTTTTGTGTTTTAGTGCTGAATACCCAGAGCTCTGCTTTCCTGCCCTTCTTTGTGTTCCTCTTTGCTTCTGAAAATATCCCTTCCTTTCCATCTGATATCTCCTGCTCTGTTTTTTTTACCCCCAATTCTCTAGTACTCCACCGGTACCGACACATCCTGGGGCTTTGGCAACCGGACATTGGACCGTACGGGGGGCTTTTGAATGTGGTGGTGAGTAGAGGGGCCTCCCAGATACGTTGTTCACTTCTTCTGTGGAGTGTTGGGCATGGAGCTTGCACTCTAGTGCTGCTGAAGAAGTGAGTTTGACCTCTCTCCCCCTTGCCTTGGACAGAGCTTCAGGCCTGAGCAAACTTCAGAACTGGCTTAAAATTATGCCTTTCCCTTGTGTTTCAAATGGTGTCAAAAAAGAGGGAGTGACCAAGAGTGGGCAAATTCCGGTGGTCTAGGATCCAGTTCCCCATCTCAAGAGCTTCTACAAGCTGCAGCAATTCCCTCCTCACAAATAAATCTTTATTATCGATTAATAAAAGTACCTTTTTTGGAATCAAAGTGTGGGGGACTGTGCCTTCTTGTAAAGCATAATTACCATTCCTGAAGGCTTCTAGGACTGTCAGTTCTCCCTTTTTTGCTGACTTCTTTTAGAAGTGTGAATTCAGCAAAGGTGTGCATCTCTGGGATGTGTGTTTCCTGAATTAGAGAAAATGAAACATGCCAAAAGGCCTGAGCAAGTTACTGTGGGGCAGCGAGAGAGAACAGCTTTAGGCTTTACATTAAGAAGTGGTATGGACAGCTCACCCAAGAAGTCAGGTAAGACGGTTGCCACAGAAGCACCAGCAAAGGCAGTAGAATGAGAGGCAGAAGGAACTGAGTGAATAGCTGCAATCCAAAGACATCTTCTCTTGTGCAAGAGAAAAGAAATGAATGAAGGCTGTGCAAGAATACAGAAATTTCTTGCCCAGTTTCCATTTGTTTTAGTTTATTTATAGAAGGGAAGTTCACTGTGGGCTACATCCAGTGTTAATTGCTAGGAAATCATTTGGCTAGGCATCATTTGGATTTTCTGTCTGAAGCAGGCATTCGAATGATCCCTTGGACTTAGAAGTGGAGGGATGTGTGTGTGAGAGAGACAGAGGGATACAGAGAGAGAGAGAGAGAAGATGAGGAAGAAGAAGGGGGTAGAGAGGGAAGAGATGTATATTGTGTGTTGCTCACTCCAGCTGAGAAGTGGATCTTCCTCTTCCTACTGAGAAGAGAGCTGCCAATTTGAGGTGCTTTTCACCTAATTAGTTTGAGGCTCTGTGTGGCTATGCTCTCTTATCAGCACAGCTGCTCTCTAGAGCTTAAAGAGCCCTAGGGGGCCAAAAGAACTGGGGAATTTGAAAGTTTGTATAAAACGAGCTCCTCTTCTCCTCCGGGAGCCTGCATGGCAAGCAGCTGAGCTGTAGCGATATGGCAGTATTATTACTGGGAGGCAATTATCCGGCTTTGAAGAGGGATAGCCCTGACCAAAGGCCCCAGAAGGCCGTTGAGGCAGAGTTGCCATCTGGGAAAGAAGCTTAGCTTTAGCAAGACTGAAAGCCAAACAGGTCTTGACTGTTTCTCTCTTTCTGTGTTCCTTATCACACCCTTGTCAGGTGGATGGATTGTTCATCATTGGCTGGATGTACCTGCCTCCACATGACCCTCACGTGGATGACCCCATGAGATTCAAGCCCCTCTTCAGGATTCACTTAATGGAGAGAAAGAGTGCCACAGTCGAGTGCATGTATGGCCACAAGGGACCCCACAGTGGACATATTCAGGTGAGGGGCAGATTTAGTTCAGATTTCCTATCCAGGTTGCCACAGATGCTGACAGAACGTTTCTGTCCCAAAAGCCTTCTCTGCTGTGGTCATTTTAAGGTCATTTCACTGGGGATTTGTAACTCATAATCATGCAGATTGTGCTTCTTTAATTTGTGCAGATTGTGAAAAAGGATGAGTTTTCAACCAAATGCAACCAGACAGATCACCACCGTATGTCAGGAGGAAGGCAAGAGGTGAGCCTGGGGGTGGGGTGGCAGTTCACATCTTCTAGTTTTGTGTCTGCCTAGGGACCCCACAAGAGCCAAAGACATATTTTAAAATTTAGCCTGTTGTGGTATGCTGTGGTACACTCTGGTTCTGGCTAAATGTGGAGGGCTGACTGTGCTTGGGAGCAGAATGCCTCTGGCTGGGATTCAAAGTCCCAGGCAACCATTTCTCTGCTGAATTTCAGTCTTTCCCTTTGTCCTTCTCTCAGAAAATTGTCTTTGAAAGCTTTTGGAGAGCGGATGTAGAAGAAATCATACTTTATGCATTGTCCCTCAGTCCAGCAGTGGTAGAAGATGGCAAATTGATTGAGATCTCATGCAGCTTCCAGTGTCACTTATTTGAAAATAAAGTGGGTAGGGGGAATAATAAAGGCTGCCTTGATAAGGCGGCTTCACAGAGTAGCTCAGGCTAGCTTTAAGAACAACTCACGGTGTTGACAATAACACAAAAATAAGCTGTTAGTGGAAATACGGATTATTAATCACGGATAAAACACGGTTAGTCATACCAGGTAACTGGTCTTTATGGGAAGTAAGTTACACACAGAACTGTTTTCAGATCTTTACGCTGGCAAGTCTTGTAGCTGCAGGGAGTGGGGATGTCCCTGGGATACACACCCTTACATCCCTGCAGAGATTTCTGGATCAGGCTCTATTTACTTGTACTGCCAACAGTGAAGAGAATGATTTCAGTGTCCCATTCTGTGTATACAAAGCTGAGGGGTTTGTATGTGAACCACCATGCAATGGACTTGTGAGATCTGCACGCTGTAGTGGACTGTGTGGATGTTTGGGCCCAGATTCAGCATTGCATTTTACAATCCTGCTCCATTCCACCCAGCCAGCCCTCTCTTTCTCCATGTCCAACTTCTCTTCCATTGCTTTGTGAAACCGGGAAAGAGTGTGCAGTACAGATGAAAGAAAAAAGAAACCAAAATGTCAGCTGCTTCTGAAGCCCAGGCACCGGAGCTCATCATCTGACTTTTGAGGAATTAATGTCACACCCAGCAGTGCAGAGTTAATGCTGAAATGCTGTTGCTGTGCTCTGGCGAGCAAATGCCTGATGAAAGAGCAGCTCGTTGTCAAGAGGCGGATGAGTCAGGGGTGTAGGCAAAGAAGAAATCGCAACCCGAGTAATCATGCTCTCTGTGGAAAGATCATTAGGGTAAATTAGGGTATCAGCATCCTCAGATGGTTCAGCGATTACTGTAAACACCAAAACAGCACCATGTCCTCAGAGCAGATTCCTTTTGTTCTCTTGCTCTGTCTGAAAGCTGGGGCTTGTAACAAGATTCTGGAAATGTTTGAAAGAGGAGGGTGTCTAAGTGGGAGAGTGATTGTGTGTGTATAAAGGAATGTGGTTTCCCAAAACAGAACAATTTAAGATAGTGACTTTCCCTATGAAATGCTGGGAATTAAAGTGCAGTGAAGGGCTCATAATGGCTAAGGGATTCTGGGCATTGTAGTCCAAAGAGGCCACTTTCCCAAGCTCTGTACATAGCAGAGGCTTTCGGGTAGCTGCCTCTTGTCCACAGGAACCCTACCATTCCATTTCTGCACTAGACTGTTATAGTGCGATTATTTCACTTTGAACATCCTATGGAATCCTGGGGTTTGCAGTTTAGGGAGGGGCCTCAAAGGCCATCCTCAAAGGCCCCTCCCTAAACTGTAAACTCCAAGATTCCACAGGATGTTGAAAGTGGAATAATAGTGCTATAACAGTCTAGTGCAGCAGTTGTAACTAATTGGCTTTGCTTCTCTCCTTTGGGTGATGCTGTAGGAATTCCGGACGTGGCTGCGAGAGGAATGGGGCGGACCCTGGAAGACATCTTCCACGAACACATGCAAGAGCTCATCTTGATGAAGTTCATCTATACTAGTCAATATGAGTAAGGAGCAGGGATATTTATGGGTCAGGGTGGGAAGAGACACCTGCCTCCGCACCCCCCCCCAGCATTCTTCTTCAGCAGCTAAAAAGAAAGGAAAGTTTTTCATCTCAGAATAAATTGTACTAGCCAGTAATAATGTTTCATACTTCTCTGAGTGCTGAGGTTCCCAAAGGGAAATCCTACTCAGGTTTGTCTTCTTTCTTCTGGAGAGCACAGTGCAGCCTTTACAATACTTTCAGACATACAGGGAGCCTATACAGAGTCACTCTCACAGGCCAAACTGCTAGCCACATCAGATCTTCCAATGTAGCTCCTGGGTTCCCAAGGTGCTTTCGGCCAACTTGGATCTCTTTCCCTCCCCCTGATTTTATGCAGATGTTCTCCTTTACTTGAGCTGAAGGATGAGGGACATCACCCTTCCCAAACTAGGATGTTTCAATCCAATGTAGAAGAAGATTCCAAAAGCCTCCAAGGCACTTGCTATGATCAGTTGTCACTTTTAGGCCATTAATCAGAAATCTGCTTAAGGAAAGGAAATAGGAACAGAAAAGCATAATCCATAAGCTAAGTTTTGTGTGTCGGGTTCTTTTTGGCTTGCTTGTTGGCAAAATTCTTTTCCCTAAAGTTGATTTGAGACACTTTGGGCTTTTTTTTTAAGAAATGAAATGGTCCAGGGAAATGGGAATGAAAGAGAATCATGTTAATGGGGGACCAGCAGGAGAGAGCAGGAGTTGATAGAGGGAGATGGGCAAAGTTCTATGCACTGCTGTGGATTTTGACCTGTGGACTACAAAGAGTTCCAGCTGACCCACTTGTAGTTTGAGTCTCTCTTAGGTCCTGCTGAAACTTCTGGAAGAGGACTAGAAATTTGTTTGACAGGCCGTGTGGTTTTGAATAATGACAGATTCTATGCCTTGGAACTGATTCTGATGTTGTGCTAAACAGGCCTAGTCCTGCCTTCGTTAAAATCAACCTGTGGTCGTTCATATATTTCAGCAACTGCTTGACGTACAGGCGCATCTATCTCCCTCCACGTAGCCCTGATGATCTCATCGAGCCCGGCCTTTTCAAGGGGACCTACGGAAGCCACGGCCTTGAAATAGTCATGCTGAGCTTCCACGGGAAAAAAGCCAAAGGAACTAAAATCACTGTGAGCATCTCATTTGCCTTGGCTTTGGAGTACTAGACTGATCACTGCCTCTTCCCTCCACCTCCCTTTCTTCTTGTAGCATGACTAGATGTGGTCAAGAGAATGGCACAGGGAAGGGTCAACACAGAGCCATTCTTATGGCTTGGGAAATTTCCATTTCAGGGGAGAATAATATGTTCGCTACCTGGAATCCCCAGTTTCAAAACACCCAATCTGTTGGCACATGAGCGGTTTACTTGGGCCCACTGTGTTTTTAAGTTTGGACTCTCTTGAAGAATTGGGATGGTGTTCAGTTTTACTGAGGCAGTGGCTGCAAAGATGAACTGCAGAGACACACTGAAGGTCAAGTCTGGGAAGGGTGAAGGAGGTCAGGAAGCACAGCAGCTGGTTCTAGCTGTATGACCCATCTGTTGGTCAATGGAAATATTCACTCAAACCAAACTTTCCCTGAGTCTCATTCATTTGGACAGGTTATGTTTCTATTTTATGTTCTTGAGCTTTATGCTGATTTGTGCAAGGGCTGTTGAAGAAAGAATGAGTAGTACTGGTTCTTGAACTGGTAGGATAAGACTTGCTGAAAGTGGTGAACCAGGAGAAGGAAGGAAATTGCTAGTACTGCAAGATGTGGCTCAGGGTAGGATTTGTGTCTGTGCAGCAGAAATGAAAGAATAAAAAGGTGAGGATGGGGAAGCTATTCAAGATGACACTGGCAATAGGAGTGGAGGGCGGAGGAGGAAAATGGCAAAATGAGATTGCAACAGAGTCACTGGAATGGCAGAGTGCATGGTGGTTTGCCCTGACAAGAAGGCATTTGTGTGGATTTTCTTTCCCGCCCTCCCCCCCAGGGTGACCCCAACATCCCGGCAGGGCAGCAGACGGTGGAGATCGACCTGGCGCATCCCATCCAGCTACCTGACATCGAAAACCTGAGTAACTTCAGCGAGCTCTCCCGTATCGTCCTGGAAGTGCAAGAGCAGGTGCGGCGAGAGCAGCAACAGCAGCAGGAAGAGGGAAGCCCCCAAGAAGAAAAGGATCAAGGAGAGGAGCCCGGGGCTGGTGGGCAGGGAGCGGACGGAGCAGACGCCCCTGCGGAGGAAGAGGGAGCAGCTGCTCAAGCACCTTCCCCTTGCCCCTTTGTCCTGCCGGGTGGCATTGCCTCTAGGAACGAAGATTACCCTCGGACCTGCAGAGCATGGTAAACGTTGAGAGCAAAGTGTCAGTGTTGCTGTGATATATGGAGAACACCCAATACGTTATCCCTTAGCCCACTGCACAGCCAAACCCTGCAAGCGCCACAGTTATTAATTTATCTATGTAAACACTCCTAGCCCACCTTTTAACACAGGAGCTCAGCATGGTGTGCAGTGCAGAACAATTTAAAACATTCGGGGTTTAAAAGCATAAATAATTTGGACAGTATTTAGACATATTAAACGCAACAGCAATCAAAACCACTTTAAAAGGAACAGTGAAAATCACTTTAAAAACTACAACCATTTAAAACTATTGTAGGGGTACCCTTGAAATAAACTGATCCATGAAAACTTTAATAACAAGCCAGGTTTTGGATTGGCACCAGGAGGAAATCAACGTTGGCACCAGCTGGATCTCCAAGGGGAGGGCATTTCACAGTCAGGGTTCCACAGTCAAGAAGGCTGTCGCCTGTGTATTCCCGCCTTGTATTGCCCCCACTGATCAGACACAGAGAAGGGGCTCTCCTGCAGACCTCTCTTTTCAGGCAAGTACTTATCGAAGTACCCGAGCCATTTGGGGGCTTTAAATGTCACCATGAGCACTAGGAGTCAGACTCTGGAGACCAGGGTTTGAATCCCCCAGCTCAGCTATAGAAACTCAGTGGGTGACCTTGGGCGAGTTACATTCCCTTGGCCTCAGAGGAGGGCGAAGGCAAACCCCCCCTGAACAACTCTTGCCAAGAAGACTCTATGATAAATTCACTGTAGGTTCACCATGAGTCAAAAACTAGAAGACATGTAACAGTAATGGAAGGAAAACAAAAACAAAATATTGTTAGGAGCAAAATAATGAAGCATGTCAAAATCAGGTGGAAGAAATGGGAAAAAAAATTCCAAGAAGAAATGCAAAATAACCCTCCCCACAGAGAGATCTTACATTTCATAGAAAGAAAGCTGCCTGCAGTGCCTGCGTGGGACTCTGACTGCCAATGTCATTGGGGGGTGGGAGACTGTCTGGTTTTGAGATATTAGCATATGCTTGAGAAAGGGCTTAATGCTTATTAAAAGAGACAAACTGTCAGAATCTTCAGTTCGCTTGAAACCTTCAGTGGGATGAAGGTATCAAGGGAATTGTGAGCCAGAGCATGTTTAGACAGACAACCATCTTAATTTTCCTAGGAACTGATTGGCTGGATGTGGAAGGTAGATAATGATTGTATTTCTTAGGCATACTCTAGTGTGACGGCAGAAATCTATCTGTAAGATGCCTCACTGTGTCCTCTGTTCCCCCTTGTGCATAGCTTCTATGGGACGGGTCTCATAGCTGGCCACGGCTTCACCAGTCCCGAGCGAACACCCGGCGTCTTCGTCTTATTCGACGACGACCGTTTTGGCTTCATCTGGCTGGAGCTGCAGTCCTTCAGCCTCTACAGTCGGATCAAGGTCTCCTTCCAGAACGCGGAGGCTCCGTCGCGAGAGGCCTTTGATGAAATGCTGAAGAACATTCAGTTATTGACGTCGTGATGGTAGCTTCCCCGGGTCCAGAGGAAGAGAGATCTCATGTCTCACCAGGCAGGGTGCCCGCCCGCCCTTGGAGCATCGGAGGGAGAGACAGCCGCATGCAGTTCTCAATAAGGCCTTCTTACCAAAATGTACTCACACATGCTCCTTAGCACACTAATCATACTTCCCCAGTATGTATAGTTTGTAATATAGCTCTGTATATTTGAAGGGCAGCCTATTAAGGCAGCAGCTTAGCATGCTTGTGTTGGAATTTTTTTTTGCCTCCCCCCCTGCCCCGGCTTCTAGAGGTTGATGTCTGATTTGGGACGTGCGAGTCCAGATTCTGGCAGGTGGTGTAAATAATCAAGTGGCAGTTGTGAGTGTGTGTGTGCGTGTATTAAACTAACAATGGCTTTTGGGTGTTCTCCCGGGGAAACCAAGCCATTCCTCAGGCAGTGCTGTAGCCTTGGGCATCTTCTGAGCATGCCCCTCTGGCTTCAGAATCATGATTGATTTTTAAAATTGTGATCTGCAATTAACTAATCATGGGATTCAGAAGTTACTGTGTCCCCCTTTGAGCCTAGGAAGTTTTTCTTCAAGTGTAAATGCAAATTTATAGCTTGCTGTGCATTTTGGGATTGCCAGGCCCTGAATGTTACTTGAAGGTGTCAAGGATAAAAGAGATGGAGAAAGTATGCACAACCCTGGTGTTTCTTGCCTTACGATTCCACAGGATGTCCCCCCCACCTTTATCTTGCACCTGCTGTATGGGGAATAGATTGGGCAGATAGGTCTTAAGAGGAGTTGTGCAGCAGGTGCCCCCATTGTTTACTGTCTTTGCTTCTTTGCCTCTGAGAGCTTTATGTGGTTGGAGTCAGAATCTGGCAGCCCTCTGTAGGTACTAATGTGAGATGGTTCTATGTTGATGATCTCTTGGGCCAGAGGGGGCACCCACCGATGTATTTACTTCAATTATTGAAGGAGGTCTGTCCTACAACACTATAGACAACCTCTCTCCTTTCCAAAATAATCCGCCAGGTGTGCCTCTTGAGCTTCATAGTCGCAGTCAGTCATATGTATGCTCCCTGATCTTTCCTTTCCCCGCTATGTGTTTGCATAAGGGCTCTGTCCCCCAGAATAGCATACTTGATGGTATAAGTCTGAGAAGTAGTAGAGTCATTGGTGACTTGCTCACTGTGACACCATTACAGAATTCAAAATGGATCTTTTCAGATTGTGGTCCTCATGAGCCCAACCCCCTCCCATCCCCATGACAAAGTTAGAATTTTTTTTCTCTTGGTGCCGTGTGCCTGGCTCATGCCGTGGAACATCTAGTTCCTCATGGCATCTGGCCTGGTCCTCATGCAGAAGTAGGGTTTGTTCCATGATCTCCTTCCAGTCAGTCTGCTCTAAATCTTCCATTGAGAATAGCCTCCCTGTAAGGTGGAGCTTGCAAATGTATGCTTGATCAGCAGAATCACTTTTTTGTTTCCCTTCTTTCTTCTTTTGGTAAACAAATCCATAGTCATAGATGTAGCAATGTGCCTTTGGGCTCCTTGTTATTTAGCTGCTCCTTTATGGAAAGCTTTCCGTCTCACAGAACTTCCTCAAAAATTGTTTCAGTAGTCTCCAGGAGATCCCCCAGTAGAAATCTCTGAGTATCCACAACCACAGGATTGTAGAAATGAAGGCGAACAGATTTTTCTTTTCTTCCTGGTGTCCATTGTTGTCATAACCTCCTTTTTTTCCCCTTTGGGCCTGGAACGTAAACATCTGCTTTTATCGTAATGTTGTATCATTTCCATGTAATCTATGCTGGGGTTTGGTTCCATCACATGGGGATGAATTGGAATTATTTGTAGTAACAAGCAGAATAGTTCGACAGATCGACCATAACCTCAAGGAACAGGGCAAGATGGTTCTTTGTCTCCTGAAGCACCAGTAGCAATACATCCATTCTGTGCACAGTTGTGTCCCAAATAGACAGTCTAGCCAAATTCAAATCCATACTTTAAATTCAGTAATAAGATGAGGGGTTGAGGTCCGTAGTGAGGTAGTACAAGATGGAAGGAGAAAGCAGGAAATCGCTGGGAGGAGGTTGAGGTCCTATAGAATCCTGGGTTTTATATATTTTTTTTGTGAGGCGCTTAGACTTCTAGCACATTCTCCTTAGCTATTGCACTAGAGCTGTCTAGCAGCTGTGCTAAGGAGCTCTCCAAATGACAAATCTCAAGATTCTACAGGATGGAGCAGTGGCAGTTGAAGTGGCACCAGAGTGCTATAGTTGTATAGTGTAGTTGCAAGATGAAAGAAGAGACAGACTTCTGTCCTATTAATGGCTGTGCAGAAGAGAGAATTTCAATAGATGTTGCTTGTGAAACCTGCTGAAATTTCCTATTCTGCACAACCATTAAAGAAACCTGTCTCTTATTGCATCTGGCAGCCCTATTGTTTAATGTTGCTACCTACAGTAAGTGGCACAGGAATGGCTGTACAGCCAAATGGGCTAGGGGAGAAGATGGTGGGGCCACAGGTGCAAGATGAATTACCAGTGTGATCATGGTTTCCCAGCTAAGCTAAGCCTATTTCTGTCTTATCAAAAATCTGTCCTCCCTGGTGGAATCAGAAGTTTGCTTGTGCTCAGCTGTAGCAGCTAAAGATGTACCATGTTCACAGCAGAAGGCCAAATGGTTGACATTTAGTCTGTAGAAATGTAAATGTGATTCTCTGTACCATTCCTGGAAGTGTGTGGGGTTTTTTTTAACTTCTGTATCCAGAAATACAGAGACACGGTGAATTCACCAACTTGTGCAACAGATGTGCCACCTTGACTCCCACTATTGGCTCTTTAATTCATATTATAAATAACCTCTATCCTTGATCAAGTATTGCTCACAAAATGCTGAAATTAGGCTTATTATTATTGATCAGCCCTGGTGTACCAGTAAGATAGCCCCTACAGTACGCAAGTGAGTTGTGCCTGACTTGTATTAGTACTTCCTTGAACTGGTTGCACATGGGTCATTCATACATTTTGGCCTTTCTATCGCTAAGAGCTGACACTTGAGGGCAACAAAGAGCGAGGCCATTTCCTCACTAGACTACTGTAGTACTATTATTCCACTTTCAACATCCTGTGGAGTCCTGGGATTTGCAGTTTGGGGAGGGGCCTTTGATTTATTATCAAACATTATTGATTTATTTAGTATTAAGTAGCAAAATGCCCTTTGTTATGATAGATGGGTGTATATGAGGAAGAGAGCTCCTATGTTGGAAGGGTCTCAGAGGCTGTGTGTGTTTGTGGGGGCATGCATGCGCATGAATACATACAGCTCCCCACAGTGTGGCACTAGTAGGCATGGAGGGTTCATTTTATTCATCCAACACGTCTTATTTTACTCTCTGGGAATGAATGCCCATTGTTTACAAACTGAGGAGAAAAGTAAATAAAGGTAGGGGGTTTACCATTGGGATGGAGGGTGTCTTCTGCCTGCCCCCTTGACTCCAGCCACCAGTGGAGAATTAAGGCTCTTGCTTTCACAGGCCCAAACCTGCAATCTGCTTCTTGATCAGAAGAAAAGGATAAAATATTGGCTGCTGCCTTTTATACCCAGCACCAGACACATGTGATTTGCACTTTGCAGAGTAACAGAGGCAAAACAAAAGAGAAGGCCTCTGTCCTGAGGAATTTACAACCTAGAGTTCAGCAGACATAACACACAAGCAAGGCAAGGTAATGGCAAATGGGTAGGTGGCCTCTATGTATGTTTAAGCTTTGTTTCAATGGTGGGGGAATCCTAGCTTATGCGTTGTGTGTTCTGCTGTTGGCCATGCTTCAATTGCATGTAATACTAGATGCCTTTTTCTCCTGGGGGAAAGGGAGAGGCAAGTTAATCTAAAATATGGGGGGGGACTTCTGCCCCATTTGCCTTTTAACCTCCCGGTGCCATAACAGTTTCTGCAGGGAACATAGGTGCCTTCCACTGTAACTTGCAGCATGTCAGACATGCTGAATTTACAAGGAGGACACCCCTTGTCCAGGATGGATCTGCAGCTTGACGCAATGGAGGCTGGTGTGCCAGGGATCCAGCCTGCTTTGTGGAGGTGAACAGAAACACTCAGAACCTCTCATTCCAGCCGTAAAGATTTCCCGAAAGTTTCACTTGGGAGGTCGTAACCCATGGGTGAACCTGTCATGTTTATTTTCCTTCCCTCCAAAGGCTTGTTGATGCAGGTTTCGGGAAGCAGGAGGACAAGGCCGCAACTGTCAGAGCTGAAAATGTACTGCATGCCAGATGCCGGAGGAGTGAGCTCCATTTTTACATCTTTCTGTTCAGTTTGCTTATTGTTGCCCAAAGGAACCTTTTCCAGTTTCAGATGATAATGGTAGTAATAATAATAATAAAGAAAAGATTTTGTGAATTTGAGAGCGATGTTCCTTTATTTACTAGGGTATTTGTAAATACAGTTCCTACTAGCAATCATAGGACTTTAGCTGCAAGCTCCAAATGGAAATCTGGTCAGCTTTGTGCATTCTTTACTTATCACCGTGTTTCATCCACACCAGGGCCCTTAACACAACAACTGGAAGCCAATAAGCAGTTTACCTTTCTAGTCTGGTATACCATTTCCCCCCCATTACCAGCAACAGTTCTCTACAGGCTCCAGCAGCTGTCCTTCCCAAAACCTGTGACCTGACATCCTTTTAGCAGAGGCTGAACGTAAGATCTCCTGCTTGCAATGTATGAGATTTTAAATTCAGCAACTATGATGATTTCTATCTCCAGTACCTTACAGCCTTAATTTATCTCCCCTGGGGTGCAGAATGATTATGTCAAACTTTCTGAGAAGTCAAGACTCCAGCAAAGGGAAGGAATTGTTTTAAAAGCTAGAGGTCAAAAAGTCCGATCGCATTTTTGACAATCAGCTTGCTTTCTTCTCTCGGGCAAGACAGCTGTCCTTCAGTGCCTTTGGCAGGATCCTGCAATGAACATATGACATGATTGGATGAGTCTGTCTCGTTTTCTCATCACTTCAGATTGCAACAACCAATCTGCTCCCCTGCTGGAAGAGAGTCCTGTTCTTTTTAAGTGGATTTACCTTTGCATTAACAGAGAACATTTTCTGCTCCTAAGTACATGACTTACATTGCAGCTCTGCAATGATTTATATTTCTTTCTTCTTCCATCACTTCCACCTTCCACTATTGTTGCCTGTGTGCATCCAAAGCATAGTGATATTGTTCAAACAGGCCAGTCTCTGCACCAGATAAATGGACATAAGCCATTAGGAATGGGAATACGCAAAAAGTGGTTGCAGAACATGTCAATCTTCCTTCTATCTCAGACCTTAGAATGGCAGTCCTTGAACAAAAAAAAAACAACCTACAAAGAAAGATTGGGAAAGAAACAGCACATTTGGAACAGATCCACAAATTCCAGTCCATCGACAATGTGCAGAACAGAGAAATATTGGTTTCCTGACACACTACACATTATACTAGTTAAAAGCCCAGATTCACAAGGGCTGTCTTGCCCACTTTATCACCTCTCCTTTCTGGTTCCCAGCCAGCATCATATTGCATTCCAATAACTCTCTCCACCACTCATATAGCTATCTAATCACCTTGGTTTTAGGCAATATCTTTCCTCCTGCCTTTGTCCCTCAGTGACTATTAAAACTGAACTTGTCACCTCACCACCATAACCACAAGTTTTGCATTTCTGTCACTGCTCACACACTCAACCTGCTCAGTCATAACAATAAAGGTCTGTTCCTAGGCACTTCATTCCATGCATCTGGTGAAAGAGACTTAAGTCTACAAAAGCTTACTCTAGCAACTTCTTTCTCTCAGTCTCAAAGGTGCTACAAGACCCCTTTGCATAGTGCTATTGTGTGATATTACAGCTGTCAGAGCCCAGAAGCCTAGCTATATACATGCTTATGTGGAGGTAAATTCCTTTATATTCATTTTGCTTTGCTCTTGAATAAGGATGTATTAAAACCCCGCAGAGAAACCTCAGTACCCCTTCTATGTACATGCATTTTTAAAAAGCCCCCTTTTCCATTTTCTGATCGGTGGAAGATTTTTTTTTTTTTTGGTACTCATAATAATATGCAGCAGGCGGCGCTCTCACAGGGGAGAAAGTGCCCAGCTTTTTTTAAATGCATTTGGTAACCTCCAAGCTATTAATAGAATGAGAGCAAAACAAAGCTGTAAGGCTATTAGCCAGTCTTTCCTGAGCCAGAAAAGCCATGTTTTCGAGTGTGCTTGTAAATGCGCTTCTCTCTTGCTTGTTAAATCCAGTGGATACTAAGGGAGAGGAATGCAGGTGGGCAAAAGAGGCCCCTCCAGAGGTTTTTGGTCTCCAACTCTCATAATCTTGCCTTGCTAGCTGTGTTAGGGTTGGCAGAGCAAAAAGTGGGAAGTGCAGCTGTCCCTTTAATGGCTGTGTAGAAGAGGGAATTTCCACCAGGTGTTGCTTGCTATGCAACCAGGTAACACCTGCTAAAACTCCCTCTTTTACACCGCCATTACATTCAGAACTGACTTGAAAGCACACACAAAAAATGTCTTTGAAATTGCAGTCTGCTGTGAATAAATAAACTTATACCTGGATGTGTTTATAGAGCAGGAAGTCCCTCTGGAATTAAGGACACCCAGTTCCTGCCCCTCCCCTTTGGCTTCTAACGATCACAGTCCTTAGCACAGCACAGGAACTGAAGTTCCCATTGCCACACAACTGTTAAAGGTACAGGATCCCTTTTTCCGATTCAGAGGGTCCTCCTAACTCCAGCATGCCGTGATTTGAATTCTATCAATGAGGTCTCTCCAGATAACACGGCCTGTTCCAAGTAGAGCCACTTTTGGCAATTATTGCAGCCTTCTATTGTGAATTACAAAACAATTCACAACAGCATAACTAGAGAGGTGTACTGGCTTGAGTGTAAATCTAGGACTCCAGCAGACTAGGGTTCAAATCCTCCCCAATGGTGGAAACCTACTAGGTGCCTTTGGTCATGTCACATACTCTCAGACTTAAAGGAAGGCAAGGGCAGGGGAAAATATAGAATTAAGAATGAAACTATTATAATAAAAATGAGTATAATGAGAATAAGAATTAAAGATAGGTAACAAAAATATATAAGTAGTATGATATAGAATAAGCTGAATAAGTTTATAATTCTAATGGTAATAGAGAGAAATAGTAATGTAAGTTTGCGTTGGTTGAAATTTTTTTGTTCCACTATTATGTATATCACATGGTGTTTTATTTTTTTGTTTTTGTTTTTTTTCTTAGCTGTATAATCAATAAAAATTATTAAAAAAAAAAAAAAGGAAGGCAAGGGCAAACCCCATCTGAAGAAATCAGGAACTGAGCCAGTGGGAGGCAGCCCTCTGAGCCTGGGTCTAGGACTCCAGAGCAGAGTTCAAATCCTCCCCAATCATGGGAACCCAGTTTGGCCAAGTCACACACTCTCAGCCTTACAGAAAGGCAACAGCAAACCTCTGACCCGAAACCTTGTTGGAATGTCTCCATAAGCCCGATGGCAAATATTGATAAATAATAAGCAGTAGCAACAGTCCTTGCGAACAGCAACGTTAAAGACAAAGGGAGGGGGGCGATTATGAAATATGGAGACCTACAGATGGAAATCCAGCAGCTCCTGGAAAGGAAAACCACTGTGCAGCGGTGATTCCACTCTGGGAGCTGAATGAAACCGGTACGCAAAGGATTCCGCGGACAGCACTGGGGAAGGGGACCCCCCTTGGAAGAGGGCGCCTTATCCAAGGATGCTTCACAGCTCCCAGATCCTTGGACAGAATGCGAAAGGACGGAGGGGCCAAACTTCCAGCCGGTAACCCCTGAGAGGCCGGGGGACGCGTTTAATTGGGAGGGGTGCCCCGGGCAGGGTTGCCCCCATTGCCAACCGGAGAGGGCTCCTGCCCGTGCCATGGCCAGGGAGGAGGGGAGCGGGCGGGGAGGGGTCTGGCTGCGGGATCAGAAGCAGCCCCTGCGCAAAGGCCCGCCTCTCCAACCCGTGCGCCCTCGAGATCCCTGCAGGCTGAGGGTGACCTCGCGTATTTCCTCGGGTTTTTTCGCAGCCGGGGGATGCTCAGAGGCGGCTTTGCCAGCCCCCATCCTCTGAAAAGCTCTGCCCACGGCCCCCGCTCCAGGAGCCCCTCGAAGGATCTCAGTCCCTTCTCCCCCTGCGCGCTCCTAAAAGGGCCGCTGCCTCCCCGTGCGCGCCGGCGCTGCGCCCGGGCGTCTCCATCCTTCCTTCCCCGGCGGAGGGAGGCGCGGCTGCCCCTCGGCCTGCGGGCTTCCCCGGCCCCTCCTTCGGGCCTCCTCACGTGGCAGCCTCGGTGCTTCCTCCCCCGGCCGCGCCAGCGCCGAGCCTGCGCCTTTCCAGCCGTCCAGGAGGCGGAGGAGGAGGAGGAGGAAGCGGCAGAAGAAGGCGGCCGCAGGAACCCCAGCCGGGGCGCTTGGAGCCGCAGGAGGTGAGGGGCGCGCCGGAGAGGCTCGGCTTGGGGGGGGGTGAGGGGGGTGTTGCTCCTGTGGGGTGCATTTGGGCCCCGGCTGGGGGAGGAGAGGCTTTTTGCAAAACGCAGGGGTGCTGTGCCCGCCCCTGGGCATGTGCAGAGTGCCTTTGCTTTGCAGCCACTTGGAGCTTTTGCAAGGAGAGGTTCGGTCCGAGGAGGGTGGCGTGTCGGGGGCGCGTCTCCGCGGAGAGCCCAGCCCTCTCGTCCTTTTCCTCTCAAGGTTCCTGGATGTTAATAGGAAAACGGGCTGTTGGCTCCTTGAATTCTCCATCAGTTTTAATTTGGGTAAGGAGAACTCTCTCTCCCTTGCTGGAAACGTCTTTCTTCGGTTGGTTCGCCTCTCGTTGCCTCTCCCCATCCCTGCCTCTTTATCCTGCACGGGTGGGGGAGTTGGTTGGCTGGCTGGAAGGGAGAGTTCCTCTGAGCAAGCACAGAGTGCATTTCCTTTCTCTGAAGGATGGGAGTTCTACGATAATGTTGTCAGCCGGCTGTGATCTGCTGCAGGGAAGACCCTTACCTTTCCTTGCCTGTAAGAGTTCGCTCCAGATGTTTTGGACAGAAGAGTGTCCAGATTTAGGGAATGTAGGTTTCTCTAGACGCAGTTTGGTCAGCCTCACTTGGGTGAGATGGAAATCTCTGCAGATATTCCATAGCTGGTTTCTGAGGCAGAAAAGCATTTTGTTATTTTGTTATTTTATTAAGCGAGCACACTTTGGGCATAACAGACATGGTGGAGGAATGCATCATTACCTGTGCCAGGCATAAGCAACAAGTGGGGGCCAGGGGCCTAGAGTGACCCCCTCCCAGGGAGTTTGGAGAGCTGTACTCCCCAGAATTGCCAATGGTGGCCCCCCAACCCCCCAAAAAACTATGGAGCCATTGTACCAACTGTTATTGCCCTCTTCAAGCCATTTCAGGCCTGGGAGAAGACTTTTTTTTTCCAACAGGAAATATTGGGAAAGTATTCAACTTCTGGGTCACTTTTTGTTAAGTCCTATACAAATATATTGTGTTTGTGTTGTGCAAAATACATTGAACCGGGTTTAGCCTGCTTAGGGGTGCGGCATTGAAATCAGCAGGGCTTAACGTGAGCTATGGATTTCAATGAATCTGCTCTCCATAGGGCTCCACCTGGGTCCAGCCCATTGGGAGCTATTAAAATAAGCTGTGTGATGTTTTTCTTTTCATTGTGGGATCTTTAGATAAGTTTTTGGGTGCCAAGCTAGAGATCTGTTTCTGCAGAGGCTTAGTAAGGGCAGCAGGTCAGGCGGGATGGCATCGCCACAACTTCCTTATTGGTGCTGTAGGTTCAGGCTAACAGGGTAAAAAGACTTTAAAGATGGGGTGACAGGGCTACAGACATTCAAAGGCCCTGTGAATCGGATAGACTGTTCTTGCTCAGAAGCTGCTGTGTAGAAAAATTGTTGGACCGATGCCATGAAAAAGTCTTTGCCTGCTGATAGAACGGCATCCTCGTTGTTGCAAAGACTTTTTCATTCCAACAGAACATGGGTACAACTGTGTCCTCCGTTAGATACTCCTCAGGAATTGATACACACAGGCGTCCTGCCTCTGATGACTGGAGGTGATTTGTAGCCCTCTCGACCAGTAACCACTGATGGCCCCATTCTCTATGAACTGATCCAGTCCTCTATTAAAGCCATCCAAGTTGGCAGCCATCGCTTCGTCCTGTGGCAGTGAGTTCCACAGTTCAGTTGTGTGCTGTCTTAACAAATACGTCCTCCTTATATTTATTTGTATCCCACTTTCTTCTCAGTTTGACTCAAGATGACTTACTAGCCATTAACTTATCAAAAATATTGTGGTTCCATTCCTTCCAAAGTGCCTTGTAATTTTCGGAGTAGATTCTGTATAATTTCATGTTCAACCAACCTTGGGATCAATGGCTCCTTCGGCAAAGTCCCTCCCAGATTAAGATGATTTCCGTAGGCTCTGACTGCGGCATTTGTTCTCTTGCTCACTTTTCACTCCTGATTAATCTTAATAAGTGCAAATTGCCTTTGATCTTGGTAAGATTCTTTTATCCTCCACAACTGTTGTTTGTCTTGGCTGGCAGTGGATTTTTTTATTCTTTTTTGTATGTGTGGTCAGGGAGAGAATGGATCCTGGAGGTGTTAACTAGAAAGTAAGGAAGAAAGATTCCAAGAAAAGCTTTATTTTTATTTTTTTAACCAACCAGGAACCTGCTTTAAATTTTAGCAGCACTTAGATCAGTGGCATGTGCATTAGGTTTCTCCTTTTAAGTAAAATAAAACAAGAAATAAAAAATTGCATAGTGCTCTGGGGCTGGTATATTCTGGTCAGTAAACTAGTGAAAGATTGTTTGCAGCACTTCCTTGGTGCACAAGGTGGGGGCCTTATGGTTTTATGTCAGACAATCAGCCCTACCACACTATACTTGTGTATTTTGGTGAGAGAGTATTTTTTGGCAGTATCCCATCCAAGCACTAACCAGGGTTAACCCTGCTTAGCTTCCAAGTTCGAATGGGTTCTGGATCCATTAGGGTATAATTTGCCTGGGAGGGGTGGGATTTGAACCCATGGCCCTGGAGTCTTAATCCAATGCCTTAGACAACAGAGCCATGCTACCCCTGCTTCCAGATAACTACCAAGTAGGTTTCCATGGCTGTGTGGGGATTTGAACCCAGGACTCAAGCAACTGTGCCACGCTGGATCTCAAAATGAATTAAGTGTGTAGAAGCAGACCTCCACTTTCATTGTTCTCCCCACCACCACCCATTGTATGAAGAAGGACAACTGCATTTCCTTGGCTTTGGTCCTGGGCCTCAGATTGCAGCCTGGAGGCGTGAGAAAACCCCAACCATAAACATGAATATACTTCTGTGGGTTTTGTTAATGATATCTTGTTTCCTCTGCCTCTTCATGCCGGAGGCAAAGGTAGACAAAAGCAGAAAACAGCCACACGGAAGAAGCTGTATTCAGGTCCCTTACATGCCTTTTGCAGGAGTCTCTGTTCATTTATTGTATTCCAGGGTTCCTTTCCAAACACACTCGCCTCGCACTCATGACATTTTAGCAAATGGGCCGCCCAGGTTAGAACAGGCACAGCTGTAATGCAATTTTGTCTTGTCAAAGTCTGCTTATAAATCTGGAAGGAAGTGTACTTTGCATGGAGGAGAGACTTTCCGTAGGCTTCTTGCTTTGTTCTTGAGCCAGAGTCCTTTCCAAATATTAATTCCCAGAGAACGCACTCAGAGAAGCAAGCTGCTTTCTCGCTGGAAAAGTTGAGAGGCTTCCATCTCCAGTCTTCCTGGGGTAAGAGAATATTTTGCTTTCTCTTTTGGTTGCCTTTCTTTCGATCCTGAAGATGAACACAGCCCATGACCATGTTAAAAAAAGAATCTGTTGCCAGCATGTGATTCTTTGGCTGGGAAAGATCTGATGCCAGCACCTTAGGGTCTTTTGATGCTAAGGCAACATTGCTCAAGTTGATGGTAAGCTCAGAACAGATAAGTGGATGGATTTTTCATGCAAAGCATAATTAAGTGATGAAGGTGCTGCAGGGATGTGGCGTTGGCTCTTAGGGTAAATGGCTTGAAGAGGGGATTACGCAGATCCCTATGGAATAAGCTTTGCCAACAATTCTTAACAGGTAATAGTGTGGAAACAGCAGTCTAGATATCAGATGAAGAGGTGATTATGATAATCTGTTATAATGGATCATTTATTTTATTTTTATTTATTTATTTATTTGTATCCCACCTCTCCATATGGATCGAGGCGGTGAACAACTTACAAACGGCATGTATTTTGATACATTTCTATACACGCCCCCAACAAGCTGGGTACTCATTTTACCGACCTGCGGAAGGGTGGAAGGCTGAGTCAACCTTGGAGCCCAGCAGGATCGAACTCACAACCTTGTGGCTTGCAGTACCGGCATCATCACCACCACCACCACCTCCCAATCTTATTTTGGGGATGTCCAGTCTTCCATAATCCCATAAGGATAAATATTTTATCATTAAATTTAAGGGAGACTTAGCATGACTGCTTGTCTTGTGCATTTCAACAGGGCAGGCAATCCACTTCAAAATAACCTCCATGTGTCTGAAATTGTCAGCAGAGAGGGGGGCAAGTTCTAGAATCCACAGGGCCTCTTTCAGCAAGCGAACAACGCTTTTTCTGCCTCCCCCCGCCATGTTATTTGGAGGAGGAAGAGGGGAGGAAGGAACTTCAGGATTTTAAAGCAAACAGACTGTGCTGCAGGAATGTTGTTTTACCTCTTTGGTAAATGGGTTTAGTGAATCATGGATGATGTGAAAGCCGCTGCAATCAGCTTCTGTCATGAGGATGTGCAAAAAGAAAAAAAAAGAGTAATTTAATCTAGTGCACAGGTGAAAGTTTTGGAGTAAAGTATTGAGCAATGTTCTCTTCTTTTTCTTTTCCACTGAATTGTAAACAGTGTGGCTGGAAAAGCCACTCAATGCAAAAGTTACAAAAGATAACAACTTTTATATCAAGCTCAAATGTATCGAGGAGGTAGAAATGTATAAAATGTATCTGAGGACCGTTTGCAGTAAAGACTCTTTTAGTGTGTTTTTGTTATTGCATGCCTTCCAGTAGACTCCGATTTATGGCAACCCTATCAGGGGGTTGTCTTGGCAGGAGTTGTGCGGAGGAGATTCGCCCTTGCCTGCCTCTGAAGCTGAGAGAGCGTGCCTTGCCTAAGATCACCCATTGGGTTTCTGTGGCTGAATGAGGATTCGAACTCTGGTCTCCCAGCACTCAGACTATTACACCACTGTGTACTTTTCCTGGTTGCAAAAAAGACTTACGCTCCAAGACTGGAAATATGAACATTCACCATCTGTTATTCAATGGCTGCTGTAGCTACACATGAATATTTATTTTATAGATGTCAGTTTCAATCAAATGTATTCATTTAAATATGGTTTGCTTAAATAAACGTATAAGTCATATCCTGTGTACTTCCCCATCTCTTCTTCTTTCTCTTCCTTTTCTGTGTTTTTCTTGATAATTATATTTTTTTAAAAACCCGTTACAGTGGGCCTGTGGTATCCGCTAGGGTTTGATTCCGGGACCCTCATGCGTCCCAAAACTCATGCATGCCCAAGTTCCATTATGGTCAACGGTGGAGGAAAATCACACCTCTTATATAAAATGGCAAAATCAGAGATTGCTTTTTGGGTTTTTTGTTGTTGTTGTTTGAATATTTTCAAGCCGGGGTTGGTCAAATCCATGGATACAGAATCCAGAGATGTGGAGGGCTATTTTTTTTCCCCAAAATGAGACTCCTGTTGTCAAATCTTTTTGAAAAATTAACTTATCTTTCAGTGTTTAGAAACTGTATTAGACTTGAATCGTTGTCTTGGACTAAGTAAACTGTTCTCCTGGGTCTGGGCTATGAATGGAGAACATGCTTGCCAAGGGAACTCCCCGCCACTTCAAAATGTTTAGAGCCAGACTGTGATGCTAGACGCAGACTGTTCTGGCTAAGCTTGTTAGTACCGCTTGCAATTTGCAGTAACCCTGCCAAAATTGGGGATTGTCTCTGCCGTCCTTCCAACTGTATTGCGTTATGCTCTTTTCTCGGTGCGTTTGTCCCACTCTGTGACACAAAGCTGGCGGGGGGGGGGAGAGAGAGAATTTCCATCTGTTTAATTCTCTTTCTCTCTAAGGACGGTGGGGAGGGAGGGGAGGAGGAAATGTTTTAAAATGCTTGTTAACCCATCTCCTAACCAATTGCATTAAACTCCAGGGCCAAGATGCTTGAATGATTAACTTTTTAAAATTTGTTATTTTTACAAAGATGATGTCTCTGCTGGAAGGAGCGTCTTCCTATTCTCATTATTTCTTCCTTCTCCTCCACTCCGTTGTCACTGGTTCAGCTCTTAGCCTAGAAACTGAACTGTCCAATGGTTGGAAGCTGCTTTGCTGCAGTTTGTCATCTCCCCCACCACCTTGAGATGCGCGTGTGCTGTCGGACTGGAGAAAACTGGAGCAGCACATGGGATGCTGGAGGGGAGAGTTAATAGCCGGAACAAGGCGGAGGGGTTTAAAGCTATCAGCAGCGGTTAGCTCCAGCAAGGAATTTGAAAATAATTTTATTGCAATCAACAGTTTTTGTCCAAAGCAGCATTTTCTGCCCCCAGCTCCTGGATTCATTGCAAGATGAAAGACACCTCGGTTTGAATGTTTGAGCATTTGTGAGGAGGCTTGTTTCAGAGTGGTATACTGTGCACAGAACTATGGGTCCCTTTTAAAATGCAGTGTGTGCATATGTGGCTTCAAGTTGCGTGTGGATTTATGGTTGACCCCATGAATTTGATAAGAGTTTTCTTAAGCAAGGGGTATTCACTCTATTCTGCTTTGGTCAGACCCCACCTGGAGCAATCCTGTGCCCAGTGCTGGGTACCACAGTTCAGGAAGGATAATGACGAGCTGGGAAGGGTCCAGAGAAGGGTGACCAAAATGGTCTGGAAACCATGAAGCCCTCTAGGAGCAGCTTAGGGATCTGGGTATGTTTAGCCAGGAGAAGAGAAAGTTAAGAGGCAACATGGTCGCTGTGTTTAAATATTCGGAGAGATATCATATGGAGGATGGAGCAAGCCTGTTTTCTGCTGCTCCAGAGACTAGGACATGGAGCAATGGCTTCAGACTTCAGGAAAAGAAAAACAATTCCATCTTAACATTAGGGTTTTTGCCATTTCTTTCCTCTGTAATACAGCCTACAGCACCTGGTATTTGTTAGCTGTCTCCCATCCAAGTACTAACCAAGGCTGATCCTGCTTAGCTAAAAATGCACAATTGAGAAATGCGTCTTCACTATTCTTTCAGTTTCCTTAGTGCCTGAAGAAAAATGTGTTTAAAACTTGCACCAGTCTCCAAACGGGGGAAAAAGCAGTCGAACAAAGGCAAAGGTTTGTGATCCAGTCCAAAATAAGAACAGGAAGAAAATCAGGGTGGGATTCAGAAAAGATCTTGCCCTTCCCCATAGACTCAGGCAAAAGCAAACTGCTTCCGCCTCTCCTAGCGTTTCAGTTTTTCCTCAGTGATAATTTTTGCCATCTTGGATCACACTCTGATGTTGCATGGCCACATGTATCCCAGTGTTCATCTGTGAAATGTTAAGAGGATATGATCTAGTGCAAGCAGAAGGATGCATTAAAAATAGTCAAGAAAGACATTTAAAAGAAGAAGAAAGCCTTTGCCTTCGCCTCTCTCAGCTTTACCCTTCTTGTCAAACCCCAGCTGGAATTCGAAACTTCTATACAATTTCTTTATTCCCTTTTTTAAAAAATGCCCTTTTGCTCCTGGCAGAGGCCTGGAATGTCAAACTACGGCTCTCTTGCAGCTGAGGTCACCGTGTGTCAGATGGAAGTAGAACTCCCTTGCTGTTTCACAAGATACAACTCTTCCCCGAGATCCCTCCACACCGGTTGCCCGAGGCAGTCAGCAGATGATGAAATAAAATGTTATTTCTGGTTTCTTGTCCCATAAGCAACTTGAGCGTGTTCTGTACAAGCGGCAGTTTCAAAGCTGCAGCGTACACGGAGCATGGTGGACTGAACTGCATGGTGGTTTGCAGAGACAGAGCTTGGAAAAGTTATTTTTTTGGGGGGAGGGACAGCTTCCGTAATCCCTTCTCTTCAAATATTTAAACAGGGCTCTCGACCTTTCCTTCTCCAGGCTAAACCTACCCTTCTCCCTAAGCCTCTCCTCATAGGGCATCATGGCTTCTAGGCCTTCTACCATTTTGGTTGCCCCTCTCTGGACACTTTCCAGCTTGTCACTATCCTTCCTGAACTGTGGTGCCCAGAACTGGACCCAATATTTCCGCTGCAGTCTGACCAAAGCAGAAGAGAGGGATACTATTCAGATATCAGTAGTGGTATTTACTATTGTTTCCTTTGAGAGGGAGCTGAGCAAACTAATAAATGGGCTCTCCATTCATTGCAAAGTCCTTCACTTCTCCTTGAGAGTCTCTTGGAAGGAGACTGCGAGGAGGTTGGCTCACATCCCCCTCACTGCTCTTTTGGCACGTCAGATTCTGCCGGCAGGATGCGCATGTAGGGCTTTGCATTCTGGTTGCTGTGAGCTGCCCTTGATTCTAAGTCCGTTTGCAAGAGTGTTTATACACAGAGAGCAAGGGAAAGAGAGAAATCCTTGGAAAAAAATTTGTTACCCTTGTTGTTGCTGTTCACCGCGGTCAAGTTGACCTCAACCTATGGCAGCCCTGTGGGTGAGAGATCTCCAAGTTCACTTTGTGATCAGTTACTGTGCTCAGATCTTGCAGATTCAGGGATGTGCCTTCTGTGATTGAGTCCATCAGTCTGTGATGCAGGCTTCCTCTTTTCCTACAGCTTTCTGCCTTACCAACCATTATTGTCTTTTTCTAGTGAGTCCTATTTTCTCATGATATGGCCAAAGCTACCATTAGTTAGTGCTAGTTTGTTGAAGAACAAGCATGGTACAGTTGTTGGGGTGCTGGAATAGGACTCTGGAGACCAGGGTTCGAATCTGCAGTCAGCCCTGGATAGCCACTAGGTGAGCTTGGGCAAATCATATTTTCTCCATCTCAGAGGTTAGCAAAGGCAACCTCCCCTCTGAACAAATCTGACCAAGAAAACCTCATGATACGTTCACCACCATAGGTTGGAAATGACTTGAAGGAACACAACAACAACTATTCATTGAAATTTTCAGCAGCCATTTCAAAACTAATTTAAGAGGGCAATGACACTGATATGAATTTTCTCATTCCTTTAAGTTGTTACCAGCCGTTGTCCCATTTGTGCGTTTAAATGTCATTTTAAAATACTGTTTTAAACCAGAGGTGGGCAAAGTTGGCAAACCCAGAGCCATTTTTGTGGAGCTCGTGTGTGGGAAGGGCATTTCTACCAAGTTTGGGACCCTTTCAGGTTGAGAGTGATAAAGAATTGGTGGTGTTACAGACTTTTTTTTTCAGGGAGGTGATTGTTTGGGTTTCTTCCTAAAGAAGAGGAAGGGAAAGAGGCAGTTGTTTTTGAGTACCTTCAGTTCTTTTCTGACTTATGGTGACCTAAAGTGAACTTAGCATAGGATTTTCTGGGGCTGAGAGTGTGTGATGTGCCCACGGTCAGCTGGTGGATTTCCATGGCTGAATGGGGAATCAAACCATCACCTCCAGGGCCATAGTCCAGGGCTCTAACCACTATTCATTGGCTCTCTAGAGAGCCCCACAGATTTGAGTGCTTGGCCTCTTTGGCCTTTGGGTTACAAGGAAGGGCTCTTCAGCTGCAGGGAGAGGCTTGGGTCTGTGCAAGGCACAGTAAACCCATTGCCCGAGGCTGCGTGAGGTTTCCTTGGGCCATGCCCAGCTGAAGCTAAAGGTTGGCTGGCTGCTTCTTCATTTCCTGCCTGATTGCAGCTAATTATTTCGGTATGAATGTAAACAGTTTGGCGAAATGATGGAAATGGGAAATGAGGCCGTCTCTGCTGCTGCTCTCTGTCTGTGCCTGACATTAGATTAATTTCCCAGAGGAAGCCAAAGGTGGTTGCATGGAGAGATGGGGAAAAGCAAAGCAGCAGAGTATTACTGAATAAATGGAAAAGAAATGTTGAGCGTCGATTCTACTCCCGCTGGAAGAAATCATTCACCTGTCTCTCTGTGTGTGGGGGGCTCGGCGTTCTTTGGATTCCCAGGGGTTTCTGTCGGGCATCGAGGAGGCAGAACATTGCCAAGGTGTTGACTAGATACTCCGGAGGGGTGGGAGGACTTTTAATGACTTTGTGTAATGTTGCGTGTTTGCATATATTTGAGAGGTACCGTATATACTCATGTACAAGTCTAGAAATTTTACTTTAAAAATTGACCCCAGAAAACCTGAGTTGACTGTTCCATGAGTCAGTGTACGTATTGTACCACCACTTTTGGCCTTTTTGAATGTCAGGATGGGTATAGAACAGTGACGGTGGTGGCTCATTGGCACGTCCCATTAAAGAGCTTCTAAGAGAGCAGAGGGGGATTGGTGCTTCTTTTAGGTTGACCTGAGACAGACTAAGGTCTCACCTTTCGCCACAATACTCAGGGAAAGGAATCCATAATTTTGGCCCCGAAACCTGCCCTTGAGGTTGATTTATATGTGAGTATAGTCAGCCCTCCACATTTGTGGGTATCACTTTTGCAGATTTTGATTATTCATGGATTATTTGCTGTTCCCTCTGCTGCCTCCCTATGCAATTTTTAAATAGGGACTCTAAGCCTCGTGAGACTGAGAAACTGCCAACAAGGCTTGCAAGTCCCTATTAAAAATGGTGTGGGGGAGCAATGGAGATGGCAGGAAGCCCCACCTGCCCCCACTTCTGCCTTGTGAAGGAATCCTGATGCCTCAAAGGAATCCACGGTGGGCTGAATATGGTGATCATACCTTTTTGTGTGTTAAATACAGTTTGGTAGGGCCTAGAGTTATTCACAGTTTTTCTACTTTCATGGGGGTCCTGTGCCCCTAACCCTAGCAAATGTGGAGGGATGACTTGTCCCACCTTGGCACATGGTGATGGGCTTGTGTGCTCCTGTGAGGCCAGAGGCTGAGCAGATGATCTTTATTCTTTGTTCTACTGGATAACACACCAGGTTTGGTGGTTCCATGGTGAAGCACGTGGATTTCTTTAGCATCACAGAGACAGAAAACCACTTTAAATTAGATCAAAGTTACACAGACTAGAATTCAGCCCCGTTGGCTGGAAGTGAGCAAAAGCCATCATGTGCTTGGGTGAGTGTGCTTTCAGTCTGTGGGTGTAGATGCATCT
The DNA here is from genome assembly GCA_948474755.1 of Ctenosaura bakeri. Classification (NCBI taxonomy): domain Eukaryota; kingdom Metazoa; phylum Chordata; class Lepidosauria; order Squamata; family Iguanidae; genus Ctenosaura; species Ctenosaura bakeri. The sequence continues at coordinate 366,745 of CAOLHI010000692.1, forward strand.
GGGTACGGACACGCATGTGCGCACCCCCTGCTGCTGAAACAGAATGAGTTGATCTCAGCCTGGGATGGTGATATACAAACAATACACAATGACGGGCTTTTCTCTATCTCAACAGAGTGCAAACCAAGAACTTGCTCTGGGATTGTATGAGTGCCGGTGGTCTTTCTTGAACACATGCCTAATGCTAGCGTTGGGCAGGTGTGCCTACGTGCCTTTCTGGCGGATCTCTCTTTGTGTTATGCTTTAAAACAGGGGTGGGCAACTACCCTAGAGGCAGAGGCCATTCTCCCCCGCCACCAATGGACTGCCCCATTGCTCCTGGTATGAGCAAAAGTGATGTCATATAATTTCCAGTTCTGCAATTTGGCTGAAAAATGGTTGCTTTTTTTAACCCTATTTTTTGGTTGGTGGATTCAAACTGCCCCATATTTGTGATGGCTTGGGTGGCTTTTGGGCAGTTTTTGGGTTCAAAACAAAATTTACTTATTTTTATTTTGATGAGCCTGGGCAATTTGGGGGCCACGCAGTGCAGTTCTGGGGCCATGCTGTCTCTACCCCTACTTAAATTCTTTCTCATTCCTTTCCTGGTGCTGTGGTTCTTTTGCCCACTTAATGCCACCCTCATGACTTGGGGTTATTTTTTCCCCCACCTCCTTTCCTGTTATTCCAGTGGGTCATATTTACCAGGGACCTGTTGCCTCTTGAATTACACCCGGAAGAAGGAAACGGCTGCCACTCACCTCAATCCTGATAAGATTTTCCTTTCTCTCTTCTCTTCCCTGGCTCTCCACCACATTTTCTAAATGTCACTGAGGATGAGTCACAGGGAGTATGATTTTCCTTCTCTGACGTGCTGGCACCAGATTGCCTGGTTGATTCTTCCTCCTGCGAGACAAGAGGAGGAGGAGGAGGATTTGGGGATGGCATTCGGATCATCTGTGTTCTCATGCTTTGTTGATCCTGGGCTTAGCACGGAGTGTCTTTCCCCCCCTGCAAGTTTTAAAGCCAAGAGAATTTTCAGGCCAGCTGTGCCAAGCAGACTGTGGCGGGGGGAGGGGGGAGGAAGGGTGGCAGCAGAATCATCCATGGGGTTTGCAGTGTAATTTTTTTCCAGGGTGATCCCCAATCTGGTTACTTTAGAGAGTTACCTTAGGGGGAAATACTGCAGAGCACCCAATGAAATTCAATGAAAAAATGGGGAGATATGTCTGCAAGTGAAAGCCAGGGTGGTGTAGTGGTTTGAGCCCTGAACTACGACCTTGAAGACCAGGGCTTGATTCCCCACTTGGCCATGGAAACCCATTGGCAGACCTTGGGCACATCACACACTCTCAGCCCCAGAAAACCCCATGAAAGGTTTACCTTAGGGTCACCGTAAGTCAGAAACAATTTGGAGGCACTCAGCAGCAGCAGCAGCAACAAGCCTTGCATGAGTAAATATTCTGAATCCTCAAGAGACCGCTTTGAAAGAGACATTCCATTTCTGTGTCTGTTTTCCATCCATTGGGCTGCAGTGACATTGAGTACATGGAATATCTATCAAGTATACCTTTACATTTTTGTGAAATAGCTAGAAACTGCATGTGAGCTGAAATGTTCCTGGAAAGGTCATATGGCCTCATCAATCTGTCAGTTGCTGGAATGTTTGGTTGCTTTCACCATTACAGTCAAACATGACAACCTCTTTGGAAATTAAAGGGGAAAAAAGTTGTCTTGTTTCAGCATCGTAGTTTCAGAATGATCACAGGTTATATTCCACACTTAAATCTGAGGCTTCCTTCCCCAAGTGTTCAGAAATGCTGCCAGCCCTCTGGTTCATTGCAGTTTGTATGGTTGTGTGTATGTGCCTTCAAGTTTTCTGTCAACTTCTGGGGACCCCATAAATTTCCTAGAGTTTTCTTAGGCGAGGAGACCTCAGAGATGGTTTTGCAAGTCCCTTTCTTTGAAATACAGCCTACAGCACCCAGTATTGAAGACCAGGGTTCGATTCCCCACTCAATCATGGAAACCCATGGGGTCACATTGGCCCCAGAAAACCCTATGATAGGTTTGCCTTAGGGTCACTGTCAGTCAGAAGTGATTTGAAGGTACACAACAACAACCGGATATTCCTTAGCAGTTTCCCATCCAAGTACTAACCAGGGCTGACCCTGCTAAGCTTCCAGATGGGCACTAATGCCTTTGGGGTGTTTAGGCCAGCCTCATTGCAGTTTAAACTTCATTTAAAAAACAAGGTATTTGCTTCACTGCTTTGCCTCCCTGAACTCTCCTTTCAAGTGGCCATGTGCTTCGAGGGTATGGCAGAGTAATGGATTCACAAAGTCAAGAGAAACCCTTTTTGGAGCAAAGTCTTGCATGCATCCCTTGCAAAAGAAGGAAAGAAAGTTGGGACAGGGAGAAGTAGCCCCACTCATTTTCTAGCCAGAGAGGAGCCGGGGAAGGAGGGAGGGGAACCCAGCTTTGAGCCATGTCAGTTCATTTGCCATGCACTGTTGGCTTGTTGGCAGCTGGTGGAGGGGACAGGGGGAGGGCCAGCGTGGGTGAAACGAGGCTCACAGGCACTGTGACGTGTGGCATGCTCCAGCGGTGGATGGATGATGATGATGATGATGCGATGAGGATCGTTTGAGTTTCTCAGCAAGCTGGTCTGAAATTCTTCCCAGTCCCCTGTTCTAGCTTGTCTCAGCTGCAACCAGGAAGCCTTTCCTCTCTTCTCCTTTGCGTGACTTTTCTGGGTTCCTCTCCCTTGAGGGCGAGGGGCAAAACAGGTAATCTCTTCTGTCTTAGTCAGGCACAGCTGTCCCGCGGTGTGATCGGTGCTCTCTCTGTGGTTTGCATTCTTAATTTCTTGCAAAGCCGTGACGGAGGCTAGGTCACTACATGTGTTCTGTGTATGCACTTTGGGCAGTGTGGGTTTCCCATTGTATTTGTGTGGATGCCAGACATCTCAGAGTTATTTGGGGTGACTGTGTTTTTATTATGGAAAGACAACCAAGTAAGAGATTAATAACTTTTTTATTATTTCTGCAGTGCTTACTGTGCAAAGTCTGTTTACAGGCTTCATCCTGTATTTGCTAACTGAGAAATGATAGGCAGGTGCCTCTTGCATTCCTTATCATTGTCATTTGGGTGCTTAAAGCTCTGGGATTATAGCACAAATGAAGGTGGTAATCTCTTTCACTGCCCTTGTTCCATATCAACAAAAATCATACTGAAAATGATGCACAGAATTTATTGGTGTTTTCTCTTTGGAGGGGGCAAACTGTAGTCGTGGCTACCCAAACAGGAATTCAGCTCCCTGTGGAAATTGTCTTAGCTTTAGTTGCCACAAACTGAGATCAATGAGCAAAAGTAGTTAACTCAGCAGAGGAAGAAGGAGAGGAGGGGCAGAATCTTGCTTTTTCCAGCTGGCTCAGGCAAAAGCAAAATGCTGCAGTCTCTGCTAGCTTGTGTGTACCATCTTGACCACACTCTGATGTTGCCATCCATACATTTCCCAGTTTTCATCTGTGAAATGCTGGAGGGCATGCAAAGTATCCCTGGGATCTGGAAGGGGAAAATGCACATGGAAACAGTAAGCACATGTGTGTGTTTTTGGTGATATATCTTTATATTTAATAGGAGGAAGATAGGTAAGAAGCAGAGTAAACTGAATTAATAGATTAAAGGTTTAAGATTATTGAGATGAGAATGTATACTTGCAGGATAATAACTCCAGTTAGGTGTAGGGAGGAAATATTTTTGTGTTAGTATGTTTGTGTTCTGTATTGGTATGCGTATCTATTTCCACTAGTAACTGTAATTGTAACTTTTTTCTCAATTTGTTTTCCTCTGTCTTTCTTTCAATGTATTAGTGACATTTTGTTTTGTTTTGTTATTTTTTTTTGTTCAATAACATTTAAAAAAAACAACAGTAAGCATATTTTCAAAAGGGATAGTCATGTTGGTCTGTTCAGGAAAACAAAGAATCCTCTGTCATCTTTGAGTCTACCAGATTTCTTTTAGGGTGAACTTTCATAGATGAGCTTCCACTTTCTGGGGTGCATGGGAAGAAGTGGCTGGAATCCACAGAAACCCACACTATATATAGTAAATCAGTTTGGCTTTGAAGTACCACCAGACGCTGTAGTTTTCGTAGAAGAACCATGGTGGATCAGACCAAGGCTGGAGTCCTGTTGGTGTCTCATCCTGGAATAGGTTCCCCAATAGAAATGGTTGGAATTTTTCTGTCCAATGCAGAATGTCTGCATGCATTTCAAGGTTGTGGAAAAGGAATTGCTCATCCAGAGTGTGACACTGGAAATCTTCCCCATTAGAACTTTTCTATTTGCTGTGTTCACGTTCCCCTAGTAACTTTGCTTGCTCCTTTCTTTAGATGCCTAAACTGTTTTTCTAAATGCTTCACTAAAGTGTTACATTACTGCAGGGATTAAAAAAAAATTGGGAACTGGAGGACAGTATAAAAATTTGGAGGTCAGAATTCTTATTTGGAGGGAGCAGTGACCTCAATTTGCCCCCCTCCATAGCTGAACCGCTGCTGCTTTTCTTCCTACCACTGTAACCATGACATATCTGGGCATTTTTATTGACCTTGGGCAAATCACCCACTCTCAGCCCCATAAAAATCCTGTGACAGGTGTGCCTTAGGCTTGCCAAGCATGGGTGTCTGACTTGTCCTGGTCCTATCTTGGGCCAGTTGGGAAAACCCTATGGTTGTTGTTCTTTATATAGCATTATCCAGCTACATGGTGCTTTACAAATACAACATAAAAAAACCAGCCAACCCTGCTAAAGGGGTGCAGTCAAAAATACACACACACATACGCACGAAGGAAGGAGTAATGAAAATATAAAACTATACAATACAATTGCAGAACAAATTATCCAGACAGAATGCAAACAAAAAACCCAATACAATATGAAATAAAGCAAACTGACAAATACCTATGATCAAAATATACAACAATTTTAAACTAAAGCTTTGGAAAACAGAAAGGAGGGAGGTTCAAGAATTTGTCTTGATGACATGCGGGTTTTGTAAGCCTTGTGCAAAAATTGCTAGATTCATCCCTTCTCAGCTTTGCAGGTTGAGGGAGGACTTGAAAAGCTCATCCTGTCAGGAGAAATAACAGGGTCCCCGGCCTGGCAGAAGCATCTGCTGCTCGGTACCGCTTTCTAACGCTGCCACTTACCCCTCCATTTGCATGGAAGGGTGTAATTATTTGTAATGAGGACGGGAGGCAAAGAAAGGACCTGCCATGCTGAGGGGGAAGAGGGAGGTCAGAGTCTCAGTGTCCAGCTGGGAAAATGACATATCAAGTTTGACTTGGGTGGGGGAATGTTTTTTTCCCTTTACTTTCAGCAAGCTGAGCAGGAGGCTAAAAAGTGAGGGGCGTGTGTGTGTGTGTGTGTGTGTGTGAGTGAGGAGGGGTGGCAAGAGAAAGCACATCTACAGATCTACAGTTCTACGATTCTATGCATCCACAACACAGTTCCTGATGAACAGCCAAAGATGATGGATTTATTAGATCAAGGGTGGTGAGCTTCTCCTATAGCCTGCCCTGGCTTTCAGATCTGCAGGGGAAGCCTTTCCCTCTCTCTCCCCCACCGCTTTCACAGGCATGTTTGGTGCAAATGTGGAAGATGTTCTTCTTGGTGGCTGTTCCCACACTTTGGAACTCCCTCCCTAGGGAAGCTAGCATGGCTCCTTCCTTGCTGTCTTTTTTTTAGCAGCATGTAAAGCTCTTTCTATTCCAGCAAGCTTTCGGCAAATGATTATTAGTAAGAGAAGATCTTCTTATGGTGCTGGATTGCTTTTAGGAGAGCCAGTGTGGTGGGTTGAGTGTTGGATGACAACCCTAGAGACCAGGGCCATTTCTGCACTAGGCTGTTGTAGCACTATTATTCCACTTTCAACATCCTATGGAATCCTGGGATTTGCAGTATTGGCCCCTCCCGAAACTGCGAACCCCAGAATCCCATAGGATGTTGAAAGTGGAATAATAGTGCTACAACAATCTAGTGCAGAAATGCCTCAGGATTTGATTCTCTGCTCAGCCATGGAAACCTACTGGGTGACCTTGGGCATGTCACATACTCTCAGCCCCAGAAAACCCCATGATAAGTCAGAAATGACTTGAAGGCACTCAACAGCAACAAACCATTTTTTAATCTTTATTTTAAAGTGGGCTTTTTAGTGGGTTTAATTTTATTGTTATTTAGTAATCTTAGTTTTGCTTGTTTTTAGCTATATGTGTTCTTACTGTATTTTCTGCCTTTTTGTAGGCTGCCTTGGGCCCAATCTGAGAGCAAGGGGGGATGTAAATGAAGAGATGGAAAGATAGATGGATGGATGGTGAAGCTCTTTTAGATTGGGGGACAAATATAGTTTTGGGGATGTTTTTTCAGGGGTTGCATTCCAGTGGTGGGCAGGGCCAGTGGCAAAAGGAGCATGGCCAAAATACCAGCAGGTTATCACTTAAAGCTCTTAAGTGCCAGAACCAAAGTCCTGAGAGAGGCATGCTGATTTTCTAGAATGGGGGAAGAAATTGAGCAGAAGTGGGGAACCACTTGATGATATGCGAAAGGGGGTACAGGGAGCCACTCAGGGAATGACAGAGGGGTGGATTGGGACCCTAGGAATGCCAGAATCTCTCCAGCCCTGCAGCAAAAGAAGGAGGGGACAAAGGCTGGATGGGAGGAGGAGGCGGCAATAGCCCTTGTCCAGATGCTTGTGGATTCTGAAAGTGAGAAGGCTAAATCTAGGTTTATTAGGCTTTGTGGGAAGGACTTCCTCACACCTGTGTGCCCAAAAGCCCTGCAGTGTGATCTTCACAATGTCCATTTCTACAGATAGGTCCACGATTTCACCTTTTTGCAGTGGTAGGATCTGAACCCAGGACGCTTAGAGCAGATTGTGCATTCTACACCTAGGCTGCATCAGTTTTTGTTCCTTTTACATGGGATCACTGTTTTAAAAAAAACCCTTCTCAAATCATTTGGCACCCGTTGACGTCGAGTGTCGGCTGACAATGAACTGTGAACTCGATGAGCTAAAGTTAGCAGCCTTGCGAGTCAAAAATTTTCCCTAATGAACCGCAAGATGTAACAGGGCGGATAAAATTCATAGCATGGATTATTGTGGGATGCTTTCTCTAGATGAGGTTTGCCTGTTAAGAAGGAAGGTTCTTTGCACTGTGCACCCCCGTCCCTGTATTTCCATGTTGAAGCCAGATGTCCTTGCGGGTTTTGGCACCGTAATTATACAAATTGCACCCATAGCCTGGGCCTAATGGTGATGATTTGTTCCTGCTCAACATGGGTGTCTTGGAAGGGGAAAGGCAAAATGTGGAACATTTTGGAGGTCTTAAGTACAGGTTATGGAGGAAGATGAATGGGTTTAAACTGCAGCTGCCATGCGTTTCAGTTCCACCCTTTCCCCTAATAGCTTTCTTGTTTGAATCAACCTTTCTGAAATATAGCATTCCAGTTAATATAAAGATTAATACAAGTTAAATCACAAATAGGATTAGAGAGAGGTAGATTTATTTAAGAGTTATTTTTTAACTCTGAAAATCTACCTCTCTCTATCCTATATCTGTGATTTAACTTATATTAATATATCTGCAGAAAAGGCAGTTGGAAGTCATCTTTTTTTCTTTTTTGATTTTGTTAGTTGTAGTTTTTGTTAGTAATATACAGGTAGTGGTTGGCAGGAGTGAGGCAGAATTTGGTACATTTTGTGTTTAGTCTTTCTTTGTAGCTTGTGGTCTGTAATCTGGAGTTTGTTCTTTGTTACAGGTGCTCTTCAATTTTTATTTTACGTAAATCTTATTCAATAAAAATGGTTTTAAAAAAATTAAAAAGGAAGAAAAGGCATGTAAAAAAACTATTAGTCCGTGCATCTGTGACTATTTTTATGATTTCTCCCCCTCCCCGAACTTTAAAGGAAAATAAAGGTGAGAGGAAAGCAATGGCGACCCTCCATTGATGGGGTAGAAAATGATAAATCAGAGTCAATTTGAAGGCAGGTAATAAGAAAAGCTAAGAAAAAGCAATTTCTCTAAATAGTCCTTGTCCCCCTACAAACAGTTGTAACTCATCCCAGGTGAGGGACTGTTTACCTGTCCAGATTAAGTGTACACTGGACAGAGGGATTTTTTTTTCCCATCTCCCTTTACACTCCTGTTGCTTGTTACTTCCAGTCGATGACAAAGCCTGTGTGTTTTGCTTCGATGTTTTTTGCAAAGCCGTCTCCCTGTTTTGTGCTCCCCTCGTGGCGTATCAGCTTCCTAGAACAAAGTGTGTTTTCTCCGACTCTGACTGCCAGTTCCCCGGGGCAAGGAATGCCCTTATGTGTCTCTGGAGTCCTGAACATGGCATTTGGATAATAAAGACAACTTGGCCAGGCGACGCTGCATTGCTGCGTCATGCGTTTGGCTACCTGCTCAGAACTCTGGAAAAGTTCAAAGCAAATCCAGGATTGGGAAGGTCGTGTTACGAACTGGGCTCCTTGAGTCACTGTTGTACTGTGGCTCTTGTGAGTTTTAACGCCCACGTGTGGCTGAGAGTTGAGGAATGGATGAGGTCCATAAACGACTGCAGTGTGACCTTTAAATCATGAGAACAGTAAGTGAACACTGAAGCTTTACACTACAGACAGCTTGAAAGTGCATGCAAACATAGTATTGCTATATATGTGCATGTGTGTATATATATAAAACAGAATATATGATGTCATGTATATCGTGTATGGTCTAAATACCCTAAAGGCACCCGGTCTCCTCTGATCTTGGAAGCTAAACAGGGTCAGCCCTGGCTAGTACTTGGATGGAAGACCACCAAAGAATCCCAGGTACTGTAGGCTGTATTTCAAAGGAAGGAACTAGCAAACCACCACTGAGTGTTCCTTTCCTAAGAAAACCTTGTGAAATTCATGGGGTCACCATAAGTTGATAGCTGACCTGTGCATACATGCACATACAGAGAAAAAGCAACATTAATATGGCAGTAGTTTTTTTAACTACACTAAAAACAGAGTAAAACATACAATGAAACATGTAAAAAAAATTATTATTTTTTAACAAAACCGTACAATTAAACAGTAGTTCCCACTCTTCTTTAAGTTTTGGCCTGCTGATGGACAGACAGCAAGCAAGGGGCTATTTTTGCCTCTCCGGGGAGGGAGTTTCAGAGCTTGGGAGCAACCACGAAGAGGCCCCATCCCATGTCCCCACCCGCCATACTTATAAAAGTGGAGGGACTGAAAGAAGAGTCTCTTCCAAGGGTCTCAGGAGCTGGGCAAGCCTGATAGCCTGATCCTGAGCCATCTAGGGCTTTATAGGACACTACAGCCCTTTTAATTGAGCCTGGAAACACACCAGCAGCCAGTTGGGCTGTTGTATCAAGGTAGGTGCCTGCTCTCTGGAATCTGCTGCAGAATGTAGAATATTGGTGCATGTGTGTTAGGGTCACCATAAGTCAGAAATTACTTCAAGGCACCAAGGCAACACTATCACAGGGTTTCCCCTGGCAAGATTTGTTGAGAGGGGGGCTGCCTTTGCCCTCCTCTGAGGTTGAGAGAGTGGGTTTCCAGGCTGAGCAAGGATTCGAACCCCGGTCTCCAGAGTCGTAGCCCAACATCCAAATCATTACACTGTGCTGGCTGTCATTTTGATGTATATGTTTAAAGATCAGGCAGTAAGCAACCTTTTTTTAAAACCAGGTTTGTTGAATCTCTGTAAGTCTTCATAATGCTTGCATTTCTGCTGGCTCGGCACCCTGCCGAACTCTGTCCCAGATCGTCCTGGAGTTGGGTCAGCAAGTTTGCAAATCCTCATTACAGAAAGTCGATGCTGATGGAGCCACCGAGTGGTTTTTATGTGATGTCTTACTTATGAAGCTCTCCTATGGGTTAGCATTTCCTCTTCGGTTATGATGATGCACCTTCCTTTCCCACCCACCAAAAAAGGTGCATTAATGGATAGACATCCCTCCCAGCATCTGCCATTCCCCGAAAACTTTGAAAGGACCAAAGCCTTGAAAAGTCACTGTATTGATTTGGCCTTTTTCCCCCTGAGAGGAGCTTTTGGAGGACTTGGGATAAGTTTGGTTATGATTCTTTTTTGGACTGCAACTTCAGTGGCCATGCTAGCTGGAGGATTCTGGGGGTTGTGATCTAAAACGTGATTCTTCTTGCATATCTTGCTAACCATCTGAAATGCCCATGGGCTAATTTGATGCCAGGTCTTTGCCTCTGCATTCTCAGCCCTGGTTTTGCAATCGGCTGGGAGAGCACATGGGGTCTGGTGACATTCACCTCTGCACCACCATCCCTGTTTAATTGTTCCGGGGTTTCAGCAGCTGCCATTTTAGAAGCTGCTGTTGAAGAGAAAGGGGTGGTGGTAGCAGCAGCAGCCACTGGAATGGCGATATGTGTGTGTGTTCGTTCTCCTAGCTTTGCTGTTTTAAACTACCGGTAGGTTTATTTTTAAGGCCATTTGCTAGAAGAAGGACAAACTTTCCAGCATCACCGGAACTTTCTGTTTTTCTGGGGAGCAACGCAGTTTTGAAAAGGAGACGTGTAGGAGGATTATTTTGGTTCCGCAGTGTGAGCCTGGATTTTTGATGTGCAACCTGAAGAAGAGAGGAGGAAGCATGGTCATTCCTTGTAAGAAAGGCCATTGCTGTTACTCTTTCAATTCTTGTTTTATTTATATAAATTCAACTTTTTTACCAGCTTTAGGAATCAGAGAGGCTTATGAAAGTTAAAATAAGATTCAGCTAACTGGCCAGGATACGGTGACACGCAATTAGGTGTGCTGTTCTTAGTATGTAATAGGTATTTTAAGTGATCATTTTAATTGTTAGTGTCTTAAAAGTGTTGTTTTAATTGGATGCATGATTTAATGCCTTTTCTTAAAAAAAACACACCTCTTTTGTACTCCATATTATTTTAAGACATTCTGCATTCATTTATATTGTAAGCTACTTTGAGCTCCGTCCAGAGGGGATTGCCATTGCTTTCCTCTGAAGCTGAGAGAATGTGACTTGCCCAAGGCCATCCGGTGGGTTTCATAGACCCTCTCCTAGAGTTTTCTTGGCAAGATGTGTCCAGCTCTTTCCTCTCCACTGCCCTCCTCAAAGGCTGAGAGAGTGTGATGCCCAGGGTCACCCACTGGGTTTCCATGACTGAGCAGGGATTTGAACCCTGGCTTCCAGGGGTCCTACATCCCTTTCACAAGGCACAGTCATAACCCTATGATTCCACTTTAACTGCCACTGAGGAGGCCTTCTCCGATTGAGAATTCTAAATACCCTCCCTAAACAGTAAATCCCAAGGTCCCCTAGGATGTTACCATGGCGGTGAAAGTGGAATCATAGCACTATAAGTCTGTAGTGTGAAAGGGCCAAGTTTCTGAAATTTCATCTCTGAAGTTGCCCTCTCTTGTGTTAAAAGAATCCGTAATATGGAAGACATTAACAGCACCCTGGACAGCTCCTGTACTTGTTTTTGTACTATTTCTCCAGCATGTGAGGCAGCCTGCTGGAACAGGTGATGTTTAGTAGAAAAGATAAAAATGTCTTCAGGGGAAGAGTAAGGAGCAGTCAAGCTAAAGGGCAGCCTGACTCGCTCATCCTTTGCTTCACTGAGTCCTGGCCTCTGAGAGCCAGGCTGTCTTCACTGATCTTAGAAAACTTCCCAAAGATGCCTTTGGGTCGTTTATGAGTGTTAGACCTGGAGGCGTTGAAGTCGTTTATGGAGATACGTTATCCCAAATCTTGTGTTTTAGTTAAGAGCAGGTCTTATCTCTGAAAAGATGCAATAAATATTTGGTGATTATGAATCAATTTTTACTAACAATTCGGTATGGATTGTTTTCTTCATCTCCTCCAGATGCCTTGAAAGAGACTCGGCCAAAAAGAGATGTTTTGAAAATAGCTGAATCAATCCCAGGTGCAATTTGTTCCCTTCCAGATAGCCTCCATGTTTCCCCAGTAGGCAAATTGTGAGTCCAGATCTGCTGTCCCAATCCATGGTGTTGGGCCCACGCGTTTCCTTGCGTCATGGAAGCCGTTGACGTCCCAGTGGGAAACCTCATTGACTTTGACTCCGAACCTTCCACCACCGACACCTCCGAATCCATCCCTACTGCCCCTCCAGCCACCAATGGTGATGGATTGCTGGACCACCTGAAGGACAGCGTGGCCACTGCAGCCGAGGAGAGCGATGCCACCGAATCGGCGGACAGTGAGAATGACACGACAGACTCGCCCACCCATCACAGCTGGAATAACCACCGCCGGTCTTCTTCAGAGTCCTATTCCTCCAACCAGAGCACGGAGTCTGCCAAGGATGAGGCGACGGCGGAACAGCGGGAGTTCATCCGACAATATGTGGAGAAGCTCTTTGCTGGCGGGTGAGTGTTTCGACCAGACCAGTGTGGCCATTTTCCCTGCATGTTGGGGAACAGGAAGTCTGACCTTTCCAATTTCCTTCTGGTGGGCTATTGCTTCCTGTAGCTATTCTCTTGGGCACTGTTATTGTTATTGAATATACAGAAGTGGTTTTGCCAGTTCCTTCCTCTGAAATATAACCCACAGTGTCTGGTATTCATTGGGAATCTCCCATCAAAGCTGACCCTGCTTGGCTTCCAAGATCAGGTGGGATCTGGTGCTTTAGGGCATTTAGGCCCTACATTCCGAATACTGCCACAACATTACAAATCCCAGTACCCTGTAGGATGGCAATTAAAGTGGGATCAAATTGTGTAGTGTGGAAAGAGACATCGGGGCCTGGAAAAAGGATCCTTTGGACTACAGCTCCCAGAATCCTTGGCCATGCTACATGGGAGGAGTCTTGGAGGTGTTGTCCCCCAAAAGTCACTTCCCCAAGCTCCGGGCTTTCCTGTCTGAGATGGAAGCAGATTGGAAGAAATGCCCATCCAAGACTCACAGTCATTTTGCATCAAATGGGCGAGCTGTTTGGCTGCTCTTCACGTGTGTTGCCGCATGCAGTTCTCTCTCCAGAGGGATGCCTGGAACAACACATCCCTTGCTGCCTGGTTCCATCTCTCTCTCTTTCTCTCTTCCTTCTTTGGTTGCAGGCTGCTGAAGCCATTTGCAGAGAGAGCCAACATTCTTTTTAATTTTGATTTATTAAAATTTGGTTGGAACTGTGTTTTGGAGAGGCAGGGCACTCCAGACTGAAAGCACAACACTGTGGCAGAGCGTGTGTTGGGGCGCACTCCCTTCTTCCCTCGCCACTGGTTTGAAATTCCCACCATTGTTATGGAGCTGATTATACTTTTTAATCAGGAGCTGATTATACTTTTGAGCTTTTGGGCAGAGGAGGGATGAAATCTTCCACATCCTCCATGTGCCACGTGACTCCCCCTCTCCGCTCCAGCAGCCGTGCACTTGTTTTGATCTCACCCTGGCTTCTCCGCAGCCCCCGCACACAAAAGATGTGATCCTGTGTGATGGCTGAAGTGCTAGCTTCCGCCCTGGGGATGTTTGGGATTTTTCCTTAACCCCGTTGTGATGCAGCATCCTTTTTTCACCCTTGCTTAGGAAGGAGAGCCCCGTGGCAAAAAACTGTGTAAAGGACAAGGCAACACCAGGGCAGATCCATCTAAAGAACAGCCTTCTCCTCAAGCAAGGGGGATGCAATTTGCTTTTTGTTGTTGCTTTTTGTTGTTGTTGTTGCTGCTGCAAGGAGGGAGGGTGGGTGACAGAGTGGAATCTTTGCTAGTCTAGCTAATACAAGCATACCTCCATTACCCAAGCCACTGACAAAGAAGTTCCTTTTTACAAAGTCCTTTTCCATCCTCCCAGCCCTCTTTGTGCTTCCTTGTTTTCTGTATAGCTGGAGGCTTTGAAGTATCATTAGCATTGGGAGCATGGTAAAAGAGGGCTGGAGAAACTCAGACTTCTAATATCAGGTAGCGGCAGTGTGTCTGAAGTAAATAATGCAATAAAAGCTTGAGACAGGCAATAATGAGCTTTTTTCCCTAGTCAATCCTATTGTTGCTGTGTGTGCCTGCCTACAACAGGGAAGGTAAACAGCAGCTGCCTCCAGAATCCTTTACAGAATATGTTGAACAGAGCAAAAAAGGGGAAAGCAGATAAGCCTGCCCCCCTCCCTGTCATGTTAAAGAAGAAATTTGGCCACCAAGATGGAAATTGTAAGAAGGGGAAGCTAATGAAAAAAAAGTTGTTGCTGGGTGCATTTTGGAAGAAGCTTTCAGATGGCCTCTCAAGGATTCAAACTGTTTACTTATGCAAAGCTTGTTGTTGTTGTTGTTGTTGTGTGCCTTCAAGTTGTTTCTGAATTATAGCAACCCTAAGGTCAACTTATGATGGGGTTTTCTGGGGCTGAGAGCGTGGTCAGGCAACCAGGGTCCCCCAGTGGGTTTAAGTGATTGAATGGAGAATCAAACCCTGGTCTCCAGGGTTGTGGTTTAATGGTTAAATCACTAAACCATGCTGGCTCTCTATGCAAAGCTTCTCTGACCTTGTTGTTTCATTCCACATATATGTATTATTAGTTTTTGGACGCAAACTTTGTTAAGACGTGTTGACTGCTCTCTTTCTCTGGGGTGGAGGAACCTATTCTTATTCTTTCCACGTTATTTCTTCCTTGGGTACCAAATTTTCTGTTAAAGAAGCAATGCCCAGGAACACATGATTAACTGAGGTATATTCCAAGTGAAGATTTCCGAGCCTGTAAAGCCCCCCCTTGCAGCCCCCGGTTTGATTCTGCAAAGTAAAGCTTTACTTTATTGGGAGCAAAACCAATCAAGACCCACTGAGTTCGGTGCAGTCTGTAAGCCTATAATTTGATGCAGAAATGTGGCTCATTGCATCATTGCATAGTTCCCCTAATCTGATTAAAAAAAGAAGTGACTTTTTTTGAAGCTCTCCACGAAGGCTTTTGGGGGCGGGGAGGAGATGAAACTCAAGGGCATATATGCCAGGAAGGGATTTGCTGGATTTTGTAATACAGTTTTTGGCTCCAGAAAAAGTATCAAAATGCCTGTTTTAAAATCAGTTTTTTAGGTTCAATATGAAAATTTGTCTTTAAAAGTAAAACGTACATAGGCATACCTCAATTAACAAAGATAAAGCAGCTACTTCTAACAAATTCCTTTTCGTTTTTCCATGCCTAGCTCCCACATTCATTAATGAATAGGTGCATGTCTTTGCACTTGGAACTGGCTATGGGGGACGTGAAGTTGCTTTAGCATCCCTTCCCATGTAAAGCAAGAATATATCTTCTCCTTGTTGGTCAGGAACCCATCTGTGTCTGTCTAGGAGTATGGACCCAACAGGGCTGAAGATTACTTTTCCAGGCCAGTGGTTCTCAACTCTTTTAGTTCTCTAGATGTTTTGAACTTCAGTTCCCAAAATACCCAGCAAGCATCAAAGATTCTGAGAGTTGGAAGTCCCCATTGCCTGCTTTGCAAACAGCTGTTCTAGGCAGCTTCATCCGAGCTCCATTGGTTAGCAACAGCCCTCTCTTAGCTTCTGCTTCCACTTTTGCTAATGGAAAATAACTGCAGCAGGGTGCTTGAAAGAAAATGTATGGGACCAGGTGAGAGGCAGGAATTTTTTGTTGCTGTCTAGTTTTGGGAATCCGAGGAATGGGGGGAAACCTGGCCTTATGTTGGATCCTTCCTGCCTCCATCACAAAGAAGGCTGCTACCCACTCACCCCCTGCTTATGCTCTGTGAAAAGAAATTTTCGTTGGCCCTGTTCCTTACCTCCCTGGCTGAGTCACGCTTCACTTTTGACTTAGCAATTGTTGCCCAGGGACGCTGAGGCTGTGTCATCCAAAGGCAGAACAAGAGGCTTCGGCTGCTGTGATCCAGCAGTGTTGGCTGCATTTGTTAACATTTCTTTCCTCCTTCCGTTAAATTGCAATTTAGCAATTCTGCTCTGAGTCACCATGACCCGAATGTCAAATACAGTGGCCAGGTATGTGTGTATGTGTCATTGTCTTTCCTTCCTCCTTCCTCCTTTTTGGCAGATCTAGTAATTGTTATTGTACCCTTCTTCTTTTAGATTCAATTAATGATTAAGGTTCTTAAGGTAGCAAAATGTTATGTTCCAGCTTCTTCGACTGGCCTCGTTGCTGCTCTGCGAGCTTTCACATTGTGTCCAGCTTATGGCAATCCTAAGGCAAACTTACCTTGGGGTTTTTGTGGCAAGGTTTTGTTCAGGAAGGGGTTGCTTATGCCTTCCTCTGAGGCTGAGAGAGTGTGACTTTTAGCCAAGGCTACCCAGTGGGTTGCTGAGTGGGGACTTGAACCCAGGCCCAAATTGGGTACCAGCTGCTTAAACTCTTTTAATGATTTTACCAGAAGTAATAGGCCCCACTAGATTCCTTGTTGAAGACCCTTAGGTTTTTCATATTATGTTAAACTTTTCTTGTAATTTCTGCCTGTTCATTTTCTTTTATCTTTTAATTGTGCAATTATGTTCTAATTGTTTATCTTCTAATTGTTTGCAACTGACATTGCCAGTTTGCATAGGCTTCTCTGTTAACAGTTGAATATTTCCACTTATGAGATGGGGCTTGCAGTCTGCCTGGGAATATTCCCCTGACTTTTTTTTCAACTGTTCTCCTTTAATTTTTAAATCTCTTGACTCTCCGGATTCCACTGCCTGTTTCTAGCTGGGGAATGTTTCCCTTCCTGGCTTTCGGGGAATGGTGTGTCTCCAGTTTAACCTAGGAGTTGTGCAAGCCCTGTGCATCTCCATGCACCCTAGGGCAGGCCCCTGTTCTCGAAAGATTCTCGAAATGTTTTGAAATAACTCGTTCTCCTAATGCAATTATAGGGGAACTCCTTCAGTCCCAAAGGCTGAATTCCGTTTCAGAGATGTATTAAGAATAATTCATAAATGGTACTATTGCCCACTCAACGGCCATAAAATTAATAATCTGTCCAAGTTATGCTGGAGAGGTTATGGTAAAATGGGAGACTGACAACATACCCTGTTCCAAAATAGTCAATTTCTTGGAAAAAATATAAAATTGGATAAATAAAATGTTAGGTCAAAGAATACACTATGGAGGAGCATCACTGCTAATTTCCATATTTGGAAATGAGAATGAAGGATTGCCAGATAAAGATTGCATAGGATTCTTGTTAAATGCTGCAAGATTGTGTATGTGCCTTGAAGTCACCTGTTGACTTAGGGCAACCCCGTGAGTTTCATGGAGTTTTCTTAGGCGAGGAACACTCAAAAGATGGCTTTGCCAGTTCTTTGCTCTAAAACAGAAATAGTGAAAATGTTAGAGGATCTTTCAGCTCAAATGGATAAACAGAGTGTGGTCTACAGCACTGTCAGAACAGCTAAAGCATAAAATGAGATTAGCAGAAGGAGAAACCAAAAAAAGGGGATAAATTGGAAGAAATTTGGATGTCGTTTACTACTTACGTTACTTACATGAACTGTGGATCTAACCCACCATCTGTTCCAACTTTCTTTTGGAAAAATGTGCTTTGTACTTTAAGGGCAATATACGGATCTTTTGTCAATGCTTTGAAAATGCGTTAGATTTACAGTGATAGACAGTGACACATATTTGGCTTAGTAACAAAGATTGGAGAGGGTGGGAGGAAAGAGGAAGATGGATTAAATTTAATGTATTTATAAGTTAAGGAATATTTGTGATGGAGAAATGTAATTTTAAAAAAAATAAAAATCAGACAAATTTGGGGAGGCATTCTTGTGGTAGGAGGGGCCAAAAGCAAAGGGGGGCACAAAATACTGGCCATATTTCAGCTTAAATGGCCAATGGCAAAGCTTTAGGAGAGGCATTTCAGCTCTTTAGAATGGGGCAAAATACCCATATAAAAGCAGGGGAAATTTCCAAACAGTGGTACCCTGGCAAAGGACGGGTGTAGCTATCTGGGAAACCCAGAAGGCCTGGAATTCTTGGAGCTGTACTCCCGTCAAAGTAATTTTCCCTAGCAGTGCCTCATCTTTCTGCTCATGGGAGATTTTTGTCTGTGTGTGTCTGTTGTTGTGATTCTAGAGAGGAGTTTGACCAAGAGGAGAAGGCCAGGTTTGGAGAACTGTGCAGTGGGGAGAACTCCAAAGGCAGAGAGTGGTTTGCCAGATACGTGAGTGCCCAGGTAAGCTGCATTTAAATATTTGAAGGGATGTCATATGGAAGATGGAGCAAGCCTGTTTTCTGCTGCTCCAGAGACTAGGACACAGAGCAATGGCTTCAACCTTCAGGAAAAGAGATTCTGTCTAAACGTTAGGAAGAATTTCCTGACACCAAGAGCACTTTAACAGTGGAATACAGTGCCCTGGAGTGTGGTGGAGTCTCATTCTTTGGGAGATTTTAAAGGAAGGCTGGATGGCCATCTGTTGGGAATCCTTTGATGGTGTTTGATGATGTTTGGACTCGATGGCCCTTGTGGCCTCTTCTGATCTACAGTTCTACGATTCTATGCATTACTTGTTTGTTTTTTGGATTTTTGGGGGCAAAAAAAGAAGTTACTACTCTTTGGGATTAGCCATGCGTGCGGAGGAAATGTGGGAGTTATAGATCAAGAAAGGGGACTTTCCGAAGCTCTGTTTCCACCCATCTGTATATAGTTTAATAAAAGACCACCAACCTGCTCCTTGCTGAGGATAGGTGGAGGATCTGTTGAAAATCCTTTCTTGAGCAGCCTTCAAAATTTAGCCAATCTGCCATCCCTTTGACAGCTTAAGCAGAAAACCAGCAAGAGCCCGTGCTGGCCCCCTAACCGTGTTTGTTCTCTGCGTTTCCTTCCAGCGCTGCAATTCCAAGTGTGTTTCAGAGCAGACTTTCTATCGCCTTGTGCAGTCCTTTGCCGTGGTGCTCTTTGAGTAAGTCCGTGCCACGTGTGGTAGCCGTATCGCCACGTCAGCTTTGCTTTCCCTATCACGGCATACAAAAGACACATAGTGTTTTAAGCTTTGCTTTCATACAACGCCTTGTAACTTATCATGCACTATCCTCCCAGGGGTATTTGCTGTTTTCTGCAATGTAGTGCTTTTACTGCTTGATGCCATGTAAAAAGAGGCTGAAAGGGGATGATGGAAACTGAATAAGAAACGCAGTATTTTGGGAATGAGAGTATGTCGATATAGCAAATCTAGATAAGAATTCCGGCAGCGTGGGAAATGTCACTTGGAACATTTCTTTTATCGCTTCATATATACTTATATATTTGGAACCTAAGGTTAAGGGAGTTTCTTTATAGGTAAAAAAGATAGCGTAAAAAGACGATTCCAGATAGACGGCAGAAGGAAGTGGAAAACTAAATCATTATAAGTTTATTTATAAATATATATTCTACATGGAATATTAACGATCTTTCTTTGCTTTGTATAGATATACATTTGAAATGTTGCATACAAATATAACCTTCATATGTATATTCTGTTAAGAATTATGTAAATATTTTAATAAAAACAAAATAAAAAAAATCTAGATAAGGAGGAGAAGTAGCACACGGTGAGGATGCTGGCAGGTGGGAAGCCAGCCTTGGAAAAGGTGTTTTAATTAGCTGGCATATAAGGGCTTTGCACATGCAAATGGGTAATCTTACTGCCCTCCTGCATAAATAGCTTTTCCATTTCTTTTATTCTTTAACTTTCCAGGTGCTACCAAATGGATGACTTCAGCCCTGCTAAGAACCTGATGACCATGTGCTTTACTTATTACTACATTGGTAAGCAAGGAGATAAAAATTTTACACTCATTTCATTCCTACTTTTGTGAACAGAGTAGGGCTTGATAGTTGCAATTATTCAGTTTTTTGTAATTACTCTTGTAACAACCACCTGCCCGCTTACCGACCATCCTGGATGTTAAAGTCTTTCAAGTAGATCCTCTTGTAGCACTCAGATCATGAGGACTGGTCACTTTATTTGTATTTTAAAAATGGAACAAAGAGAGTACAGTTCATCCTCCATATACGTGGGGGTTGCATCCTGTTGTCCCCATGTTAAAAATGCTTGCATCCTGTTGTCCCCCATGTTAAAAAAAAAAATGCTTGCATCCTGTTGTCCCCCATGTTAAAAAAAAAATGCTTGCATCCTGTTGTCCCCCATGTTAAAAAAAAATGCTTGCATCCTGGTGTGATGGGCATGCACCCATGCTACCACAGGTGCACATATACGGTGTCCATATACGTGCACCTGAGGTAGCATGGGTGCATGCCCATCACATCGATTGACAATAATGGGGGTGTGACACTTCACACAACCTCAGATTCATGTATGTTGAGGTCGTACCCCAAGACCTCACTTT
This sequence comes from Ctenosaura bakeri, assembly GCA_948474755.1. Lineage (NCBI taxonomy): Eukaryota > Metazoa > Chordata > Lepidosauria > Squamata > Iguanidae > Ctenosaura > Ctenosaura bakeri. Next base: position 387,047 of record CAOLHI010000692.1, read on the forward strand.
TCTCCAAGGCACTGACATTTAGGGGGTGTGGAGGTGTGTTAATTCACCTGCTTTCTTCCTCGGTTTGTGCTGTTATTTTCCAACAGGCAAGGCCCAGACTTTACCTCCCGAGTCCAAGGAGAAAGCGACTGGTAGCATCGATTCTTACCTGAAGTCTGCAAACAGCTGGCTGGCAGAGAAGAAGGACATTGCCGAACGGCTCCTGAAGAACACGTCGGCCAAAACCGAGAACGTCAAGGGCTTTTTTGGGAGTTTTGAAAGCAAGCTGAAAGGACCCACGACCAAGAAAAATGAGTGAGTCCAGCTCTTGAGGGAAAACCAAGTCTAAAGAGGAACCTGAATGGATAGATTGCCGTTTCTCTGTCTATCCATTTAATTTATATTTTGACTTTCTCCTAGCATGGGACCCAGGGTGGCTCCTAACTTCAAAATACAGCGAAAACCCTGGGTAATACAAAATTTATAAAAAGCACAATTAAAACGTTCATGAAATGAATAAAAAAAATGCAGAAAATTAGTCCTGTTTTGTTTTCTTCATGATTGCTGGCTGATTAGAACTTGCAACCCATGCATTCTCATGCTCCAAAGAGCGTAGAGCATCCAGTTTTAAAAGCAGCCGGGCTTGTGATTTGGGAATAGGGCTGTTTAGGTTCACTTTGGAACAGTTTTGCTGACTTGGTAGCCAGTGGATTTGGATGCTACGTCTTTCGAACTAAATAGCATGTTTTTCCCGCTTTAGAGACGGCGAAGAAAAACCACGGGAGAAGATCCAGAAATCAGGTGAGCATTGTGAGAGCAGCGTCTGGCTTTGCTTGTTTGTTTCTGTGCTGCATGGAGACAAATTCCCCTGGCTATACCTTTCCTCCCTTTGCAGTTTCCCTGTACAGTCCCGAGGATGAGGAAGAGAAAACGGGGGAGAAGATTTATTTGTACATGCATTTGAAGCAGCAGCCCATCTGGTATGTTCTGGTGAGAGAGGAAATGGTGGTGCTGGTGATGGGAAGGTTGGTTTTCCAGAGCTGGGACTCAAAGCAGTGTACCCAAACTTCAAACAAATGCAGACAGATAGATAGGTAGGTAGGTAGGTAGATAAAAACATACAAGTTCTTACCAAAATGCAATTAATCTGTTTGTAGAATTAAAATCAATGAGCCCTAATGCAAATCAAGCCTGAGCTGTCCCTAGAAGATGACTAAACTGAGGCTGTTGTACTTTGGACATATCGTGAGAAGATATAACTCCTTAGAAAAGGCAATATTGCTTGGAATGGTGGAAGGCAGTAGGAAAAGAGGAAGACCACATTACAGATGGATAGAGTCAATCAAGGAAGACACGTCCCTGAATCTGCAAGACCTGAGCAGGGCAGTTGAGGACAGGGTGGCTTGGAGATCTTTCATCCATAGGGTTGCCATAGGTCGAAGTGGGCTTGACAGCAGTTAACAATAACAAGGAACTAAAACCATTTAAAACAACAACACAGCACACTCTTTGAAAGGAAAGCCAGTGTGGTGTAGTGGTTTGGGTGCTGGACCAAGATACCAGGATACCAGAATTTGAATCCCCGTGCAGCTTTAGAAACCCATCACAAAGGTGATGCGGTCTCTTTCTCTGGACCTCTTCCAAAAGACACTGGACAGACATCTGCTGGGGTTGCTCTAGTTGGAGATCCTGCACTGAACAGGGGGTTGGACTTGGTGGCCCATAGGGCCCCTTCCATCTCTTTGATTCTATTAATGCAGGCTAAAATAGCATTCGCCTTCTTTGCTGAAGCATCGCACTGCTGGATCATGTTCAACTTATGATCAACAATAATCCCAAGGTCCTTTTCACATTTTAAAAGTAACAATAGAAGGGGGACAACAGTGGATTAATTGGGACTGTTCTGCCAAATCAAAACAGGTAGAGGGCATGGTGTCACTGTAGCCAGATCAGACATATACTTACACATTTTTTAATCATTTTGCAGGCACACCCTGAGGTTTTGGAATGCCGCATTCTTTGATGCTGTCCACTGTGAGAGGCGGAAACGGTCTCCCACCACCAGGTTGGAGTGTTTAGCTTTTTTTTTAAGGGGGGGTTGAAATACAGTGGTGGGTGAAACTTGCATTGCAGTGGAGGAAGAACAATTCTTGTTTTATAGATAACATAATTGGGTTTTTCCCCTCCCATCTCCTATTGTCAGGATGACCTGTGCCTTGTCCACTGATTTGATGGGAGTGGAAGTTAGGGACTCTGTATGGAGGCTGCTTGGATCATTCGGAGCACTGTAATGTAGAGTTTACTTTAAAAGTAGGCACAAAGCAACTTGGTTTGATAGCAAGCTTCAAGGGGAAGCTGAAAGGCAGGAGCATCGAAGGCAAAAAACAGGATAATACCTTTCCTTCTGACCTGCAAAAGTGTCATGAAGGTAGGAAGAGCTTTTGAATTCACCATGAAATCTGTATCGAGCATTGTGGTACAAAAATTGGGAGGCAGGGAAAAGAAAAAGGAGGTTCCAAAGTGTGGCCAGGTGGGTTGGCCACTGTGTCTCTATGAAGCTGCAAGTCCCAAACTCCATTTTGTAGCAACCAAGAAAGCCCCCAACCAAATAAAATTGGTATAAGGTTTCAAAGCTGCAGGGGCCTTTGCCAGGCAAAAATGGTTTTTAAAAAAGGAGAGAGAGAGAAGGGTAGAAAGGAGAGGGAATAATGGCCTTAGAGCCATGTAATTTGCATGTTGACTTTAGATGATTTTGGGAGGAAAAGGCCTGCAGGTGATCCAACGAGGTTCCACTTTAATGGCCTCAGAACTGTTGCTGGGAAGCAGAAAAGTCATAAAGGCAGTAAAATGTAGTTTTCTGTTTTGACAATACTAAACAAGAGCAACCCACCTTTGAAAACTCAAGTTTCTCTGTAGAGTACAGAGCTCATAGGTCTCTTTGTAGGAAATGAGAAAGAAATGAGAAGTTGCAAGTTGAATCTCCATTTTGAGAATACCAAAACATTTTTTGGAGTGGGAGGGATAAAAAAACTTGTTTTTATCTGATGCAAAGCTCCCAGGCCCCTTGATAGGAAGAGAGGAGGTGCAGGTTGGTGTTTTGAGACTACAAAGCAAAACTAGTCATTTTGAAAATTAAAACCTGTCCCTATCTAGTACTAAGCTCACGGGCTCCTCTGTAAGAAACAAGAAGGTGCAAGTTGGTTCTCAGTTTTGAGAATATCAAAACATTTTATTGTTCTGGTAACCATACCCTGTTTCTATCTGGTGCAAAGCTCCCAGGCCCCTTTGTAGGGAGAGAGGGCATGCAAAGGCGCTCTCCATTTTGAGAATGCACACCTAACCAAAAAAATCTGTGCAATCTGTCTCTACCTAGCACAGAGCTCTATCTTATCACAGGACTGTTTGAAGAAAGCAGGTGCAAGTTGGTGTCAGGCAGCAAGTTCCAGGAACAGGAGAGAGATATTGGCCTTTCCGCTTGCTGGGACCCACAGCTGAGGATTGTACCCCATTTCTGGTGACCAGAGAACTGGTTGAGATGCGTACCTTTCTCCTGGTTCTTGTATTGCTTTGTGGGAAGGAGAGAGTGTAAAAACAACGACACTAATTTCTCTTTCTCTCTCTTTCTCTTTCTCAATGTCTATAATCCTTTTTTCTCCCCTCTACTAATGTTGAGTTGGATTCTTCCCCACTTCCTTTCTCTCCATCCATCCTTTCTTGCATGATCTTAACATGTAACTTTCTGTTGGCCCTTTCTGCTGCCACTCCAGAGGGAATGCTGGAGAGGAAGAGGAAACGAGGTGTGTCTGTCTGCATTTACTTGGGTGAACTTCTTTCTAAACGGTGTTGCCGCTGGCTGGTTTTGAGTCCCAAAAATTTGCTGTCGCAGTTGTTTCGTATTCAGTGGCATGCTTGTAAATTTAACCAGAGGCCAGGAGCAATTTAAAACCCAGAAACTCAAACTGTTTCCAACTAAACCCAAACAAAGCCAATTTTGCAGATAATATGTAACTTTTCCATCACCCCACTGAGCTGAGGTTTGCATCCAGGCATTTATGTTTTTTCAACTACAGAGAAAACATGCTTGGACATTTCTTTCAAAACAGATAGCCAGAAAAACAGTGTATACTCCTGTGGCACCTTTAAGATTAGTAGAATTATTTTAGCCTGTGCTTCCATCAGCTGTATGGTTGGCCCTCCACATTTGCTAGAGTTAGGGGCTTGGCACCCCTGCAAAAGTGGAAAAATTGCAAATATCAAAGTCTGTGTCATGGGAAGGAGGCTGAGGCATGGTGGGGAGAGCTGGCACTCAGGGTCCAAATGAGGTCAGGGAAAGGTGAGGTCGGCATGGTGGCCCTATAATTCCTCTCTCTCACCTACCTTCTTTTTTGGGTATGTTTGGGGGCATTGGGAGATGGTTTCAGTCTTCCATATCCAGATGGAGTTTACTGAGCTGGCAGTGGCTTCTACTCAAACAACCAACGGCTTGATTGCTGTCCATCTTTTGGTAATTTTGTATTGGCTTTGTGTATTAAGCTGCAGCCTCTGATATATCTAAACAAATTGGTCAGCAACTGTGGCAAGTTTTGGAACCCAAGCTCCTTCCAGCCATTGAAGAATTCTTGATACAGGCATTTTGTTTGAGCTTTCTCTTCTCTTTTTATTTCCATTTGCTTTTAATGCTTCTCTGTAGAATGATGATACTGCAGTTGGCCTTTTCTTTCTGTCTCTCCTTCCCTTTACATTCCTCTGTGACCATCCAGGCTGAAACATCTGCTTTCTCTGTCGTGTGTTTTCCCCCATGCACCATGTGAACACTGTGTGTATTTTTCTCTCTCCTTTCTTTCCCTACTGTTCTACTTTTGCATAGAATATGATAGTGTAGAGCTCTGTCCATCCAGAGGAGCAACTCTGAAGGAGGAATGATTGGAGTCTGTGCATGTGAAATTCAGACGTGCACACATTCCCTGATCGCAGAGGACAGGGCTACCAGACTTTGGTCTTACATGGACCTTTTGTAAGGAGCCCAAGGCTGTTTAAACAATGTCAGGCTGAGATTTAGCCAACATGTGCCCCATCTGGGTTCTGACCAGAAGCAACTAAATTGCAAGGAGTCTGAGCATCCATGGTAGTTCCTTTGCACTGATCGGCCACTGTAGGTTTGATCTGTGCAAATTTAATTATTCACAAGGCATGCACGTGCCTTCACCCCAATCCTCCTCCTCCCATTCTCTTCTATTTTCTGGGCATGGAGAAGGAAGGCAAGTGCACCCAGACAAAAGGCAAGGGAATGGAGGGGAGTGTAGCGGGGATCGTTTACAGTTTTTCCACTTTTGCAAGGCTTCTGCATCCCGAACCCTCACAAAAGTGGAAGGGCCACTGTATTCCAAAATCTGAAAAAATCTGAAATACAGAAAACTTCTGGTCCCAGGCATTTTGGGTAAGGGATACTCAACCTGTACCTAACGATAGCTGCAGATCCAAAGATTCTGTAAGATGGAGTCATAGCAGTTAAAGGCTATCATTGTGTAGTGTGAAAACTCTAAATCTGTGAAGTAACCCTTGACCCTTCTGAAAGGGGTTAGCCAACTAGAGCAATGGTTCTCAACCTTTTTGCACGTTGGGGCTGACCTTCCCGAAGCCACCTGCCAACATAGCTAACGGTCAGGGATTCTGGGAGTGGTGATCCCAAAAAGCATCTAATGAGTACCAGGTTAAGAATGACTGAATTAAAAGTCTCTCTCAGACTGGGGGAAATGTTTGCTTTCTCCCTTTCTCATCCAGCCACGCATCCTGTTTCCTTTGGGGAGTAATTCAGGGTTACATCCTTGAATTTCCTGCTGATAAAATTCTCCTGCCTCGTCTGTTCCCATTCTGTCCAATGCTGTTTTCTGTAAACATTGCAATTTCTGTTTCATTTTAAAAATTCCTTCCTGTGCCACCACCTCCTCTCAACTTTCTTCTTCTTGTACTTCCCCCTTTGACCCTTCCCTTTCTACTGACATATGTAAAACTTCAGGGGCCTTCTCTTATTTTCAGAAAAGGATAAGCATTTTACACTTGGATCTAGACCTAAATTAAGCAATAGGATCCTTCTTGGGTTGTGCCAGCATGAGTGGTAGGTGATGGCAATTTTCTAACTCTTCCCTATTTGAGAGAATCCTTGCATTTAGAAAAGTAGTGCATCAAGAGTATATAATCTAGGCTTTCCTTGAAGAGAAGGCTTTCTGCCTCTTAGTTTTACCATCCTCTTGATATTTCTCTTCTTTGACAACTTTTTTTGATTTTCTTCTAAAACTGGTGAATTACAGCAGCTGAGTTTTAGGTGATCTCTCTTCCGGACTTATTTTTGGCTTTGGCACTCTCTTAAAGCCCCAGTGTCCCTGTCTGTGAATTAGGAACAGCTTGAGCTTGGAAAATGTTTATTTTTAAAAATGACATATGCCAGGATCCCCCAGCTCCTCCAGCCGCCATGGCCTGTTGGCTGGGAAATTCTGGGAATTGTAGTCCAGGAAAAAAAAGTAATATTTCCAAGCCCTGGGGTATATAGCCTGCCTTCAGGGTCGATTTAAAGGCTAACACAAAAGCATGTTGCAGATCTCAGGGTTATTTAGTTTAGAATGCTTAAAGGGTAACTCAGAGGAAGTCTTGGTTTGGGTTGTTAGGGGAAAGTCAACATTTTGGACAGGTTTTTGGTGAGACCTTAGATTTTACATGTGTCTTTCCTTCCTGCCTCCATCCTGCCTCCCCCGCTTAAGTGTTCACCTCCCTCCCTCTTTGCAAATGCTGACCAGATGAAATGTAGATTCCTAGGTAGGTGATAGAATTATTAGGATGATGGTAATTCAAACTGACTAGTCCCAGGCATCTTAGAATGCTGTCTATTTGGAAATCTTGGCTATGTCTAAAGAGGAGAAGAAGAAACAAGTGTTTTAACCCTCTTTGCTTTCTTCTCTTTTGGAAACAAACAAACAAAATCTCTAAACAGGGAGACAGCCCTTTAGGAAGCTGGGAATTGCTGAATCAATCGGAAGTGCATTTATAAGAGTGTGGTCTAGTTGTTGCCTGACTTCAGTTTTAAAATATAATATAAAATAAATATGAAATCCAACAATGTTTAATCAGTGGTTGCGGTTACTAGCAATTCTAGTAGCATAACTTAGTTTGGTCTGTAATGGTTGAACATTTTTTTTTTTACTTTTTTCCTTTTGGTATGGTTTGATTTGGGACTTTTGGGCCCTTTTGTGTTTTAGCAAGTCAGTGTCTAGTATTTTAATTAGGTACAGGTCAACATATTAGTTTAATGTGTTAGCATTGCGATTTACTTATAGATCTTTTCCCCCTTTTCTTTCTGCTGCTTTTCTTTTTCCTTCTCTGTATGCATTTCTTTTTGATAGTGATTGAGATTCTTTGTTTTAAAACGAATAAATAAATATCATTAAAAAATACTCTGAAGTTAGCAACACGCAGCCCATGTCCTAAATCTGGACCACCAGCGTTGGCTGGTTGGCCCACCCTTGCTAAGAAATAGGGACCTGAGAGCAGGACGAAAGCGCATAGGTGCAATTCCTGCTTCTATCTGCTCCCGCAGTTTTGGAAGATAATGACCGGACGCTGTTCTGTGTGTCGGATGCACATGTATTTCCTGGTTACAGGATCCATTCCTATGTTTTCAGGGAGAAATGGTGCCACATGACTCAGGAGGAGCGAGATGATAGCCTTCGGTTTAATGAGAATATCACTTTTGGACAGTTGGGGTAAGCGCAGAAGAAATCGACCTGAACTGCAAAGGAAATTGATCTACCTTGTAAAGGAGTAGATGTGCCCTGCAAAAAGCTATGATCTCTCTCTCTTTCATATTAATTAATCAATTTAATTTCCCAAGTTCTCCTTGGGATGCTGCTGACCTTGAGTGACGGAGACGTTATTCCCAAAAGAGATTTCCTTCTAGGTTAGGTCAATGAAAACAACCTTTCCTGTTGGGGTTTTTGCTTACTTATGCCAATTTTTGCAAGCTGTCGGAAATTAAAACGTTTCCTTTTAGAGGCAGGGTCAGAAAGAGTTGGGCATTCCAGTCTCTAAAGTTATTTTTCTGGAACTGCACTTCACAGAAACGTCCAAGGATTCTAGGAGCTGTGAGTTCCAGAAAAGTAACTTTTCCAGCCTCTCATTTCCAAGCTGCTTTATACTAGGATGGACTATTTTTTTCCTTTCTAGTCCAGTATTATCCACCTTACCATTCCCCTACCTGGTGGATGCCAGATGTTTTCAACTATGGCACCCATTAACCCTGGCTGACATGGCCAGTGGTGATGGATCATGGGAGTTGAAGTCTAAAACATCTGGAAGTTGCCAGGTCCTTTTTATGCACAGATGTTTTCTAGGATCCTGAGCTGAGGGTGTATTTTTTCCCCCACCCTTATCACCTGCTTTCTTAAATGGAGATGCTGGGGGCTGAGCTGGAAATCACCTACGCTCAAAGCAGGTGTTTTGCCTGTAAATTATGGCCCCCTCCTCCCATGTGTTCATGTCTCCCTCTTTCTTCTCCTTTCCTCCAGGACTTTCACACACAACATGCTGGCTTTTGGGTTGAACAAAAAACTTTGCAATGACTTCTTGAAGAAGCAGGCTGTGATCGGCAACCTGGATGAAGGTGAGCTTCCGTGTGCAGAATTTGAGCAAGTGACCTATAGATTCAGCTTTGGTTATACATGTGTAATGTTTGCTTGTGTGTGGTTTCCATCCTTCCTTCCTTCCTTCCTTCCTTCCTTCCTTCCTTCCTTCCTTCCTTCCTTCCCTCCCTCTTTCCGTCCTTCCTTCTGTCCTTCCTTCCGTCCTTCCTTCCCTCTTCTTTCTTTCTTTCTTTCTTTCTTTCTTTCTTTCTTTCTTTCTTTCTTTCTTTCTTTCTTTCTTTCTGTTTCCCCCATGGTTATGGATTAGTTTATTTGTATCTCCTGTTTAAACTAGTAAGCATTAAATCTTAAAAAAGGGGTCACTCCCTAAACTGCAAACCCCAGAATTCCATAGGATGCTGAAAGTGGAATCATAGCACTATCAGTGTGGAAATGGCCTAGGAAGGGAGTTTCAGAACTTAGGGGCAGCCACTGAGAAGGCCCTGATCTGAAGTGAGGCTTGCCATCAGTCTGATCTCTCTTGAGAAACCAACCGGTTCTCTTGTATCTCTTATTTACAGAGCAGTACAAGCTCCTCAGTGATCACATTGAACAAATGGCTGCGGAATAACAGCCCTGCCCTCTGTTGCTGCATCTGGGGACTGAGAAATAAGAAGTCAGTGGAGGTGAAACAGGGCCATCTTCAAGATATGACCTGGAGCTTGAGGCGGGCTTTAAACCAACAGCAGCAACAACAAAGCCAACGGACATTGCGCTAAAACCTGCATGATTGTCATCAAACCGTGTAGTGCTGCACTGCGCAGCCCATAGATGTAGAAGCTCAGCAGTTCCAAGATGTCCACCCTCTTCTGGAGCCTCTACCTTCCCCGAGGCCTTTTTTTGCATGAGCTGACTGAACTTCTTTGAGTTGGCCGGAATGTCCGTGTATGGGACGGAGTCGGTTGCGGTGGGGAGAGCTGAGCACGTTCACGGAGGAGGAGAGCTGAGCTTTGGACAGGCCTCGTCTCTCTCTCCCTTTTTCTCTCAGCATTGCTACTGAATGTTGTGTATGTGTGTGTGTGTGATTCTTTTTTAGCAGCAAATATTTGCAAAGTATAAAAGTGGAACTGTGTGCAAAGGAGATGCAGGAGGGGAAAGAAGAGGGAGGTGCAGTCTCCCTTGTTGTGCTTGATGGGTTTGTAAAGCCATGGATCCAGGAGAAAGCCAGGGTGTCTGTAGACCGAAAGGCTGGTGAAAACATCTTGGTGGTGAATGACCCAGTTGGATGGATGGATGGATGGATGGATGGATGGATGGATGGATGGATGGATGGATGGCTTCCTTCCTTCCTTCCTTCCTTCCTTCCTTCCTTCCTTCCTTCCTTCCTTCCTTCCTTCCTTCCTTCCTTCTTTCCTGCCTCCCTCCATCTCTCTCTCTCTCTATATGTGTATATTCCAGAGGCAAGCAAGGAAAGGGACATGTTTTGAGTTTGGAAGATACCATGACTAGCAAGCATGCAAGGTTCCTGCCTCCACTTCCCCACTCCAGTTTTCATGCATCTTTTCCTACAGTTTCAATCCTTGGAGTTTGCAAACTCGGAAGAGCATCATGCCAGCTGCTTCTTGTTTCCTCCTTGCTTGCAGGCAGAGCAGAGTTTTCAGGAGGGATGTCAACTGCATTGTAAGTGGTCTGATGGGATGTTCTGAGGAGAAAGGATCTGGGCATACCCAATAACAGTGACAACCTGCCTTAGCCAGGGTGGTGTCAGTTCGCAGTCTTGTTTTCTCTGCTTGGTGTCTGAACTTCTCTGAGGCTTTTGTTTCTGATGTGGCCACAGTGACATTTGCAAGGAGTTAACACTGCTGCTGTTTCTCAAAGGTTGTTTTGTTTTAAAAAATATATGTATAAATAAAATATTGTTGTAGCTTTGAATCTTCTTAGTAGTAGATCTCAGAGCGTTTGCCAGCTTGCCAGTCTGAGAAGATTACTCTGTGCCATCTGTCACAGTCTTTGTGACAATCCAAGCCCTGATCGCGTGACCGGTTTGTACGTGTTTTGTTCTTTTTAAACCCTGCTTGATGTCTTCAGGTAGTTTTGCCAGCCAGTGTGGCATGAAGGGCTGTGAAGCTTGAGCCTTCTAGCCAGATTTTAGGAAAATTAAGTTTTCTGGATTGTGACTCTCCTAACCCCCCAGATTCTGGGAGTTACCTTGCAAAAAGTAACCTTTCCAAGCTGTATTTCTAGCACTGCAAACTTGGCATGCATGTTTCCAGGGGAACCAAGTTTTCAGCTTTTGCTTGAGGATTTGCACGATTGTTCCAACCCCGTTTGTGGTCTTCCAGATGGGTCCAAAGAAGCGTGAACTCTTTATTGCAATAGTCACCATCAGGTCTACTTATTCCATTCTTTGCGTGGAGGATGTTTGTAGAAATTTTTTGGATCTATACTGAGCATCTCAAAAGTTTTTTTTTTTAAACCGGCTGTGGTTTGCTGAGGTGGTCCTATGGCTTGAAGGAAAAACATTCTCTTGTCTGAATTTTTAATTCTTACTTACAGTGTTATTTCACTGAACATTATAACCTTAATAAAAGAACTCTTAGAGGAGGAGGAGAGAAATGAACATATTATTCCTGTATGTCGCAGTGTTTAAAAAGAAAGTTTGTCCAGGGGAACAGAAACATCATTTGAATATTAAAAAGAAAAAAACCTGAAAACTGCACCAACAAATATTGCAAACTCCAGAAACCTTTATTTTCATGCCGGTTGTTTTTTTTATCCCTGTGGTTTCTGTCTTGTCCAGTAGAGGGTACCAGATGAACAGATTTTTAAGGATACAGTAAATCCAAAACTTGCTATTATCATTATTATTAAAATTATATCATAGTAAACTCCCATTGGGAGGGTCTAGGACTTATTTTTTTAGATCTGGCTTCATGTCTGCCATCCAAACTGGTGTTTAGTGGCTTCCGCATCACTGAGAATGGTGAGCCGATGCTAAGTGTTAATCTGAGCTTTAAAAGAGCTATCCAAGGTACTGAACCTATTTGGGAGATAAGATTCAGCACTACGGACAGCTTGTTTAAAGTTTGCTGTAAAACCTGGAGTGGAATCACCGTTCCAGTGACACAATAGGTATCACCGTCTCTTTAATACTGCAGCTTAATGTACCTATATGTATGTTTCCTGTCAAGCAAGCAGCTTTGAAGAATGGAATTCAAGGAAGAAGAATGTATTTCCCCCTGTTTCTTGTGAGTTGGGATTTCTCCCCCTTCTGACTTGCAACAGCTTCTTGCAATTCTGAAAAGAAAGAAATGGTTGGCATGGAGGATCGTATGGTCCAATTCCGACTTTCTCTACATGGTTCCACCCATCACCATCATTGGTAGTTCTGGACTCTGAACAAGGCTAGTTGTCTCTGGGTTTATGGAGTGTAAGTAGAAAGCTCAGGTTTCTTCTCACCTTTCAACCCGGAATTGGGGACACTTGAGATGAGCCTTCTGTGATGATGTGGAATTTAAAGGCAACTAACAAGTCATTCACAATTTCTATACAGAAAATGCCGGACATTATGATCACATTCCAGCTGTTCACTCCTCCTTTACCACACCTGCCTTTGCTTTAACCTCTTAGGTTACCTCTGTTAAAAAATGCTAGCTCTGAAGTTAGATATGCATGTTGAGTCCAGATTTTTCTGTATAAATACACAACAAACTAGGTTTCTGCCTCTGTTGAGATCAGGTGGGGAAGACCATGCACATCATGGGGGATCTTTGCAGACTCAAATATCTGTGATGCAGATGGTAGGACCCCACACTTGCATGTTAAGTTTATTCCTCCACTTTGCCCTTGGTGAAAAGTTTATGCAGATCCTCCACCATGGATTAACACCTATTTTTGGTGGACACAAGCATTCAAGAAGTGTGACAAGTGATTATCATGTGGATCCAACTTCTTTTGCTGCTTCCCAATGGGGAAAAATACCCGTGTAAATCTCTCCCAGGGATTGTAAGTGTGAGGACCAACTATCTTAGTGATGGAGGTATATTTTTGCATGGGATTCTCCCACACTCCTTGTGACCCCTAAAAATTGAGAACCCATGAGAGGAAAGACTATAACTGATCCATCCAGTGAAGCCTATCAGAGCGTATTGATCTCCTATGCATATCATTGTCAAGTGATGTTTATACTCTTCTTTCAAGGCTGTTGTAAAAAGTGTTGATGTGATTCTATTTTTCCTCATTATACTGTTGAATCTTGTGGTGGATGAGTGGGAAACGGAGGGAACCACTGATGCTAATATGAACTTGGAGCCCAGTATCTGTTTCAAGATTTGTGACTGAATGTAAATGTAAACCTATGCTTCTGAGTGTATCTCTTGCATTTCCAAGGACTTGAGATGATAATAGACTGAAAGGACTGCCTTTTTTGGGACCAAGCTAACTGCTTTGAAATGGTTTTCTTGGTACTTTTAATAAGAAGTAACTGTATTGCCCAAGGCTTGAAAGATGAACTTTTCCAGGACGAATCCATTGTCCTGTTCCCACTGCTGAATTTTTGCTAGTGTATAACTTAAAGAGGTTTCCCCTTTTTTTTGTCTTTTGTCTCACCTGTTTTGCTCTCCCCTAAATAAAGCTCCAATTCTCCTCTTAAGACTACTAGCTTTGAAGATTCTGGTTTATGTTGTTGTTAAGAAATAAGTTTAGAACCCCAATATGATATGATTGCAACCCAAATGTTTCAGTATATCATCTCCATATAACTAACTGTGGAATTTCATTGAGTTTCAGATGTTTTATATATATATATGTAAGGAAGATACATTCATCAAAGTTTCTGTTAAGGATGCTGTGTGCAGTTATATTCCCATGTGCTGAATGCGGTTGTGTGGCAATCAGAGTGTTGTACTGAGACTGTGTGCCTTGGTATCCTTCGTGGAACATTGTTCCTTTTAACTCATGTATGGAAAGTATGATCAAGTCCTGGTTAGGAAAGTTTTGGGACATTAAAATAAAGTTTCATTTTTTGAAACCCCACACTGAATCCAGTCTTCTCAACCCCATGTGTATATTTGTACAGAACAATTGTTATACAGTTAAAAGAATGTTTTTATCATGATAGGATTGAGGCGGAATTTGGTGTGCATTCCTTCTGCATTTTTCAAGGTGCTAACTCAAACAGATTTGCAGCCACAGAAGAAGAGAACATGTTTTGTAGCATTAGTGGTATTATTATTACTATTGGCTCATTTGGATTCTCTGTTATTTGCTGCTACCTGAACTGGAGGTCACAAAACATTTCCAGTCACTTCCCAAACATGCATCGTGTTTATCAAGTACCTAACTTTTTCTTGCACTGTTATGCAGTTACGGAGGTGGGATGTCTCTTCCAACTCTACGGTTCTATGATTCTCATTCACCAAGGCTTACACTGAAATGATTATGTTAGTCTTAAAAGTTGCCACCAGGCTGCTTCTCTGCTCCTTTTAAAATAATGAAATGGACAAATGCAATTATCCCAACAACAGGCTGAAGCTAAAAATCTTGAGACAGACCTGTTCCTATTGCTGGTTCACCCCCAGCAAGCTGTTCCCTGGCACTTTTCCTCCGGTCTAGCAAAAGCCACACCTATGTTTGGTTGCCATTGGTGCTTTGTCTGTACACGTAAACGGCCTGTCCTGCCTTAGCCATGCTGTCCTGTTCTCCTTATCCCATGAAGAAATAAACTTGGAAGGTGGCAGAAGACACAATCACTGGGCAAAATGAAAATGCCACTTCGGTGGCTGTGCTCCCTCCTCTTCTGGTTGCTTTATGTATTTCAGGGCTCTTCCCAAATTATAGGGGGCGTTCCTGTCTCATCTGCCCTGCCTGGAAAATGTGGATCCAATGAATTCTTCAATATTGAGTTGGCACAATGTGCCCCGTGTGGACAGAAGTTGGTGAAAAGTCCTGATGGTGAGTGTTAGATACAAATCGGGGACAATGGAAGGACATGGCAGACAAATATAATAATCTCCATGATTTAAGAGGCACTAAATAGAATAATTTTTTCTTTAAATGTCTACTATGCTTTACAAACAGAAAGCATCTGATGTACTGCAGTCTTGATGGGTTACGTAGTTATAATCATGAAAAGAGCTTGTCTCTCTGAAGGTCTCCATCGTAATTCCAGCCTCATAAAGCCTAGCCATTTGAAATTTGGCAAGGATAAGGGAACACTAAGGGTATCACAAATTTAAAATGTGATTAATTTTTAAAAATTGTTAATTTTAATCCCTTGAAATATCTCTGTAGCCTGCAGTACCACTATTAGTCACTTGGTGGTAGTCTTTGCTAACCTTCCCTAAAGAGGAAGCTGCAAGCTTGACTGCCTTTCTCCAGAGGGCTTCCAAGCAAGCTCCATGTGGTGTTTCTCTCATATAATGCTGGATTTGCTGTCATACTTATTCTGTTTGTAGGCTTGAGCTGTATTTGTGCAGCCGGAATCAATGAGACAAAGGAACGACTGCTTCCCCTCAACTGCCCTGGCTGTGTAAGGAAGCGTCTCATCACTTCCTTTTCTATTATGTGAGATGGATCTTTCCGCATTTAGTTACCTCTCCCCCCTCTGCCCCATTTCTCTCTCCAACAGAATGAGCTGCCGCCCAGCACTTTCTGGGAGTCTATGTTCCTTGATGCCAGTTTTCTGGACTGCAATGTAAGTGATGCCTTGCTCTGCTCTCTCCTTCTTGCACACCTGGCTGTGGCATTTGGTGCCTTTTCGGCTCACTCTCCTGGTAGTCTCTCTTGCTGAGAGCTGAACACCCATGTTTGTAGCAAGTCATTCCAATCATTGGAAGGGAAATGTCCCTGTCTTTCTTAGGAATTATTTGATGAAATGTAACTTGCAATTTTTAAGCTTTCTTATGGGGGTGAGCACTGTGGAGGAGCCCCCACAGTGTTCCTCATAATTATTTTTTTAAATTGCTATTGCAGTTTCAGCAGCAAATCATGAAATGCAATGTGGTCGGTGGGAGTGGGATGGTCAATATTGTAGTTGATACCACCGCCAATTCATTTCCCTTTAGTTCAAAATCCATAGTCAACATAATAGTAAGTACAATAAATTTAAGTACCTCCAAGTCATTTATATACAAATTTATTGCAACTATAACATTATTGTTTGTAACCCGAGGCCACAATTCAGTACCTTGAAATGATATGTTTTTATTACAAATGCTACTTTTAGCAATTTAAACCATTTTAGGTATGTTGTTTTGGACACATTGCATAAATATCGTAAAGACATCAGATTCCGAGTATGAAATAGACAAGAATTTTCACTCTTATCCTCCCTAGAATACTTGCAATGAAACAGCGTGCCAGATTCTCACCAACATGGTCATTCTGAGAGCCTTCACACTGCGAAACAGAGCCTATAATCTCTACACAAGAGCCAGGTAAGTATTCACATGGGCCTAGGCTGAAAACTGTACCTGTAAATCTGCCATAAATCCCTCAGGTTGCTTTAAGCAAAGGTTTGGCTTGGCAGGGTAGCATCCACAAGCAAGCAGGGGCAATCCTGGCGAAGGCAGCATCCCTTCTGCTTGTAGCAATGGATGTTCTGAAGAAGAATTTCCCTAAGTTTTCCCCACCCACTGGGGTACAGGTATAGTTCGTAGGGGTCACATCAACAGATCTTGACGTTTAAAATTTTTACGGTAAGACCTATGAGATCTACTTAGAAGTGGGTTCCGTGTGGCTCACTCCATTTAGGTGGGCATAGGATTGCAGCTTCAAGGTCTCTCTGTGTCTGAGAGCACTGCCATTTTCTAGAGAAACACCACTGGACTTTCTTACAGAAGCCAAGACCTTCCAAAGTTATGGTATGGTAACACTGGAAGACTCTTCCCTGCCATGGCTTTTAAGAAGACGTCCAAGGCAAGTCAAAGCGGTCCCAGGTTGACTGTGAGTGTATCTGCAGAGGCTGAGAGGGGAGGGCTGGTTTGGGAGTGAGAACGGAAGAGAATAAATGAAGGAAATGTCCAGCTCTGTCTTCTAAAATCGAGATTTTCTTAGTGGAGTTATCAGTGTGGCTTTGGCTCAAAGTTTTTGTCATCTCCTACCCTCCAATGTTTCACAGATTCAAAATTGGGAGACATGTGGGCCAAACAACATCAGACTGTGGTCAGGATGGCAAAAAATTTTCACAGGGAAGAACAGATAAGCCAAGAGAGGCTGCAGCAGTTTGCTTTTGTTTATCCTCTTGGGAAGGGCACGATTCTGCCTCCTCTCCTTGCCTCTCCTCTCCCTCCTGCTGAGTTGAGTGCAAATTCCTTTTGCACTTTGAACCACAGTTTGCGACAATTGAAGTAAGCTTGAAGGCAAAGTGGGGAGGTTGGAGGAAGAGAGAAAAACTGGGACATTTTAAAAGCTGCTGAAAAATTGGGACAGCAGAGAATTCATCCAAATCAGAACAACTGGAGGGTGTGTTGTCTGTTTGTGTCAGCACAGACTGAGGGGCAGCAAGATCAAATTCATATGCAATTTATTGGTCATGGTTGTGCTGCAGAAATGGATTTACATCACTACGTTTAACACTTTTCTGAGAGACTAGGAAGAGGTTGTATCTCTGAGCTTCTGCTGTATGTATTGAAAGATCCATGGGTCTAACTTTGGGGGCAAAGGATGGGGGAACTTCTTAAGACTGACCTGGAACAAGAATACCACATTTCTCATTCTCCACAGATGGACTTGAAGGTTATAAAATATGATGTGCAAGGAAAGTTCTTAGGCTGGGAAGATGTGCGAGGGGAGACGTTGCAAGTGAGTGTGTTTCCTTGTGTGCCTTTTTCTGCCTCTTTCTTCTCCTCAATTCCACCTCAAACCTGTCCCCTTCCTCCTCTTAGCTCTGCCCAGGCAGCCAAAATGTACTGGATGCAGCCTTTGTGTTTGGAACATCATACAGTCGGTCTGTAAGTATAGCTGTGTTGTGGGCTTGGGGAGATAAGCACTGTTTGCAAGTTTTCAAAATAGTGATAAGAGCTAGCTGAAATTTATGCCATGCACAGTTGAACTCAGGAAGCTGCTATTAACAAGTTTACATTCTGCCTAAATACCAAATGGAAGTATTGATTTCAGTGAGTTGTTTCATTGAACAATTAACATATTGTCCACATTCATAAATTACACGATGCACATATTTCTGTCTTTATGAATACCTCACATACCACAACAAAGGATTCTTGGGCACCTTGTTCAGCTGATATAAAAGGAAAAGCTTTCCAACCCTCAAATAAGGGATATCACTTGCAATAAGGGAACCTGACAGCCCTGTAAGGGACAAGCTTTCTTGACCTCAGATAAGGGACATCCCATATAATATGGGACACCTGCCAGGCTTCATGGTGGTTCAACATATCCAAAGGGTACCGTGCTGGATGGAGGCTGGTTGCTAATCTATCTCCATTACCTTAGTGCACTCTTGAAGTCTCAGACCTTCTGCGAAGCATTCCTGAGCCCATATTTTATGAGCTGTTCTTACAGTTTGATGATGAGAAGGGGAATACCCGGTTGTGGCAGGTCCCTGTGAATAATCCAGCCATAACAACAAATGGCCAAGGTGAGACCCTCCCTCCTTTCTGAGTTATCAGTCAAAGAGTGTTAGCTATTGTAATGCACATAGCCTCTTACCTTTCCTTAGCTCTGCCTTGGCATAACATGTTTTCTTGACCTGTTTTCTACTTCTCTGCCTTCTGCCTTTCTGAATTTTGCATACAGAACTCTTTTATTTTTTATGGTGGGAAGGTATCGTGTGTGAATGCAGGGGTATGGCTCTTTCGAGCTGTTTCCACACTAGACTGTTATAGTGCTATTATTCCACGTTCAGCATCCTCTGGAATCCTGGGGTTTGCAGTTTAGCACTATAATAATAGCACTATAATAACAGGACTATGACAGTCTAGTGTGGAAATGGCCTAGACATGGTTGAACGGCAGATCCCAGCAGCCTTGGCCAGGATTAAAGAAACCTTTCTCCCCTCACCTCTGTTTTTCTCAGCATCCCTGAATTCACGGTTGTTTAGAGGATTCTTTCTTGTTGATGGTCTCTCGGGCAGAAAAGACAACCTGACTAATACCCCAGCAAGTGTCACACTGGCCATGGAATTGGTCCTCAGGTAAAATGATAAAGAAGTAGACAGAATTGATGCACAGAAGTGTTAGAAGTAGTGTGCTAGGACTATGATCCTGAAGCGCTAAGATATATAATTGAGTACTAAAGTTAGGATTGCCTGTGCCATCATATTTCCGATTTCTATGTGTGGTTGTGAAAGCGAGGCAGTGGGAAAAATGGATAAGAAGAGAATAATCTCCTTTGAAATGTGGTGCTGTTAGGAAAGTTCGACAGATACCATATTGTAATGGTTTGGGTGTTGTAGTACAGACCTTGGTGGCCAGAGTTCAATTCCCCGCTCGGCCATGGAAACCCACTGGGTGATCTTGGGCACATCACACACTTTCAGCCCCCAGAAACCCCCAGTGATATGTTTTCCTTAGAGTCACCATATGTTCAAAACAACTTGAAGGCGCACAACAACAGCAACAACAACAACAACAACAACAACAACAAATCTTGGCCTATCACAGCTCCTTTTCTTTGCATAGAGACTTAAGCTTAATCCTTCTTTCCTTTTCATTGGCTACTCTGTGCACCTCATAATCTTCCTTCTTCCCTTTTCTTTTTCCTGCTATAGCATCTCCCTGCCAACCAGTGTTCCTAGAGAGCATCCTCCCTTCCTGTTGACGGTGAAATATGCAACACGAGACAGCGCTGGACTTGCTCAGGCAAGATGTGTGTATATGTTGGAGTGTGGCATGCAGTGCTAATCCAACACTACACCACTCTGGCTGGGAACACATCACCTGCATTGCTGAAACAGAAGTGGTAATCACAGGAGTAAAAACCACGATTGCCCAATATGTTGGGCCAGTTTGCATGATCTCTGATACATTAAGAAGTCGATGATTTTAAGAGACATAACAGACAATCCAAGAAGTGGCCAAGGAAGAAGAAAAAGCAAGCAGAACCTCCCCCTCCACCACTGGGCCCCTAGCCAGCGAGGGAGACCTGGAGCGGTTGCATCAAATGAAGTCCTGATCATCTGGCCCTGGTCCTCCCCTCCCCTCCCCTCCTGTACAGTTGGAGGGAGAGAAACACATGTGCTCAGCAGCAGCTGAGATGACAAGGCGGGCTGGTTGGATATTTTTTTTCCTCCCTCTGTTTCAAGCTTCTCCTTCTCTCCAGGCCTCCAGCAGCTGTTGCTTCAGCAGGTGTTAATTAGTACCAGGTTTAGTACTGCTGGGATATTGACGGAAGCTGAAACCAGCATCTCCTGTTTCTCATCCCTGAATACCCAGACCTACTCAAACCAGAATATGTATGTGTCTGTGTGCGTACACACTTCAGATGCAAAGATCTGTTGCCATCACATGTGATTTGGCCCTGGGCATACACTGTGCAGTCCAAATTATACTTCCTTACCCGAAATGTGCCTTATACCTTGGGGTCACCTAGCAGAGATGGGAATCATGTGGTTCTTCTTATCTTATTGGACAGTAACTGCCAGCATTCTTCACCTCTGGCTATGCTGGCTATGCTGGCCATGGCTGATGGGAGTTGTACTCCAACAACTCCCATCAGCCATGGCATGATTCCCAGACCGGCTCTACAGCATCTGAAGGCTTACAGCTGATGCCCCGTGGGCCACCAGTGGGACATCATTCCACAGTCGGTGTGCCACAACTGAGAAAGGTTAATGGAGTCCCTGGGGGTGCAGAGGATGTGGAGTGTGATGGGTTACACCATCAGAGGGAGGTGACACCAACCCTAGTGATGCCACTGGAGATCCTCTCTTATGTTCCAACACAGTGCACTGGCTCATTGGTGGGACAAACCTCCAGCAGACCTCAGTCCTCAGGCAGGAATATAGACAGAGCTGTTCCCCAAGTACTGAGTTCCCAAGCTGTTTAGGGCTTCAAATACCATCTCAATTACCTTCAATTCAGACCAGGTTATGGTCTTTTCCAGTGAGTCACCATGTCTCAAGTCCCATCTGACAAGCTGTATCTGTTGAAATTTCTTCTTCTGCACAATGATTCATGGTATGGGAGGTCTGTCCTCTTTTTCCATCTGGCTACCCTACTTGTTTCTTTCCTTGCCACTTATCTTGGTATTATTTCTTTATAGGCATCATTTTCAGTTTCTTACATCCAGAGTCCTGGAACAGCTCAGCAAGCTACAGATGTGAGTAACAACCGTGGCAAGTTAGCCTTGATGACTCATTGTTGGCTTTGTGGTGCAAGATAAAATAAAATTATAGGTTTAGTCTGACCATCTGGCATTTAGTTTCTGTAGACCAGAATCCATTGACAGAATGGACTCCAGGCAATGAAAACCAATGCTTTGACGCTATGATTCTGAGAACTTGCAGTTGTGTGCCTTCAAGTCGTTTCTGACTTACGGCAACCCTAAGACAAACATATCACTGAATCTTCTGGGGACTGAGAGTGTGTGATGCACCCATGACTGAGCAAGAATTGAACCCTGATCTCTAGGGTTGTAGTCCAGAGCTCAAAGCACTGCACTATAAATCCTTATCCTTAAGACTGTCATATTAACGATTCCTAATCTGTGTGTTCTTCCTTATTAATAACGTTTGCCACTTTGCCCACATTCTGGTTTTGCTTGGCCTTAGATGTCCCAGTTTTCATCTGTGAAATGTTGGAGGACATGCTATCTTTTCTTTCTCTCTTTTTCTGCTCTTTCTTGGCAGATTGCGTTTGGAGTCCTGGGGTTTCTAGCACTCCTCTCTGCCTTCCTGGAGACCAGCAGTTGGGTCAGGAGATCTCGGCTTCCAAATGTAAATTTTATGGTAAGGAAGAGGAGAGGTTTCCGTCTGCATCCACTGTTGGAAACTGGATCACGCCTTTGTCCACGTGATGTCTTGTTCGCCTTCCAGTTCTTCCAAATGACTGCAGGACTACACCTTGTTTGGCTACATGGTTCCACTTGTGCAAGGCCTACGTTCATAATCCAATCCCTTTCTTCCTTCAAAGAGGTCATTTTCCCTTTGAAAAGGTTTATATCATTTTATTTTCTTTGGCAGATGGTATTGAAATTCTGCGCCTACTTTGCTGGATCCTTGGCAAACATCTTTTTCATGGTCACCCTTGGAATTGGCATTTATTGGCTCATAGTTTTCAAGGTAAAAAAAAAAAAAATCAGGGCTAAAATAGTCCTGTGTTCAACTGACACAAGGTGTCTCAATTGCTCTTAGAGATGCTGTTGTCTGCACCAGCAGTTCTTTCTGGGATGAACCAAGGATAACATGTCTTTGATTCTAAGTTGTGCCCTATTTAGGGCTCTCCTTGCAGGGGCTTTTGTTGCTGTTGTTGCTGGGATGGAGGGGGAGCAAGTACCTAAATAAAAAGGAACAATGAGATGCTAGTCCCAAATAATTACATTGCTTGTTTTCAGTATTTTATCCTTATTTTAATCCAGTGGCAGGCAACTGCATGAGGGGCAGAAGTGAATTTCCCCTCAAAGCATTCATGGGACACCCTCTCCCACAGCAGGTTCAAATCTGTCCATTTTCCTCCGCAGCCCCTCTCAAAATGGCAACAGGAAGTGAAGTTGAATAACTTCCTGTCCCCATTTTGAGAAGAACCACAGAGGAAAATGAGTAATGCAAGGTTCTGGGGTGTTTGGGGGAGGGGGAGAAGCCAAAGGTTTTTTTAATGTGTTTTCATGCATTAGGGGGCTTTCTCTGTGATTTTGGGGGCAACATTGACCCCCAAGTTGCACCAGATGAAGCTGTGTGTGTGGCCCAAAGGCTGCAGTTTACCCACTCTTGTTCTAAATTGTTCCTTCCAGGGTCAACAGGTCTCTGCAGTTGAAATGACACTGCCTGCTGCTGGCAGCCAGATAGAAACCAACTTTATCATCTACTTACTGTGTGCTCTTGTGTTGAAGGTAAAGGGCTTTGATAGAACTGGACTTTTAAGAGCAGAGCTTCGGAAGCTAACTTCTTTGAAACGACAGTTCCCAGAATCTTCCAGCCAGCTTGGTTAGTGGCTGT
Organism: Ctenosaura bakeri; assembly: GCA_948474755.1. Lineage (NCBI taxonomy): Eukaryota > Metazoa > Chordata > Lepidosauria > Squamata > Iguanidae > Ctenosaura > Ctenosaura bakeri. The sequence continues at coordinate 409,748 of CAOLHI010000692.1, forward strand.
GTTGGTGAGAGCAGTGCTACTCAAAGGTGGTAGTCTGGGGACGGGTGCTGATCCATGACTTACTGAGTATTGGTGAATTTCCAGAGAAGAAAAGGGCAGAGATATGAAGCTGGTCGTTGGTACTGGGGGGCAAAAAATAATTGCAGTTTCCCCACATCAGATAGCTTGAGATACACTGGACTACAGGCTTATGGAAGCTGTAGTTCCAAAAAGTAATTTTGCCATGCTTTCTACTTAGCAAAACCTATCCTTGCACCGCTGAGATGTAATCCTGTGTGTGGATATTTTTGTTCCAGAGCGTGAATCTCATACATATTCTGATAACCCAAGTAACAGTCTCCATCTTCCTGATAGATTGGGAGAAGCCAAAGACAAAACGAACAGTCCAGGCATCTACAGGTCACTGTTTCCCCTTGTTTTCTGAAAGGTTGTTTGCATTTGGGATAAGCTTTCCTCTTTTGGGGGTTTCCTGCACCACAGGAATAAGATGGGGTAACTGCTTTGTTTTGGTGCTCAAAGAAATCTGTAAAAAGCAGATCTTAAAGAGGTAGAAAAATTGTTTCTTCAGCCAACAAAAAAAGGAAGTGAATCCATAGAGAGCGTTTGTGCCAAATTATAAGGCAATGTGGGCAGTAAATACACACACAGAACCATGTGTGTATTTAAAGCTACAGGGAAATTACATATACATTTCAAAACAGTAATCTCATCCTTTTTCCAAGGGAATGAGCTGCTCCTTCTAACTTCACTTTCTGTTCACATCCCTTCTTGCATAATGTTTGTCCTTACACCTAATAACAGTTGAAAGCATATTTGAAATTTGGACTTGAGTCCTTAGAGGCATCAGAAGGTAGAGCTCTAAGGAGTCAGCATCCCTGTTTGGGAAGAACTGCCAGGGGAGAAAGCCAATCAGGGTCCCAACCAGAAAATCCCTGATTGGCTAGGACAATTCATGTGCTGCCTTGCAAGTATTCTATAAATGCTTCCTGGGTCATGCTTTGCTACTTTAATTTACAGAGCAGCCAGAAGGTAACCTTATCTAGCTTCACCTCCTTTTCTTCCTTTTCACTTTGCCACCCCACCACGGGGAACCAAGTCTCATATTATTAAGGCAAAACATTTTATTTGTGCCATGGTGGGGCTTCCTTGTACGTTGCAGAGCGGAGCACAGAACTCCTGACGCTGCATGCTTGCTGCTAGACTAGCTACAGGATGCTCTTGAAAATCAAAAGCTTTTTTTTTTTAAACTTTCAAGGGAAAAAAAAATGAGGGCAGTGTTACCTACAGCCCATCGCGCAGCTGTTGTGCGATACTTGCTTGTTTAATTAGCGTTGGCAAATCACTTCAAGGGCCTTGGTCCTTCTGGGAAATCAGCAGGCGCCTGCTCCAAGGAGCAGCATGTAATGATTCCATATTGGGGAGAGGTAAATTAACATAAGCGAGAGCTCGAGGAAACCCAGGGGCGTTGAGCTTTGCACTTTGCCAGGCATCTGATAAGGTTGTGTGGAGCCTTCAAACAAAGTGAATTGTTTCTGCTTTGTTGTATTCCCCTCTTCTCCCTTGCTCCCTTCCTGTTCCTTCAGGAGATCAGGGGGCAGCTTCCTCTGTGAGCGCCTGGAGAACTTTTCTGATAGCTAACGAGTGGAATGAGATCCAGACCCACAGGAAAATAAATCCTACACTTCAGTTGTTTGCTGTCTTGCTGCTTCTGGAGGTGAGCGAGCGACTAAAGGCAAGAAGCATCTGCTGCATTGCCAAGTTATAACATTGAATCAGTGACCTTGAAAAAGAGGAGATGCCCAAAGCCAAGGGGTATACTTGGTCTCCTGTACCAGATCTCAACAGATCGGCTTAGACTCTGGACTGACACAGGCCCACCTCCCATGCAGTGTGCATTTCAGAGTCTGAGAAAAGCTAATTTTTTTTTGGATATCATCTCACCCTTGGAGAATCTTAAAATCTGGGCAGGCTCATTCAGGAAGATGTGGTCTTTTCAGATAGTCTGAACACAAGCATGTAAGGCTTTAAAAGCCATGACAAGCACTTTGAATTCTGCCCAGAACTGACCCAATAGCCACTGAAGCTGTTTCAGCAAAGGAGTTTGTGTCCTCTATGATTGGTGCCTGTCAGCATCCTAGCTACAGTGTTTTGGACCCATTGAGGTTTCCAAAGAATTCTCAAAGGAAGCCCCACATAGAATTACAGTAATCCAAATAGGATGTAATCAAGGCCTTTGTGTCACCAGAGCCAGATCTGACTTCTCTAGTAATGGAGACAGCTGTGCACTAGTCTTAAATGTGCAAATGCACAACCAAGACCTGGGCATCAAGGTTCAGGATTGAGTCCAGGAGTACATCCATGTCAAACTGAGATTTCAGAGGAGTTTAATCCAACTCCAGAATAGGCTGAGTCTCCATTCCCTGCTCTGTGTTTTCAGCATTTCTAAACACCTTAATTCACCACCGTTAGTGTGGTTAACTCAGCCAACCTCATAAGAGTCCTATGAGTAAGTAATCCCATTTTACAGATGGTAATGAACACTCAAGAGAGCCATATGAAGGGTCACTCCCCCAGGTCATGGCTGAAGGAGTCCTCTATCTATCTGAGTGGGAACCTTATGGACTTCTTTTACATTTCTAGGTGGTGGGGCTGAAGAATCTTGCAACGAGAGACCCGAATGTGAATCTGAATCCAGATCCAAATTCCTACCAGGCACCATGGAGCCCAATTCTTCGGTTTGGCATTGCTGCTTCGGTTTGGTTGGCAGTGTGGATTCTGCAGGTTATAGTCATCTCTGAGTTTGGGAAGACTACTCATATGCAGATTGCCTTGCTGCAGAATCAAATTAAAGATCCTTCTTCTCTTTTGAAGCTGTACTTTGGTAGAGCAAATGAGAGGAGAGGGGACCCTCAAAGAACTTCCTTTGCTGTCTTAAGAAATAAGGACTTCCTAATTTGCAACTGCTCACAGAGAAAATAAATAGCGCAGGATCCCATATGAAAGATGCACTATGCTTATTACATCCCACTCAGCAATGCCAGAAAAATCAAGAAGGAAATCTAGTCTATCTTGTGTTGCATAGCTTAGTGCTATAATAAATTGGTAGTTTTTAAGGGGGCACACACACTTATTTTGGCTGAAACAGACTAACACAACTAAGCCTCTGGACATTTCTGCAAAAAGTATCTTTAAATGTATTCCTTTAGAAAAGATGATAAAGCTTGGAAAGATGGAAGGCTGTAGGAAAAGAGGAGCACCCCATGATGGATGGATGGATGGATGGATGGATGGATGGATGGATGGATGGATGGATAAATGGATAAAGAAAGCCACAACCCTGGCTTTGCAAGACCTTAATAAGGCTGTTAATAACAGCATATTTTTGGAGTCTCCCATTTGTTGGGTCACCATAAATCAAAACCAACTTGATAACAATTAACAACAACAACACTTAATCCTGGCCATATTACATCTGAACAGGAAGGTTGCAAGTTTATGGGGTGGTAACCAATAATTAATTACTACAGTTTATAATAAGTAGGCTAGGTCTGGGGGTAATGATGACCTTGGGCAAGTGGCATCCATGGGCATATGGCATTAAAGTTGACCATGGCTGTCCAAGAAAGATAGAGGGAGCTTTTAGCAAATTTTTGGTTGTTGGGTACATGGTGATGTGAGCATGCTTTTCTTACAGGTTGTCTTTTTTGTTGGGTTCTACGAACGGTTTGTGGAGGACAAGATTCACCAGTTTGTTGACCTTTGTTCTTTGAGCAACGTGAGTTTCGTTTCACTCCTGCACAGAGAGAAACCTTTGGGTTCTGTATCACAATATTCAAAGTCACTTTTGACCTTTTGGTCATCTGGCTGGTGCAGGATGGCCCCATGGAGGAGACCTCTAATTAGACCAGGGGTGGGCAACTGTGGAAGGGTAGAGGGGTGACATAAGCCCCTCAGGAGAACTTGGAGGGCCACACTATCACCATACACACTTGCATTTTTTAAAACATCATAATTTTTTTTGCTCCAAAGGCCCTTGAGGGGACATAGGGGGCATTGACACCACATTTTTGGTCTCCCTGGACCATTTTATGCTTAGGTGGAGGTCTTTTTTTTAAGAAGAGGAAGTTAATGGAAGTCACTGTTTCAAAAAAGGCTTCTCCCAGATATAAATCAGAGCTGCAGGTCAACCAGGGGTGTGGCTGCGAGGGGAAGACAAAATGGGAGGGCATTGTCCTCCCAAAATAAAAATTTTGCCATCCAAAGAAAACAAAATCTGAATAGAGTGAGACACTGAAAATCATTCACCCATAGAACTCTTCTATTTGCCCTATTCTTTAGATGCTGGAATTGTATTGTTCAAGTGGAGTTTCAAGTGACTGCAATGCTAGATGTTTGGGCTCTGAAGCAAAATTTCATATGAGATGGCAGAATTCTTAATTAAGGGGTAATGCCCCCCATTTTCCCTGCCTCCGGTTGCCCCAGCCCTGATTTCAACAACACCTAGAGGGCCAGAAGTTGTCCACCTTGCTACAGATAAATGATACAAAAAAGATGAAAAACAACAAAAATCATTAAATACGTGTCACCTAAAATTTAAATGAGAATTGCCAGGCAAATCTCCTAGAGTCAGAAGGTGGTGGAATCCTGAAATCCCCTTTTATTCTAGCGGTGTTGGAACTGCATTACAGAGGGATCTTGGTTGTATTTGTTAGACTAATAAGCAGTCTTTTTATTGTGGGATGCGTTTGGAAAAGCCACTGTCTGGGGGTTGCTTTGGGACTTCTGTGTTTCCTTTCCCTGTTTCCACAGGTGTCTGTGTTCATCCTGACCCACCAATGCTATGGTTTCTACATCCATGGGAGAAGCATCCATGGACATGCAGAGGTGGACATGGACACCATGCATTCCTACTTTAGGAAGGAGGAGGTAATAATTGCAAGAAAAGAGATTCCATCAAAACATTAGGAAGAGCTTCCTGATGGTAAGAGCAGTTTGGCAGAGGAATACATTGCCTCAGAGTGTGGTGGAGTCTCCTCTTTTGGAGGTTTTTAAACAGAGGCTGGATGGCCATCTGTTGGGAGGGCTTTGATGGAGTCTTCCTCCATGGCAGAAGAGGGAAGGACCAGATGGTCCTTGTGGTCTCTTCCAACGCTGAATTGTAGCTGCCAGAGGGCCACGATGTAGCTAAATTTGGAGGGAGTTAATGGGAATGGGTCTTGCGGATTTAATTACAATCCCTTTCTGTTCTCTCATAATGCAAGCGTTCTGCACCATTCTATTTATGTTCTGGGCCATTTATATTTACACACCAGCCTCTATCCCTGGACCTCAGGGTGGGAAACAGTTGACAAAACTACAAGGAGCAATTGCAAAATAATTTGGAACTATTTAAAACAATCCAACCAGATTAAAACAGTGTATAGACACCCACATCTCAGTAGGTGAGAACTAAACTTCAAAAGCCTTGAGCTCCAAAAGCCTTGATGAAGAGCCGGATTTGAGACTAGAGCTGGGGCCAGTCAGGCCTTCAAGGGAAGGATGTTCCATAACCGGAGAGCTATAGCATAGTATATCTTCCAACTGCCCTGATTTGGCAGGGGAATCTCCAATCCTCTGTCACTCCACTTTTCCAGGTGCTTTTAAAATACCCCAGTTTCTCCCTCCCTCTTCCACTTTCCCCCTGCATCCTCAGGTTAATTCCATTGCTGCAAACTGAGTCCCCTTCATCCTCAGGTTAATTCCATTGCTGCAAACTGAGCAAAAATAGTTTGCACTCAATTAACTCAACAGGGAAGAGGGGAGGAAAGAGGTGGAATCTTGCCCTTCCCTGTAGGCTCAGGCAAAAGCAAATTGCTGCAGCTTTCCCAGCTTGGCTGTTCTTCCTTGTTAAAACTTTTGCCATCTTGCCAACACTGTGATTGTTGCTTGTCCTGATTTTCGTCTGTGAAATGTTGGAGGGTGTGATATAGAAGGCCCTCTTACTCAAAGGAAAAAGGAAAGAGCATTGTGGGACATGGTTTTTATGTCAGAGGACATGCCACAGGTACTTTAACATAATCCTCACTGTCTGCACCTTCATTTTTCCTCTTTCCTTGGTGGTCTCCACAGGAAAATCTTTGTCCTCTAAGAGGTCTGGAGGCCAACTCTGATGTGCAAACATTTGAGGTCCTTCTCACTGACAGGACTCGGGCATTTTATGACAAGATAACCCAGTCTTTAATGGAGGTACAGTTCCTAATCTTACCTTGCTGTTAACTATTGTTCAAAGCTATTATTCATCTATGAAGACTTTACTTCGGAACGGCCTACATAGTCCTGGAATTGAGACACTGAGGGGGTTGTATTAGTTTGTTGCCAAAAAACCAACAGTGTCTCACAGCATCCTAAGGTTTTCTTCTACTTTCAACCCTTTAGTGCTGGTGAACACACAATACTTAGAGAGTTTCTACCCATGATTGTTATAGTGCTTTCAACATCCTATGGAATCCTGGAGTTTGCAGTTTAGGGAGGGGCCTCAAAGGATTCCATAGGAAGTTGAAAGTGGAATAATAGCACTAGAACAGTCTAGTGTGGAAATGGCCATAGTGACTTTACGAGTGGTGAATCAGCACTGGCTTTTGGGCCACGCTTTAATGGAGCTATCCAAGGTGCTGAACCGCTTTTGGGGCTGCCAAAAGCTACAGCAACAGCAAATCTAGCCCATCTTCAAGAGGTCACAAAGTTGTTTTTTCCTTTTCTTTATCAAAAGCAAACCTTTGCTGAGCATCCCTTAGCTCAGCTCCTTCCAGGAAGGGCTTTGGTTTTTCTTACACCCACCTCTCTTCCTAATTGAAAACTCTGTTTGGACATGGAGGGGACTTTTGTGGAGCAGCAGGTGAAAATTGATTTCAAAAGTCTTGCTGCCAAAGGAAAGATCTGAGTGAAAATTATATATATTTGTAAGGCTCTGCTCCAGGGTTTGCCAAGCAACTAGTCTAAACTTTTAAAGTCTCCGAACTCTTTTCCCCCCCCGTGGCAGGTGCCAAGAGGCAAACGATTGGACCTTCACAGCCAAAGACTAAAAGGCTATCATGTCTTGAACCACTTCCTGGTTTCCTTCTTTGAACATGTGAGTTTCAGGCTGCTTCTTTGTGCTGGGGGATTTTTATCCAGCAGATGTTCTACACGTGTGGCTTGCTTTGCATCCAAAAAAGACTGGCCATCTGTAAAGGATAAATGGAGTAATAGGAACCCAGGAAACTGCCTTATACTGAGTCAGATAATTGTTCCGCCTAGCAGCGTACTGTCAACTTGGACGGTCAATAAGGTTGAAATAAGGGACAGGAGCAGTGATTATTGGTAAATATAAATTCACCAAACCAGTGTAATGTAGTGGTTTGAGTGTTGGACTAGGACTTTAAGACTGTGGGAGACCAAGATTCAAATCCCTGCTCAGAAACAGAAACCCACTGGGTAACCTTGGGCAAGTCACACTCTCTCAACCTCAGAGGAACTCAGTTGCAAACCTCTTCTGAATAAATCTTGCCAAGAAAAATCTAGGAGAGGATGCCACCATAACGTGGCTCGAAGGCACATAAAAACAAGAAATTTCTTTAATATCTTTGTGTGTGTTAAATCTGTGTATTTCATCTAGGCTCAGATTTTTTTTTTAAATAGTGTTATTAAGAGTCTTCAAAATACAGTAAAAAAGAAAAGCAGGAAAAAGGAAAAAAAACAAGAAAGAAAAGTAAGATGTAGAAAGAAATATAAAACAAAAGGAAGCATGGCTTCCAGCCTTCTTTTCAGTAGTTATACATACATATAATGAGAGCCAGCATGGTGTGGTTTGAGCACCGGACTACAACTCTGGAGACTTCAGTTCCCCACTCAGCCATGGAAAGCCATTGGGTGAGTCTGGGCTTGTCACATACTCTCAGCCCCAGAAACCCTTATGAGAGGTTCACCTTAGAGTCACCATAAGTCAGAAATGTTGCAAAGGCACACAACAGCAACAACAATATACATATAATCAGATCCCTCTCTATAAAACTATATTGGTGACAACATCTTACTAATTGTCAAAGCAAAAAGTTGCCAAATTATTTTCTTTTTTCTTTTCTTTTTCTGGAAAAAGTCTATAAGGGGTTTCCAATTTTTCGTAAATGTCTCCGATGAGTTTTCTGCAATCAAAGCAGATAATTTGTCAGCTTCTGCTAGCTCAGTTGATTTGGACAACCAATGTTCTCTTGCAGGTATCATCCAGGCTCAGATATAACTCCCATTTTATCTGGTCCATTGTGGCTTGAGACATCTTTAAGAACTTTAATCCTCTCTTTTCTCTCCCCACACCCCGACCCTTATATCCATTCCTTCCCTAGAGATACAGAGATTTGGACTTCATAGTGAAGGACAAGTTTTTCCTGGAGCGCATCATGGACATGGAATTTCAGGAGCCAGGAGATATAAACATTTTGTATAATGGTATTCCAAGCTACTTTCCATGGGAATTGGGCTGTGGGTTTCTGTGATGGTGACACCTTGCAGTGGTCAATAAACGGAGTCTGTTTGAGGGTGAAAGCTATTCAATAGCAGTAGCTGCTGTGGAAGTAAAAACCATTCCTACTGTACTCTGAGTTTGCAAAAAGATTATATTCTAAAAAAAAATGCATCCCTTTCCTTCCTGCTTAGATGACCGATCCTTATTTAGCAGAACACTCTTCTACAACCACGAGCTTATGCTGGCCTTGTTTGAAATTCTTCTCTTCTCGGCCGTGGATTTGGGGGCACAAGATTTTGTGTTGGCGACAATTGTCACCTTTGCTGTCCAAAAGGTAAAATGGCTTTGTGGCTTTAGATATAGGGAACCAAAACAAATCCACACCGTAGTCAGCATAAAAGAGGATGGATAGGTGGTGATGAAGCTCAAAGCTGGCTGAAGAATTGAGTGCTGAATCTGGCTTATTGTGCCAGGAGATGGATGGGCGTGAAAGCCTCACTGAGACCCCACTGGTCCTCCTTGCCAGCTTACCTGGCTGCACTTGATCGGCAGGTTTTTCCATTGCTTCCCAAAGGTGTTGCAAACCATGTGGATTTCTGGGAAGGGGAAATCTGAGACCTGAGGATAACCCCTTGTCATGGCACAGAATGGAAGACCCTTGTGAAATCCTTGAGCATGATAACATAAGTGTTAGCCACACCTGTACTGAGTATTCTTCAAATAAAAAGCACCAAGTCTATCAGATGAGGAAGAAGTATGTGATTTTTCAAGGCAGTGCTCTTGCTCTGAGATTCTTCCTCCTCACCCTGAGGGCTGGAGAACAGGGGACAGGGCCTGGGAGCTGGGAACCCTAGATGCAACTTAGTCATGAATGTATTAAACATGTACGTAATCTGTGGGATTTAATTTTCCTATTTGGCCAGAACTTTAACATGTACAAGAAAGAGGCCATATAGTTATTTCTTAGTGAAACCAGGTTGCTTTTCAACCCTCAATCCAGAACTATCAAAAGTGGCTTAACACCAGCAAGCAATTAACACAGTGGAGTTTTTCTCATTTAAAACATATCTTGATGGCCCCTCTTAACTCCTAGTTCTTTGTGTTTTTATGCATCTTAAAAGTCTTCTGATTCTTCTGTGCCACCATGGGAAGAAGGGAGGGAATAGAGAAAAAGGTAATGCTGACATAGCACGGATAGTAAGCAATACCGTATGCGTATCTATATACAGAAAAATCTGTATTTTTCAGCTTGTGAGAATGGCACGCGATGCACTTGGAAGGAGAAACCTGGCAGAGAAAACCTTAGTGGAGAAGCAGTTCCTGATCTAGAACTGGATACGGAGTTGCACCTGGAGGCCTGGTTATGGAGTTGCTGCTATATAGCAAAAACATGGGACTTCGTATCCTTTGGACTGTGATGCCTGCAGTTATGTTGGCCAGTTCCTTCATGGCTGTCCCAAATCTCATTCTTCTCCTTGTTTCTTGACTACAGTCTCCATTCTGATTAATAGCTAAGCCTAGAAAATATTTTAACTATTTCAATGTCTTCATCGTCTGCTTCAACGTGATGCAAATAACCTGCAGTCAATATTTTTTTGTATTCTTAATTTTCACTTGTAAACCTTTGGTCTTTCTTCCTTGAAAGAAAGCATTGTCAACAAGAGAGTTTCTCAAACAATTGTGAGCCATAATTGCTAAGAAAACACAAGGCTGGAAGTTTTTGGAAGCCTGCTTTGTATTCTGACACATTCCTAGCCAGCAACAGACTGGCTTATTCTCTGTTTGTGTATGCTTTATTTCCTAGAGTAAACTGCTCAAATATTTGCTCTCAAATAATCCAGTGACTTCAGGAGCCAAAAACTCAGGGAGGAAAAGGTCTGTATCTCTCCAAACAGGAAGAATATGGCAGGGAATGACTACTTCTGATGTTGTATAATCTGGACACCATCTCTGAGAGTGTGCGTATCTGTCCTCATCTGGGTGCCCATCCAAACAGACTGGAAAACCCAAAAAATCCCCGATTTTGTTCCTGTCCTTTTGAGGTTTTTTAGAGATCTGCATTACATTTTCCCAGTTCTGAAGTATTCCCAGGGAACTCCCAGCACTTAGAAAGACTTCTTTATTTGCAATACTTCAGGTCAATTTAAATTAAACCTGTATTTTCCAAAAATGATATGTACTTCTCCATGCCAGTGTGTTTGTTATCACAAAGCTAGCTAAGATGGCTGCAACCAAGAAACAGCAGTTTTGCCCAGGATGGCAGATTGAACAGAGATCAAGCAAGGGAAAGAAGAATGCTAGCAATAAAAGAAAATGATCCCAGTGTAATATTGCTAAAACACCTTAATGCTTTGACTATAACTCCTGAATAATGCTTTTAAAAGGGCTCAGTGGGAAATGGTGAAGGGCTGTTTCTGAAATGTTGCCTGAGTCCAGATGTAATATGTTGATCAATGAGACAGGGAAGAGAAAGGATGCAAGGTAGGGGAGAGCAAGGCAAACCTGGGATATTTCAAGTTTGGAGGCAAAACAATGAATATGCAGGTAAAAATAAAAAGAACTGCAAAACTCTGATACTGTCAGGGACATTTTCCCCATATGAATAAGTCCTGAATGTCTTCCAAATGTTGGATTTCTGATTATCCACAGTTCCAGAGTTCCTGGGTGAAAAGGGAACTGGAAAATGTTACCACAGTGCTCCTCCTTGGAAAATAAAACCCGACTACGATGCAAAACACAGTGGTTTTTATTTTATTGTAAATAGTAAGATTATGAGAGGGAAGGTTTGGGCTGAACTGGAGCAGGAATGTAATGTTCAGCTGTGGAAGAGAGAAACAAACACAATGCAGCCTCATGAATCAAGGGAGCTGCTGTCATGTCGTTCTGCTGGCTACCTGCCGAATCTCGGGGTACTTCGTGTGACTAAAATCTTGCAGCTGGCTCTCTTCAGACTCCTCATCGCTCTCTGCTAGTGTCAGCTTCTGGAGGGCGCTTTGAATGCTCTGAAGATGAAGACGTGAAACATCTGTTAAACTGCATGCCCAGACTTGCCGAGGCAAAAGTTTGATCGACTTTCGGATCCTATGAGAAGCATTCTCACAACCCATCTCCCTGTTCCCCATCCTGGAAGGGTGTAAGGCCATTTCCTCATTAGCCTGTTATAGTGCTATTATTCCACGTTCAACGTCCTATGGAATCCTGGGGTTTGCCTTTGAGGCCGCTCCGTAAACTGCAAACCCCAGGATTCCATCGGATGTTGAAAGTGGAATAATGGCACTATGACAGGCTAATGTGGAAATGGCCTGAGCCAGTGTAAAAGGCCTTAACAATTCTTTAATGGAGGAGCAAGGATTCCGCCTTACCCAAATGAGACCAATCATGTGTCTAACCCAGGCTTGTCTGTTTTCACTGGGCCACAATCCAGCTCCAGCTCCTCAGACGCTCGAGTCTGCCTTGCCATTAGACAGAATGAGACAACCATCTCGGGTACCAGATTTTGGATGTCATGTACAGGCAACACATTGTTATTAATTTAGTATGTTATGACTTCTTAAGATTGTATTTATCTAGCTAGAAATGGGAAGAGACGCTGGAGGGATTTTCTGCTTCCCTGTGCCAAAATAGCTTGGCTTCCTTTGGGTACTATGCGCCTTCATATGTGGGAGAAGGGCACCGTCGGCCCCAAGCTGCAAAAAAAAAAACCTTTGGCTGCCTACGGGATGTTTTAACTTGAGATGCCAGGGATTAACTTTCAAATCTTCTACCTGCAAAACAGCTGCTCTTAGGTGAACTGGGTATCAGAATAAACCTCAGATAGAAATTGATCTCCCTATTCTTTAGTACTGCGTGGTATAATGCATTATGGATTCACACGGCAGCTGCAAAGAGCAACCTCACTTGCCTCTATCGTTCACAAAAATTCCTCATCTAGAAATAAGGAATCTTAAAGACTCTGGGTCTTTATCTCATTGTTGCAATGAGCCATCACCTCCCAGTCTTCACAAATATTGTGCACTGGGGACATGGATTTGGGGTTGTACAGGTCAAAGCCACCCAGGCATGGTCCACACTTGAAGACTAAACATAGCATTGAGTGATGACTTCCTGTGGGAAATGTCCTTTATAATAGGCCATTTCCGCACTAGCCTGTTATAGTGCGATGATTCCACTTTCAACATCCTCTGGAATCCTGGAGTTTGCAGTTTCGGGAGGGAACTGCAAACCCCAGGATTCCAGAGGAAGTTGAAAGTGGAATCATCACACTATAACAGGCTAGTGCAGAAATGGCCATAGTTAAGGGTTGCTACAGTGAAAACTGAAGAGGGCTCCTGCAGGAATTTCAGCAGGTGTGGTTCCTCATGCAATCAGGTAAGGAACAAGGCCTGCTGACATTCTCTCGTGAAAGCCACCTGTAAAGGTTTAAGAGGCCTCTCTGGTTTTCACTCTGGCAATCCTATATCCAACGCAACAAACTTGAGTTTCTGGATTTGTGCCTGCCAGTTGCCAAGTAAAACTTCATCTGAAGGTCAGTATAGTGCATACAAGGTACAGGTTTGCAATCAGTGTAAAATGGCAGCCGCTCTTCATAACAGTTTTGCTTATTTATACTGTTGTTCTTTAGCTTTATTGCGCCTGGAAAATAATAATAATAAAAAGCATCCCTCCCACTTTTGCAGTGATAGGACATCAGTGTGTTAGCAACAACTTCCTTTCTCACCGGGGTGCCTGTGGACCAGGAGAGAGTGGATGCTGGGTTTCTTGAACTGACTGGCTTTGTCCCATGCAATGTTCCAGGAGCAATGTTGATTTTTGCTCTGAAGTCCTAACAAGGCAACAAATCCTGTTTTAAAAGCAGTTACTAAGCTGTGGAAAGGGTCACCCCCCCACACCCATACCCTGCTGCTTCAGGGCCATCTGGTACATCTGCTGAGGGATTGCTTCCTGCCAAAATAAGTACAGACTGTCCATATCTTAGGAAGTATATCTATAACAGCTGGAAAACAAATAGTAGTTAGATTTATCTGCTCTTTATTTGAAGACAGAATGGAGAATCTGAATCAACTTCATCCAGTATTGTTGTTGTTGAAGGTATACAACAACAACAAGTTTGTTCAGATTCATTTGCAAGTTATGGCATCCATGAGGTGAACCTATCATGGAGTTTTCTGGGGCTGAGAGTGTGTTATGTACCCAAGGTCACTCAGAGGGTTTCTATGGCCATTTCCGCACTAGACTATTATAGCGCTATTATTCCACTTGCAACATGCTATGGAAGCCAGCGGGCCCCTCCCGAAACAGCAAACCCCAGGATTCCATAGGATGTTGCAAGTGGAATAATAGCGCTATAACAGTCTAGTGTGGAAATGGCCTATGTCGGAGCAGGGAATTGAATCCTGGTCTCCAAGGTTGTATTCCAATGTTCAAACCACTACAACATGCTGGCTGTTGTTTCTGACTTTAGGAAACCCTAAGGTGAACCTATTATGGGATTTTCTTGGCAAAATGTGTTCAGAGGGGGTTTGGCTTGGCCTTCCTCTGAGGCTGAGAGAGTGTGACATGCTCAAGTGCTTTTCCATGGCCAAGTGGGGGTTCTAACCCTGGTCTCCAGAGCTGTAGCCTAATGGTCAAATCACTACACCATACTGGCTCTCATCCAGTGTTACTTTCAATTATGTGTGCTCTTCTTGTGTGCATGAGAAAAAGAGGTTCTTCTGGGGCCACCTCAGACTCCTCAGAGGTAGGGTTGCCTGGCAAAATAAAGAACAGGGCTCCTGTCCCTTCAATGCATATGCAGAGGCAGGAATGTCTGCAGGTGTTGCTCGTGTGATGAGCAACAAGTGCTATGTTCCATTTCAACCACCATAGCAACATCCCATGGAATCCTGGGACTGGCAGATTAAGGAGGGGCATTTAGACATCTCAGCCAGAGAGAGCGGGTGCCTCAGTAGACTTCCAGCTCCAAGGATTCCATAGGATGCAACCATGGCAATTAAAGTGGAATAATAGCACTTTAATTGTGTAGTTGAATGGGCTGCAGGAGACATATTTATTTCATTTAGAGCTTTCATACCCTGCCCTTCAGTCAAAAAGGCTCCTAGGGCAGTTTGTTGTTGTGTAGCTTCAAGTCTTTTCCAACCTATGGAGACCCGAAGGTGAACCTCTTAAGTTTCTGGAAAAGAGGAGTTCAAGAGGTGACCATGATAGCCATGTTTAAGTATTTGAAGAGGTGTGATATGGAAAGTGAGGCAAGCCGGTTTTCTGCTGCTATGGAAACTAGGACGCTACGGAGCAATGGCTTCAAACTACAGGAAAAGAGATTCCACCGAAATATTTGGAAAAACATCCTGATGGTAAGAGCAGTTCGACAGTGGAAAATACTGCCTGGGAGTGGGGTGGAGTCTCCCTCTTTGGAGGTTTTTAAATGGAGGGGTGGATGGTCATCTTTATGGATTGTGTATTGCTGCTTGGTAGGAAGGGGTTGGACTGGATGGCTCTTGGGGGTCTCTTCTAGCTCTATGATTTGTTCAGAGGGGGTTGGCTTTGCCTTCCTCTGAGGCTGAGAGAGAGTATGACTTGCCCAAAGTCACCCAGTGGATTTCTACAGCCAAGATATTATTTCAACCCCGGTCTCCCCCAAATAACTCTTACAAGCTTTGTGACAAACTGAGCTAAATGGTTGCGGGCTACAGTTTGCAAACCTTTAGTACATGCTACATAATGCTGTAATTGTGTGGTGTAAATGGACGGACCCCTGCTGAGGTTCCTCTTTCTGCACAGCCGTTCAAGGACCAGGGAGCCTTGCTCCTTATTTCCCATGGCTACTCTTGTTACGGCACTATGGTTCCACTTTAACTGCCATGGCTACACTCTGTGGAATCCCAGGGTTTGTACTTTGGAGAGTCAGTAGAATGCTCTGGCAGAGAATTCTAAATACTCCTCCCTAAACTGCAAATCCCATGATTCTGAAGGATGGAACCATGGCAGTTAAAGTGGACCCATAGTGCTAAAATTGTGCACTGTGAAAAGTCTCTGGAAACAACAAACATGAGAAATTGTACACATACTGACTATAGGAAAACGAAAAAATGGGCTCGAATTCTTTCTTTAAACCATACACACAAACACAGGGAGAGAGGAACGTGGGTTGTTTTCTGTAGCCTGAGAGAGTGAATTTTGTCTCCTTTTTTTCCAGCAGTGGTGCAAAAGACTACAAAGTACCTGCAGATCTTTCTCCACATCGTAGTTTTCAAGATTTTGGAACACATTAGAATAGACCTCCAGAGCTTTTGCATGGAAAACCATCTCAATGGTGACAAAATCTAGGAAGATCTTCTGTAAGAAGAGAAGAATGCTAACAAGTAAGTCTTTTATTTCCATAACTTGACCTCTGAAATCACATTAGGAGGAATTCTTTGGTGGTAAGAGTTGTTTGACATTGGAATAGACTATGTTAGACTGGGTTCTATTTTGGTGGTGGTTTTTAAACAGAGGTTGGATGTTCACTAAGGAGAGATGTTTTAGTTGTGTAATTCTGCGTTGGCAGAGATTGAACTAGAGAGCTGTTGAGGTCCTTTCCCTTCTATGATTCTATGAATGCTAAGGACGTAATTTTTCTGTTTCCCAAGAACTGGTTGGGAACCATTTTGGTTTTCATCTACCAGAGTTCAGAGATTTTGCCTCATAGGACATTAAAAGTCCACAATGGAACATATGTCAATCTTTGGTTGAAAGAAGTATAATATTTGGGTTAAAATATCTCAGATAGATAAATTTAGAGAGACAAGATTGTGAGGATGCTCCAACAGATAATCTTAGGAGAACATTACTGCATATTAAGTTTTTAGGTCTGACTTTTTGAATCATTTTCAGTTTGTGAAACTTGAAAACCACAAAAGCTTATACTCTTCTGGCAAAAGGGGACCTTCTGTTTATGAAAGTCACTGAAGCTAGAATATAAAATAGGTATTGCTGTCCTTTTATGATTTCAGTAGCTGTTTGGCCAGATTAAGAGCTCTGTGATTGTCAGAAGCTTGCAATACGATTAAATGTAAAGTCGAAGGCTTTCATGGCCGGAATCCATAGGTAGTTGTGGGTTTTCTGGGCTTTGACACCATGTTCTATTAGTATTTTCTCCTAACATTTCGCCTGCATCTGTGGCTGGCATCTTCAGAGGATCTTCTTGGTCGGCCTGAAGATGCCAGCGAAACACCAGGAGAAAATAGAACACAGCCTCAAAGCCCAGAAAATCCACAACAACCTACAATGTGATTAAAATTTGAGCTGTTCTGATCAATGAAACATCCCATCACCAGATCATAGAATAGTGTGTTGCACATGTCCGCATGATTGTGTTGTTTCCTTGTTAATTTCAGAGTGGGATGGATGTGGATTAAATCCTAATTTTTCTAGTGATAATGGTGGTTATGAGATGGAGACCTTGAGAAAAGGAGTTCAGAAACTGGTGAAAGAAACTGCAATCATCCAAATAAATCTTTTCATTGCTGTCAGTATCTGTGGTACCTTCTGCCTGCAACTCTGTTTTATGCCTATTTGTTTGGCAGTTACCTGCTCTCCACTGAGTTCTGCAGAGTTTCTTTCCAAGTCACTGCGTACAGTAGAAGCATCATAGTTTTAAAATTCTCACATTATGATTGCATGGAGCCACAAAGCTACCGAGAGCCCCCCCCCCAACTGTCTATATTACCTGAATATCTTTTAGCTTCTGCTTCTGAAACTCGTCTATGGTCTCCTCGAGCTGTTGGGTGCTTCGGCTTGCATCAAGAGAGGCCCTGTGCACTTGAGATTCAGCCTGGGCAAAGAGAAGGGGGATTAGATTGTGTGTGAACCAGGTCTGAGTGTTGGACTTGCCCTCTAGGAGACTAGAGTTTGAATGACTAGAGTTTGAATGACCGCTCAGCAATGGAAACCTACTGGGCAAATTATGCTTTTCCAGGAAGGACCTCAACCGGGATTCGGTTGGTGCTGTGCTCATGCTCATGCTCTCTCCTCTCTCCTTCCCTCTGTCCCTGACAAAAGGGGCTAGGATAATATTGGAGGAGTTACTGAGTAGGTGGTCTGTGTGCCTAAGGTTTCGCCATTTATAGGCACTGTAGTTTCAGAGTGGGTGCAAAGGTGTGCAAGGAAAGACAGCTATCATGATTGCATAGCATTTTTACAGACAACCGGTTGTTGCAAGAGAGGAGCCTCGTGACCTCTAGACTCATAAGCAAATGCTCAAACCCCACTGCAACATTCTGGGTCTCTCTACAAGATGTTAGTACCCTGATATAGTGTCCAAATGCTAAAAAACAAGCTAAATTTACTGCTAGGAGTGCTAATTTAGACATGGCTGTGAACAAGTAGAGTGTCATTTCTGAAGCACAAGCATGCAGGGAGTTATCCAAAGTCTCAAGAAGGTGTTCCCTTGGATGCTTTATGCCTGAAAGGGATGGGTGAAGCAAGATCTCCCCGGGATGTGGTCACTGACATTGGATAATGTGCTAGGTGGCAATTCCACACAAGCATTAAAAGGGCTTGGGTGTTCTCTGTCTTGCGCCCTCGCACTCATCTACCCAAAATGCAGGGAGATCAGAAGCATGACCTTTGCACATGAGTTGTCCAACTGTGAATACTTTGGAGCTTTGCTGTTTTGAGCTGAGCATAATTATAGGGCTGTCTGCCTTGCTGAGTACAGCATAATATAAATATAGAGAAAACAATTTGTGTGGGGATCTGGGCTTGTCATTTTAAATGCCTCTCTGCTGCTGTTGGTGTATTACTGAGAACTGCTCCACTGTGGTAGGATGATACTCTAGGTCCCAGAGCATCATCCCACCACTGGTCAGTTATGGATGGTTTCATGCATATTCAGTTATGTGCTCCAGATGTACTTGAAACGCTTTCGTCTGTTCAAAGAACCAACTAACATCATGGTGAAATGCTTCAACGGGAAGCCGTTCCCTGAACATGAGGTATCTTCATTTACTCTTTTGGAATGAATGACTGTAGTGTTAGAAGCTGCTTGAAAAGAGAACCATTACTAACTTATCACGTGAATATGCCACACAGTGAACATCTTGCTCATCTGTTCCAGAGTTTTGCTATGTTCATGTCTTCTACCCTGTGTCTTCATTTTAACATCATTGAGCACATAGCTGTCCTCTTATCCTAGGCGGAAAAAAGTCCCTTACCTGTGTCTGAAAATGGGAGTTAAGTGAAATAACTGAATGGGGAGAAGAGGAAAAAGAAGTCTGCCTGATTGAGCCAACCTTGTATTCAAGATGGAGCCTGGGAGCATCTCCTAGGACCCTCTTAGCCATGGAAGCCCATTGGGTGACCTTGGGCAAGTCACACTCTCTCAGCCTCAGAGGAAGGCGGTAGCAAACTTCCCTGAACAAATCTTTGCCAAGAAAATCAAGTCAAACGAAGCCAATCTAGTTCTATCTAGGCTACACTTCTTTTATGGTTAAATAATAACAATAACAATAACAATAACAACAATAATAATGTCCTCTGCCTCTCCACATAGATCAAGGCGGCGAACAACATGAAATACATTGTACATTACAAATAGCTGCTCTCTTAAGCGGTTTACAATGTGTGTTTTTAGCTAATTGCCCCCAACAAGCTGGGTACTCATTTTACCGACCTGCGGAAGGAAACTATTTTAATATATCTCTGATCTTTAAAACCATTTGTAATTGTTTATCGTTTTAAATGGATTTTATTGTAAGTTGCCCTGAGATTTTTGGATAAAGGGTGGGATACAAATATTTTAATGAATTAATAAATATATTTGCTACTTTGAGTCCTGTTTGAGAGAAAAGCAGGATATAAATCAAATAAATAAATAAAATAAGCAACAACCACTAACTGGATGCCTGCACCCTATAAATTAAGAAGCAAAACCTGCAAATTATTCATTATTCAATTGGATTTTGTTAGAAATTTGTGGTACAACATGATCGTACTCAACTTTGACACCAGAGGGCAGCCAAATCCATAAAGAGATAACCAAAACCTGCATTCAGTGAAGTCTGAGAGTAAAATGACCTCCTATAATATGCTTTTTCAATGTGGCCCCCTCCAGACCTAACAAGTGACAACTCCTATCATCCACTGCTATGGGGCTAAATGCTAGAGATAAGTTGGGAGCAAACAACCCTTTCTCCTGCCTCTTACTGTCAAACATTTCTCATTACTTGGGATGTTTTCAGAGGTACAGCTCATACTGCTACCAGTCCAAAGACATTATGCAGGTATTTTGTTTTCACATCCTTGGTAGGTTTCATTTGTGGAGAGGGCGTGATGGAAAAAGCAGTGGAAAAACAGAAGGGTGAAAAGTGGAAGATGGTGTTATCTGGGGGCAGGATGATTGCACGATGAAAGCATTATTTGGGAGCACCCATGTCCACAATAGTACAATTGACATTTCTGTTATGTTCCAGAGGATGCAGGATTGCAAGAAACCACTTCGGTTTCTTAGAAAAGAAACCTGCCAAATAACTAGAGTGGTAGAATTCAGAGACGTAATCCAAGCGTGTGTGTACAGTGGGGCCCTCGGTATTTGCTGGGGTTTGTGCAAGGACTCCGCGTGTACACCAAAATCCAGGGATGCTCAAATCCCATTATATATGGTGGTAGAGTAAAATAGTGTCCCTTATGTAAAATGGCAGACAATGCAAATGAAATGATGGGAAGCTCCAAAAGGGTGTGTCTACACATCAGCCTAGTGCTCAGCACACGACAGGATCAAGATGTGCTTTTTGGATTTTTTAAAAAATATTTTCGAGCTGTGGTTGGTTGAATCCGTGGATGCAAAACCCACGGATACAGAGGGCTGACTGTGTAACAGGATTCGTTGAGTAGCAGGACAGGGAAATGAGTCCAGGAGATGAAGATGAAATCCAGCAAGTATCACTATAAACATTTGACAGAGGAGGAGGAGGAAAAAAGGAAATTATGTCAAACTAGAGCTGCAGCTCTAAAATTCCTCCTTCGCCAGTCTATGGGCTATGCACATTAGTGTGTTTCTGGAAGTGGTAGCCCCCCCCCCAAAAAAAAATCTTCCAAGCTCCTGGACTATGTTAAAGGGTTGTGGACCACAGTCTGCAAGTTTTAGTATGTGCGGTGTTGGTATGGGAAGGTGCTACTTTAATGTTTTCTATAGGAGGACAGAGAATTTGTGTTTTGTTTTGTTTTGAAAAAGGGGCATGTCTGCTTGCTTGCTTTTTTGGTTGCTTTTTAATCTAAGTCGATGCCATAGCTGTATGGCTCTTAATGGCATAGCTTAACAAGCAATGACTACCTCGCACAATCATCTGTGCGGCTCTTGGAGACGGCGTTCTTGTTGGAAGATCCATCCCACCAAAGCTGCCTTGGGCAACTGTCTCTCTGTTGTTGCACGGCTGCCCTCTCAGCAACCCAGTTTAGCACAGCAGGGATTAGGAGAATGCCAAGCCTCTTCTCCTCCCCATGAGATTCTTTCCTGGGGATTTGCTCCTGAGAGCTTCTCCCTTTGGAGAGGGAAAAAAAGGCTTTAGTTTTTGAAGATCCTGATTAAAATATATCTTGCTACAGGGGGAAAAATGAGAGGGATTTTTTTTTTTTTTTGAGCTGCCTGGATTATCCATTGCCTTTTTCCCAACAGGGATTTCTCCCCCACCTCCCTGCCTTTTGGGTAAGCCTTACATGAAGGAATAGGACTCCAATTTGTCTCCGATATTTTGAACATGCCAATGTTAGGAAGCTGTGAGGAGTGTTTTAATTTGAATCTCAGACCCTAAGGATTTAGGAGCCAAGACTGCGATCCTGAAAGTGAAAAGTACAGCAAAAACAAGAAGTTCTTGGGAAGAATCATATTCTACGACTGTCTCAGTTTGGAAGTGACAGTCTCGATTAATCCTCTGTCATCCCACTTTTTCAGCTGCTGCTAAAATTTCCTAGTTTCTCTTTACCCCTCCCATCTTCCCCTTCTGTTCTCCTCTTACTTCAGTTGCTGCAAAGTGAGTTCAAAATGAAAAAGTAGTTGGCACTATATTAACTGTGCAGGGGGTGCAAGGAGAGGCAAAACTGTTGCCCTTCTCAGTAGGCTCAGGCAAAAGCAAACTACTGCATCCTCTCCCGGTTTGTGTGTTCTTCTGTATTTATAATTTTTGCAGTGTTGACCACATTCTGATGATGCTCGGCCACCCGTGTTCAGCTTTTCATCTGTAAAACCTTGGAGCGTACGGAAGGATCAAAGGTGTTGATTCTCCCTGGCTTGGAAGCCTTCCTTTCTAATCCCAGATGGCTGAGTGTAACTGGCCCCCTGGACATTAGAAGCAAAGAAATTCCATGGCTGAGTCTTGAGATAGCAAACAAATACTTTTGAGCCTTGCCTAATAAGTGCTGGATATATTTTTTCTCCCATTTCATTTTTGCAGCCCTGTGTGTGTGTGAGCTTTTTTAAAACCATGCTTGTCATTTATACTGTTTTCATTTCATTTATCTGGGCCCCAGCTTGCTCCCTGGAGAACTGGCTGTTAGCCTGCAACAATCTATTTTGCTTTCCCTTATTCGAGGAGACGGGTTTTCCCCGCACACGTCTGTTTCCAATAGCTTTCATTGGATTTCCCCCACTCTGTGGAATGCTCGGAAGGAAACCTCAGTGTAACCCAAGCCTCCCTTGGTGGAGCCTCGTAACTCTGCCTTCCTGTGCTGGCTGCCTTAGGAAAGCCAGAAGGAGGCTGCGACACCGGGGAGCCAGGACTCTCCATTTGCAAGGGAAGGGAAAAGGGTGAGGCATTAACACCCTGGCAAGGATACAATCATGTGTCGGTCAGATGGCGATTTCTGACGGATCTTCTCTAGCTTCTCCAGCTGCTTTATTTCATTCTTCCGAGCAGTGTTGAACTTCTTAATCTCAGCCTGCAGGACATAACAAAGCTGGTTTAGGGCAAGAGATCAAACTGGACATAAGGGCTGAAAAACACATAGAAGTCATTTCTGTCCCCTCTCTCCCTCCCTGTAATCTCAGTTTTGTGGGGTGTGATCTCAGAGGCAGCTGGGGGAAGGAGACAGCAAGCCTGGATTAAGAGCATTGGGGTTTATGGTGTGTGTTGAGCAATAAGAAATCTAATGATACAATAATTTGTGAGCATGGTTACTAGTAACCCTAGTAAGTTTGCTTAGTTGGATCTGTAATGGTAGAATGGTTTTTTTCTTTTTAAAATCTTTTTTATTGCAGTTAAACCAAACAAAAAGGGTTCCAAACCATTTTATGCATGAGTAATTTAAGCCATTTCCGCACTACACTGTTATGGTACTGTTGTTCCACTTTCGGCATCCCATGGAATCCCAGGGTTTCCCTTAGGCCCTTCCCTAAACTGCAAACCTCAGGATTCCATAGGATGCTGAAAGTGGAATAATAGCACTATAACTGTGTGGTGTGGAAATGGCCTTGGTGTTTTTGGAAGCTGGCATGGCGTAGTGGTTAGAGTTGGACTATGACCCTAGAGAGCAGGGTTTGATTCCTCACATGGCCATGAAAACTCACTGAATAACCTTGGTTTTGTCACACACTCTCAGCCCTCAGAAAACCCCATGATAGGTTCACCATATAAATCAGAAACAACTGGAAGGAAACAACATGGTTATGTAGAGAGCCAGAATAGTGTACTTGTTTGAGTCAAGTGCTCAGTTCTCCACTTGGCCATGGAAACCCACTGGATGACCTTGGGCATGTCACACACTCTCAGCCTCCAGGAAATCCCAGTGATAAGTTCATCTTAGGATCACCTTAAGCTGGTAATGACTTGAAGGCACACAACAAGAAGTGAGTGTTTAGTTATTAAGCTGCTGCCTTAGTGTCTCTTCACTTACACTGCAGCTGGCAAATGCAACCTAAGTGGGTGGTAAACCTTAGCAAGGCTTGGTGAAGGCAAGAGAGGGATACCTACAGCCTCCTCTTTCCCCAGAAGTATTTCTGTCTTGAGAGCATCACAATACAAGAAGCATGTATGCAAGAATAGAGCTGTTTGGAACACTCCCATTGCAGCCTTAGGTAGCTTAATTGTGGAACATGGGCTTTGTTTCACAGAGGGCCCCAAACTCCCAGGCTCAATGTCTGGTAACCCCAGTGAACAGTATCAGATTCATGGTGGAAAAGATCCAAGAAAGTAACTTCTAGTCAGAGATAGCAATACTGAGCTAAATGAACCAATGTTCTATCACAGGACAAGGTTGCTTCCTGTGTCTTGCAGATGTATTGATACAGAGAAAGAGTTTGGCAGAGAGCCACCATGGTGTGTATTTTGCAATGATGTGATTGTGCAGTGCAAGGAGGGAAAAAATGCTGGGTGCAGCATTCAACATCTGGAAAATTTCAGTACTAATTAAAAAAACATGTAATATCCTGCTGCTACACGGATCTCTCGGTGGTCTCTTACGGAGACTGCTGACCAGGTGCACACCTGCTTAGCTTCTGCAAACCTACATTATCAGTCATTCTTAAACTATTCACTAGACTAGGAAACTTCAGCATCCATTTTTTGGGGGCACGAGGGTAATTTAAAGTAAGGAGGGGAAAAAAACCTTTAAAATATCCAGACAGAGAATAGGAATAGAGTAGTTTTTGTGTCATAATTTGCTGTTTTTGACCAGCAATAAAAGAGAAAGCATAAAAGGACAAGAGAAATTTTGCAACAAAACAAAAAGAGAGAGAGAGGGAAAGTGTCAATTTGTATAATGTGTGCCAACTGCAGAAACTAGAATCCTAGAGCTGGAAGAGACCCCAAGGGCTGTCCAGTCCAACCCCATTCTGCCATGCAGGAAGACCCCATCAAAGCTCTCCTGACAGAGAAAGTAACCCCATACCCTGGTTTGCTTGACGATCACCCCATATACTTTCAGTGGCTCCACAACCTTCATCTCCAGTCTCTCCACCTGAAGGAGAAAAGCATGACAGACATGGTGATGTACACATTTTAAGTATGTTGCTAGTAGAGCTGCAAATTCAGTGAGAGGGGCACTGCCCATTGAGCGTGTTGCCCCAAACTCTACTGTGTGTCAGGTTGAACCTGTACCACTCTGCAGATCAGATTACAATGTGAGTCTTGTATGTATCAGAGCCCTAAATCAGAGTTGGACAGAATGTGGCCCGATGAGCCCCAAGGTTGTTTTTGTAACCCTTTACAGGACGCAAATCATAGAATTATAGAATCCTAGAGTTGGAAGAGATCCCAAAGGCAATCTAGTCCAAGCCCATTCTGCCATGCAGGAAAACACAATCCAAGCGCTTCCTTGGACAGATGGCCATCCAGCCTGTTTTAAAAACCTCCAAAGGAGACTCCACAATACTCTCAGGCAGTATATTCTACTGGCAAACTGCTCTTACCTTCACAAAGTTCTTCCTAATGTTAGGTGGAATCTCTTTTCCTGTATTATGAAGCCCCTGCTTCATGCCCTAGTCTCTGGAGCTGTAGAAAACAAGTTTGCTCCATCCTCCCTGTGACATCCCATCAAATATTTAAATATGGCTATCATGTCACCTCTTCACCTTCTCTTCTCCAGGCTAAACCTAGCCAGCTCCTTAAGCTGCTCCCCAGAGTGTTTCATTTGTTTCTAGGCCTTTGGCCATTTTGGTCGCCCTCCTCCGGACACAGTCCAGCTTGTCAGTATTCTTCCTGAACTGTGGTGCCCAGAACTGGACATGTTCTTCCAGGTGAGGTCTGCCCAGACAACAATAGCAACAACAACTTCCTCTCCTGGAAATAATTCACTCTTTAAATAGGTTGGAGGGGTTCCTGCACTGTTTAAAATCCAGAAGTAGACACGCCTGTTACACCAAAGAATCTTTAAGTTCCAGTAAAGAATATTTGCTAAGTAAAGAATATTTGCTATGGAATGGATATTGCCTTAGAAACTCATGTGTGTGCATGTGATTTAGGTTGCCAGGTTTGGCTCTTTACCTCTGCTTGCCTGTAGTCCTGCACTTTGGCCAGCTCCTCAGCAAAGTTCTTCACAATGGTTCGCAGCTCAGGGTTCTCTGTGTTTGCATAGTCCGCAAGCTGCTTGACCAGCAGATCTGCCTTGTCTCGGAGCTTGGCCGTCTTGCGGGTGTAAGCAGCCATCAGGCTGCAGAATTTGCCAAAGTATTGCTCCGCGTTGGTGACTGTGCTCTCCATGATCTTGACTTGGGTATCTCTGGAACAGGAATTAACATGGTATTCTTACTGTTTTGTAATTGTGTCCCTCCCCTCCGTTCTTCTCCCCCCACGTAATAATGTCAAGGACTACCACATTTGTCTGTCTGTGTGTAAAGATCATTGCCAGATGCTCTGAGTGTCCTCCTGTCAGAGGTTATGTGAGTGGAACAAGAGAAAATACTTTTTTGGTTCTCGCATCCTATTCGTGGCAGGCTGTGCTGAGGGAGGCTTGCCTGGGACTGTCTCTGATGTCTTTTTGATACGAGTCAAGGGCCTCTCTGTGTGTGTGTTAGATGGCATTGATTTTGATTGCTGCTCCACTTTTAAATCTATTGAGTCTAATCATTATTGTTTTAGAGTGGCTGATTTGTGCTGTGTTTTTACTGGTCATTGCTTGATTGTATTCAAATACAGGGGCCTGGAACACCATTAGTAAGAAAATAAATGAATCTCTCTCTCTGTGTGTGCATTTCTTAAGAGGTGCCATTTCAATTGCTTTGCTGCTGTTGTATGCCTTCATGTGATTTCTGACTTCTGGCAAATCTGTGATGCGGTTTTCTTGGCAAGATTCATTCAGGGGAGGTTTGGCATTGCCTTCCTTTGAGGCTGAGAGTGACCTGCCCAAGCTCACCAGGAGGTTTACATAACCAAGTGGGGATTTGAACCCTGGTTTCTTGATGTCCTGGTCCAACATTCAGATCATTAAACCACACCGGAAATCACTGGTGTACAGGTTGTTGGGGGTTGAGAGTGTGTGACTTGCCCAAGGTCACCCAGTGGGTTTCCATGGCTGAGTGGGGAATTGAACCCTTGTCTCCAGGGCCACAGTCCAGGGCTCAAACCACTAGACCATGCTGGCTTATCATGCAAGCTGTTCCATTCCTCCCTCCTAAAGAGGAAACAATGAGAAAACACAAAAGGGGTTTAAGAAGATACAACATTGTGTTGATTCCCTGTAAAACTCCACAATTGAGACAAGGTGACAGCATGATTAAAAAAATGAATTGGAAGTACTCTGGGGTTGCCCTGTTTTCTTCTATCCTTTTACCAGTATTTTAAGAGCAAGAAAGCACAACAACAAATAAGGAAAGTGAAGTTGGTTATAGCAAGAAATTGCCTCATTGGCTAGCTTTCCATGCACCTGGCTACTGTTCAGGGTCTAAACACAGGCATGCTGCCTAGAGGTAGATTAGAGGCAAATTCTTCCTGCTTTCACCTTTCCTTTGTAGACGTTTCTCTTTGGAGACTGGGGTCCCCCCACCTGCTGTCTTCCTGAAGGGCCCAGGAAGGCTGAGAAGGGCTTTGATGCAGGACCTGTTGTAGTATGAACCATCTGGATTCAATCTACCTCCATGGATGTTTGTCACAGGGGAGAGTGGCTCTGGCAGCTGCAGAATTTCCGAAATGCAACTGTTGCTGCTCCACAGATGTGTCAAGAAAGGGTATGAGCCTCTCTCCTGTAAGGACTAAGCTGCTTCCCAAACAGACTTGATTATTTCTTCTACTAAAGACCTTCCCATGCCCTCTTTTGTGGTGCTTAGCTACCTGCCTGCTATGGATCTTCCTGTCCCTGTCCTTTGCTACCATCCTGCTTTAGCTTTACATGCCTGAGTCTGCACCATATTGCTATTCTTTGCTTTATAAACATGGCTACATCCATCACACATAGCTATTCTAACAACATGCCTTGCTCCAGAACTGGCGGTAGTTCTAGGCCTCTCCAAGAGTTCTTTGGGACTAAACATGGATGCATGTTACTGCTATGTGTATGTTTATGTGCCTTAAAATCACTTGTTGACTTATGGTGACCCCATGAACTTCCTGGAGTCTTCCTAGGCAAGAAGGTGGTTTTGCAACTTCCTTCCTCTGAAATATAGCCTACGGCATGTGGTATTTATTCGTGGTCTCCCATCTAAGTACTAAGCAGAGCTGACCCTGCTTAGCTTCCAAGATCAGATGGGATCTGGTACCTTTGAGCCATACACAGTATATAGTACACCATATATAGTACATTTCCTGCATAGCAGGGGGTTGGACTCGATGGCCCCTGAGGTCTCTTCCAATTCTATAATTCTATGACATATATTTATATAGCAATACTGTGTCTGTGTGTGCATGTGCCTTGAAGTTGCCTGTTGACTTATGGTGGCCCCATGGATTTCCTAGAGTTTTCTTAGGCAAGCAATCCTCAGAGGGGGTTTTGCCAGTTCCTTCTTTTGAAATCTAGCCTCCAGCACCTGGGATTCATTGACTGTCTCCCAACAAAGTACTAACCAGGGCTGACCCTGTTTAGCTTCCAGGATAAGATGGGCTCTGGTGCTTTTAGGGTATAACATAGGTTTTATTCATGGTAAACTCTACAACAGATGGCGTACAACAGAGAAGCATTCCAGCCCTTGAGCTGATGGGGTCGAGCATCCTCTCACAGCCAATAGTAGAACTGGGGCCCCAAACAAATTCTACCCAGATTATCCCTTCGCTGGCAATCAAATCCAGTCCTCATCACCGGACATATAGGAAGCCCTTGGGTCTGGGGCTGCATTCCCCACCAGGCCAAGCCAATGGATGATGGGTTCCCAAAGGTGATATAGTACAGAAGCAAAGAAAATCAAGGGGCACAAGTGTAACCCATCTCCCTGCTCTCCAGTAGCAATTTGATTTCTAGGAGCAGGGTAGCAACTGAGGAAAAATCACTCCCACAGTTGGTTCTCAGCCTCCATATCTTTTCCTAGCCACAAACTGGAAAGCTAATGCAAAAAAATAAAAAAAAAATCCAGCCATGTCCCTGATATAAGTTAACTCTTTCATGCCATTGGACAGCTGTTAATGTTTGGCCACGATGCTAACAAGGGCTCCCAAATCCATCTGCCGAGTAGCAAAGGCCCATCTCATTCCAACTAGCTTTGTTTTACCTGGAAAGTATGAGAGAAAACTAAGGAGGGAAGTGCATTGGGAAGAGGTGTTGGTTTTCTCTTTCCCAATGAATTAGCAGGAAAATTCTCTATGCCTGGTGTTTTAATTCTTCTAAAAAGTTTCAGTTCATGAAGACAGATTGGCATATGACAAAAGAGACCAGCTATTTTCAAGCGTATATTCTTTTTGTGGATGTGTGCATGCAGCAGTGGACTCTCTCTCCTCCCTGCTCCCCTTTTCCCTCACCTGGACAAGATGACATTCATGTTTTCAGGAATCAGGTGATCTTGAGAAGGTTTTCGGCAGTAACAAGAAGCAGAACGGTGGCCAGATCGAAGGAGCAGCTGCACTTAACTTGGCTCCGGTGCCGCTCCAGGTCTGGTTGGTATGGCAACCCCCCCAACAGAGCCGTTGCCCACAGGAAGAGGGCTGGTGGCGACGGTTTCCAAGGGTAACTGTCTCTTAGAACCGGGTTATGTCTGGAGCTGAGCCCAAAGGAGCATTTGCTTGGAGTGTGGCTAGCATGCAGCAGGTGACAGCATCTAAGGAATCGCAGCCATCATCTGTGCCGGTTCATCTCGTTTTATTTGCTCATTGTTCCGGTTTGGTTCTGTTTCAGCATCTTTGCCATGCTTATTTTAAAATAATGCAACTATGCAGAGAAAAGCATTGTAAGGTGTCATGTACATTGGTGGACTTATAGAAATAAATGATGGTGGTGAAGATGAAGATTAAAATAATAAACTGTGCTGAGCAAAGAGGTGAGGATTTCTCTCTCGATTCTTCTCCCACTTCTGCTTGAGGGCAAATATTATTTCCTTCATGGCTCACCAGGTTAAACCTGGTTTTCCCAAACAGTTCATTGTGAGAAGGGCCATTTCCGCACTATAGCGCTATGATTCCACTTGCAACATCCTATGGAATCCTGGGGTTTGCAATTTCGGGAGGGGCCGGCTGGTTGCAAGTGGAATGATAGTGCTATAACAGTCTAGTGCGGAAATGGCCAAATTGTTGTGGACTCTGCTGCATGTAGAGTTTGAGGGTATATTATATCCTCCAACATTTCACAGAAGAAAACTAGGAAATGTGTGACGAAGCAACACTAGAGCATAGCCGAGATGGCAAAAGTGGTGAAGGAGAATTGATTTTCTTGTTGGGTGCCGTTAAGTTGTTTTAACTTAAAACTCTAAAGCAAACCTATCATGGGGTTTTCTTGGTAAGATTTGGTCAGAGACTGTTTATTATAGGCCTTCTTCTGATGCTGAGAGAGTGTGACTTGCCCAGGTTTACCAAGTGGATACCCTGAACTCTCCAGAGTCATAGTTCAATGTTCAGACCACGACATAAACTAGCTCTCCATTGGTTTTCTCCACTTATTTCCTTACTAAAGACAATTTATTGGGGATGAGAAGGTGAGCAGCTGCAGAGTGCCTTCTAAGGACAGTGTCCGAAGCTCTCTCTAGGAAAGCAATAAATCATTCTGTGGAGCTTAATCTAAGATTTGTTTGATACTTGCAAGTCATGCCTTAATGTTGCAGTACTTGAAC
This sequence comes from Ctenosaura bakeri, assembly GCA_948474755.1. Classification (NCBI taxonomy): domain Eukaryota; kingdom Metazoa; phylum Chordata; class Lepidosauria; order Squamata; family Iguanidae; genus Ctenosaura; species Ctenosaura bakeri. Next base: position 439,870 of record CAOLHI010000692.1, read on the forward strand.
AATGAATTGGTTCTAGCCAACTGGACTTTCAGACTATCTATCTATATCCATCCATCCATCTCTATTTATTTATTTAATCTCCTATGTTTCTCCCATATGGGACACACAATTGGACTATGACACCCATAAGACACAGTGGTCAGAGATGATAGAAATTGTGGTTGAAAACATGTGGAAGGCACCTAATACAAGAAGGCCTGAAATGGGAGCATGGAGTGGGTAGTGTTGTGTGGATCTGCCCTATGAAATCAAAGGCAGCATGGTATAGTGGTCTGAGTGTTGAACCAGGACTTTAGGAAACCAAGCTCTGAATCTCCACTTGCCCATGGAAATGCATTGGTTGACTTTGGGTATGTCACACTTTCTCAGCCCTGGAAGAAGGCAATGGTAAACCTCCTCAGAAGTAATCTTGCCAAGAAAACCCTATGATCGGTTCACCTTAAGGTCACCATAAGCTGGAAGCAACCTGTAGGCACACAACACCAAAAATTCATTTTATCTAGCAGCCAGGAGAGGGCAAACAAGAGCTTCAAGGTAATCTTTCCTGGTTTGTGCTCTGGGCTTGTTGAATAACAGCAATTCCAGAGAGGAACTACTGCTAAGAGGGGTAAAAACAAAGATCTCCACATCATGATTTCTCAGGGGATGCTGCATTACTAAGATTATTTGCATACGAGAGGCCTAAATGGGTTTATGCTTTACATTCATCTGTAGTGTAGCATAGTACAGAATGCAAAACTTAGAACAGTGTACATTTGGATTCTCTTCCATAACCCTTCTTCTACTAAAAGCATTTTTTTGGATTCAGATTCAACATCATTTATAGTTGACTTTACCGGTATAAAGGAGGCTCAAATATTCTTTTCAGCATCATGGGTGAAAAAAGAATTGTCTCTAAATGTGTAGTGAGGGCTGGCTTGGGAATCCTCTGTCTGGTTCACTAGAGGTTTTGCAATACAACTGGCCCTCCATGTATGCAGGGATTCTGTTCTAAGGACCCCTGCAAATATGAGAAATCACAAATGCTCATGCCCTGTTTATATTCAAAGGCAAGGTAGAGACTGCCAGAACCAAATTATTCTATCTAAAGGTCAACTAGGGCAGAACCAGACAAACTTCCCTTAGAAGGGAAATGCACAATGGAGGGACAGTGGCTGAGAAAGTCTTATGTCATTTACTCACCCATGACTTGCACCTCGAACTCAGGCCATTCTGCACTAGACTGTTATAGCGCTATTATTCCACTTTCAACATCCTATGGAATCCTGGGGTTTGCAGTTTCGGTGGCCCCTCCCGAAACTGCAAACTCCAGGATTCCATAGGATGTTGAAAGTGGAATAATAGTGCTATAACAGTCTAGTGCAGAAAGGGCTTCCGTTTGAAGCAACTGAAGTAAACTGAGGGTAAAGGGGGAAATGCGAAACTTGGACATTTTAAAAGCAGGTGAAGAGGTGGGACTGCAGGGGATTAATGTCTATGCCAAACCAGGACAATTGGAGGGTATGCTTGCCTGAGATACATTAAAAATTAATTGCTGAGGGAATATTTGGGTTAAGACCTTGGCAGCTTATAGCTAGTCCCCTCCCCACCTCTTCCCTTATAGTACAAACAGCTGGAACCAGAGGTAAGCATGGATGTAAGCCTCCTCCCCTGAGATGCCTTTGACCTCCATAACCCGCAAGTCAATTCCTCATTAGTTCAGCATGTTATCCTCTGGAGCCAGGATCTCATCCTCTGAGCTGCTGTAAGCAATTAAGGGACACAACTCTCCCTCTTCTGCCTCCAGGCTCAGCCACTTGACTGATGTCTCCTTATTGCCATCGACTTGTTCGGGTGTCTCTGTGACCGTCTGTCTCTTGCGAGCGTCTGTCTCAGTGGCTGGAGGGGAGGAGGGGGAGCGAAGGCGAAATCTCCTTGCCTTTTCTCTTTATCAAACCTGTGTTCCCAACCGAAGGAGAAGGGGCATAAAGGCCAAGCCTCAGATAAGGTATTGACTATCTGCCCGAGTGGTGATCCACCTGTTAAAAACTGAATTGCTCTTCTTGAGAGGCCCGGTGTTTGGAGAAACATAAGCGCAGTAGGCATTGCACAGGGATGTTTGTGTACGGGTGTGTATGTGCAAAGCAAGGTGGCCAACTGTGAAAGACCGTGCATTGGTCCCCCAGGACACCTGGGAGGGTCACATCCTGCGACCACACTCACCTCTGTCCAAAAAAAAGTAAAAAAAAAAGGGGAACAGACTGAAGCACCAATGAAGGTGAGAGGGTTGCTAAAGTTGCAGACTTTGCCCAAGTTGCCAAATTGTTTTAATATGATGATCTATGTAATAGTTTTTAAACCTTTATAGTATGCATTGCTTTAATTGAAAAGTTACTAATAAATGTGTAACAGAAATTGCTCCAAAATTCCTTTCCTCTGCTGCTAAGATTTGCAAAATTATGATTCAGAAGCATATGTAATACTTGAGGTTTGTTTTCCCTATTAAGTATTATTTTTTAAAATTAGCTAGTTGCTGAATTGGTATTACTCTTGCCTTACCTTTTATATTGTGTTTTGTGTGAAGAATATCTTGTGGTTTAATGCTCAGGAATTGCACTGGAAAGATCGGACTGGGATGGATGAATTGCAGTGTTATACTGTAAACTGCCTTGGGTTCCATATTGGGGAAAAGATGGGATATAGATTAAGTAAGTAAATAGCTGGTACTGTGGCTAGGAGTGTGTTTCATCTCTCCCCCCGCCCTTGTGTTTCTTTAAAAATGCTCCTGGATCCTTATCTTCACTCTCCGAACAACTCCCACTGCATTCTACCCAGGGCTGCCAAATCGCCTTTTCCTCTCTGGAATGCTGCAGAACTGTTTTTGTGCCTCTGGATGACTTTTCCATGTGCTCTTTTGGGCCATCTGTTTTACCCATTGGATCTTAATGCCATGATAACCTCTTGCTGGGATGTACTGAAGCTCGGAGATTGAGCCGTTTTTTAGGGGTAGAGTGGGAGCTTGGTCTGTGAGAGGCCTTCATCCCAGGAGAAGGAGGAATTAAAGGCTAGCAAACCCTTGACTGTCGGTGCACCAGGTAATTCTCTGGAAAAAAAGCACAACCACTCATTCTTTTGTGTGTGTATGCATAAAAAAGCCACTCCAAATGCAGCATTTAAGGAATGCAGTGTGCAGCCAGGTAAACCAAAAATGAATTCCTTTCTGGGAGAAAGACAGATTCTGGTTATCAATTGCAAAGGGAGGTTGTAATCAAGAAAGGAGAATCTTACAAAACTAAAACGCTGAACTTAAAAGGCTGAATGCTACTTCTCTAAAATACCAACTTACCAACTTAACGTCAACTTACTAAAACATAACAAGGATTTGTTGTGTTTTAATTTTGTTACAACAACAACAATAATTTTATTTATTACTCACCTCTCCCCAAAGTTCAAGGCAGGGTACAGAATATAGAACTAAAAATCATAATTAAAATATACTAAAACATAGAATGATTAATACACACATACTATGATTAAAATATATCATGATTAAAAGTACAATCAAGTGCAGTTAAAACTGCAGTTGAAAATACAATTGAAAACAATTAAAAATAGACTGGGTAAGCTGGAAGTTTACATTTAAAAATGTCAGTTTGTGTTTATGCTACTTTGTGTTAAAATTAATAAAGAAATGAGTCTAAAAATAAAGAAAGAGTAATATATATCCATCTCAGGGGGAAAAAAGGTTTAGACGGACTTTCTTTTTCTTATTTCTTTATTAGATCAGAATTATTTCTGCTAGTTTTTCCTCCCCAAAAAGTGGAATGTTATTAAGATGTTTTAATGGTGGAAGAGAGAGCCATTGAGCGCTGGACTACCACCGTCCCCACTCAGCCATGGAAACCCGTGGGTGACCTTGGGCACATCACACGCTCTCAGCCCCAGAAACCCCCCATGAGAGAGTGGCCATAAGTCAGAAATGACTGGCAGGGAATGCGTACACAGGCCTTCCTTTTCTGTGCCCAAGCAAAAGGCAGGGGAATGGGAGGTGGAACATGGAGAGAGAAGGTACGAGCATGCATTCCATCACTTGCTCGCTAAAGTGAGGGAGGGGAGATATTTATGGTTTTTCGACTTAAGGGTCCTGAGCCCCAAATCCTCATGAAAATGGAAGGACCACTGCAGTTTGAATGCTGGTCTAGGACCTTGGGAGCGCAGGATTCAAATCCTTATTGAGGCATGGAAATCTACTGGCTTTCCATGGTTTCTCTCTCTCTCTCCCTCTGAGGAAGGCAAAGGCAAACCCCTCTGATTAAATCTTACCTGGAAAACCCCGCAATAAGGTTGCCTCAAGGTTAACACAAGTTGGAAACAACCTGAAGGCATACAGCAGCAGCAACAACAATAGTCTGGAGAAAGGAGAGAACCATGTGCTTTCCATGGAGTTAATTGAAGGAAACCCCCTTCCTCCCCATCATAGCCATTTACCGGAGAAAACAGAGAGCATCCAATTTACAGGCACTTCACCTGGTATGTGTTAACTTAAACTAGTGCCAAGAATTGTTCCCTGTCTGCTTCATTAAAAAACTAACAACTTTGCACTGTGAGGCTGCTTGCCCCTCCGCCATTCTCTACTAAACATATCCAATTATTTCTGTTGTCTTCCCCAAAAGCTTTTCAAACCTCAGCAAGCATGAGAAGGAGGCCAAATTGCTTAGCCATCCCATCCCTCCACTCTGCGACAACACATTTCACTATCTCTGAGAAGACAGCCCAAGATATAGATCTGGCAGTCAGCATCTTCTGATCTGCAAGAAACAGCTGGTCCTCAGCCCAGGAAGGCTGGGAAGGAGGCTGGACAGGCAAAAAAAGAAGACTGTTTTGCTTTTTCTTCCCAGATGGATCAATTTCACCTTGGACATATACACAACACTCAGAATTTGCTCTGTGCTGAACATCACAGAAGGATCGGAATCTGCTGAGATTTCGTTAGAGTTTGGCTTCATAGCTAGACAATTAGACAATCTTACATCAGAGCTTTGCTTCAAGGCAGGGAATGCCCAGCCACAAGGAGAACTTCTACGGAAGTGCAGAATTTTCCAACGTGAGCGGACATCACGGTCACATAGTCCAATGCCTATCTTTTTAAGTCTTTCATTCTCTCATACCTCACCACAGTGCTTCCAAATGGTGATTCTGGTTCTCCAGATTGTCCTACTCCAGATTGTCCTTTAAATTCTGATATGGACAGGTAATTGAGTGGGTGCAATTGGCACTCGTTGTATACCAAACTCAGAATCATGCAGTATTTCCAGTTTTTGAAAGTGGGACAGTGAAGAAAAGTGACAAGAAGAGAACCAACTCATTTGAAATGAGATGCTGGAGGAGAATTTTACAGATATCCTGGACTGCTAAAAAGACAAAGGAATGGGCCCTGGAGCAAATCAGGCCTGAACTCTCCCTAGAAGCCAAGATGGCTAAAGCGAGGCTGTCCTGCTTTGGACATATCATGAAATGACATTAGAAAAGATGATAATGCTGAGTAAAGTGGAAAGCAGTAGGAAAAGAGGGAGACTGCATTAGAGGGAGGTTGGTTCAATCAAGGAAACAACGGCTGCCCTGAGTTTGCAAGATGTAAGCAGGGCAGTTGATGACCAGGGCTCATGAAGTTCTCTCATTCATAGGATTGCCGTAAGTGAAAATCAACTTGACATCAAATCACAACAACAGGGATTTATAGGAAGTTTGGAGGGTCCAGTGCTGGAACTACTACTGGGTCCACTTTAATTCCCCTCTCCTTAGCCTGGCAAGACAGGTAGATCTAAGCTAGATTTCCTCAAATGACCGTGGCCATTTCCGCACGAGACTGTTATAGCGCTTTGATTCCACTTTCAACATCATTCATGGAGCACCCTAATTTCTTCTAGCTACAAATTGGGCAGGAAGGGCCCTCATGTCGCTGTTTCTAACCTCGCGCTTGAATTTTGTCCAACTCTCTTTCTACACAGTGGGTGGCCTCCAGTACCCCTACCTTTCACAAGTGCTTTGTAAGACTGACCTTGATATGACTTGGAAATCTCATTTCGCACACACACTCACACACACATCCGAGCAAGCTGTGCAGAATGTGGATTGAGGCCAAAAGGGAAACACAAGTCTTGGGGTGCTATCATTGCTGAAGTGACAGCTCCCATTTGAGGTGCATCCAACAGGAGTCTGCAGAGGAAATGGGGCCCATTTCTGTTAGAACTTGCGGTGTTTCTCTCTTTCCAGCTTTGGGAAATGTGCCACCAGGGATCAAAACCTTCACCCCACAAAACACAGGCACACACTCACACATTCCATATGGCTTACCCCTTGGAGTCATAGTGGCTGGAGAATTCCAGTTATTTCAGAGTGATTCTCTCCCTCTCTCAATCGCTGGGCTACAACTCTTACCAGATGCATGGCAAAATTACACTGCTTTTCTTCATTTCTAACCTTATCAGAGGTGGAGTTTTTTTTTACTCCTTTCATGGCTTGGAGGCTGGCATGCTAGCTGCTTTGATGGTCAAGGAAATATGCCTGGTCTAAAGGTTCTTGTAGACTCATAGACTTGTAGAGCTGGAAGAGACCACAAGGGCCGTTAAGTCCAACCCCCTGCCATGCAGAAATACACAATCAAAGCACTCCCGGCAGATGGCCATCTAGCCTCTTTTTAAAAACCTCCAAGTAAGGAGACTTCACCACAATCCCAGGCAGCAGCATATCCCACTTTTGAACTGCTTTTACCAGCTCCTGATGTTTAGATGGAATCTCTTTTCCTGAAGTTTGAAGCCATTTCTCCATGTCCTAGTCACTGGAGCATCAGAAAACAGGCTTGCTCCATCCTCCATATGACATCCCTTCAAGTATTTAAACATAGCTATTGTGTCCCCTCTTCTCTTCTCCAAGCTAACCATACCCAGCTCCCTAAGCCACTCCTCATTTGACATGTTTTCCAGGCCTTCTACCATTTTGGTTGCCCTCCTCTGGACATGTTCCAGAACTGTGGTGCTCAGAAACAGATGCACTTTCCAGGTGGGGTCCCTCCTGTTGTTGTGTGCCTTCCAATCACTTCGGACTTAAGGGGACTTCAAGGTGAACCTATCACAGGGTGGTTTTCTTGGCACGATTTGTCCAGAAGGAATTTGACATCATCTTGCTCTGTGGCTCAGAGAATATGACTTGCCTGAGATCCCTTTCAAAACACTTGTCTTGGAACTTAAGTCTTCTCTGTCATCTCCATTGGGGCTGAGTTGGGCCAAAGCTGCCAAACCCAGCTTCATTGCCCTGCCAGTCCTGTTGCACGTGCAACCGGCACAGTGCCACTCCAGCAGCTGTGCAAACAAAGGGCTAATAGCAGCTGATCCAGGAGCCAGATGAGGAAGAGAGAGGGCTGTCCTTCTCATTACTGCACTCTCTTCAGCAGCACATACCCCAGAGGGCTGCCCTCTTCTCCTGGGTTCCTCCCACTGTGCTGACACCAAAAAACCCATGGGTTTGGCCACCTTTCCAAGCAAAAGAGTGCGGTGGCACTGGCTATTGTTCTTTTTCACATGTCAGTTCACTGAAACGTTTGCAAACGTAGAATGGCACACTGCCTCACTCTGAAGCTGAGCTAGAAACAGAATGAGCAGGTGGTAGGACACTGGGAGGAGAGAACCCAAGCTGGATTTGGAATGATTATTTTCAAAAGTTGCCTAGTGCTGGTTCTCGTGCCTGTGTGATAGGCATTACTCTTTGCCTTTTTGGAAGGGTAGAACATAAAGGCTTATGAGGGGTTAAGGCACCAGATCTTGTCTGATCTTGGAAGCTAAGCAAGGTCAGCCCTTGTTAGTACTTGGATGGGAAACTGCCAATGAATAGCAGGTGCTGTAGGTTATATTTCAGCGGATGCAACTCGCAAAAGCAATTCTGAGGATTTCTTGCCTAAGAAAACCCTATGAAATTCATGGGTTTGCCGTAAATTGACTTGAAGGCACATAAACACGTGCCTGAATGAGAAACTTCCAGGACACTCTGTCAACAACCCTGCTAAGTTCTCATCACTATGTCTTCTTTGACTGAGTCTTCACCTGTAGTGTGGTCTTCCTCTTTTCCTACTGCTTTCCACCTTACCAGTTATTATTATGTTTTCTAATGTATTCTGTCTTCTCATGAGATTTCCAAACTATGGCTCAGTTTAGTATGTGTCAGTTTAGTCATCTGAGCTTCAAAGGAGTGGTCAGGCTTGATTTTCTCCACAAAGCATTTATTTGTCTTTTTGGCACTCTGTGGTATCTACACAACTCTTCTTTGGCATCCTATTTCAAGCTTCTCAAATGAATTGATTCTCTTCCTGTCAGCTTTCTTCACTTTCCAACTTCCACTACCATATGCAGGAATCAGAAATATTATGGCATAGGCAATCTTGATTTTGGTATTCAATGCAAAATGTGTGTGTATGTAAAGAAAACTCAGTGTGGATTTAATAGACTGTTTCTATGATCAATTCATCAAAGTTTCTCTAACAGACTGGTACCTCACATCATGAGAGCCAGAGTGATGTAGTGATTTGACTGTTGGACTACAACTCTGGAGGCCAAGATTTGGTTCCCCACTTGGCCATGGGAACCCACTGGGTGTTTTCAGGGGCATCACACTCTCTGCCTCAGGAAACCTGTGATAGGTCTGCTTTAGAAGGCACATAACAAGAATTCCTCCCTGCCATAACATTTTCATTCTTGGTTGTTATGTTCCTTGATGTTCTCTAGGCTCTGCAAGAGAAGCATTCTCGGGATCATGGATGGGTGGCCAGGACAGACACATGGAAATGCTGTCTGTTTATTTCCCAACACTCTACCACCCACCTGAGTTTTCTCTGGTGCTTTTGTTTTTTTGGTTCTGACAGGAGTAGCAGTACTAATAGCAGCAGCAGCTGCTGCAAAGTTCAGTACAGGCTTTTCCTCTGAACCGCCTGCCAAACACTACACGGGGCAGGCTGCACACCTGCCATCCAAGACTATGCCAACAAGACCCAGGTGACCTCTCCAGGATGAGTGAGAGATGTTTTTATGGTCTGCTCTCAACATCTGTAAAGGCTCTTTAGACAGCTGGGCTGGTTATAGCAATACAACCAAAGCCAAGAGGAATGAACAGGGAGGCCTATGTACACTCTCCTCCACCATCCCAAAGAAATCTTGCCTTTAAGCGAAGTGGATGCTTTTCAGTTGGCAAAAACTCACTGCCGTCAAGGTGACCTCTTTCTGGATCTATTGCACAAGGTGTGTTGTTTCATTTGGCCAGATACCTTGAGCGTGGGCACTGCTGAAGGGTGTTGGGGACAGGACTGAGTAAGGGAATTTCCAGGGGCGATCAGGCTTGGAAAGTGCGGGGCATTATCGATAGTTGGAAAGAGGCTTCTGTCTGGCAGCGCTGGCTGAACACTGTTTGCCGTCCTAAGCATTGGATCCCAATGTGAGATCCAAGCAAAGAATCCCAGAAGTGTTGTCAGCGCTGAAGAGATGCTGATGTGTGAGCTTTTGGACTGCGTACAGCTCTGCTCCGTCTTAAGAGCTGGGCTGCGGCATCCTTTTCCCTATTGCAAGAAATCATAAGGTGTACCCTTCAGACCAAACCTTGCTTTATTGGCACTTCAGAAAATGCTAGTGATGAAACAGCTGCTTGGATTGTGGCTGTACAGCTGGCATGCCGTGGTTTGCCAGGGTAAATACAGTTTGCCAAGAATTTCAGCTAGGCTAAATCATTCTTTGCTGCCTCTGGGCGGGGAAAATAATACTGTTCTGTATTTCTTTACTAGTAATGTAAAAATTAAAAAACAAAACAAAAACCACTTTCAAGTAGCCTCATTCTGGGGTGTAGCTATTGGAGGTGGAATGAGGACACTGTCCTGTATCTGTCTTTATGACCTGAAATGAAATTTCCCTTCAGTCCCCGAATGTCTGGTATTGCAGCAACTTAAAACGTCTGTTGAGCATTTAGAAGTACAGTTTAGGCATCCAAAGGAAAGAGGAGACAAAGGGTCATATCCCACCAGCCTGTTGTCTCACAGAATTGCATTCTTCTCTGCAACAGTGCTATGGTGCCACTTTGGTGATGCACATTTCTGCAATCAGTCTTCCAAACTGCTTTCCTGACCCCACCTTCCTACCCATGTCTGCCTTAAGTAATGCATGCACCCTGTTTATGTTTTTCTCCCCCCTCCCGGCGCTCTGCAATTGCACTCCTATGCAGTTTCGATCCTTCTCACAAGACTATGCTCGTCTTTTTCTTTGCTGCCACCATTTTGCTCTTGTGGAATATCAGCACTGCAGCAGAATGAAACATGGGCAGCAGAAGCAATAGTTGAACAGCAGAAATATTGGAGCCCTTAAAGTGTTTTTCCATCAGTGAAAACATCTGATCTGATAATGATGGAAATTCAATAGAACAATGAGAGAGTTATGACATTGTGCGATAAAGAACAAAAAATGGAACTAAGCTAGAACAATCATGCAACAAAGCTATTGTTCGATAAAGCTCAAAGGGACCGAGGGAATGCCACTATAGCAAATAATAACAAGCTGTGTAGGTGTGAACAATTTTCAGTGTTTCATTTCTTTGCAATGTTAGAAATTTGAGGATTGAAGAAAAAAATCTTATAGCAGGGCAATGTCCTCATTTTGCCCCATGTAGCTGCATCATTGCTTTGTTCATGTTGCAAGAAAGAGTATGTCACACTCTTGTAACAACCCATTTATTTGTTTATGAATTGATGTGGATCCTAGCTTCCAGGAAAAGTAATAAACTGCTTTGCAGGCTGTTCCCGGAGCCAGAGTCTTTCTTTTCGTAGGTCGCAGTGCAGCCTTGCCTTGGTTTCACGCAAAACTCTGTGCCTTCAGGCAAAATATTTTTAATTGCTTCCAGGTGCAACTGATTGGTCAATTACTGTGCTCCCATTAAGGAGCAGTTCCTATTTTGTACAATTGGAGATTGAATGGGCCAATTAGTTCTTCTGAACTGTTAATGGCAGATACATCTCGCTGTAGCTAAGCTGTATTATGGCCCCCGTCCCTTGCTGACCAGTTAGGAAATTGTGTAAGAGTTGAGGTCAGAGCTATAAATTAAGCCATATTTCTAAGAATTAATGTTTCAGATGCATGAGGAAGATGGCACCTAAATTGGGTGTGGGGGTGGATATCTCTCAGAGCCATCGTGTTTGTTTTTTGGCAAACTTGAAAGTAAACCTTTCTTCTTTCACCATGTGGCACAAGCCAGGATAGATTTGCTGTCACATATTCCCTCTTCATAGGCTTTTCATTGTTTTGGCTACTTGCACATGGCTTGTTTAGGGTAGTCATAGAACACAGAGTCATGGACAAGGAGATAGCATCAAGGATTACCGGAGATGAATTGTTTCTAGATGCATTTTGCTTTAGTATAGCTATTATATGTAGCCAATGAAACAGAGGTGCTTTTCTGTATTAGTTTATCCATCCTCACTGTGTGCAAAATTTGGCAATGCACTTTTTAAGTTCTCTTAATATTTTGATGTTTCTTTGTCCTGCTTGCATTGGGGTTTGGGCAGGTGGGATCTCCTTCTAACAGTAAGTTTATCTCAGTTCAAGCAATGACAGTGTCTCACAACCAGGGATAGGGAAGGGGCAACATTTGGTCTATCTTCGTTATTAGTATTCACGTTACTTTAATGTTTTCTGTAGTTCTCTATTCCTTCTCTCTAGGGACCCCATCTTCTATTTTGGGGAGCCTGAAAGTACATTTTGGTTTTTTGCTCTGTTAATTTTCTGCATTTGCCAGAACACAGAAATCCCTTTCAAACAAAAATGATATGTTACCCTAGGAATTAAAAATGTGTCCTGGGGGCGCCGAGAAGAGGCAACAGGCACTGTTATTTACATTTCATCGATTCACTCTTGGATTGCCTAAGAAAGCCAGACAGATGATCAATTTTTAAAAATATCTTTAATCGGTCGATGAGTCCAGCTGTAAGACCTTTATGTCTGGGCTGGTTTCTAGAGGTCAGGGATATATGCCTCTGAGCAGGAGCATGTCCTTCGTGCATACCTTTGACTTAGATGCTCAGACACATCTTTTATTGCATGCATCATTTTAATGCTCTAACCTGAGGCTGCATTGGGGAGAGGGCTAACAGTAAGGATGCCCGTTCATGAGCACTTCTGGGCCAAAACTTGAAAGGCAGGGATGGCGCCTGGTTGTGTCATTGTGGAGGCCAGGCCTGCGGCTTTCCTTCTCACAGACTGGAATGGCAGCTTTCTTTCCAACCTGCTAAAGCACCTTGCCTCCTTATACAGCCCTGCCTTCTCCTTTAAAACCACCACCTTAGCGTATAAAGGGTAAAGCCTCGCAGTTGTTATTACTGATCTGTGCTAGCATGTTACTAATTGATTAGAACTAATGGAAAGCACTCTATCGAGTCTGAATTTAGAAAAAAAATATAATGTAATCTTTATTGAAATAACAAACAGGGAAAGGTATTGGGTGTCATAAATATATCTAAGTGGTGCAAAACTTCAAAAGGTGTTTATCTGGTTTCTTATAGCTTAACCCAGTATTCAGATACAGAGCTACACACACAAGCCTTTGGCTTCCCTTTTGCCATAAGTCAGAAACAACTTGAGGGCACACAACAATGTCTTAGGTCCAGAGGTACATCCCCATATGAACTTGCGAGACTTTTAAGATCTTCAGGGGAAAGTTTTCTCTTGGTTCCGCTGCCATCCCAGGCTCGCTTGATGAGGACATGGGAGACAACCTTTTTGTTTAAGCAGGCCTGCAATGTGGAAGCAGGAGGTCTTTTGATCGGGATGTTCTCTTTATTTTTTAAACTGTTGTGTGTTTTTAAAATGATTTTATCCTGTTTTTATGTGGTTGGGTTTGTTTTTAAATTTTATTATAATTTTTAAAATTGACTATATTCCACTCTGGGAGAAAGCAGCATACAAGTGCAACAAACAAAGAAACAAACCTTTTAAAATGAGGGGAAAAATATGGGAACCACCCAATAACAGTGTCTGGAGGTAGATATTATCGACAAGGGTGGTGACCCAGGTCTGAGGTTCCACATACCAGATTTGACGAACTGATGCTCTGACATGAGATTCAGATAGCATCTGTCATAGAATCATAGAATCATAGAAATGTAGAGTTGGAAGAGACCCCAGGGGCCATCCAGTCCAACCCCCTGCCATGCAGGAACACCCTCAAAGCACTCCCGACAGATGACCATCTAGCCTCTGCTTAAAAACCTCCAAGGAAGGAGACTCCACCACACTCCAAGGCAGCAGATTCCACTGCCGGACAGCCCTGACTGTCAGGAAGTTCTTCCTGAGGTTCAAGTGGAATCTCCTTTCCTGCAGCTTGAATCCATTGCTCCTTGTCCTGGTCTCTGGAGCAGCAGAAAACAAGCCCTCTCCTTCTTCTACATGGCATCCCTTCAAATACTTAAACATGGCTGTCATGTCCCCTCTTAACCTTCTCTTCTGCAAACTAAACATCCCCAGGTTTGCAAACTCATGAGCTCTTTAATAGCTCTGAAATGTTTAGTAACATAGACTCTTTCTATTGCCATCCTGATTTTGAACGCTATGGGTTTTAACCCTTCTCATGTTAATCTTTTTTTTTCCCTCTTGGGTGCCTCAAAAAGGCAGTAAACATTTAAAGGTGAAATCTGAGATTGCAGCCACAGGATCTTGGATCTTGAGAGGGTAGGACAAGATTGGAGCAGTACATTTTTATTAATACTGCAAAACCTTTACAACTGGACCTTTAATGTTATACAGATTGGCCTTTCCTTCCCTGGCTCGGTCTCTAAGCTGCAACAATAAGGACTCTGATGACTTGGTATCTAATATCAAGGGAGATGCAGCTTTGGGCTGCTCTTGGATCAGCTAGTAAGCCACTCTTAATGCAAATGAGGAGCGAAAGATACATGCTCCCTTCCTTGCAGATGTGGAGAAAGGGGAGGGGTGGGATGAGTTACTCACCCCACTGGCCCTTTGCTTTGTTAAATGTGAACCTGAAGCACTTGAAAGTGAGAAAATGCTTGAGCGCAGCAATAATAACCAGTACCAAACAAAGAAAAAAGAAAAAAAGGGAGAGAGAACGCTCCTAACTGTTGTCTGCTTGTTCTTTAACTTTCCTTTCCTGACCTTGAAGGATGTTGGAAGGTGTCATCTCATCAGCATTTCCCTGAGCTGCTGGAAGAGAGGGGGTTGTGTGTGTATGTGGGCGGGGGGGGGATTGATTTTTCTTCCTCGGGGCACCCTGCCAAGACTAACAGCAGACTCCAGCAGGTCGGCACAGGAAGGGAACGGCTGGGAGCTGATTTGTAGCAGGAGCTTTGGAGAGCCAGAATGCCGTTTTTATGGAAGAGACCTTCAGAGATGCATAAACCTCCCCCGGCTTCCCCTCCATCCCCCTCTTCTCCCCCATGGCACTCTGCCAAAGTCATTCTAAAAGAAAGGAAAGACCCTTAAAATAAACTAGGCTTTGGGTTTGTTTTCATGTCACCGACGTGTGCGAAGAACAAAGCTGTCTGATGAACTGACATATAATTTGGACGGAGCAGGAGACATTTGTGGCCAACTTTCTCTCCTCTCCGGCTGTTTCCCAGAAACATCCTGGAAATGGTGAGCCCATGCAGCCTCACTGCAGGATGGAATCATAGAGGCCATCTCATCACATGCCCCATCCTTTGATGTGATTGAGGGAGTTAATGGTACCACTCTATTCTGCATTGGTTAGACCTCATTTGGAATCCTGTGTCCACTTCTGGGCACCTCAGTTCAAGAAGGATATGGACAAGCTGGAACGTGTCCAGCGGAGGGCGACCAAAAAGGTGAAGGGTCTGGAAGCCATGAAGCCCTATGAGGAGCGGCTGAGGGATCTGGGGATGTTTAGTCTGCAGAAGAGAAGGTTAAGAGGGGACATGATAGCCATGTTTAAATATTTGAAGGGATGTCATGTCGAGGAGGGAGTGGGATTGTTTTCCGCTGCTCCAGAGACCAGGACGAGGAGCAATGGATTCAAGCTGCAGGAAAGGAGATTTCACTTGAACCTCAGGAAGAACTTCCTGACGGTCAGAGCTGGGAGTGTGGTAGAGTCTCCTTCTTTGGAGGTTTTTAAGCAGAGGCTGGATGGCCATCTGTTGGGAATGCTCTGGGACGCGTTCCTGCCTAGCAGGGGTTGGACTGGATAGCCTCTGTGGTATCTTCCAATTCTATGATTCTACTGAGCACACAAGATTGGGCTTAGGCATCTTACCACTGATGCAACTTATAGAATCTTGGAAGAGACCACAAAGACCATCTAGTCCAACCCCATTCTGCCATGCAGGGTTATACAACTCAAGCACTCCTAAAAAATGACCACACAGCCTCAGTTTAAAGATCTCCAAAGAGTCCACCGCCCTCTGAGTAAATTATTCCACTGTTAAACAGTTCTTATAGTAAAGTTCTTCCTAGTATTTAGGTGGGATCTCTTTTCATGTGATTTGAATCCATTGGAACATCTTCTAGTCTCTGGAGCAGCAGAAAGCAAGCTCAGGTTTCATGTGGCCCCACTTTCTGCTTGATTCTTCTTGTTCCAGGGTCATAGGGATGGTTTTTAGAGGTTCATCAGCAGTTGCCCCTTAAGAATTATTTAGTACACAAGTATCTGGATCAATATTCTGAAGGTCACCAGGTCCTCTCTCATCCTGGAAGCTAAGCAGGATCAGGCCTGATTAGCACTTGGAAAGAAGACCACCAAGGAACACTGGATGCTTTAGGCTATATTTCAGAGGAAAGCAACAGCAAACCACCTCTGAGGATTCCTTGCCTAAGAAAACCCAGCAAAAATCACGGGGCCACCATAAGTCAAAAAGCGACTTGAAGGTACATCCACATAAATCTTGACCAAGTATCTCTGCACCAGCTCCTGGAATTAAATCTAGTTTACTTTTAGTACAATAGCTTATAGATTTACCAACATCTTCCCTTTTCAATTAAAGTTTAGGGAGGCTTTGGAATGAGCTCTTTGTTTTTCAAAGTGTGGCAGCCATTCTTCTGCCTTGACAGAGCACTTTGGCATATGAACTTGGCACCGTGGAGATGAAAAGAGAAGACTTTAAAAGCCTCACACCATACGGAGGCCCTTGGCGGGCTCCTGCCTCTGCAGGCGGGATGCCACTCGGTGAGTCACAGCTGCAGGCTGACCTTTGGCTTTTCTCCCGGAGAGGGGGAAGCATCTCCTGCCCTCGCAGGCCTTTTATCTAGGCATGCTCCTTCTCAGCTCTTCACTAAGGCTTCCTCTGAGGGTATCTGCTCTTCCTGACACTCTTGTTGCTTCTGGAAACCAACATGTCTCTGCTCTTAGGAGAAACTTGACAAAGGAATCTTTTGCAGTCTTGTATAGTCTGCTTTCTTATTATTAATTTTGTTGTTATTACTTCCATATCCTGCCTCTTTCCCATTTCAAGGCTCAAGGTGGCTTGCAACAGATTGAAAAGAAAAAAAAAAGTTACAAATTTACAAAATATCAAAGTTTAAAACTATCAAAATAAATCAAAACCGGTAAAAACATAAACCATAAAAAGGATTGCACAATGAAAGTAACAAAGAAAAAATCCGGAACATTGTACAAAGCCCTTCCCATGTAAACAATCAGTCCTCAAAGGCCTATTGACACAGAAAGGTCTTTGCCTGTTTAGGGAAAAAGAGCAGGGAGGGTACCAAGGGAATTCAGGAGTCTGGGGGCAACCAAGAAAAACCTGTCTCCTGTATTCCCACCAGATGTACTCGTGAGGAGGGTGGGATAGAGAGACGGGCCTCTCCAACAGGTCTTAAAACATGGTCAGGTTCATTCAATCTGCTGGCAAAAACGCAGATGCCTTTATCTCCAGATCACCTTTTCGGTGCTTGCAGAACAATGCATTCAAGACTTTCTATTGCCTTCCAATTGTGTTATTGCAGTGACAAACTGTTCACTCTACCAGGATCAACGTGACCAAGTCAGTTTTTTGCTCTCCATCATGTAGCACACTCTCTACCGCTTCAGAGATGAAAATTGGAACATCTGTGGCTGAGCAGCACCACACTGGGGCAAAAGGATGTGTTCAGGCAACAAGAGATCAAAAGTTATTAATGAGGAGGAACACACAAAACTATTAGTTTAAGCAGAAAAAACCAGGATTTTTGTACTGAGTTTAGGAAAGTCTGAAGAAGGAGGGGGGGGACTTAAATTGGCCAATGAAGAAGGGCTTCATCTCCTCCTCTTCCTCCATCTGAGTGGAAACTACTTTTTCATTTTGAACTCCTTTTGCAGCAACTGAAGTAAGCTGAGGAGCAAGGAGGAAAGTAGTAGGAGAACCTGTGAGATTTTAAAAGCAGCTGGAAAAGTGGGACAAGAGGTGAAGAACTGTCAACATCCCTGTTAAACTGGGACAGTTGGTGCAACCAGTCTGCAGTAATTCAGAAACTCAGATCCAGAATACCACGCTAAGGAAATGTTGTGCACAGACAAAAGTTCTGTGATCATCTGGGAGGCCAAGGAACTGAACTGAAAGGTGGATTTGCTCCAATTCTCATTCTCTACTTCCTGGCAGAGGTTTACCTGATATGCAGGTTTGTCCTTTAGATGCTGAGGGGGTTGCATTTTTCTCCCCTTGCTGCAGCTGCCATGATAGTGCTTTGCAGCACAAAGAGGCTCTGACAATCCATGTTCAGCAGCATTCTTGGGAGGCAGTGCTCACGGCAGCACCTTGGCACTGCTGACCGTACAAGTGAGCACTGCGGTAGCACTCCAGCATTCCCGGAAGCAGCCGTACAGGGCATCTTTTAAAGGGATGAGGGGAAAAAAGGAGTGCTTAGAACACTGAAAGAAAAAGAAGTCATAAATTTAAAGCTGTGGATTGTCCTTGCACAGGAACATCAAGATAACAAATGTAAACTAGTTTCAAACCGGCAATTTAAAAAGAAAATATAGCTGGCAGCATATTCCCTCAACCTGTTCTTCTTTCCTAAAAGCTAAACACATCAAGCTCTTGAAAGCGTTTCCCTGAAGATTTTCTTTTTAGATGTTTGATAATCTGTTTTCTTTATACTTTGTCACTTTGCTTCTTGAATTCTGGCTTCAAGAGACAAATTGTTGTTGCGGCATGCCTTCAAGTCATTTCCAATTTATGATGACCCTTCCAATGGGATCCTATATCAGAGGTTTCCTCAGCTAGATTGCTTCAGAGGGGTTTGCTGTTGCCATCCTCTGAGGCTGAGAGAGTGTGACATACCCAAAGTCATGCAGTGGGTTTCAATGAATGAGCAGGGATTTGAACGCTGGTCTCCTGAAATCCTCATCCAGCATTCAAGGGACTGCACTACACTGGTTGTCCCAGAGCCAAACACTTTATTAAAATGACTGTTGAAATTTATTAAAAACAGAATAACAGTTAAAATGTTCCCTTCCTTAAATCTCAGTGGCATTTTCAAAGCTATCCATGTTCTCAGTGAATTGACTTGTGTTCAATCTTTTGTGACCAAGTGAGGTGTATTTTGGCAAAATAGCTATCTTTTACAGCCAAATCATCTTCATTCTTACGGGCAGCACATCCAGAAGAATTGCTTTTATTCAGAACTCGGGAACCAGTAATGGAGTGATTTTGTGAGCAAAAGGATGAACGCGTGAACACTTGTAGGACTTTCTATTCAAAATGAAAACAGAAGGTATGGGATTTATGGATGTGTATCCAGAAACTGCTGAAATTTGAACCGAGACCTGGAAAATCCACGGCTTGGAATCAGTAAATGGAATGGAAATGTTCCACCAGTGGGTTTTGCACGTACTTCAATCCGTGGTTGCTGAGTGTTTGGGTGGGTCAGGAGTCTGTGGGTGGTGGGTTCAGGAGGTCTAAAATGGCCCCTTTGAGTCACAGCCTCAGGTGTTTTGTTATCCAGTATATAACATAAGAAAGAAGGAGCTGACCCATGCATTTAGTTCAGTATTTTTTACTACAGTCTTCCCCCATGCCGTTGCTCTCCAGATGGACCCAGGCATAATTCTGTGGGCCTAGGCCCCTGGGGCTGGTGACAGCCCTCCCTCCATGTTCCAGTGGCCACTGTTAACAGCCACTTCTCTAAATAAATAAATAGACAAATAAATTAAAAAGTTGACTGCAAGCCCCATCATCCCCAGCCAGCAGGGCCAGGCTTGCTGGGCATGTGACTCTCTTAAGGTTTTCCCAGCTCTGCTCTCTTAACTAGAGTCCCAGGTCATTTCCACACTACAGTGTTAAAGCACTGCTATCCCACTTTCAACATCCTGTGGAATCCTGGGGCCTGCAGTTTAGGGAGGGGCATTTAGAATTCTCAGCCAGGGTGCTCTTTGGCCTCAGGAAACTACAAACCCCAGAATTCCACAGGGTGTTGACAGTGGAATAGCAGCACTTTTAACACCGTAGTACGGAAATGGCCCCAGTGTGGGACCTTCTCCTAAAGCTTGTGGGCTGTCACTGAGGACAGCCTCTCCCAAATGCTTCAGGGGTTAATGGCCTGTCCAACACAGTAGTCTTTACGCTGACCGTCTGTGTCCTCCAGGATCTCCAGCAGGTCTCTGGTCAGAATTTCCCCCTCCCTGCTGCTGCCTGAGAGGTTATAGGTCGGTTTGGAGATGGGCCTCCGCTGCCTACGCCTACGGCTTTGCTGGTCATAAATTTAGACTCTGACTCTGCCAGGGGGAATGTCCCATGTTCTGGGTGAAGCAAGGAAACCATTCGAAGGCAGAGGAGCCAGGGACCACCTTCCACTTGAAAGCCAAGCCACCTGTGCTTGTTTTTGTGTTTATTAACAGCATGTCCTTCTCTGGGAAACTAAACATGCCAGCAAATGGCAGCACCTGTTCACTGCTATTTTTCACCTCCATGGGATCTCAGCTTTCCGCCCTGATAAATATTAATGGGCGACCTCGGCACGACTTTTTGCACTAACGAAAGATGCCCTTTCTAAAGCTTCTGGATGCAGCCCCTCTCGCCGAATCCCTGTGAATGCGATACATGCCTTCATGTATCAGATTCTTGGGAGTTACCCTGCTCTCTTCTTCACTAGTCTCCACCTTGTTCTGGCTGTACACGTCCAGATTTAACAGTCTGCATTGGCGGGGTGGTATTTGCATGAACAAAGGCTTGACGAAAAATCCTCCAGCAATGCACAGATGACAACTGGGACACAAGTGGCCAACCAACATCAGAGTATGGTGAAAATGGCAAAGGTTATCCACCAGAAAGAACAGCCAAGAGCCTGCAGTAGTTAGTTTTTGCCAGAGCCTAAAAGAAAGGCGAAATTGCCTCCTCTTCTCTCCTTCCTGCTAATGGGTTTCAAATGACTTGTATTTTGAACTTAGTTTGCAGGATTTGAAGCAGGCTGAGGACAAAGTGGGAAAATGGGAGGAGGAGACAGAACTGGATTTTTAAAGCAGCTGAAAAAGTGAGATAACATGTCATATGGTGGATGGAGCAAGCCTATTTTCTTCTGCTCCGGAGACTAGGACATGGAGCAATGGCTTCAAACTTCAGGAAAAGCGATTTCATCTGAACATTAGGAAGAACTTCCTGATGGTAACAGCAGTTCAATTGTGGAATATGCTGCCGGGGAGTGTGGTCAAGTCTCCTTCTTTGGAGGTTTTTAAACAGAGGTGGATGGCCACCTGTCAGGAATGCTTTGATGGTGTATTCCTGCCTGGCAGAAGGGGGTTAGACTAGACAGCCCCTGGGGTCTCTTCCAGCTCTAGGACTCTGTGACAGAGAATTAATCGAGACTGTCATATTGGGACATTTGGCGGATGTGTGACATTCAGTAGCTGTTAGCAGAACAATAATGGAGACTTGATTCCAATAGTAACTATTCCTTTAGCCAATTAAATCAAAAATTATGTGTATGACTTCTGACCAAACCTTGGAAAAGTTCCTTTTTTGGATTACAACTCCCAGAATCCCCTCAACCAGAATGAGCAGTTGGCAGAGGGGTGCCTGAGAGCTGTATTCCAAGAAAGCAACTTACACTAATTCTGTTAATTAGAAGGTAATCGGCTGGGTGTTTAATTAAACTGCTGTGCTAGATGAATCTTACGTAACGATACAACAGTTGTGAAATATTTCCATTGTGTTTCTGAGGCAGAGGAGGCTGCCTCCATGATAGTAGTAGTAGTAGTAAAATAATAATATAATTAAAAGTAGCAATTACGTTAAAATGTCTCAGAGCACCCCTGGTGGCCAATCTATGATGCTGCATTTCAATTATCCTGAAAGGCAAAGCCAGATTGGGGTGGGGGTGGGGGGCAGTGAAAACGGAGAAATGGAACCCTGCCTGGGATTTGTCAGAAGTGAAGGGCATTTAGCTAATGAAATCGCCCAAGTGAATTAACAGAGCAAAGGACCGCTCTGCAGTGCTTGGCTCAAACTAGCACAAAACGCAACTGACTTCCAGTCTGGGACAGTCATGGGAAAATAGCCCTGGAATACAGAGACAGCCAAGATTACTTCACAATTCACACTCTTTGGGAAAGGCCATTGTTCCGTAGGAGAGCACATGCTTTGTATGCAGAAGCTGCCAGCTTCAATGCATACATTTCTTCAGGTATGTCCAGCAAGGCATGCGCCCCAATGTTTCACAATGGAAAACTAAAATTTTACTCCAAGCTTCTGAGCTGACAGTTGGCAGGAGTAAAGAACAGCTGGTCTGACACTCTCATTTTACAGATGCATACCTTCCAATGTTCCACAGGTGAAAACTGAGACATGTGTGGCCAAGCAACATCAGAGGGTGGTCAAAATGGCAAAAGTTATTAACGATGAAGAACCCACAAGCCAGGAGAGGCTGCCACAGTTTGCTTTTCTGTGAGATTACTGGGAAGTTTTCACCCTCTCCTCTCTTCCCCTGACCTAACCGAACGCAAACTACTTTTGCACTTTCGAAGTCAGTTTGCTGCAACAGAAGTAAACTGAGGATAAAGTGGGAGGAGAAGAGAGAAACTGGGACATTTTGAAAGCAGCTGAAAAAGTGGGACAGAAAATTAATTGGGACTGTCCCTGTCCCATTGGGAGAGGTGGAGGTATGGGGAAGACTCATGCCTGAAGCCACAGAGATCCACCTAAGTCTGTCTTAATCACACAGTATGAAGTGGACCAAGAGCTAACCCAGTATAAAGCAGTTTCCTGTGTCTATTAATAAAAGTGGAGGCAGAGGGCATCCAAGAGCCTGCTGAGAGGTAGAAAGCCCTGATTCTGAACTCTTGCTTGCAAAAATTAAATCCTACTACTAAAAGGGGAAAAAAAAATCATGATGTAACTTTAAAGTGGGTAACAAGATACTGAAACAGTTAAAGATTTGCTATACCTTAGCTCAGTCATTATGCAAAATGGAGACTGCAGGCAAGCAACCAGAAGATGACTAAGATTTGGAAAAGGAGCCCTGAAAAGAACTAGGTAAGTTCCTTAAGGGAAAAGATGTATCATTAAATACCAAAGCTAGAATCCTCCAGGCTATACTATTTCTGATTTCTATGTATTGGTGGCAAAAGCTGGACAGTGAAGAAAACGGACGGGAGGAAAATCAACTGTCCTGAAATGTGGTGCTGGAGAAGATTTCTGTGGATACCCTGGACTGCTAAAAAAGACAAAGGAATGGGTCGTAGAGCAAATCAAGCCCAAACTCTGCCTAGAAGCCAAGATGACTAAAGCAAAGCTATCATACTTGCATACTTGGTGGTGGAGCCCTGGTGGCGCAGTGGTTAAATGCCAGTACTGCAAGCCACAAGGTTGTGAGTTCAATCCTGCCCGGCTCCAAGGTTGACTCAGCCTTCCATCCTTCCGCAGGTCGGTAAAATGAGTACCCAGCTTGTTGGGGGCATGTATAGAAAATGTTTCGAAATACATGCTATTTGTAAGTTGTTCGCCGCCTCGATCCATATGTAGAGGTGGGATACAAATAAATAATAATAATAATAATAATAATAATAATAATAATAATAAAAAAAACTTGGGACATATCATGAGTGGATTTGACTCACTGGAAAAGGCAGCAGTGCTTGATAAAGTGGAAGATGGTAGGAGAAGAGAAGGTGTTCATTACAGCTAGACAGGCTCCATCAAGGAAGTTGTGGCTGAACTGAGTTTACAACACCAGAGCAAGGCTGTTGATGATGGGCGCTCTGGGAGATCTCATTCACAAGATTGCCATAAGTGGAAGTCAACTTTGAGAGCAAATAACTACAAACTAGCCTCACTTATTCCTTTCTGCAAACTCCCACCTGTTTTGGCTACTTTAAGACCTATAGGAAAATGTATATGCGAAATACATTTTTCACTTTCCCTGATGTTTAGGGGAGAGTCCCTTTCTCCTTTCTTCTGTTGACATCCATGCATTTGTCCCAAGTGCCTTTCTGGCCTCCCCTCCCACCTCTGAATGCTGGGGCCACCTGTGAAGAAAGCAAAACTTCATCCCTGGAGAAGAAGTCAAAGACTTTCCTCTTCTGGGTGTTTTCTGAGCTGATGTCATGCAATCTGTTTGATTTGGGAGCCAGTTGTTATGGGGAACATCACGCTTTCAGCACCCGGGGCGATGACATTTCTCTCATGTGCAATATGCAATGCAGCTGTTGCGAGAAGCAAACGCCGAGTGAAGAAGGCCAAGGAGTCCAGCAATGGGTGGTTCTCCCTGTGTGGGAAAAAGAGTCAGCCATTTGGAGTTTGTTGCAATCCACGGACTTCTTGGGTCCAGTTGTTCACCCACTCTGCAGATGATACATTCTGCTAGAGTCCTCCTACTGGTCTTTTCTCTCTGGTTCTTCTGGTTTGCAGATGCCCCGTATTTTCCCTTCCCCAAGGAGATCCTGTGAGGAGAGGCATATCAATGGTAAACCAAAAGCCTTGCACAGAGAATGCACATTTGACTGAAAAAGAAAAACCAGTAGCAGAGTTTGGAATTCTGCTGCCTGGGAAAGCAGAGAATTCCAGGCAAGACGGGCCTCCGTCTGAATTGGCTTTTGCTGAAACTTTGTTAATGGGCCTCCAGGTTGACACCAACCTCTCTTGGCAAGATGTCTTCAAAGGATGTTTGCCACCGCTTTCTCCTAAGGCTCAGAGAATGTGACTTGCTCAAGATTGCCTGGTGGGCCTCCGAAGGGTTATAGCTGAAGAAGATCCCAGGGGGACCCCATTGACGGACTCAGTGTCTGTAGATGCCCTCTCCCATGTGCTGCAGTGTCCTAATGAAAAATGGAAGAGACCCACGGTGAAGTGAAGCGCCACAATTCTTTGACTCATGCGGAATTGGAATGGTTCTGTTTTTGAACAGTGGCCATGCTGGCTGGAGGACTGTGGGAGCTGCAGGCCAAGCGGACCGTGGGAATTCTGAGAACCGCAGTAGTCCAAGGCCATCCTAGTAGCCCCAGCTGGAGCAGACCCATAGAATCAGTGGATGGATGATGGGTTGACACTCTCCTTTCATTCGGTGACTCTGATTTGGACTAGCAGTCGGGGTCAAGCTCTAACTTTACTCCAGGCTTCTGAACTGACCCTTGAGGGGAGTAAAAGCACAGGTGGTTTTTTATGCCCATTTTACAGATGCATACTGTCCCACACTGCCTAGGGGAAAACCAAGATGTACCGGGAGCCAAATCACCGCGTGGTCAAGATGGCAATAGTTATTAATGCGAAAGACCAGACAAGCGAGGAGAGGCTGCAGCCTTTTGCTTCTGCCAGAGCTTACTGGGAAGGGCAAAGACCCCTCGCCCTTTTGTCCTCTCCCATCACGTGAGTGCTAAGGGGGTTCCCGCTCTGAAACTCAGTCTGCAACCCTTGAAGAAAGCGGAGGAGAGGGGGAAGGAGGAAGGGCGAGAGCGAAACCGGGACCCTCTAAAAGCAGCTGGAAAAGCGGGGAGGCAGAAGACTGTCCCCCTCCCACGAGGATGGTCGGACCTGAGCCAAGGGGGCCCCCAGGCTGAAGCAGAGGGACCCTCCGGCTGCGCCGGCCTCCGAGCCCCCCGCGCCCCCTCCCCCAGTTCTCCCGGCCGCCCCCTCCCCTCCCCTCCCCTCCCGGACTTTCTTTCCGCCTCCTTACGGCAGAGGCAGCCCGGCCGGGGAGTAAGAGGCGCGAAGCGGCTCCTCCGAAGCGGCGCTTTCCCTCGGAGCCCGCCTTGGCCCGGAGCCCGAGCGAGGAGGGCTCAGCGCCCGCCCGGCTCCCCCTCCCTCCCCGCCCGCCCGCTCGCTCGCTCCGGAGGAACTTGGCGCGCGGGACCGGGGTCCGAAGGCGGCGGCGGCGGCGGCAGGGCGGGAGGCAGAGCGAGGCAGCCCGCGGAGGAGAGGCGCCGGCCGTGGAAGCCGCCGCTGCTGTCGCTGCCTCGGGGGCCGCGGAGCGGAGCCGCCTCCCGGGAGACGCGGGGCGGGCGGAGGGCGAGGGCGCTGCCGAGTTCGCCGCCAAACTTTGCACAAACCAGCCGAGGGGAGGTCTGGCCGGCCCCCGCCCGTAGCCCCGGGGAGAGCCCCTCGCCCGCAAGGCAAGCCCCTTCTCCTCCTCCCAGCCCCCGCCTTCCCCCCCGAGCCCCGCGCGCAGGGGACCCCGGCGATCGCCGCCAGCTCCGGCCGCGGCGCTGCTCCCTCCCCTCCCTCCCTCCCTCCCTCCCTCTCTGGGCCACCCGGCGCCTGCAGGATGAGCGAGCAGCCCTGGGGAGCGCCCCGCCGCCGCCCCCGCCCCCGCCCCCGCCCCGGCGGCCCCCGCGAGGAGGAGGAGGAGGAGGACGCCGCCGCCGCCGCCGCCTCCCCGAGGGCAAGATGAGCGCGGGCGCGGAGAAGGAGGCGCCCCTCTCCCGCAAGCAGCGGCTCATGGCCGCGCTCTTGCCCGGGGCCGACGAGCGCGCCGGAGGAGCCGCGGCGCCGGGCCGGGGAGGCGGCGGCGGCGGCGGCGGCGGCGGTTCTCCGAGCCGGTCCCCGGCGTCCTCGGGCGGCGGCGGCGGGGGCGGCCCGAGGCTGTGCTGCTTCATCTGCGGCGGCGGGCTGGGCCGGGGCCAGGGGCTGGAGCTGCGGGTGCGGGGCCCCTCGGCGCCGCCGCAGCCCTTCTTCCCGTTCCTGCAGCACCAGGAGCCGGCGCCCGGGGCGCGCGGGGTGAGCGCCGAGGGCTGCGCGCTCGTCTGCGCCGTCTGCCGCTGCTTCCTGGCCGAGCAGTGGGACGCCTTCGAGCGGACGCGCACGCCCGTCGAGAAGCGCATGTACTGGCTCAAGCGGCCCTACCAGTGCGACGGCGGGGCGGCGGCGGCGGCCGGGGCGGGGGGCTCCGTCGGGCTCCGCCGGGCGCCCCAGGAGTGGAACCTCGCCTACGCGCTGGGCGCCCACGACGGCGACGAGCGCCGGCCCGGCAGCAGCGGGAGCAGCGGCCCCAGCCAGCCGGACGACGACGAGGACGAGGACGAGGAGGAGGAAGAAGAGGCGATCCCGGGCGGCGTCGGGGAAGACTCGGAGCTTTCCTCGCTCTCGGAGACGGAGCCTGACCCGCCTCCCTCCGGCCGGGACAGCGCCGCCAAAGGCAGCCCGGGCTCGTGGCGCGCCCGCCAGCCCTCGGGGCCAGGCGAGCACAGGGGGAGCCGCGCCGCTTCCCGCGAGTGGACGCCGCCGCCTCCTCCGCCCCCCTCGGCGGCGTCGGCCCTCCCCCTGCGCCCGGGGAACGGGCTGCCACGGGGCGAGAAGCCTCGGAAGAAGAGGCCGCGGCGGGCACGCCTGTGGGGACCCCCCGCCGCCGCCGCCCCGCTTTGGAGAGCCGCGGAGGCGTCGGGCGTCGGGCGGGGCGGCGAAGGCTCGGCGGGCAAGCGAGCCCCGAGGGAGGGCGGCCGGCCTTGCGGGGGCTCCTCGGAGGAGAGCGAGATCCACATCACCAGCGACGAGGAGCCCAGGGAGATGAACGGCCGAGCCCCGGCGGCGGGCCCCAGGCCGCCGCCGCCGCCGCCTCTCCCCCCTGCGCCGCCTCCGCCGTCGATGGGCACCGCCGCCGCCTGCTACGTGTGCGGCTGCCCCCTGGGCCCGGGCGCCCAGCACCGGGTGCACGTGCAGAAGCAGGAGAGCTCGGCCTCGCCGGCGCCCTTCTTCCCCTTCCTGTGGCTCCACAGCCCGCCGCCGGGCGCCCTCCCTATCAGCCCCGCCGGGAGCGCGGCCGTCTGCGCCTCCTGCTTCGCCTCGCTCATGCAGCAGTGGCAGGGCTTCGAGCGGGCCGCCGTGCCCGTCCTCCAGCGGCTCTACGTGGTGCCCCTCCAGCCCCCGGCCCCGGCCCCGCGGGAGAGCCCCCGGGGCAGGCCTGGCGGCGGGCGCCCCCCTGCCCGGAGGCCTGCTACCTCTGCGGGGAGGAGTGCGCCGAGGAGGGCCGCCCCGTCCCGGCCAAGGTCCCCAACGGCAGCGCCAAGGCTACCATGCACTTCCCCTTCATCGGCCGCCTCCCCTGCCCGCCGCACGCCCGGGGCCTCAGCAAGCGCGGGGAGGTCCGGAGCTGTCCCAGGTGCTACGGGGTGCTCCAGGACCTCTGGGCCATGTACCTGGCCTCCCATGATGAGGAGCTCATCGCCTCCGTCCACAGCTTCCTGGGCAGGTACCACCAGGTCTTTTCGGCCGGGGACTCTGGCCGCAGCGCAGGGCCCGGGCGCCCCGGTTTGTCTAAACCGTCCGCACTGGGGTCCGTCTGCTACATCTGCGGGGCCGACCTGGGAGCGGCGGGCAAGGAGTGCCAGTTGAGTGTCAACCCTCCAGGCCGCTTTGGCGAGAAGGAGCCCTTCTTCCCGTTCCTCACCGTGTACCCCCCGGCTCCTCGGGCCCGGCCTGCCGATTCCACGGGCATCGTGGCCACCTGCCTGCTCTGCTACCATGACCTCTTGGGACAGTGGCTGCAGTACGAGAGCAACGGCCATGCCCACCCCCACCCCAGCAGCCCCTGGTCCAGGCAGTACAAAGTGGAGACCTTTGTCTGCTTCTTCTGTCGGCAAGAGAAGAAGCGATGCCTTGGATTAAGAGCGGTCGAAGTTGCCCGCCTGCCCGTATTCCTGTGCTCTTTACGGGTGCCTGGCACCTTGCTGGTGGATGATGGGAAGCGACTGACCATTGGCGCCTGCCCTGAGTGTGCCATCCTGGTACTGGCGGGCAAAACAGCTGTGCCCCATGATCTTTTTGCTCCCCCGGCGACAGCACCGGCTTCTCTCCAAAAGGTAAGGCTCTCAGGAACCTTTAGCTGAATTGGAATGGTGTCCCGATGCCCGTGGGCAGGGGATCTTTGGCTGGAGGAAGGTGCCAAGCGTGCCATCGGGTGCTTTCTAGCAAACCAGCCGCCCCGCAGTCGTTGACCTCCCGGCTTAAAACAACATGGATCTGTGTCAAGGGACGTGGGAGTGCTGAGAGAGCGTTTCTCTTGTGAAAAAGCAAACACTGGCTTCTGGGAGGCCGTCTCAGACATACAGGTGGCTCACGCAAGACCAGAAGCTGACAAGAATTTGCTAACAGTGGGGCTGTTCCACTCCTGTTACTAAATCTGTTGGGAGATTAGCTGTGCATTAGGGTTTTTTTTCCTTTCAGGAGCTGAGAAAACAGAGGTTTCCAGCTACAATGTGTTGGGCTTTTCTCCCTCAGGGGTCTTTTTGGGGTAATGTGCATATCAAGTTTTCTCCTGACCTCACAGTGCTAATTGCTGTATCTTGCAGCACCCAGGTGTGTGTGTGTGTATGTGTGCGTAGGTGACTTCAAGTCACCTGTCGATTTATGGCGATCCCATGAATTTCAAAGAGTTTTCTTATGCAAGGATTGCTCGGAGATGGTTTTGCCAGTTCCTTCCTCTGAAATGCAGCCTCCAGAACCTAGGATTCTTTGGCAGTCCCCCTTCCAGTTACTGACCAGAGCTGACCTTGCTTAGCTTCCAACATCAGATAGGATCTGGGGCCATCAGGGTGTTTACGCTGTCATGATTTTGTGTGTGCATATGTGCCTTCAAGTTACCAATTGACTTATGGCTACCCCTTGAATTTCATAGGAGTTTCTTAGGCAAGGAGGTGTTTTGCAGTTATTTCCTCTGGTATTCATTGGCAGTCTCCCATCGAATTGCTAATCAAGGCTGACCCTGCTTAGCTTCCAAGATCAGACAAGATCTGGTGCCTTTAGGGTTTGTCATTGTTGTGTGCCTTACAGTGAGCCTAAGGTGAGCCTATTATGTGGTTTTCTGAGCAATGTTTATTCAGAGGAGGTTCGCCTTGCCTTCCTCTGAGGCTGGAAGAATGTAACTTGGCCAAGGTCACCCCATGGGCTTCTTGGGCTGAGCAGGGATTTGAATCCTAATCTCCAGAGTCCAACTCCAACATCCAAACTACTATTCCCTGCTGGCTCTTGGAGCAACTCTCAGTCTACATTCTGTATCTCTAGTACAAGAAGGGCAAATCTGGATGCTATTGCTTGGCTACAGGGCGCGTATCAGGACAGAAGTCCCCAAATGAAATTGGAAGTAGCTAAAAGTCCATTTCTGGTTTGATTAAACTCCTTTTGGGATGGTTGCATGTGAAAGTACAGTCATGCTGGCTGTGTGGTTGATTTTAAAGGAGAATTGCAGGATTCTCCTCTTTGTCTGTTGCTGCTTCTTCTTAATCCACTGCTCTTGGAAGGTTATTGATCGAAGGTGAGGGTAGAGGATCTGAGAACTGCACACAGAGCCCATGGGCCATGTGCTCCCCCATCGTGGCTCCAGAACTAACCTGAACTGCACAGAGTTAGCAGGTGATGTTCTTTCTATCAGTTTGTCCTCATGTGGGCAGAAGTTTGCAGGAGAGCCACGTGTCATCAGTTGCATGTTGCTGAACACTTGGTGACTAATGGACTGACTTTTATATATGAAGAAGCACCTCTTTCTTGTTTGCTGACACCTCTGGAGGGGAGGCCCATCTCTGAGTTCCACATGTGGGAAGAACACAATGCGCTTTCACAAGGAAGAGCACTTGCTTTGCAGTGGCACACTGCCTTTGGCACGGTCTCCCAAAGGAGATTAACAGTTGTTGCCAACCTTGCTGTACTTTTGGTGGCAAATTGAAATTTTCTTTCTCTCTCCAGGCATTTTCATTGTAACTTGATTATTCCTTTTTAACTCACATGCATTGGCATTTTTTTAAAAAAACGGATAATTTGTTACTTTCCAGACTGAAGTGTCTTCAGGCTTCCTAGTCTGTAATTGTGTAAGGGGTGTGTTGTTTTAAAAGGTGATGTGTAATTCCTTCCGCTCCCTTGTGGATGAATGTTGGTTGATGCTTTTTAACTTTTTAACAACAAAAACATAGCAAAATGGCAGAGAGCAAAATACTGGCCTTCAGAAATGAATACATAGAGGATTATTTGGATACAAGAGTACAGGTATAGCTCAGTTAACGAAGTACAAGTATTCTTGCACAAAAAGAAGGGCAAGTAACAAGCCAATTTGAACAAATAAACATAAACTCAAATATGTATATTTTAACTATATTGTTTTTATTGTAATTTTCTGTCTTTTGTGGGTTGTCTGGAAGAAAGGCGGAATATAAATAAAGACGGATAGATGGACAGAGGGGTTTTTTTTTTTTTTGGACTATAACTGCCAGAAACTTCAAAAGGAGTTCAAAA
This sequence comes from Ctenosaura bakeri, assembly GCA_948474755.1. NCBI lineage: Eukaryota > Metazoa > Chordata > Lepidosauria > Squamata > Iguanidae > Ctenosaura > Ctenosaura bakeri. The sequence continues at coordinate 470,513 of CAOLHI010000692.1, forward strand.
AGTAACTTTCCCAAGCTGATCTCAAGAAAGTTTCTGCAACTCTAAGTGGTTTCAGCAGCATTGCTTTAACAATACTGTTTCTCTTCATAGATTGGTGCAGCTTAAATTACTTTTTCAATGTGGTTTTTCAGGTCATGCACATGAATTGTACAGGCTTTTATTGAATTGTGGAACTTAAAAGGAATAGTTCTTTCCACGAGGCCTTGGGAATTCCTGCCCCCTCCCCCAGCTAATGGTGACAACATTTCTCAGGGTCTTGGAGAAAGCCTATCAAGATATTGGCACTTTCAAGAGAGCCCAAACAAGCCTGCCCCTCTAAGTTTGAAACTTTTCCTTGGCCAGCACTTGGGTAAAAACTGATGCCACACCCCCCCCACATCTGCAGAGGTGGTGTTTCCAAGCTGATTGGCTTATTTTCCTCCCTATGGGAACCTGTCTTTGTAATGTGCAAGTCAGCTGTGTAAGAGGAAAGGGAAGTGCCTGCGATTGCCATGCTTCTGTGAATTGGGAAGCCTTACAGAAGGGCTGTTTGCTTTTCATCTGAGCTTTCATCCCCTGGGCTAAAGAGAACAGCTGCTGTTCATAAACTCATGTTGGGGCTTTAACAGAAGGACATTGCAAGGCTGTAATAAAATGTGGTCTAATCTTTGAGCTGGGCTTGCCGTTTGAGTCAATACTGTTTTATAGCCTTGGCTAACTACAAATCCCAAAACAATTGCAATTGGACAACGATGGATTTGGGGGGTTTACTAAGGAACCTTGGTTTCAGATGCCCATGACTCTGTTTTGGGGGTCTTGCAAAATGTGTGTGCATGTGTATGATTGTTGCAAAACATTGCGGAACAATTGCAAAACTTTGGTGCAGGTTTCAAGTGAATGGGACAGTGTTGGATTTTGAGGGTTTACCAGGCGCCTCAGTTTGGGAAACCCAGTTTTGGGGGCATTGCAAAACATAGTTTTGTTGCAAACATTGTGAAACAGTTGCAAAACTTTGGCACAGATTTGGAGGGGACTCTAAATTTCAGGGTTCATAGTTAGCAGAGCTGTGTTGTGTGGAGGGTGCTGTGATACATTCAGTACTGGTGTGTATCCGTGTGGTGGACATGGTTGGGGAACTGATCTCCAAATCCTTATGTTTGTTCAGGAATGATTTGCCAGGGGCAAAATAATCTTTAAGGAGGAGAAGGAAGATGTGAGCACATTAGTGTTCAGAGCAGATTGGGAAAACCGGGCAGCCCCAGACTAAGTTGTTGGATAGTTCTTTGTTCTCAGGTTTCTCAGTCAATATGTCCAGTTAAGCACTTGTTCTACCTTCTCTTTGCCTTCACAGTTTCCATCAGAATTGCCCACTCATGATGTCCCGGTGATGGCATGTGACAGCATTCTGTCTTCTATGCAGCTCAAAAATTAGGGTCCTCTCAGGTTCTAAACCCATCAGATGTTGGACTTCAGTTCTTATCATTCCTCATCATCTGCTCTGCTGACTAGAATGGATGGAGGTTGAAGACCAACAGCATCCCGAAGGACATGTGTTCACCGGTTCCTCGTCTAGACCTGTGCTCTTTCGATTCCCTTCCTCCATTGTCCTGGGGGCTTTTCCTCAGACTTTCATTTCTGGTCCATAGATATCTCTGGTCTCTGGGCTTTCTCTTCCTCTTTTACCTTGCCACTGAGTTCTCTGTCACTAGGGCTCCATGCCTTCTCCCAGCTGGTGGTGCGAGTATTTCGTCTGCCTCCCTGAAGCTTTGTGTGTCATGTTTGTGGCTTTATTCCCAGCCAAACAGACAACTGTCTCTTCTCACAGAAGCTGGACTGTGAACCTTTTGTTGCTTTTGTTGTTGAGCAGTTGGAATGTTTGGGGCCTCTGTACCAGCTCAGCCAGAAAGCTTAGAAAAGTAGGTTTTGGGGGACCATAACTTCCAGAAATTTTTCATCAGCACAGCCAATTCTGGGAGTTATACTTTCTAAAAGTAACTTTGCAAAGAGACTTGACTCCTGCAAGTGCATTACAGAGATGTCCATGAAATGGGAGTACTATTTATCATTAATCCCAGATTTTTGTAAGTATTGGGTTGTTTAACGAGAGTTCACATGAAACAACCTTTTATTGCAATGATTAATCTGCCTCCCCATTTCCCCCCAATTCCCAACCATTCCCATGGTCAAGAAATTCCTTCTAATGTTGAAGCAAAATCCACCCTCTTGTAACTGAAAGCCATTAGACCTGGTCCTATCCTTTGCAATAATTTGTGGACATGATTATTAGTGGTTTGCTTAGGTTGCTCTGTAATGGTATAATAATATTTTTTTCTATCTTTTCTTAATTTCTCTTTCTCAATACAGTTTGGCTGGGGCAAGGTCAGAGCCCTTTTGTGCTTTATTAAGTTACCATGTTAGTTAGTGTTCTTAGAGAGTTAATGTTTAGTGTTTTTTTAGTTTATCGCTTTAGCATGGTGTTTTAATTTTAGCTTATGTCTATGTTAAAAATTTCTGTTGTTGTTGTGTGCTTTGTGTGCCTTAAAGTCATTTCTAACTTACGGCAAACCTATCATGGGGTTTTCTGTTAGTTGGTGTTTATGTTATTTTGTGTAAAAAAAAGAAAGAATGAGATTTGAGTTCTCTGGACTTGCGGTTTGGTATTAGTCAAGGTGTTGATTCTCAAGCTGCGTTTGCTATCTGTAAATGGGATTGTCCCAGTCTGAGACATACTAAATTAAACGGGCATTATAAATACCTAGATTGAGGGCAGTTTATGTCAAGTTCGCATTGTCTTGGCTCAGTTTTCCCTCAATTAGTGCCTTCCATCTGGATACTTTGGCTTACAGTACCCGACATGCTCGATTGGTAGCCACGCTGCCTGAGGATGATGGGAGTCAGAGTCCAAAACACCTGGCAGGTGACAGTTTGGGAAAAGCTGACCTGGTAGGTTTAGTAAATCAGAGGTAGCTTCTTCTTCCTTTCTTTCAAGGCCACTGATGTTCTGCTAACAGCTGGAGTTTGAGCAAGCTATTTATTCAAAAGGCTTTTTTGGCTAATGACTTATTTGCCAAGTAGTTGCTCTATGGATTGAACACTTTTTGTGTACAAAAGCCCTTGTAAACTCACATCTTGCTCCTCCTTTTTCCAGGAAGTTTTTCTTTACCTCTTGGTGACATTGAAGCAGCTGGGAGATTTTGGCTCCTTTTCCCTCTTGAACTCAGTTTCATCGTCTTATTTTAACTTGTCTTTTGTAGATGCTGGGAGAAAGATTACTAATTTTTTCCCCCGTGGTTTTTAGGGGATTCTGGGAGTTGCAATTCCAAAAAAAGGGGGAGGTAACTGTTTTAGTCTCTGGCAGTTTTTCTCAAACGGGGTTTTCCTTTCCTGTCTTGAGTAATGTCATGAGTTCATGGAGGGCTGGATATGTATATGAGGTTTTCTTTTCTGTTAAGAGAGGGAACAGGTGCTGTCGGAGTGTTTCACCAGCACATGCAGTATCTGCACTGCTCGTCTGTCATCGGGTGAATGTCAGCAGGAGACGCTCACATCTGTTTCCCTGCAGCATTTGTTATCAACCAGGAGGTAGAAGGGAGGGAGGAAAGGGCTGTGCGTATCACTTTTAAGCAGTGCGCTGGCCCTCTGCTCCCTCTCCATGCTTTTTTAGGATTTTGGGTGGCTTCCTGTCCTCAGTGTTTTCCATGGCAAACCACGGGAGAACATCTTTTGGCTCTGTGGAGCCAGGAGCCAGCAGTGGTGTGGTTGATGCTGGGGGGGGGAGGGATGACTGTGTCACAAGCCTGCGATTTCTCCACCCCTCTCCTCTCTGGCAGGCTGTTGTGCTGCTGAACGGCAGTTCCTGCTTGTTTTGGCAACCGGGAAAGCATCTGCTTCATGAATAGCACATGGAAAAACTTCCAGTTTGGCTCTCTCGCGCCTGACTCGCAGTGCTGAACTTGGAGCTCTAGAGAGTCTCTTTTCACGCAAGGAGGCGAGGGAAGGGTGAAGGGTGCCGCTGGGGCTGGTGGGAAACCGGCTGGGGGTGCCAGAGCTCAGAAGGGAAGGGAGAACGGGCGCCAGAGCATCTCGGACATGTTGTTCGCAAAACAGCGCACCGTGGGTTGGTGTCATCTTAGCAAGTTCTGACCTCTTCTCAGTTGTTTGTGCCATTGAGACAATTCCCTAGCGGGACACGATGGAACTTTTCCCTGTTTTTCTGAATGGCATTGACAGCAATAACCTAACTCTTTATCTTGTTTATCTTGGCTGTTCTTTGGTGCTGGGAGTTACTGTACTTCGTGAGACCCTGTTAGTGTCTCGGCTCCAAGACAAGGGCTGCTTTAATGTGACCTAACTCAAGAATATGGTCTGGCCGAAAAGGAGCCAAAGCCATATCTGCCAAGCATACTTCTTCACACCTATTTTCACAAGGCAGCTAACCTGCAAGTTAGGATGGTTGCAAAGTCGGCGGCATGCTGCAGTAGAGGCAACGCCTCTTGTTCTTTTCCATGTCAAATACCCGGAGACGGCAAGTGACAGCCTGAATGAACATCCCATTTGCAGGGACCTTGTGCGGCATTTAAAGGCATCCTGGGCTCTCTGATTGATGGTGGCTTGGAGGCTTGAGCGGCTGTGGGAGGAAGCATACCAATGTGGAACAGCTGGGGGAGGGCAGCCGTGAAGGTCAGGGAGAAATTCAGAGGCCACAAGGCGGGCGGGGGAGAAGAGAGCCAGAAGAAGAGCATCTGGGTATAAGAGAGGGTGGGTTTGCTGCATCTAGGGCAGGGCTGCGGAATTGGACGCAATCTTGGGTATAGTCAGAGTGACTAGAAAGGTAGCACTTCTGATTTCAAAATAAAAACCTATCATATTAAATGCCTGGCTTGTTGCATATGTACTTTCATAGGCATTTAGACAAGTTTTCATGCTCAGAAATTTCAATCAAATAAATATATTTTATGTCCTGTCGATCTAACTAGTCTAATGATTCACGTGGTTGCAATGAAATGCCCTATGCTACCATTGTGCTGCAGTAAATCTGTTATTACCAGTTAATCTGCATTTGACACTTCTGAAGAAGTCGGAGGTGAAGGGTTGGCGTACCAACCCCACCGCCCTGGCCTAGGGGTTCTTTATGATTCTGCAAAGCAGCTGCGGCTTTGCTGTTCTCTAGATGCTGTGTGGCAAAGCAAATGCCAATCATGCCTGGCGAGGTTGAACTGCCTTTTGATGGATGAATCCTCACGGCCGAGTCCTGGAACCTCAGACCTCTTTTGAGTGTGCTACGCCACCTTGGAGTTGGCACCCAACGGAAGGGCTTTGAGTGCCAGTGAGGGCTGACATTAAAGTCTTGGCTTACCTGAAAAGTATGCAGAGGAAAGCATGCAGTGTTGGCATCCAGTGTAATGGGATTTGGGGCTGAGTCAGAGATTTTGTTTGTGTGCAGAAAGGACTGAAGTTAGGATCGAATTCCATCCCAGTTCCAAAGTTGGCTACCAGAAGTAGTTTGGTAGTTTCTTTCCTTTCCCTCTGTAGTGTGTTACTTTGCTCTCCTGTTTAAATTGTTGCAGATAGATTTCTGCACAGAACCCAGAGACAGACTGTGCTAGTAGGGCTTTTTCAGTGGCTGCTTCCAGACTTTGGAACTCCCTCCCTATAGAGACCTGCACGGCCCCATCCTTGCTCTCCTTCCGTCGGCAGATCAAAACATTTTTGTGCCTTCCAGCTTTTACAAACTGACTAGAGTTGGGCTTTCAGTGCTGTGCAGTGGTATTTTAAAGATCTGTATAGATTTTTAATGTGTTTTAATATTTTTAATGTGTTTTCAACTTCATGAATTGTTTTTAAAATCTTATATTTATATTGTGTATTGTTTCTAATTTGTATTGTTTTAAATATGTTGTTAGCCACCTTGAATCCAATTATCTGGAGAAAGGCATGATGTAAATGAGTAAAACAATAACAATCTAGCAACAACAGGCAACAACAACAATCCAGCAACAACAGCCTCAGGCAGCAGATTGGGAGTGTTAAAAAAGGGAGGCAAATTGGAAGCGATTGCACGTGAGTTAGGCCATTTCCACATTAGACTGTTATAGTGCTATTACCCCACTTTCAACATCCTATGGAATCCTGGGGTTTCCATAGGCCCCTCCCTAAACTGCAAACCCCAGGATTCCATAGGGTGTTGAAAGTGGAATGATAGCACTATAACAGTCTAGTGTGGAAATAGCCTTAGTTTGCTATGTTGCCAGGAAGAGAGGGGGGTAAGATTTTCTGCCCCCTTGGCTAACATAGCTTGGCTGGCTCTCTAGGTGTTGTGTATGCAATGTGGCTACTCTGTCTGGAGCAGCATAATGTACTTACTTTCACTGTTGATCTGTGTGGGGTTGATGTGGAGTGCTGAATCTTGGCCCCTTGATCCTGTCACGGTTTTAACAGTTGCATTCATACTTCTGCACCTCCAGCCAGACCAGTATGAGCAATGTAAACTTTGCCTCCCTTTTGGTTATAAGCAGTTTTAGGCTTCACAGAGTTTCCAAACAGCTTTCAACTTCCTTCCCATGCAATGAATCTGTAGACTAGAATGGACAGTCATTGTAAAATAATGTCTCCAAAGTAGTGTATTGGAGCTTGGAGAAGTTCTTTTGGAGGATTCTGGTAGCTGAAGTTCAACAAGTAACTTTTCAAAGCCCTGTAGCAGATGCCATTTCATTGCATATCTTGGTGAACCTCAAGAGTCATTTTGTTTGGAATTGGCTTCATAATTTGCTCACTTTTTACAGAGAATTCTAGGGATGACATTCTTATATACCAGTCTTTTCTGTATTATCCATCCATGTTTTGCCAGATCTAGTGTATAGTGCCATGCCCCCAGACCCCAAAATTCAAAAACAGTAGGATTCTGTCTCGTATAGGCAGACCAAACACTACTGAGGCTCGAGAGGGGTTACTGTCCCTTTTATTAGAGGTTTCTTTCTTGTGACCTGTGATATTAGCAACAAAGTACTCCTTCATTTCCTCCAGATGGAAAATAGTGGCAAGCTTTGGGTGGGGAGATGTATGGTTTGAAGAGCAGAGTGCCTTTGAACAAATGCCCATCGTAAGAGTTTGTTTTCATGACCAGAATCCTATTATTATTATTATTATTATTATTATTATTATTATTATTATTATTATTATTACTCTGATGATACATTCTTTTAACCAATTATGTATTTTTAATTGGTGTTTGTGTGTCTGTTAAAACAAATCAAAGTTTGCTTTTGGGAATTTTTGGTTGGTTGTGGATGTGGAAGGCTGACTCTGTGCTTTGCAAACTTTTGTACACCCCATTCTTTTAGATATTCTTTTTTAATTTATATTGTAAGCTGCTTTTGAGTCCCATTTGGGGAGGAAAGTGGGTTATAAATAAAATAAATAAAATAATATAAAATCTAGCATTGTGAAGGGAATGAGGACTAAAGGTTTCCAGAAGCTGAGGCTCTGGGAGCACAGCATCACTCTTTATGCATGATGTGATGGATGTGTATTGACCTTTAGAAGATCTCAGCGATGAAGGGGAATCCCTTTCCAGCTTGGATCATTTGTGGGAAAGGAAAGTAATTAAAGAGGGAGAGAAGGAGAGGCCCAACTCCATGTGTGTGGCTGGATCTCTGCTTGCTGGCAGCCCGGCTAATTGCTGTGTTTCACAGCCCAGTAAAGCCCATCTGCTCTGTTCTTTGGCGTCGCACGCACACTCATCAAGCACATTAAGTGGCGCAGCCTCACAAATTGATCCGGGGAAGTTGAGCAGAACAAGGAAGACTCCCCAGTCCTCGCCTTCCCTCTCGCCGTGATGGATTTGGAGGTTAAAGTGCTCTCCGTGCCTGACTTTCCAGTTAATCTTCTAGCAAAAATCTTGCTGGTTGTGCTGCCTCCCTGAGCACCAACACCTTGCCCTAGCCTACCTTGCAGGGCTGCAGTGAAGGGAAGGAGTGGGGCAAGCCTGGTTGGAGCTTCTGCACTGTCTGACCCTTGAGGCTCCATCTCCCATTGACCTCACCTTGGAGAGGGTGTATAACTCAATCTCAGGGCCCCATTTAACCACTGTTGGGGACTGAATTTGATCACTGGCTGATCATAGTTTGGGTAAAATCAATTTGGAGTCCCATTTCTATCACTAGTTGTGAGAGGATGCTGGACCCTATCAGCAAAGGTCTGGAACACTTGCCTGCTGTCAACTTTCTGTTAAAACATTTACCACTGGCAAAGCTTACCTTATAACTGTAATGTGGGTTGGTGTTCAGCGCCAAAAGAAGTCTTGGGGAGGCCTGGAACTGCACTCAGTTCTGGCGTAGAAGATAAACTGATTCAAAAGGGGATGGTTGTCACTGCCTCCTCCTAGCTTTTAGATATTGTACCCTGAACCCATGTAGAGCTTTATAGGTCAAAAGCAGCATTCTGAATTGAGCTTGTAAAGAAATTGGGAGCCAGAGCGGTTGGTTCAGGACCTTGTGACATATTGTGCCTAGAGCACATGCATCAAACACAAGGACAATGGGCCAAATCCAGCCCCCCAGGCCATTTCATGTGGCCCTCACAACTTTCCTGCAGCTGTGGCATTCCACCCCTCGGCGAGCCCGATCCCCACATTATGGGCCCCCTGGCTGCTGGTATTCTGAAGAGGGGCCCAGCAGCCAGCACACACAATCTACTTCTACTTCTGACTGCTCCTCTGTCCAAGAACGCAAAAGTTATTATTGGGGAAATATAGACAAGCTAGGAGAAGCTGTGGTGGTTTGCTTTTGCCTGAGTCTACTGGGAAGGGCAAGATTATATTCCCTCCTCTCCTTTCCCTCTGCTGAGTTGACTGAATGCAAACTCCGTTTGCACTTTGAACTCAGCTTGCAGCATTTAAAGTAAGTGGAGGACAAAGGGGGATAGTGGGAAGAGGAGAGGGAAATTGAGATATTTTAAAAGCAGCTGAAAAATGCGGGATGTGGGAAAAGTGAGATGACAGAAGATTAATCAGGACTGTCTCTGGCAGACAGGGAGAACATGCTGTAGAATTTGGCTGCGTGAAGCTGCTCAGAATCTATTGCATGGGTAGACAAATGTTAGAAGTGCAGACTTCCCCTTCTGGAATACACTGCAGGCTACAAAATGAAAAATGGAAAAGAAAAAAAAAGGATGCAAAACAGGCAAAAGCAAAGCTAGTGAGGACTGTAAGTCTGTTTCTGGTTTGCTAAATCTTGGTGCAGGGGGAGAATGTCAAAACCAAGTGCAGGAGGTCCCTGTGCTGTGTTTTTAAGTAAAATCACAAAACTTCATTTGAGGATCTTTTTTTTTCTGGTTGGAGGGGGTTTTGAGAGGCTGGAAAGGGCTGTATGGGCTGCAGGAACCCCACACCCTTGATCCCATACTTTCCCTGGTTTCCCAGTCTTTTCCTGACCAGCTGTTCAGTGGTTGGGAGGAGGTTGCCCTTTTGTGGATTCTTAAGAGCTTGGGACACAGACAGCTGATGCCGGAGCAAGGAGACAGATTCCCCATTCATGCAGAGCTGAACGGAGAGATTGACCTTCCCCAGTGATGTCATTGTCAAGTTGAGCCACGCTCAGCAGCCGCTCCAGCCTGGGACAGGGCCTCTTTGTCGGCCTGACACTTTTGGCTCCGGGAAAAACAGCCTTATGCATTCAGTGGGCTGGGGTTTCCTTCTCCAGCAGCTGGAAATGGGAGATGTTCCAAAGACAAGAGTCTGCTGGGGCTGAGAGGACTTGGATTGAGCTGAGGTCTGCTGTTGATGGGACCTGGCAGGGGCTTTTTGTTTTGTAGTGATGGGCAGGCGTCCTGCTGGCTGGGGGGATTCTGGGAGTTGTAGTATGAAAAAAGCAGTGGATAAAAGAAAATAGGTTTGTATGTGTACGTTACAATACCCATGGGAAATGGTACTGTGTGCTGAATTCAAGTTCAAGAAAATCTCAACTTTCATGAAAAGACTTGAAGTCTCAAGTGCTAGAGAGAATATGATTTCCAAAGCATTGGCTTTGCAGTTTGAAACTGAGAAAAGATATGAAGGCTTGGAAACCAATTGGGGAAGTTAACTTTGTTGCTAACTTGCTTGCACAGTTTTTGTAGAGAATGGGTCGTGTTTGTCCTTTTCGCTAATTTTCATTTGCTTCTGCATTGTGTAACCCTTGGGAGTAAATCCATCTTCCCTTTGCCTTGAAGGGAGTGCAAACTGACCCAAGTGCCTTTATATGTCCAGCAGTAGAGATCTGATTTGCTTGCTGGACAAAGAGAAAAGTCTGGGTAGAATTTGTTTGGCAGTCCAGTTCTAGCACTGGCTGTGCGTGGGGGGTGCTGGATTCAATCCTCAAAGGGGCTGGAATGTTTTTCTGCTGTGTGCCATCTGCTGGATCATTTACTGCCAATAAAACTTAGGATTATGGCAGTGGTGTGTGTCAGTGTCTGTCACTAAGAGAACCCTGAGAGAGGCCAGCAACTCCACCCTGTTCCAGACATCCGGGAAGGTGTTGCAGTGCAGGGATGAAGTTGCTCATCCAGATGGACAAACATGCCAATAAACTATTGACTTGCCTCTCTGGAGATGTCTTTTGAAGTGCTGATCTCTGCAGGCTCGCATTATGTAAATCTGACTCTCACCCTCTTGTCTCTGATGGCTGCAGGAAGGGACTGAAGTCATCTGTTTATCCACAGAACAGTTTCAGCACTTCACCCCTTCACCAAATGGGTTACCCAAGAACCAGAGGGACACATGTGGACATTGCAACTTGACAAGGAGAGAAGGGGTCATGTGCTTTGCATACATAGTCATCTCCCACTTGTTGGCCGTCCACTTTTTGACAATCTGTGCTTTCTGTCCTTTTCCGTTACAACCAGAACCTGTATATGTGATATGTGGTCTGCCCTTTCAACTGCTTGTCCGATATATGGGTTCTGGTTGTAACTGAAAAGGGTCGAAAAAGTGGACTATCAAAAAGCGATCACATGCTGCTTTTTCTATCAATTGACTCATCACTGAGTTGATTCTCAATGCATCTCTTAGAAACTGCGCACAGTGCATCTCTTATACGGTCTTTGTGCTTGTAACACAGTAAACTTTTGTTCATTTTACTGTACTTTTGTATATATAGACTAGTGTGTTATTTAACTTTCACATGCCTTCACTGGTGATATATCATGTGTTATTTACTTGGTTCCTTTTTTCAATGGTTTCTAGTTTTCAACACTGCTGTGGTCCCTAACCTGTCTAATATCTGTATTAGACATCTGTATTTCTTTATGGCCTCATGTTTGGTTCCTGGCATCTCCTCAGTGAAGAGTCTTTAGAATAGGGCTGGACAACCTGGGGCTTTTCAGATCTTATAAAGCTGCAGCTCCTACAAACCCTTCCCACTAGGCATACTGGGAGGGACTGGTGACCATGACAGTCCAATGACATCTGGAGGTCTTCATCTAGACCAGGGTGGGCAGCTGTGTGGAGACCCCCTTCCCAGGCCACCTTCAGAACCATACCTTGCAACAGCAAGACCAAATACCTCTCTTTGCCTCTGCACTCCCTTTTCAAAATGGCAATATTTTGATGCTGCGTCACTTCCTGTCCCCATTTTGGGAAGGACTGCAGAGAAAAATGGAAGTATTTGGAGTTAGCATGGGGTTCAGGGTTTCTTGGAAGGGTTGAGTGGGATTTTTTTTTTGTGTGTGTGTGTGCATATTTTCACGTTTTGGGTGGTTTTCCACCTGCTTTTGAGGCAAAAATTGCCTCCAAATTGCACTATTCTTTTAAAAAAAATGAAAGTAGGGGGATTTGGAGAAGAGGTGGGGGGCTTCCGGGGCAGAAAAGTGGGGTCTAGAGGCTGAATGCCCCCGCATGTCACACTATGCCTACTTTTCTCTTTCCGTTTAGCATGCATGTTGGCAAAGTTATTTTTACCTTCATCGATGATACCCTGTCTTCCTGCTTTATCCTCACAACCACGGTCCTGTGAGGAGGTCAGGCCAACCTGCAACCTGTTTCGGTAGCTCGCACGTGGAATTTTGTGCCTTTTGGATTGACCTACTAATGGTCTTGTCACAATGCTTTGGACTTTGGAACTTGGCATGCAGTCAACATGACGACTGCAGTGCTATGTGTTTTTTTCTTTTTGAGATTTACTGTTTATTAGTTTTAGTAGAAGCTACAAACAAGCCAATTCGTAACCACAGAAAAAGAAAAAGAGCAAAACAAAAAGAACAAGAGAAGAGAAACAAACCACACAAAAAGAAACATTACACTTGTGTAACTAGAACTAAACTTAAACTAAATCCAACTAGACTAAGGCCATTTCCGCACTAGACTGTTATAGCGCAATGATTCCACTTTCAACCTCCTATGGAATCCAGGGGTTTGCAGTTCAGGGAGGGGCATTGAGACTTTTCAGCCATGGAGCTCTTTGGCCTCAGTGAACGACAAACCCCAGAATTCCACAGGAGGTTGAAAGTGGAATAATAGCACTATGGCAATGTAGGGCGGAAATAGCCTAAGTCTCAGCCCAGTGCGGTTCAACTCTTGCCCCACACTGGCTTGCTTTTCTAAGCTGTCTGCAGCAGCTGTGGCCCTTGCTCAAGCCCCCACCCCCGCCCCGGCCAGGGATTGTACACATTCAAAGGCTGCCAACTGTGCGCCGGTGACCTTTTGGTTCCCTTTCCACTTTCTAACTCTTGTCTTCAGCTTTATCGTGCCTAGCTGGGGAAATCACAAGTTTGCTGGCAGTCCTTTTATTGCCCATGTTCAGGGAGGGAAGAAGTGTTGTGGAGCAGGGACGTTCCGATCCAGCTTGGAGATACACTCCAGACATCCTGGCTGCGGTGTCAGCTGAAGGAGGTGGGGGTGTCGGGGAGAGGCTCCCTGCACTTCTGTTTTTTTTTTCGGTTCCAGAACATCTGCAAAGGAACAAAGAGGCCTGCTTTTCTTCCAGCTTTTTCATCTGCTTGTCAGCCTCTCCCTCATGCTGCAAGTGAGGTGGTGGAGGCGTGTTTCCTCTTGGGTGTGTAGGATGGAATGGTGTGTGTGTGAGAGAGAGAGAGAGAGAGAGAGTACATGAGAATACTTACACAAACTCCTTTCCCTCCCACCTTGGCTAGTTATTTTTACCCTGCGCTTGGCTCAGTTTTGACAGTTTGGATTTCAGAACTCAAGAGCCTCTTGTTCTTCCTGCATCTATTATTCTGTTTGTGGAAGGCCATTGATTGATTAGTTGCATCAGTTTTCTCTTTCGCAGCATGCGTGAGTTCCAGGGGGCTTCATTCTTCCCCCTCCTCCCGGCATCTCTCGTTTTTGAAAACTTAGGGCCAAGAAAAGTGACAGTTGCACTTCTGTTCGTGAAATAACCCAGATGTGAACTAGACAGAATGGTGCAAAAGTGAGCTTATTGGTCACTGGTCTCTCTTTGCTGCACTTTCTAAGGAGGTGTGTTTGTTTCTGTGAATTGCTTTTGTTGGTATTTTTGTGCAAACAAGGTTTTACCTGAGCATGTCTGCTCTGGAATAAGCCTCACTAAGTCTGAGGATATTTACTTCCACGTAAATATGTACAGACTTGCAGCTTCAATGGTTTGTATTGCCAAGTGCACAGCTTGGGCAAGTTTCTCTTTTGGACTACAGGTCCCAGAAGCCTCAGGAACTATGCCTGCTGGCCATACTGGTTGGAGGAGTCTGGGACATGCAGTCCAAATAGTAACGTTTCCTGTCTCTGGTGTATTGAGTAACTTGGTTGGAACCACAGCCCTTGGAAATGTTGTTGTTGTGTGCCCTCAAGTTGCTTCCTACATACGATGACACCGAGGCAAATCCCTCATGGAATTTTCTGGGGCTGAGAGCATGTGACATGCCCAAGGTCACCCAGTGAGTTTTCATGGCCAAGTAGGAGATTTGAATCCTGGTCTCTAGGGTCATAGTTCAGCACTCCAACCATTACACCGTGCTGGCTCTCAATCCCTTGGAAATAACTTTTGTAAACTCTTTTCTTTTCTTTTTTCTTAAGCAATAATACTTTAATAAAATTAAGTTCTTAATGTAATTTAGCACATTTAATACAATAACCCTTTCCCTTCTTTGTTTTCCTACAAGTTGTGCAACTTCGTTATTCTCTCTCTCTTTTTTAACTTTAATTTCTTAAAATTTTTTGTTAACTATATGCCTCCAAACTCAGACACCGAGGCCACTTCCACATGAGACTGCCATAGCGCCTCCACTCCACCCTCAACATCCCATGCAACATCAGCTTGACTTTTGTTTTACACACACATATCCCCATATCTGACCGGTGCCTACCATTCATAAACGCATCTGGCTTCTTCATTGATAACATAGCTGCGGCTGCGCCCTCGTTTTTGGGAGCCTGTGTGCATCAGCCTTCCGGCCCCTTGCTAACCCGCCTCCCCTTCCATTGCTTCTCTGAGCCCCCTCCGCTCCCCTCGCCTCAGCCTCCCCTTGCATTTATTACCAGCAAAGTGCTAATTCCCAGCCTGGCCAGGGAGAGGGCTGTTTACAGGAGCTGGGTGGCTCTTGGCTCCCGCCACCCCGCTGCTGCTGCAGCCGCACTGTGAGATGTTTATTCTTGAGTGCTGCTTCTGGCTTGGGCTCTTAGCAGCGTGGAGCCAGGGCTTTTCAGTGCCTGGGACTGACTGGCGGCACGACCCAGGCCTTCGTCTGCTCCAGAGAAATTAAAGTGAAAAGCCAGAGAGGAGTCGGGCTTGTCCAGAGGCCCCTTCCTGCTCGCTCTCTCTCACACACCACAGTCTCTCCTGCCCCCCTCTGCCTTTTCCTTCCAAGAATACTCTCCCTTGCCAAAGGCACATCTTTCATCATCTTTTCCTCTCGCATTCTTTTCAGTCTTGTTATGAGTCTCTAGGCCTACATGCTGGTTTTGTGATGTTTTCTTCAAAAATTAAAAGCACATTGTCCCCTTAACTCTGCCCAACATCGTGGGGTCTGACACCCTGACTGCTGTAGCCTCGCTTTGCTTTTCTTCCTCCCGGTTTGTTTGTTGATTACACCTTTTTCCCCGGGTCTGCCTCGACTTTCATAAGCTGCCTTGAGTCCTAGGCCATTTCCGCACTAGACTGTTACAGTGCTATTATTCCACTTTCAACATCCTGTGGAATCCTGGGGTTTGCAGTTGAGGGAGGGGTCTTTGAGAGAAATGACCGTAGATGGGGAAAAAGTTGAGATATATTGTATTTTGATACCACCTCCTGCCTTTTCATCAAGCAGTAAGCGGTAAAATCAAACATGCATATTAAAGTGATACAACAGGATGGTGACATTTAATTAATGAGCTAACTAATTAATGAGATATGTTACTATGTCAGCTTTTTATTTTATGAGTTCAAGGTGGCACATATGCCTCTATTCCTTTCCACCTCATCCTTCATAGCAACCCTGTGGATTGCTTTATTGATTTTTTTTAAAAAAGGAACTTGGTGATTAATCAGGCAGCAGATATTTTTTTGAAAAAGATTTTAATGGTATCCATAAAAACTGTGAGAAATACATTCTTAAAAGAGGTCTTTCCCTCCTTTTCTTCTTCAAAAGACAGAATGCCTCTTCTAGAGCGATGCATACTCTGTCTCATTTGTGCAGCGCTGGAGGGAGAAAAGGGTGACCTCTTGGGTGCCATTTTAGTGTCCCTGAGATAACAAACTGAAAAGGACCAAGGCAGAATTTGTAGTCCAGACTTGGAGGTCAAGGGAACGGTGCTCAGGGTCTTAATAGGATGGCATGAGGGTGAAGCAGAAAGCATAAGGGTCTGGGACCTCCTAGTGAGAATACAGACAGCTGCAGGCGCGATGGTTGTTAAAAGGCCAAGTGTGTGTCAGTGGGTGCGGGAAGGAGAGCAGCGTATCAAGGGAGACAGAAGCAAAGTGAGGAAGGCCGTTTCCGCACTGCACCATTATAGTGCTATCATTCCACTTTCAACATCCTATGGAATCCTGGGGTCTGCAGTTTAGGGAGGGGCCTTTAGAATGCTCAGTAAACTACAAACATCAGAATTCCACAGGATGTTGGAAGTGGCATAATAGCACTATAGCAATCTAGTGCGGAAATGGCTGAAGAAATCAGATGCCTGGGGTGGGACAAAGATTTTTAGAATGATCGTCCTGCATAGTGAAAATCAGCATCAAGGGGCGCTTCCCACCCCGGCCCTCCAGTAACCTCTCCCCACCGGCACCTTTTCTTTCTCTCTTCTCTCCTCCCTGACTGACACTTGGGTTCTGGTGTGCATCCCCTGGAGACTTTGATCTGAAGAAATGACCAAACTGATAGGGAAGCACAGCCAACCCTCCACCCTGACTCTACCCCAGCAAGTATATCATGTGTGTGTGTTGTTCACATACTTGCTGTTACATCTAGCTGCAGAATACCGAGGCAGCACATTCCCGGGTCAGCTTTTACCACATGGGAATCCCAGATGCTATTTTGGCTGGCCGATGTCTTCTTTTTGCGCAGTCTCTGAAATGCTGAGGCAGCCAGTGTGGAGCAAAAAGCATCCCATTGCTGCTGGATATCTCTATTTATTTGTTTATTAATATAGGCAGACTTTGGTGACAGGCTTATAGCCATCCTAAGTCAAGAATCCCCCTTTCCTCTGCAGACATTTATATCAATTCCTCTCATTTGTTTGTTTTGTAAGTTTCCAGGGCACATGGACATTATGATCACCTCTGGTAACTGTCAGATTGTGTCCTTGGCAAAGAGATGGAAGGGACCAGTGATGATAGCTTGTTCCTAGGCAACTGGTATATGAAGTGCTTCCTTCCCGGGAATCCCTGAGTTCTGCAGCTGCAGAAGAAGGTAGTCTGTGTTATGGCCTCTTCTTTTAGCGTCTGGGCCTCGGTTCTGGGGGAAGTTCATGTTTATTGCAAGCAATAGGAAAAGAGACACCACTTGGAGTCCTTGCTTTGCATGCAGAGTCCTTGCTTTGCATGTAGAAGGGCCCGAGTCCAGTCTTCACCTCCCCGTTTTAGAAGGACTGCATGAACAGTGATAAGAAAAGACCCCTCTCTGCCTGAGATCTTGGGGAGACAATGGCTATTAAGAATAGAAATGCAGATTTCAGGCTGTGGTCCTTCTACTCTTTTCCTAGAACCTGCAGCCCACCAATTGTAGCCTGGTGGAAAACAGTGCTTAGGGTGTTGAACCCAGATTCAAAATGGTCATTTACTGGGCAGCTGCAATAACCTTACTATATAGCCCATGAGTCACCTGATGACACGACTGACTTCTATAAATACAAATCTAGCTCTGAATTACCATTCTGTTGCAGAATTCTGAAATAAGAGAGTGCGCCTGTGCAAAAGTCTGGTTGGAGGCAACCAGTTAATGTCTCCATTTTTTAGGGAAGCAAAACTGAGGTTGTTGGTGATTGAGGCACTTGTGTTGCAGTCCGAAGATCCAGGTGCAAACGCAGGCAAGGTCCTGCCTAACAGCCAATACACATAGACATGAATGGGACAATACTTACTGCAGCCCAGTAGAGAGAAAAAATCCCATGAGGCTCAGAGCACTTATATAGGGAAGTCTCATTAATCAGGCAAACAGCTGGGGGAGGCTGCTGGCCAATAAATACCAGAGGCAAGGCAGGAAGAAGTCTGTTGGAGACAACTGTTAATTCTAGTGGAAGCAACATGGTCTTCTTTTGCTCTTTGGCTTATGTTCCTGGAAAACCTTGCCTCTTGCTTTGTGCGCTGACTCGGCTGCTGGATCCTCCCTTGAACTGCCGCTCTGAATTTATTGCTGACCTGGACTGCTGAAACAAGAATGGGAATCAACCATAAACCAGGTTTCTGTAAGCCTTGATTGTGGGTACTACTGTAGACTCTGTTTAGGGATTGGGGACTGCAGCTGGCTTTCCATACAGGACAGGCACAAGCCCAGACGGTGCCAGGTAGTTGTCGCTTTTTGTTTGCTATCGTTGAAAGCATTGAGAGACAGAACATCTGGGTCAAATCGCCTGGTAGATCTTGATTCACTTTCTGCTCATCCCTGACGGGTCAGTAGCTTGCAACACTCTACTGGCAACTCTTTCTGTCCCTGTTTACAAAGCTTGTTTGTGTCCTTGTTAGCTCCTTGAGGACTGACACCTGTCTTGTTACACGCAAAGGTCAAGCATGTGGCTTAAAGCAGAGGGGGGGACCTTCTTGCCTCATGCACAGTTTGGCTAGGAAACACCTCCAGAGCAGAGAGAAGATCCTCACTTCCTTCCTCAACTTTTCCCTCTTTTAAAAACTGGGTATGGTGTGTGGCTGTAAAAATAGCACTTGGTTTGAGTTAGGACTTTGGACCTGGACGGTGGTGGCGGTGGGGAGGTCCGATTTCTTCTTTTTCTGGAGGAATTAGGGCAGCCACATGCTGCTGAGAGCGTTTGGCTGGTAGAGGCAAGCGGAGGCTCCAGGCAGGCGAGCAGGCGTCCGCACAGATGGAAATTTGATCACCCACGGCTCAACAGATTGTTTGACTTATTTTAAAATCAAGCAGATGGCTGCAACAGGAGTTTGTTTAAGTTCAGCTCTGTGCTGGGCCAGTGGCCAGTGTTCCCGGGGCAGGCGTGCCAAAAAAATTTCAATGACTTGGGTCATCAACAAACCACCTTTTCCCCTCCCCTGCTGAACTGTGGAGATACACAACACACACATACTCTCGCTCAAAAATTCTCGCCCTCCTTCTCTCCCTCGTCTCCGTTTCTTTAAAATGCATTTGAAATCCTTCCTTCCTTCCTTCCTTCCTTCCTTCCTTCCTTCCTTCCTTCCACCATTCATTCCTCTAAAAATTAAAAAGTGAAACCACTTAGCTTCTGTCTGCCTTGGGGCCTGAGCTTTCTTACTCCTATGAGCCCAGCTTTTTGGTACTGGAAAACAAGCCTTTCTTTCTTGATGACAGCTGTGGTTTGCTCTCCGAGGCTGGTCCAGGGCCATTTCATAGACAGGAGCACTGAGGTCCAGTGAGATTTAAGAGTTGTTAGGAAACTGAGCCTTCAGAAGAGTGACCACATTCAAATCTCTTGGCTCTTCTCAGGGGGCTGTATTGCTCCTGTAGGTTCTCCCTTCCCAAATCGTTCTGTGCCACAGATTTAGGGGTGAGGCAGAATTGTCAAGGTGTCTGGTGACATTTTCAGTCACAAGTCGCTGCCGATGGAGCAGCTGACGTGACTCCCCATAGCGGCCCTCTTCCTACTGCAGAGGAAAGTGGTGGAGTTGTACAAAGCAGCCTGTCTTGCAGGCTTCTTGGAGGTCACGGGTGGAGGCGCCTCTCTCCCAGCTGGCGACACATTTCCCTTCTTCCCCTGTACGAATCAGCCCTAGAGGCCTTAAACACTGTGCCCAGTGGCCAGCCTTGGGGTGTGTGTGTGTGTGTGTGTTCTCCTGCATATTAGGAAACGATACAGATGGTCTTAAGTTTGGATGGCTGAAGCAGATTTATGTGTTTGGAACAGTATAAATTTTCCCAGCCATCTCTCAGTCACACACCTTCCCCTTCCCCATGCCAACTGCAAAGCAGAAAGTGGAAGTTGGTATTGATTTACTTACTTGTTTTAAACTTAATTTATGTCCCATCTTTTCTCCCGGCAAGGAGAACGAGGTTCTGATTTAGAGGGTTGCACATCTCTTCCTATGCAGCCCAAAGGCACCAGAGACTGTCTGATCTTGGAAGCTAAACAGGGTCAGCCCGGGCTAGTACTTGGATGGGAGGCTGCCAACAAATCCCGGGTGCTGTAGGCTGTATTTCATAGGAAGGAAGTGGCAAAACCACCTCTGAGTATTCCTTGCCTTTAAAAAAACCTCTGAAATTCATGAGTTGCCATGAGTCAATAGGCACCTTCAGGGTGCATGCGTACACCCCAATACCCTAAAAGTGCCAGATCCCATCTGATCCTGGAAACTAAGCAGGGTCAGTTCTTGTTAGTACTTTGGATGGGAAACTGCCAATGAATACCAGGTGCTTTAGGAGAAAGGAACTGGCAAAAACACCCCTTAGTATTCCTTGCTTTAAAAAAGCCTCTGAAATTCATTGGTTGCTGTAAGTCGATGGACGTACATCCCCTCTTAGCTTAGTCTTCTGTCCCCACTGTTTTGTAATGAAGCTTCCCTGCCTCTCTCCCATAGTAGTGGAACCTGGGTGTTGTTGACTGAATCTGAATGGTGGGAGATTCAGGACAAACAGGAGAAAGCACTTCTTCACACTGCGCAGAGCTAAACTGTCGAATTCTCTGCTGCAAAGAGTGGTGATGGCTGCCAACTGAGACCTCTTTAAAATAGGCGATGTTGGGAATGAGGACCATCAATGCCTACTAGTCGTGGTTTTTCTGGGGGCTGAGAGGGTGTGATGGGCCCAGGGTCACCCAGTT
The DNA here is from genome assembly GCA_948474755.1 of Ctenosaura bakeri. NCBI lineage: Eukaryota > Metazoa > Chordata > Lepidosauria > Squamata > Iguanidae > Ctenosaura > Ctenosaura bakeri. The sequence goes on from CAOLHI010000692.1 coordinate 490,875, forward strand.
GGTTTTCAGGGCCAAATGGAGAATTGGTCCGGTGATCAAACTGCTATACTATACTAAATGGCTGCACATCTGATTGAATTCACTTTTCCGTCTGCTGTTTCATGTCCCCTTTAATGTCTGGTCTTTCGGTTCTCCATTCCTCTTTCACTAAGCAGGTAATATAGTTAGTGTATGGAATTCTCTGTCTATTACCCTGTAAGCCAGCAATGAAACCGTTATGTGGTCTTGCCTCCTCCGAATCTGATAATCACAACAGGAGTGGCCTTTTGCTGACCGCGGTACCGTAACCTAGCAGGGCTTTCTTGCAACTCACACTTGGAGCTTCCCTTGTAGGGGGAGAGAAATTGTGAAATTTCTGGCAGTGTGTCAAATTATGGAATAAACTGAACAGAACATAATAAAGAGGGTGTGTGGGTGAGCAAAGCCTTCATAGTAGGATGGGGCAATGAAAGATGCCATGTGTTTTGCAAGGAAATGAATAAAGCAAAGTCCTGCAATTGCTTATTTGGCTTCCAAACTCTTATGGAAAATGAACATGCAATGACCACCTGTTCAATGGCTGTCTGTCTCTTGTGATTTCACTGTGATAACTCCAGTGTGGTTCTGTTATGAGCGTCGGGATCAGAGCTGTGGAATTCTGGAAACTGTCATCCAAGAAAGCAGCGTTTCCAAGCTGTGGTTCATAGTTGCAGCCACTTAGGAACAGATGTTCTTGCAAACATCTTTTACACAGTTGTGCATGACAGACAGCCTCTGTTGGCTACACCACCCTGTTGAGTCTACATGTCTTCGAGTTGATTCCAATGTGTGGCAACCCTATCATAAGGTTTTTAAGCAAGACTGTTCAATGGTTTGCCTTCGCCTTCCTCTGAATAGAGCCTATAGAATCTAGTATTCCCTAGAAGTCTCCCTTCCAAGTACTAACAAGGCCTGACTCTGCTTAGTTTCTAAGGTTGGATAGGAGCTGGGACCTTCAGGGTGTCAGATGTCATCAGCGATTTCTTGTATTTTCATCAGCTGTTCGCACTGAGGACTAGTAACTTCGTTTTTACAGTTCAGTTGGGGGTAGGGATAGTGCAATCTGAGGGTCACCACCCAGTCCCTTTTCTGAACCCCCCATGCTTCTCCAGAACATCTCCAAAGCCTCCCGCCCCTCCGAAAATTAAAAATTTCAGACCAAAGAAAGATGTTATATTGTCATAAAACCATGGCAATTTATGGCAGTTTGCTCACTCCACTACCCCACCTCCACCTGTGAAACTGGCCAATTTGTGGCTAATACTGAGAATCAGAATTGAGGGAGCTTCATTTCTAGATGAATCAGGATGTATCCATGTAGCTACCAAGGGACGAGGGGGTGAAAATTGGCCCCAGCTCTTCTGGACTTCCCTAATCCCACCTGAAGTGAATCCTGACTCAGGGACCAAGTGCAGATGTGTGACTTGCCGAACAGCCCTAAAAAATGCTCCTTGAAATTGATGGAAAGTGGTGTATTGTAGGGAGTAATTTCTGTCACTGTCTCAATAAACACAAGGGTGGTTTTGCTTCTGTCTTTTTAAAAACCTTCTTTGAAATTGTGATGGCTGGGGATGCCCTTAGGGTTAGTCATTTTATTTTTATTTATTCATTTTATTTACTTGTATCCTGCAAAATTTCAAAACATCATAGCAACTCTGCTTCCGCCGTTGTCAGCAGAATACATGTGTTGCTCAATGACAAATAATTTTCCGCACATGTGCCTCTCATAAACAGAATGCTAGCCCGGGTCTGTGTGAAGGTGAGCGAAATCCTGCAATCGTAGTCAACAAGGCTGATAATGAATATGCAGTGGGCCCTCAGTATCTTCTAGGGTTTGCTTCCAAAACCACTCCCCCCAATACCAAAATTTATAGATGCTCAAGTCCCATTATGCACAGTGGTGTAGTAAAATGAACTCACTTATATAAAATGGCAAAAGGAAAGTTTGTTTTTGGATTTATTTTTAAATGTTTTCGAGTTGTGGTTGGTTGAATCCGTGGATACGGAGTTCCTAGATATGCAGGGTTGATGGTATGTGTGTGTTTGCTTTCCTGGCAGCATATTTTCTCAAAGACCTTGGGATTTGTGGGAGTCAAAGACTCAGAAAATAGAAGGAAGGAGGCTCAGGAGATCAGGAACCAGCGGTCTCAAATTTCCCTGGGCACTGCTTGATTTTGTAGTCTTTTCCCACTGAGCCAGTGTAGAGATTAGAGTGTTAGACTTGGACTTTGGAGATTTCAGGCTGAGAACCATGAGGTTTTCTGGTTGATGATGGAGCCGGATCTTTGTTGCAGTAAAGAAACCCACAATTCCTAGCAACCAGTGATGCCTGCTGTGAGAGTTTTTTGGGATGCCAACCTGGGCACCTAATACAAAATTCTGAATCCACCACAGAAAAGGGAGCCCTGGGCTTTCCGGCGCCAAGCCTAGTTCTTTCCCTTCTGGATCACTCCAGCCCAGTTACGCCTCTGAAGGTTCTGAGGTTTTCCTGAACAGCTTAAATCTCCCAAATCGTGTGGGCCCACCCACGAAATCTGTCTGTGGAGGGTTCTTGAGTTCTGGGAGTTGGCTGGCTTATTTTTTTCCAACCCAGATTGTTTTGGGATGAAGTAGGCCTTGGAGCTAGGCAATATGCTCTCCTAGTTTTCCCCTAAACGTCCCACCCCCCGACTTCCATAGGGCCAAATTGTTCTTTGGACCCCTGACTTCTATTGCCAGCCAGCACAGACTCACGCCGCAGATGGCTGTGGGGACGGAGGTGCATACATGTGCAGCGAGAGACACCTTGTCTGCTCCTAATCTGGACATAAGAAGCCAATTACAGGCTGGGATACCCTTTCATAGGCAGCAGATGGGAAAGGTTGCGCTGGCGAGGGCTGCGGTAGCAGCGGAGGGGCTGACTCGGAACAGCGCTGCCTTTTTCTAACGTGTTTGCAAATCCTCGCCAGCTGGGGGGATTAGAGCCAGCATCTGGCTTGGTTTAGAATATTTAAAACAAAGGGAGTTGCAGGCGCCGCGATGGGGGCGGGCAGTGGTTTTGGGGGGGGGGCTTCTTGCTGAGGTGAAGCTGTTGGGAAAATATGTGGTGATAACAACAGATCATCTCCCCCCTCCTCTTCCTGCAGACTTTTTACAGGGCAAATAAAGCAAGCCTGGGCTGTACCGCATCCGGCGGGGGTGTTCGGACCGCATCCCGGATTCTGCCTCAGGTTGGGATCCAACCACAGGGGAACTTTGACATTTTGGGATATTGCTGAATTGGCTGCAAGGGAGCCTGCTGTTGCTCAGCAGTGGAATCCGTCTTTGGCAGTAGGCTTGACCCTTTGTAAAGATCTGTTTCTCTGGGCATGTGTGGAGTGCTGTTTTTCTGTGTTGCTCTCACACAAACAACTGTCTGAATAAGTAGGATTTGGAGATTTCTGGGGGAGAGGAAAGGGGGGAAAGCAGCATTGCAGCTGCATTTAAAAACATACCATCTAGGTTTTAAGATGCCAGTGTTGTTCAGAAAACGTGGGCCAAATCTTGTGAAGGGGTGTGTGTGTGTGTGTGTGTTGTGTTGGTGGGAATGAGAAAGCAAGAGACTTTGAGAGTGAGACAGCACCTGTGTGGGAGAGCAAGCATTGTTTGCTGTGACCAATCAGTTGTCTTTTTAATTTTTTTCTCCTGACATGCAGAATAAGAAAACAAATATTCACGTAACTTGCATGATTTATATTGGTTGCAGAATCCAACTGTCTTTGGCACAGAATTAGTGTTGAAAATGAGAATTCAGCTGAGACAGGAGAGAATGGCTGAGTTTTCTCTCTGGGAGCAACACAGAAAAGTGGCACTCTGCACATACCCAGAAGAACAGACATTTTTATGAAGTGTCAAGCCTACTATCAAAGACAGATTCCAGCACTAAGCAATGGCAGGCTCTAAAAGCCAATTCAGCAATATCCCAAAATGTCCCCTTGTGGTTGGGTCCAAATCTAAGGCAGGATCCAGGTTGCGGAACTAAAACTGCCCTCAGGAAGAGAAGGAGGCATGACGGAGCTCCCTGCTTGTTGCCCAAGAGGGGAATTCTTGTCGGTTCTAAGATACTAAAAGCAAAATTGACATCTCCTTATCCTTATGACTGTTGCCTTCTCCCAGCTGGCATCTTTCTGAAAGACCTGAAACTTGCCCAAGATGGCATTATCTCCAAATATCACTCTCTTCCACATGCCTCCTTCTAAGGCGAAGCAGAGCAATTTTTTTTTTCTGGAGATGGAGTTGAACATAGGGATCAGTGGCATGTCTGGGCCCGTACCAAGGGGTGTCTGTGTGAATAAATTCCAGAGTGGTTATCCTCTATTTCTTTACACCTTGTCAGGGCAGAATTCATAAAAGAAGATGCTGAGGAAAGGATAGAGAAAGAGACCTGTTTGGAAGGTGCATCTCCTCTGAACAACCTCTTAACTGTCTTGATTCGGAAGGGACAGAACTGATTAATCCTCTGTCATCCCACTTTTACAGCTGTTTTTAAAATGTCTCAGTTTCTCTGTGCTTCTCTCACTTCCCTCCTTGGTTCTCAGCCTTTTTCAGTTCCTGCAGAGCCAATTAGGGGAGAAAAGACAAGGAGGGGGCAGAATCTTGCCCTTTCCTGTACACTTGGGCAACAGCAAACTTCTGCCACCTTTGCTGGCTTGCGTGTGCTTCCTCATAAATGCCCTTTGCCACTTGGACTACATTCTGATGTTGTTTGGGCACACATGTCCTGGTTTTCATCTCTGAAAAGTTGGACGGTGTGCTCCTCTCCTATAAGCCCTCCCCAGATCTGCCTGGTCTGTTTGCAGATACTTATAATAATTGGAGAAACATTATGCAGTTGTAGAAATCTTCTCCTCTTTTTATGACTCCCTGTTGAAAATGGATTCAAGACTACTTTGTGTCCATTATTGTATTTTGTTACGCATAGTGAAAAAATCTTGGTAAAATAATGATAAGGGGATAAACAGGTTTCTTGGCTGACTTTTAGCAAATCCTGACTCAAATTTAGCCATCCCAAATTTAAGCCAGGCTTCCTGTTCTTAACCAGAGCTTGAAAAGATTCCATTTTTGGACCAAGGTTCCCAGAAACAACCCCCCTAACCCTGCTTCCAGCTCTAATGTGAACTGCATAAACAGATTTCCTTTGCAACGTGTTTATCAGCCACCTCTCGGGAACCATCCGTGGAAGGCAGTTCTCCTCCGTCTGGCCTCCACCTCCATCCAGGATTCCTCTTCCCTTTGGGTGCGTTAAGCCACACTGCTGGAATACTGGCCAGGTTCTGTACTGCGGTTAAAGGGAAGCGTCTTATTTAGAGGCCAAAGGGGAGGGGGGAGCTGGCTGTGGCGATGAGGCTGGAGACGGCTGGGGTTTTGCTGGGATGCTTATTTTTCACCACGTTTTTTTTTTGCCACTCTTGATGCTTCAAGAATTCAGGAAGCCGAAAGTGCAGCGAGTGCCAAGCCAGAGCTGTACGGCTGCCAAGACCCGGCTTGTTTGCTCGTCTCGCTGGAGCCAGTAACTGACCTTATTAGCTTAGAGGGCAGCTGCCTTATTAATGCACATCTGGTGGAAGGGAGGCTGCATAGGCCACATATTGTCTTCCTGCTTGCTCCTAACTCTGCGTTACCTTGCAGGAATGTTGCGGGTGAGGGGGGCGGGAAGGGAACCAAGAGGGGAAAAGAGAGAAACTTCTTGGAGTGTGTGGGAGGGATTTGTATGTCTGCCGGTGGTTTTGCTAGGATTCCCTCTGTGTTCTTGTGACACACATCTGGGCTGCAGCAGTGTGGTCCCTCTTTGTCTTTTACTATGGTGGCCTTGGAGCCTCCAAAGTTGTCAACTTTTTTTTTTCTCTTCCTGCCGGGCTCCTGTGACTTTTTCAGCTGTGTAAGAGGCGGACACACACAGCCAGCTGGTGAAGTCTTGTATCAGGGCTACATCTGTAGAATGTGGAAGTCTTTGCTTTCCTGGTGTCTGTGTTATGGAGCAGCTGTTAGAGCTTCAGAAACCCTTTTGAGGGACTTTTTTTGTGGGGGGGGGATGCAGGGAGGAGAAGGCAGCCATTTGACTGCCACTATGCTTTTTCTCATGCTTGGAAGAAGGTGGCTGCAGATTTGGTCCAGGGCTTGTAGTAAGAAAAAGAAAGCTTGCTCCCTCTTCCCAGTCTCTTGAAAAAGAGGCTGGCCAAAACCATCAGCCATTACCCTTTCCTTCTGATCTATGTTGGAACACATGATACAGGATGGTATAAGCTTCAACGTGTTGCAAGGGACCGTGAAATTTTGAGGAGGAAACTAAATGTCCTTGAGGCACAGGTTGTCATTTCTATGCTCCTTCCTGTTGAAGCTTCACAGGGACCACAGAGAGAAGCAAGACTCACACCGTCCTGTAGTATGAATCTTTTGCAGTGTACATGGGTCTCCTTCTCCGCTGCATTTTATTTTTTTTTTGCAACAACAACCCTGTGAAGTTGGACAGCTTTGCCCAAAGTTTCATAGCTCAAATGGGGATTACATTTCTCAAGTCTCATTTCACCACTCTTAACATCAGATCTGCCGTTCCTCCAAGGAGCTCAAGGAAGGGTGTATACCCCCAGCTTTTTGTCCTTGCAACAACTCTGTAAGGTAGCTTAGGTTGAGACTGGCTCAAGGGTACCAGTGAGAGTGATGGATGTTTGGGAGTTAGCTTTGGATGTACCTGTTACTCCACACTGGCTCTTGATGATACAAGCTGCAGACTATGGTTGTCATCCTTTTTTTTTATTACCAACTTAAGTAAACCAGTTCAATCAATTAGGGACCTAATTACCCTAAAGCATCAGATCCCATCTGATCTTGGAAGCTAAGCAGGGTCAGCCCTGGTTTGTACTTGGATGAGAGACTGCCAAAGAATCTCAGTTGCTGTAGGTTGTATTTCAGAGGAAGGAACTGGCAAAAGCACCTCTGAGTACATCCTCAGGCTGTGTGTGTGTGTGTGGAGAGAGAGAGAGAGAGAAAGAGAGAATAAGAATGAATGGAAGTGAGAGTATTTTGATTAAGGTTGCTTTCTAGGTTTACCAGCAGAACTAGCAACTTTGCCTTCTTAGCTGCGGTAACTCTCCAAGTATACTTCTTTACTTTCCATTCAGCCCCTTCAGTGGGGACTAAATGCCTGTTTCTTTTGGTGCTGCCCTATTGCAAAAAACTGATCAGGGGAGTACTAGCTGATTCATGTTCCCTTGCATTGGGATGGTGCTGACTTTTCTGCCTCACAGGTTTATGCAGAGAAGGACAGAAATAGTCACATTCAGTTCCAAGTGCCTGCACACATGCTTCTGTGGCTCTCCCAAATCTGGTCTATATCTTCCTACTGAAACAGCTTAAGGTGGTGTTAACAGCAGTCAGCATCGAGGTGTCACAGAACTCTTCAGCAGTCAAGAATGATGGGTGATGAAACAAAGACTTTCGTCTGCAAGCTTTTCAATTCTGGCTGATGGTGCTTTTGTCTCCAGGTGCAGAGTTGCACAGAGGAGTGGAGGAATGAGGCTGGCCAGTTTCCTAGAGAGGAAACACTCTGTCCTTCTTGGCTTGTTTGGGGCTTTTGCAACCTCTCCTTGGCTCCGCTTCCTGTGTTTCTGAAATGCAAAAACATTTCCAGGGCAAACCCACTTGGTCCCTCGCTGTGTCATGGAGCAAAGGCCTTGGCTGGCGTGTCTGCTTTCTTTGGCTGCACACCTTTCTTGTTTGGGCTTATTTATTATTTTAGCCCTGGACTAAGCTTTCTTTATTTAAAAACAAAACACGACACACATTAATTAGGCGGTGTCAGAGATCCCAGAAGTGGGAGGGGAGTGGAATAGCTTTGTGAGCTTAAGAACACAAGGGCCTCAGATTGTGCGTTCTTCTAGTTGAGGCAGTCGCTTCCCAAAGCTGCCATTCCCACACTGCCATCCCCTTTTCCTTTTGTGTCATATCTTAGATAGTGAGCCTGAGCGCAGGGAACTGTTTTGTTTTTCTTTTTCTGGTCAAGTGCCCTGTAGAGGGATGGTGCTATATTAATAGATGATAACAACAACAACAACCAGGCTTCAGGAAGGCCACGAGCAGAGAGAGGGAAGACGTAAATCCTCCTTTTTGTTCCTGCTCTTGCTTCAGTCAGTGGATTATAAGTGGCATGTATTTCAACCATCAGCCATGCCGAATAATTTTACAAATAAGAGGGGTATAAGTTTTAGACTAAAGGTCTGTTTTGCTGTTGCGAGTAGCTCTTGATTGTTCTGTCCCCATCCGTTTGTCTGGACCCCTTTGTGTGTGCATGTGTATGCGTGCATGTGCATGCATGCATGTGCATGCATGTATATGTGTGTATGTGCCTTCACATCACCTGTTGACTTATGGCAACCCCATAAATTTAAAGCCTTTTCACAGGCAGGATGTACTCAGAGGGGGTTTTGCCAGTTCCTTTGAGCCTACAGCACCTGGCATTTCTTGGCCGTCTCCCATCCAAGTACCAACCAGGGCTGACCCTGCATAGTATCCAAGTTCAGATGGGATTGGATGCTTTTAAGCTATTCAGGCCATTGTCTTGGATCTTTTCTAAAGCCACTTAAGCCAGCAGCAATCTTGTAACAATGAATTACATACCATTGTTGGGGTTATTTACCCTCAAGTCAACTTTTGACTTATGCCAGTGCTATGGTATAGTGGTTTGAGCATTGGATTATGATTCTGGAGAACAAGAGTTGAGTCCCTGCTCAGCATGGAGACCCACCGGTTGACTGAAAGTAAGTCACACACTCTCAGCCTGAGAGGATGGTGAGAGCAAACCTGCTCTGAATCTGTCTTGCCAAGAGAACTCTAGGATAGGGCCACTGCAAGACAGAGTGTGTTTGAAGGCACAGAAAACAACAAACCATAACTGGTTGGATAAGAATGCAATGCTTAATAAATTAATAGGCTAGATCAGGGGTGGAGTTTCTGAGGTAACTGCATTCCTCCTCATTCCTTACTATTTTCTGTGCTGGTTAGGGTTGCTGGGAGGCTACACAAGTGTCGCCCTGGGCTAGATATTCAGAAAATATCACATAAAAGTAGAGCTTGGAAAGGATGATTTGTTTGGACAAAAGCTCCCACAGTCTGCTAACCAACACGACCAGTGGCCCATTCTGGCTAGAGTTGTTGGTCAAAAAAAAAAAAGTTATCTTTCTATCTCTGCTAAAACAATGCCGTCAATTAAAACCACTTCTGGAGTAGAGATGGACGGATGCCCTGGACTGCTAAAAAGTCAAATGATTGGGTCTGAGAGCAGATCAAGCTTGAACTCTCACTAGAAACCATGATGATTAATGACTCACTAAAAGCCAAGATGAGGTTGTCATATCTTGAGACAGTGTGACATATTGGCCATTTCTGCACTAGATTGTTATAGTGCTATTATTCCACTTTCAACATCCTATGGAATCCTGGGGTTTGCAGTTCGGGGAGGGACGGCCCTCCCTAAACTACAAACCCCAGGATTCCACAGGATGTTGAAAGTGGAATAATAGCACTATAACAGTCTAGTGTGGAAATGGCCATTGGGACGATGACAGTGCTTGGTAAAACGGAAGACAGTAGGAAAAGAGAGAGACCCCAGTATAGGTGGATTGAGTCAATCGAGGAAGCCTTGGCTGCCCTGAGTTTGCAAGACCTGATGTTGATGACCGGAGCTCTTTGGAAGTCTCTCATTTACAGGGTCAGTGTAAGTTGAGGTCAACTTGACAGCAGATAACAAAAACAACTGCTTCTGGTTACTTGGCGGCCACTCTGAACTGCCCGTAGTCATTCTGTGGTATATCACTTCAGGAACGTACAAACAAGCAGCAAAGTGAGCAGTAAGCAGAGTTGCAGAGCTGTAGAACTTGGAAATGTTGTTTTTCCCAGGATGACATCCACCAGAACATCCTATGGCTATGTTGGCATCTTGGAACCTGGGAGCTGTTGTCCAAAAATGCGATCTTCCCAAACTTTGGGTAGAAAGGATAGGGAACTGAGCTGTGTTTTCTGCTGCAACCTAGCCAGCTCAGTTGTATACTCAGGTAGTTCACCTTGATGGATGGGAAAACACAACGATCAGACCAAGAGCATTATTGCGAGGTCAGCTTTTTTCACACTGGAGGAAGAAAGACGAGTACTGTATAACATGGTGTGGCTGTCAGTTGTGTTGCCTCCTTCTTCCGTGCAGTAGGTTTGTTATCTGGACGGTGTCGGTGGGAGAACAAGATTGAGAGGATGGGGGAGGTGGCAAGGAGGAAGATGGAATATCTCTGTATGTTTTCCTTTCCTCTCCCCATCCTGGGCGCTCTGCCTGCCCTTTGTTGTGGCGGAGGGAAGCCAAGATCCCTGAGAAGTGCAAGAATGCTAGCAATCTCTTCTCTCCCAGGAGTTGACTGCTCCCTGTCAGCAAGAGCCAGAGAGCAGCTGGCTCTAATTTCAACAGAATTCCATTTTTCATGGCTCCCTGCGCCCTCCTTCTCCTGGTGTGTCCAGTTTAATGGTTTAAAGTTGCCGAGATGATTTATCTCAAAGATTCCTGGAGCCTTCAGGTCAAGGGAAAATGGCGAAAGACTACCTCCTCCTCCTCCAACTCCACTCATCTAAGATGTGGAATGTTTTCTGTCTGTTTTAGGGAGAGAACTTTATTGTATGTGGGTGTTTGTCCCGACTCTGACGTTATCTCCCCCTCCCCCAGTAAACTTACGAACTTTGAGCTTTGTGAAAATGGCTTGTGACCCCTCTTGATGAGTTCTCTAAACTGATGTCAAGGCGAGTAGGAGTGAGATTGAACCTAACATAGGGCACAATCTTGGCTTCTGTTGTAAAAGCATGCTAGGATTATTATTATTTTTTTATATTGCACATATAGTGCCCTAAATCTGTCACCTTTGCCTGCTTGCAGAATGAGATGGCACCATATTGGGTGCACTTTGGGCACAGATATTTCCTGGCCTAATACGCTGCTTTGTCAGCAGAAGCAACAAACAGGTCTACCTCTGCACTTGAGCCATTGCTTTCTTGTTGTGTGCTCTCAAGTCTTGTCTGACTTATGGCCACCCGAAGGCGAATCCATCATGGGATTTTCTTGGCAGGATTTCTTCAGAGCAGAAATCTTTTTGACCTGCATTTACTTGACCTGCGTTTAGTCTTACCTTATTCAGCAGAGATTTAGGGTGGCCAACACAGACATTTAAGAACCAGTTACTCTATGTTTACAACCCCCTTGAATCAGTAGGTATTGCTAAAGCCACTGCTGTACATTAAGGAGTGAATCCTCAGTGTTCTTAAGTTGGAAGGGACTATTAAACTCACCTGGCCTCACCTCCACATTGAACCAGAATTCCAATAGCTCTGCCAGGTGTTTATCCAGCTGTTTCTGAAAGCAGCTGGGTGATATTTTCTGAAGCTTTGTCGAGGCGACTGTTTCTCTTGCTGATGTTTGAGCTCCCCCCCACTCCAAGCATTGGTTGGGTGCCAGACATGAGTCTTGGACTGTGTGAAGCAGAGAGTGGCTTCTTGCACATGCAAAGAATACGTTCTCCTTGCTAGTGAGGGTGAGGCCTTAGCTCAGTGGTTCCGTGCAAGCAGGAGGCTGCAGTTCTGCCCTGAAACATCTCTAGGTGCAATGCTGGCAGGGGAAGGGAAGGATTCTAGCTAAGTATCCCTGATCCCACTCTCAGAACCTAAAGCTCCACCAGGCATCAAGAGGGGCCCCCTTCGCTCCCAGCACCCTCACTTACTTCCCTAGTTCTGCGGTGCCCCCTTAAGGCCCAACCCACCAAAATTATGTCCTAGGGCTTGCTGGTGTGCGTGTGTTTACTGATATGAATTTTAGCCAAGTTTTAATTTTTTGATTGTTTAATCCCTTTTTCGTATCTTGTAGATTTTTATTGAGATTTTTTTTAAAAAAATTGTAGACTGTTTTGAGACCCGAATTGGAAAAGGAGCAGAGGTGAAATGACAATAATTATGTTGTTGATGATAGTGGCCAGAAGATGATGGCAGGGGGACAGCAGGTGATGGGTAGCTGTTCTTCAGTAAGAGGCTTCATTGCTCTTACTGTTTTCACTGAAATTTGGTCTGTGACTGTCATAATCCCTCTCAGACTCCAAATAACCACAGGACCAAATAAATCTAGGTGAAAGTATTGTTATGCTTAACTCTGACATGATCTCCTCTTAGCATTCTTTGACCCAGATTTGACCTAACCCTCCAAACTGATTTTCTTTTGGGAAGCTGCCGTGTTAATTTCTTGTCCTTCAAGTGAGGTTTCCTTAAACTGCTTAATTATTGACTCTGGCGTTCTTTCCTTTCCTACCTACCGACTTAGATACTTTCTTCCCGGTTTCCACAACCACACCTGTGCTCTGTAATGGCTTAGGGTCAGCAGTCTGCTAATGTGGGCGCATTTGCCATTTATGCTGTAATCCCAAACAGCGAAACCCTAAATGTGGCCCCCAGAAGTCCCTGCAAGCTCTCAGACCCTAGCACTAGTTTCAGGATGGATATTTGCCCACCCCCAAAATAGCCCCAAACTTCAGCAGTTTGTTTCTCCTAACCCTCCAAAGCCCTCTCCCAGACCTCCTTAAAGCGCATACAAAAAACTGGCTGAAAATTGGCCACAATGGCAACTGGAAGTGATGTCACATCACGTAGGGTGCACTGAAATGGACCAGTGTGGCTTGCTGGCTGGATGCAGGGAAGAAAAATGGCCCCCATGCCCTGCACAGTGCTCCAACCTGAGTTAAGTTACAGCAGTCTTGTGCATGCTGGGAACAGGTCCTAGTGAACATGGTGTGACTTATTTCTGAACGAACCGTGCATAGGACTGAACTGCATGCCAGCAAAACTGATTTGTGATATTGGAGAGAATTGTGGAATATGCCCTCAGTTACCTTCCCGTTCCTTCTGTTTCCAGCAGAAATGCTTCATCCTTACCTTGAAAACAGTCCCTGGCCTTGTCTCATGTTATCATCTGGCAGTTGTTTCTCGTTACCTTGATCTCCACTCCTCTGCTCCTGTTGGCCAGTTGGAGATCCCTTGTTCCTGTAAACATACTACATGCTTTCTCTTTCCATCCTCCCCTCCCTTAGCCTGTCCCTGGAGCCACCTCTTGCCTTTCCTCCAAATCCCTCTTCAATACCCACCTGTTCTGCAGGGATTTCTGCTTGATCCTCCCAATCCTTATTCCCAGCTGTAACTAAGCTGTACGCACATGTGACTGCATTCGCTTGCATTCTTCCCTCCTTCTTTCTGTTTCTCCCTCTTCATTTGTCTGTACTCCCCCCCCCAGTCTGTTCTCTTCTGTATGTGGGAGGGCAGGGACCTCTTTGCTTTCCCAAAGTTAGATTCTTGGCCTCGGATCACGGAGTTCCAAGTTGAAATCCACGTTCATTGAACAGCCTCGAAACTCAGTTGGTAACCCTGGGCCAGTCAGCCTAACCTACTTCAAAAGGTTTGTTCCCAGTATAGAATATGGACAAGAACATTGACACCCTGTATGCAACCTCAAGCTCTTCAGAGGAAAGAGATACGAATGATATGGACTTGTATTATCTAGATGTATTACCTCGTTACATAACTACCTTAGTTGCATAGCTAAGTAGCATCCCCAAGTTGGACAGTCCACCCAGTCCTGACTTATTGGACAGCAGCTGCTGCGAGTAATGAGATTCTGTTCTCCTCTTAATTGGGACACAGCAGGCTGATGTTTCCACCCTTTTCCTCCAGTGATCTTCAGTGCAGAAGCAAGATCCCTATCACAGTTCCTTCTTGCATTGGAAATCATTTGCAAGAGGGCGCTGGGAATGTCAATCTGCTGCATCTTCATCAACAGGAAAACAGATCCCTGTTGCTCACAGCAGCTGCAGCCCAGTAAGCCAGGACTGCAGGACTTTTACAATCCCTATGTATTCCGACACTAATGAAAACATTGGGATCATGAATACGGATCAGTTATGGACATGTAATTTTAGATCACGCCTGCATAACTTTAGTTGTGAATTCCACCCATGGTATCCTTCAGGGAAAGGGCTACAAGTCAAATATTAAATGTATAAGGTAGCATGTACATAGATGACAGTCTATTGTTTCTGTTCTTGCCAAGAGGACTGTAACTCGCCAACAGAATACTTGCTTCACATGCAGAAGTTCCAATTTTCCAAATCTTCAGTTCCCATCTCCAGTTTCCAACATCTTAAATTGGGATGGACAATTGTGGAAGGCTAGGGGGAGCTGCACTGAACCCCTAAGAGACTCTGGAAGGTGGCAACCCCCACTGTACCCACCTCTGGAAAAAAAATTAATTTTTTTTTAGATGTAATATTTATTAATTTTTGTATAAAGATAAAAACAGGCCAATTCACAACTACAGAGGAGACAAGAGAACAAAAGAAAAGGGAACAAATGATACACAAACAATGCACGTAATTAAATAACAATAATTGAAATTAAAGTAAATTAGATTGAACTAAACTACGACATTATAGCAAAACTCTTTAATAAAGAACTAATCCAGCATTTCTCAAACTTTTTATGCTGTCTTAACCACACTCTGATGCTGCTTGGCCACATGTTTCCCAATTTTCGTCTGTGAAATGCTGGAAGGTATGAAACGAGGCCGTCTCTCTGGCAAAGCTCTTGTGTGTGGTCACCCTGCTTATCTTGTACGCCTTTGAACTTTGCATTGAAATGTCACAGCCTGTCTGTCTTGTATTTCAGGGCCCTTTGGCCCAGCGGTCAACTACATTCTCCCCGGCCAGCCTGGAAAAGTTAAGTATTTGGACTTCTAATTCCTAGAATTCCTGCACCAGTGAGGCCAGTAGCCATGAACTCCATAGCAGGTGTGACCAAAATAAACTTTTCCAGGCTCTTTCCCTGTGCTCAGTGTAAACAGGTCCCTCCCAGCTGAAGGTTCATACTTCATGTTTTTCAAGACTCAGAGTAGCTTAGAGTTGGAAGAGACCCCATGCAGACCCCCCCCCTTCCTGCCATACAGGAAAACACCATCAAAGCACTCCTAACAGATGGCCGTCCAGCCTCTGTTTAAAAACCTCCAAAGAAGGAGGAGAGTCCACCACACTTCCAGGCAGCAACGCATTCCACGGTCAAACTGATCTTACCATCAGGAAGTTCTTTCTCAAGTTTAGATGGAATCTCTTTTCCAGAAGTTTGAAGCTAGCGTTCCGTGTCCAAATCTCTGGAGCAGCAGAAAACAAAGCTTGCCCATTCCTTCAGATATTTAAACATAGCTATCAAATTGCCTCTTCACCTTTTCTTCTCTGGGCTAAACATACCTAGCTCCCTCAAAGGGCATGGTTTCCAGGCTTTTTCCCATTCAGGCCATCCTCCTCTGGACACATTCCAGCTTGTCCATATCCTTCCTGAACTGTGGTGCCCAGAACTGAACACAGTATTTCAGGTGAGGTCTGACCAAAGCAGAAGAGATGGTACTGTTACTTCCCTCAGCCTAGACACTATACTCCTGTTGATGCAGCCTAGAATCACATTGGCTTTATAAGCTGCCGCATCACACTGTTGGCTCATGCCGTGTATCTGAGGAAGCAGACCTTTGCCCTCTAAAGCAGGAATGGGCAATTGTGGAAGGCTGGAGACCCATTAGCCCCTCAGGAGACCGTAGAGGGCCACACATCCCACTGTACCTGCTTCCCCCCAAAAAACTTTTATTTTTTTGCCCCAGATGCCCCGAACACCCTCTCAGGGACATGGGGGCATTCCTGCTGTGTTTTGAGTTCTTCCTGGGTCCCTAGAGGGCATTCTGAGGCAAATAATATTTTTTTTCTTTAGAAAAACTATTGCAACATTTTCTTTTGATCCAGGACAGGGGTGGTAGGTGGCCTGCAAATGTTTGGAAATGCCCTCCTCAGCTGCTAGAGGTTGTTCTGGGACATTTTGGAGCAAGTTTTGAAAAAAAAAATCTTTTTTGACCTCTAGCCCCACAAAAACAATCCTGGGGCAGCATACAACCCCTGGGCTGGACTTTGCCCAGACCTGCTCTAAAGCTTCTGCCACAACAAATCTCTTTATTTTTCTAAAAAACCTGAAGATTGCAAAGGGAACACCACATGTTGCTGTAGTAACCTGAGCCTGACACTAGAGTGCACCATAATTCTACAGTGGCAAGCGAGCGTGCACAAATTGTCCTCTTGCTTCTTCCTTCCTCCCCCTTCCCTCAACTACATTTTTTTTAAAATATAGATATTGTTTTGTTCTTACCATTAGGATTCCATCCCCACCCGCTGCTCAGCACTTGGAAAACTTGCCTCCCATCGGAGTGGAGGAATGCCAGAGAAGCTGACTCTAGAAAGCCCTATTTAAATCTCTCACAAGAGGGAACAGAGGCGAGCTTTGCATCTTCTCTCCCCCAGCTCCAACCTCCTTATATGTTCTTGGGCCAAAACCCTGGGCTTTTATGGCTCACCAGAGACATTATTAGCAGATGTTTCGGCCGTGATGTATATTGCCCCACTGCCTAATTGCTTCTAGTGTTTCTCTCATCCTTCCCAGCTGCCTGCTTGCAAAGAGACGGGATCTGAAGCCGCTTTTCTGCAGCCTTGGAAGGGAGCGCTCTCCCCCGCTGGGCTGCCCCTCCTGTCTTCGGTACGAGCTCGGCCGCCTGCTGGGAGAGCCAAGATGGGGCCGCACAAGGAGAGCTAATGGGTCGCCTGCCAAAGGGTGGCAGCTCCAAATTAGATTCACCTTTTAATGCCAGCGTAATCCGATTTGGACAGCTCTCTCTCTCTCTCTGGCAGAAGGCAGGCTCCGGGTTGTACCTGAGAGAGGGGCCTGTCGCTGCTATGCCTCCCGCCCAGGGAGGGTGAAGGGGTGGGGTATAGCTCTTAAGTCAGTCCCCTCCCCATACACACCTAGAATAAAAAGAGGTGTCTGGGGCAAGGGTGGAGGGTTGAGAGAGGGGTGAGTGGGCTGTCAGCTAGGAACAGTTTGCAAGGATTAACATCAGATGCATGTGTAAAAATTGGCAGGTGATAATGCTTATGAGCCAGCATGATGTAGTGATTTTGAGTGTTGGACTATGACCCTGGAGACTACAGTTTGATTCCTTGCTCAGCCATGGAAATCCACTGGGTAACCTGGAGTGCAACACACTCTCAGCCCCAGAAAAACCCATGATAAATTGGAAACAACTTGAAGGCACACAACGACAACAGCAACAGTGTTCATCTGCATCATGAAAAATACCATCAGCCAATTTCTGTGCTCCAAGCCATTGTGCAAAAGCAGTCCAGGATCATTTTCTGTCTCATCAGTTGGCCTGCACTCTCTCTCTCTCTTTCTCTCTCTCAAAAGCCCTGGTTCTCACCCAAGACTTACATAGCCTCTGACATTTCACAGATGAAAAGCAGGACACGTGTGGCCAAGCAGCCTCAAGAGGGTGGGCAAGATGGCAGATGTTACTAATGAAGAAGAGAAGACAATCTAAGAGAGGTTGCAGCAGTTTGTTTTTGCCTGAGTCTGCCGGGAAGAACAAGACTCCATTTCCTCCTTTCTTCTCCCCTTCCTGAGTTAATTGAGCGCCAACTGCTTATGCAGTTGCCTTTGAGTTCAGCTTGCAGCAATGGAAAGTAAACTGAGGACAAAGGACGAAAGTGGGAGGAGGAGAGAGAAGCTGGGATATTTCAAGAGCAACTGGGATGGCTGAGGATTGATTGGAACTGTCCCTGTCAGATTGGGACTGTTGGAGGGCATGGACTTGCCCTGGCATTTGTCACTCTTGATGATGTTGGTCTCTCAGTTTCCTTGTCCCTCTTTGCAACTGCGATGGGGTTAAATTGCACAAGGCAAGACAATGTTGGGTGTGATGCTGGGTGTCAGAGGTGACTCCTCTCACAAGGAGACAACTCCTCTCCTTCTCCATCTTTTCCTCTCATTCCCTCTCTCCTTTTGAGCAGCAGCTCCCTAATAAGCTGTTAACGATGATACAGTAAGTGGAAGCTGGCAGTCCTGCGGGAGCTGCTGTGATTTATGTAATTGGTCTCCGAGGAGACAAGAGGATCTAATATTTACATGCCAGCATTAGTCCCCCAGGAGCCCTGTCAAGGCAGGCTATGCCTCAGCCCACCTCCTTCTGTGGGGCCGATCATTCATGGAAGGAGCATCTCAAGGAGATGAGGGGAGGTGGGGAGGAGGGAGAGTGTGGCACCCAGCTCTCCCTGGCTCTGGCTTGAGGTGGCTTCTACACATCCTCCTGCCAGCTGCCTGCACCTCTTTGGGCAACATTTCACACACTGTTGGCTTGGCCCAGAAGTATAAAATTAGACACAGGCAAAGCAGCAGGGAGAGATGGGATCCAGCTGCCCAACTTGCATGCTCTGCAGTCACCCTGCAGTTGCCTTTGCCAGCGGTGTGGGCAGAGCTGTGAAAAGTAACTTTGTGTGCACAACAATCTCCAGAGTCCTCCAGTCAAGCGTGGGTGTCCACACAGGTGGGAGGATTTTGGGAGTTGTCATCCCAAACAGTAGCTTTTCTGAGATCTGTGGCACACAGTGGCAGAGGATCAAAATCTTGGGGGAGATGTCAGGTGTACAGAGTAAGGCAGTAAAATAGTAATTTCTCTAAGCTCATTGTGTAGGATGGGGAGAGATCCTTTGGAGAGGGAACTCACATAAACTGTGGAGATTAGATACCTTGTGTGCACATCCTACAATCTCCTTTGGAAGTTCAGCCCTTCAGTCCAGACCGTTTTGGTTAATTCTTTCTTTGATTCTTCTCCTGCTCCCACTTTCACAATCCTCTCACCCCATTTTGACTTCAGACGCTTGGGAGAATGAGGTGAGAGTCCTCCAACCTGCAAAGGAGTGAGACAGTGAGGGTGGCTAGCCAGGTTGTTGTTGTTTTTCCGTGCCTTCAAGCTGTCTCCAACTAATGACAATCGTAACAAGAAGCAATCAAGGGGTTTTCTTTGCAAAATTTGTTCAGAAGGGCCACCCTTTGAGGCTGAGAGAATATGGCCATCCAGTGGGTTTCCCCGACTGAGCATGGATTCAAACCCGGGTCTCCTGGAGTTCTTGTCCAACACTCAAACCACTATGCCAATTTGCCAGAAGGGCATCCCAAACACTTGCCTGCTCTTTTTGGCTCGGAAATGGTGAGATTTTCATGGCTCGCCTTTCCTTGCAGACGCAGAAGACTCCCAAGGAGGGGGAGCAACAGATGGAGAAGGGCTGGCGAGCTCCATCACTGACAGGTGTGAAAAGAACACCAAGCACACAATTGGGGCCTCTGGCTTGTTTTTACCTGCAGGATGTCTGTTTTGCCGAAGGCCAAGACGGCTGCCTTTGGGAGACGGGCAGGCAAATTGCCTTGGAAACCAGAGCTGTGTTCCTTTTGCCATTTCTTTGGAGTGCTGGGCACCATGGGGCCTCCAAGGTGTCACTGAGTGAGCTAAAACATTCAGTGTCAAGGGGGAAAAAAGGTGAACGGAGAAAGGTGAAGGGAGAATGGTGAAGGCTGCAGGAAGATGTCTTTCCCTAGTCTTGCAGATTTTCTTGGCTTGCACTCCATACATGGTGGGGTGAAACCCGGAGTGATGTCATGCTCTGAGCATTAGACTACGGCTCTGGGGACCAGGGTTTGAATTCCCAATCATCCACAGAAACCCACTGGATGACCTTGGGCAAGTCACACTCTCTCAGCCTCAGAAGAAGGCAAAGGCAACCCCCTCTGAAGAAAGTCTGCCAAGAAAACACAGTGGTAGGTTTGCCTTGTGTGTGGGGCTTCAAGTTGCCTGCTGACTTATGGCGATCCTGTGAATTTCACGGAGTTTTCTTAGGCAAGGATTACTTAGACGTAGTTTTGCCAGTTGCTTACTCTGAAATATAGCCTACAGCGCGTGGGTTTTGTTGGTGGTCTCCCATCCAAGTACTAACCCGGGCTAACCCTGCTTACTTTCCAAGATCAGATGGGATCTGTTGCCTTTAGAGTCTTTAGGTCTTGGTTTGCCTTAAGGTGGCTGAAAGTTGGAAATGACTTCAAGGCATGGAACAACAGCAACATGTGGTGGGGTGAGGGATTAACAGGATTCAATCCATAGGGTGAGATTAAAGATACTAAGAAATAGGATTCTCAGGACCAGGTGGAAGAGAAATGAAGGTTGGCATCAGGACTTAACTTGACTTCACTCAGCCTTCGGTCCTCTTTCCAATGCTATACATCTAAGCCAGAACCTGTGAAGAGAGTGCCTCTGAACATGTGTAGAATATCCTTTCCCTTTCTGTTGTTTAGCCATGGATTACTCCTTCTCTCGTATCTGACTCCCAGTCATGCTAAAGCTCCAATATTTCTTATGCCAAGTTGACTTCAGGATGTGAGGCTATGATGAAAAATTGACCTGGGAAAGAGCTGTAATGCATGGCTTCTCCACGTGAGGGCAGGAAGAAGACAAGAACTCCTAAAGGAATAATTGACTATTCATGTAAATGTATATTGAACTTTCATGCCAAAAAAACATGGGAGCATGTTTAGCAGTCATGGGATGGGAGAAATGCTGTTGCAAACTGGTGACTGGTTAAAGGAGAAGAATAAAGGGCAGTCCTTGTGATGGAGAGAAGTATGGTTCCTCTGTCCCTGTGAACTTGGTACTTGGTCTGCAACTTGTTTGTAAATGATTGGGAACTAGGGAGGAGAGTGAATTGGCCAAGGTTGCTAATGGCATCCAGCTATTCAGGGTGTTGAAAAGAAAAAGGTATTGGGTAGAGGGTCTCTAAAAACTGGAGGGGGGGAGGTGTGGAAATGACAAGTGTTTTTCAGTGGAAGGGAAGGCTAAGGGTTTTTCTGTTCCTAAAGGCCTCCGACAACAGTAGTGTTTAGATGTGTGGGGAGAATTGGAAAGCCCCAAATCTGTATCTTCCCTGACACCCCAGTATGAAAGTGGTTGTCTGATCACTTTGTATTTTGAGTTTTTGCAGTGTTGGTCATTTTCTGAGCCTGGTTTGGCCTGTGGCAGGGGCTGGGGGAGAAACTCTGGGTCCCGGAACTCCTGATCAGATATACCTTGATGGATATTGAAGATAAATCTGCCAGTATCGTAATAAAATAGTCTCCCATTAGCTGTGGGGGATATGTTCCAAGACACCACCCCCAGATGCCTAAAACTGCGAATAGTTCTGAACCCTGTACCATGTAGCCCTCTAGTGATCATAGAAAGGCTTTGTACTACTGGCTCTAGCATGAAGCCATTTCCCGAGGCGGTATTGGTAGAGGGGTGGTTAAAGTGGGGATCTGGCAGGCAAGATGTGGGTGGCAGGATCCGGAGCAGGGCACATGGATGCCTTTGCTGAGCAAGACCAGGAAGTTACCTTTTCCTCCACTGTGTCTTTAACGGCTGCTCAACAGGCAAAAAGAGAAACCTTCCCGTGTCTTTAATCTTGTGGAAGAAAGCCTTTCCCATTGTTGCTTGTTGTCAAATTCTGGGTCACTGGCTGACCAGGTTGGGTTTCTTGTTTTGGGGGAGGAAGGGGGGTATGAGCAGACACTCCCCCCCACTGCTCACAGCTTGGCAGAGAAGCCCAGTTCATAGTCTCAGGAAGCATCCACCACACCAAAATGGAGGAAGAACGGCTGGAGAGATACTCTGTTCTCCAGCCGAATTAGTTCATGCGCTTCTGCTGCACTGGCAGCAGCAGTACAACCGCAGCAGCTGCAGTCTTGGCCCTCTAATTTTCCTCTGGGCTTTGCATGCAAGAAGGGCAGTGCTCTTCACCCCCCCCCCAGCCCCGTCTCTGCGCTCTTCTGTAGACAGAAGACGTGGAGGCTCAGTGAACTGTGTGATCTGGTGGAAGCTAGCCTGGCAAGCAGATGGGCCTGGGCAGAGCAAAGGGAGGCGGGCGGGGGAGTGGGAGCTCACCTTAAATTCTCTGAATGAGCTCACCTTAAATTCTCTGAATGAGTTGCGTATTGTGTGTCTCCAGCGGCTGATGCAGAACATCCGGGATGGTGCTTGTGAAGCTTGCCAGGGCAGCATTGGCCATCTTAGTCAAATGAGCGAGGCTGGTGTGACTACTGAATTGGCTAAATCTTCATAAATCTGCATATGACGAGAGCTGTCATTGGGTAGAAAGAAAAAGGAGCATACATGACCTTTTGGAAGGGCCTAAATACTGTATAGGCACCAGGTCCTGTCTGAATCTTGGAAGCTAAGCAGAGTCAGCCTTGGTTAGTACTTGGATGGAAGACCACCAACAAATACCAAGTGCTGTAGGCTACTTTTCAGAGGAAAAAATGGGCAAAGCCACCTCTGAGTATTCCTTGCCTAAGAAAACCCTATAAAATGTATGGGGTCGCCATAAGTTGACAAGCAACTTGAAGGCACGTATAAACACAGAGCATATGAACATCACAGACACATGGAAATGAAAGTACGGGCTGTTGAAAAGGACCTTATGGTCCTACTCACTGCCAGTGCAGGAACATACAGCGAAAACATCCCGGACAGGTGGTTATCCAACCTCTGCTTAAAAACCTCCAATGAAACTGGCCACTACCTTCTGAGACAAACTGTTTTACAGTCAAACAGCTCTTTACTGTTGAAGAATTCATTCTAATGTTTAGTAAGAATCTCCTTTCTTGAAATTCGAGTATATTGCTTTGGGTCCTTTCTTCTAGAGCAGCAGAAAATAAACTTGCTCCATCTTCTATGCTGACAACCTTTTGAGATCTTTAAAAATGGACCACTCACACAGGTTCTGTGTATCTTACCCCTTTGCCAGCTTGTTTTGCGTAGCTACTGCACTCCTGTGTGACACTCAGTGGAAAAGGGGAATGCCTTTCCTAGAGTGTTTCTTATCATCTTCAGATTGTGTAAGTACTCCAGGGGATCCAGGCTTGGGTACCACTCGTCCAAATGTTTGCTGAGCCCTTTTTCTTGTACCTTTGAATAACAGAATGAGGTTCGAAGGATGACGATACCCCAGATGAATACCTTGTTTGCATAATTCACACACAGGCAACTGGGTTTTGCTTTTCTTTCTTGCAGATCACTCCTTCTCGCTGGTGCTCCAGCACAGAATATATGCGGTGCTGTAGGTGTAAATAAATGCACCAATGCCAGCCCAGCTCCTTTAGGGGAAAAGACCCAAACCAAGACCTGAACTTGGCAGCTGAGTGCAAGCTAGGGAGTAAAAGGTCTCATAAATCTCACAGCCAGTTTCTGAGCTGAAGCAAAACTTGGAGCTGCAGCTTTCTTGCCCTCACCCGCCCCTGGCTCCTTGGAGCGCTGCCTGATCTCTGCTTGGCTGCAGATCTGCTTGCAGTCCCCTTCCCTTTCTGTGGGCAGGAGCCTGGTACTGGGAGGTGTTTAGGGCAGGCCCCTCCGGGGCAGTGCCAAGGAGGAATGCTCACTTCTCACAGGGCTCAGCATGCAGGGGCCATGTGCCTTCTGGGTGGTGCTGTCATGGCCCAAGGAGGGTTCCTGCCCTGACTGTGCTTTGGATGTCCTGAGGTTTTGGATTAATGACTCGGGTGTAGCTTGTGCAAGAGTTTAACTAGGCTGACCATGGCTGTTCTTTTGCCCACGTGCAGTTCTCAGTTGGAGTGTGTGCAGATGGATGTGGAGAGGGCAGCACCTTTTCAGGTAGTGTAAGAACCAGGACGGTGCAGTTGTTTTAGTGTTGAACTAGAACTAGAGTTTGTCTCTTGGCTCCAAATGAAGGCAATAGCAAGTCTCATAGGAAGAAATCTTGCAAAGAAAACCCTATGACAAAGTTCACAAGAAGTCAGGGTTGGCTTGAAGGCACCTGAAGGAGGCTTTGCATGGTGTCGTGTTTTGAGTATTAGGCTAGCACCAGATTTGGAATCCTTGCTCATCCGTGGAATCCCACTGGGTGATTTTGGGCAAATCATGCTTTCTCAACCTCAGAGGAAAGCAGGGACAAACTTCCTCTAGATAAATCTTGCCAAGAAAAACTCATAATAGGTTCTCCTTAATGTTGCAATAAATCAGAGTTAACTTGAAGGCACGCAACAGCAGCAACAAATTAAATTTCAAAAGCATTAAAATAGGAAGAGCTGTGTTTCCCAACCATGGGTCCTGAGATGTCATTGGACTTCAACTCCCAGAAGTCAGCATGACCAATTTTGGGGAGTTACAGTCCAACAACATCCAGGAACCCCCAGATTACAATGAAAGATTCAAGGCAGTGGTAGCTAAGGGTTAGGTCAGGTGGCCAGTGAGCAAAACAAATACAAAAAGGGGCACGACCCAGTAGTGGGATCACAGAGGTTATTATGGGATGTTTTCAGGTGGAGAGGACACACAAACCCAACACGTTGGGACATGGCCAACTGGCACGTTGGCTCTCTTTCTCCTGTGAAGCTGCCATTTGTACAGCTGCCTCTCTCATTTCCTCCAGATCCACAGCAATAAATAAAAGACAATCAGTCAATCAGTGAGAAGTGTCCGTAGGTCTGCATATGGCTTTGGAAAAGCAAAACATGATGTTGATGTTAAATAGTGCAGCTGGTCCCTGCACCCTATTTAACAGATGAAGTCCAGCTTTTAGACAACTTCCAGCAGAGGCTATTTGCCTCTCTTTGCCATTTGGAGCATCTGGAGGGCGTGGTGACGATACAAGTAGGGATGACGACGACGCCGTAAGTCTGGCCAGCCATCTTGTCTGTTCGGAATAGATCTTCCAAGTTTTTCCTTTCTCTGCCTTGCTGAACGGTGTGGAAACGTCACCTGTCCGGTTATGTCTTTATCCACTGTGGAGAAAACAGGGCAGCGGGTGTGGCAAGCATCGCTGACTCTCCCTCCTCCTCCTGCCAAGCTGCCCTTTTCTCATTGTGGAGGCCTTTTGGGGGGCGACATCCCAACAGACATCCCCCTTGGGGTCACGGCGGTCTCGACTCGCCAACCTTTGCCCTTGCCGCCAGTTGGGAGGGCAGCCCCGCCAGTCTCACCCCCCTCCTACCTCTGTTTATCCAGACTCCATCCAGCCAGCTGCCCCTCGGATTCCACTGTTGCCATAGGAACCCTTTGGCATGTCAACAAGGCGGCTGCCTTTGCAAAAGAGGGCCGTCTGTGGCACTGGCCTTTATCTTCCCAGTGGGGAGGGGGGAGGAAGGGGTGACCTCTGAGGCTGCGATCCGGTTTTCCATCCCCAAAGCCAACCCGGGAGAGAAGGAGCTTTAAGGACCAGACCAAGAAGCGTCCCTCTCCCTGACCCCCCCTTTTCTTGGGTGTGCATGCTTGCTTATGCATTGGTCTAAATGGTGCAGTGAGAATGGGTGACTTTGGATGGGGCCACAAGCCGGGCCTTGACGACTGTAGTCCCAACAGGGAAAGAAGGTCCGGGTTACGGGAGGGATCGTTTTCTCCCTTCCAAACTTGCCCGTGTTTTAAGATCTGTTAGGGAGTTCCATCTCAGTGTCCCACCACCCTTGCAGGTACATCTGCTGGAATACGGGTGACAGGGCCTTCTCAGTGACCGCCCCCAGGCTCTGGAACTCCCCAAACTTTAATCTTCCAGCATA
The DNA here is from genome assembly GCA_948474755.1 of Ctenosaura bakeri. Classification (NCBI taxonomy): domain Eukaryota; kingdom Metazoa; phylum Chordata; class Lepidosauria; order Squamata; family Iguanidae; genus Ctenosaura; species Ctenosaura bakeri. The sequence goes on from CAOLHI010000692.1 coordinate 516,423, forward strand.
TCAAGATAAAAAGCCTAAGTTCTTTGCCAGCCAAGCAGATAAATATCCTCAGCTAACCTTTGCCTCGTAAAAATGAACTCAAATAAGATCTTTCTGACAAGCTTCCAGAGAGGAAGGATCCCAGAGCACTGCTGGATCAGCCGTTGAGAGCACCTCTCTACCTGCACGTTTTGTTGTTTGGTGACTTGTATATATGAAAACAGGCATCCCAGATCAAAGCTGGTAGATGAGGCTCTCTTTCCCCTTTGCATTTTTTTCAGAGGTAAAATTTTTCAGTGGGGTAGGTAGGCTCACACACCCTGAGCGGAGAGCTGAATGAGCAGAAGAGATGTGTGAGTTGGCCATTTGATCATACATGTGGATGGAATAGGGAAGCAAAGTGGCTGTAGGTTGGCTGATTTCTGGTGGCAGAGTTCTTCAGAACCATGTTACCCCATTTATATTCAGGGCAATCAAACCAAAGGTAGGAGACCTGCAAAGAGGCCTCCTGAGCCTCTTTTGGGGGAAACTGGAAGCTCACAAGGAATGTACATATCTCCCCAAACCAGTCAACACCCTTTCGGCAGCCACAGCTCCTGCATGCCTAATGAGATGTCCCCTTCTTCATCCCCGGCTGCCTTCTCGGCTTCGCAGACGCTCCCTAATCCCTGCTTTTGCTGCCTCTGGCTCCTTAAAAAAAAAAAAAGTGTTCAGGGATGGGAGGAACAGCTGCTTCTGTACCCCCGGCTCAGTAAACAGAGCTTGGGTGTTGACCTAACAGCCATCTTGACATGCAGAGAAATTGCCTGCATTTCCATGGAGCCTCTCCTCTCGTCTCTCTTGAACTCTTGCGCTCAGCATCTGCTCTGTGACTCACCCCGGCTGTCACTGGATGCTCAGGAGACAATTAATACAGAGAGGGAGAAAGAGAGAGCAGAGAGAGAGAGAGAGAGAGGTAGCCCCCCTCTCCTGTGCCAGCGCCGGGGCCTGCGGTTGGGACAGAGATTAATGGGTCCGTTTGTTCCGTGGGAGGACAATGCACAGGCGAGGGCTCGCTGGCTGGAGCGTGTTTGCTGCCCACCCCGGCCCCCTCCTTTGCCACTGCCTTTGTGTGCAATCTATCTGACTCAAAAGGGTGAAGGGGACTTGAATAGAATGAGGCAGGACAAACACACTTTGCATTTCAAAAGGGACCCGGGATGGGGGAGCATGTTTTGTGTGCATTTTTTTTTCTTTTCCGCCTGCCTGAATCCTGCTCAGGTTCTTCCTGGCATCTGCTTGCTCTCACTGGAGAGGCCCAGACCCAGGTGGTGCCCATAAGGTGCTGCTATGGAACAGGCAGGCAGGAAACAAGCGAGGCAGACAAGAGTGCAGGAGGGAAAGCCGGAAAGCAAGAGGGCTTTCCCTGCAGGAATTTTTGTCTATTTGTGACAGGGTGACTTTAACGCAGGGGTGGAGGGAGTTGTAGGTCTTGGGACTAGCTGGTTTCTAGCTATGGGTGGGCATCTTATTGGTCAACTCAGGCAGCAAAATTTATTAGGCTGCCCCTGGCAGTAAGAGCTTGAAGCACAAACTGGGTAGGGGGGTGATCAGTTCCTTGCAAAAACAAGACAGAGTTTGTAAGACCATTTTTGAAAAAGCCTTCCTTGATTCCCACTGTACTGGAAAACTACCTGCCAGTTTCCAATATTCCATTTTTGGGCAAGGTACTGGAGTTAGCGGCGGGGGGGGGGAACCTCCCAATTCCAGGATTTTCTGGGTGAGATGGATTATCTAGACCCATTTCAGTTTGTTTTTCAGCTTGGCTATGGGACAGAGCCAGTGTAGTGTAGTGGGTTTGAGCAATGGACTGTGACCCACTTGGCCAAGGAAACCCACTGGACGACCTTGGATGTGTCACACACTCTCAGCCCTAGAAAACCCTGTGATAGGTTTGCTTCAGGGTCTCCATGGGTCGGAAATGATTTGGAGGCACATAACAACAAAGCAAGTAAAGACCCTTCTGTTTTGGAAAGTTGTTGAGGGCTTACTACTGAGGAGGAAATGGTGTCTCATGTGCTGTGTTTATATTTGTTGCTCTTTGTTTAAGCTGCTTTTAACTCTGTGGATTGTTTTGACCCTTGTAAGCTATCTTGAATTGCAACAGGGATAAAAGCAGGGTATAAATCGTAGAATCCTAGTTGGAAGAGACCCCAAGGGCCACCCAGGTCAACCCTATGGTGCCATGCAGGAACACTCAATCGAATCACTCCTGACATTATCGTTAGTGATAATGATAACAGGCTAGTAATTTGGAACCCATCCTTGGTCCCCACTAACTGGAATGTGCCCTCCCCCAAAAATTTCTCTGAAATTAAATTCAGCCCTTGAGCTGAAATCATTTCCCTGTACTACTTTAGGCACTGCAAGGTGATAAGGCAAGCCTTTTGCAAAACTAGAAAAGTTCAGGAGCTTGATTGTGAAAGAGTGCCTCTCTATGTATATACCTGTCCAAGGGTTAAGATCTGCTGGAGGGACCCTCCTCTAGTCCAAAAAAGGCAAGAGCCAGGGTGATGTTGTAGTTTGAATGTCAGGCCAGGGGCCCTGTCACACTAGACTGTTATAGGGCTATTATTCCACTTTAAATGCCATGGCAACACCCTATGGAATTTGCAGTTTAGGGAGGGGCGTTTAGAATTCTCAGTCAGAGAGCTCTTGAACCTCATTAAACTACAAACCCCAGAATTCCACAGGATGCAGCTGTAGCAGTTATAAAGTGGAATAATAGGGTTATAATAGCAGATTGTGATAGGGCCCCAGGTTTCTCAGTCCTGGAAAGCCACTGAGTGACCTTGGATGCGTCACTCTCTCAGGAAGGCAATGGTCATGGGAAATCCCTTTTGAACAAATGTTACAGAGAAAACCCTCTGAAAGGATTCTCCTTAAGTTTGCCAGAAGATGGAAGCAACTTGAGGGCACCCAACGGTAACAGCCCCCCAACGGTAACTTGTTCATGCTCTAGGGAAAAGAGCAGTATAAAGCAAACCCGCATCCTCCTGTACTGTTGGAAAAATGTAAAATGTGGCTTGTTGTCTCCCTCGCCCCCAAAACTTTCCCTCTCTCTCTTTCAACTACCTGGAACATCTGTTGCAACCCACCTTGCCTCTGTCCCAGCAGGTGTCAGTGCAGTGCGAGAATGGAAATACAAATCCATCTTCCTTCCTTCCCTCCATCAGGGGTCTGGATATATATATGCTTCCCACCTGCCTGCCCTCCAGCTTCTACGCTAGGATTGAGGCAAGCATCTGCTTTCCTACTGGGTGAAGGGAGGGAGGGAGGGGGAGTACAAGGGGGGAAGCGCATACACAAAATGCAAGTCTGCCTGGTGCTCTCTACCTCTTTCTTTCCTCCAGCCCGCTTCATGCAGCCTGTAGCTTTTGGTGATTAGGAACAGCGCCTGGGTCATTTTGCACATGTGGAATGCTTCTCATAGATGTGTTTGTGGTGCACCGCTTGTGCAAGCAGTCTAAAGTGAGCTTGCACACTGGGGAGAACCTTCTCGCTGCTGGCATCTGGGACCTTCCCTTGCCCTTTTCGTACACAGTTTGTTGTGAATGAAATCCAGCTGGGTTTTCCTGTCACATGACAGTTGCATTTCAGGTGTGTGCTGTATGCTGTGGATGCAACTCTTAGTTATGAAGAGAAGTACAGCATTGGGGTATTTAGTTCTATAGATAAATAGATAAAAGGTTTCTAGCTTGCCCTGTATCTAAAGCTCTCAGTGCAGGATCTCAAGTTGTTATGGACTTACGGTGACCCTAAGGTGAATTTATCGTAGGGTGGGTTTTTTTTGCAAGATTTTTTTCAGAAGGAGTTTCCCCTTACTTTCCTCTGAGGCTGAGAGAGAGTGCCCAAAGTCACCCAGTGGGCTCCCGTAGCTCATTGAGGATTTGAACCCAGTCTGACACTCAAACCACTGTGCGGTTCTGGCTCTCTCTGGACAGGATACAACCAAAAATGGCATGTTTTAATTGAGGGTTGAATAGTTTTTCAACTTTATGTTGTTTTCTTATTGCTTGTATCAGGGTGGAATACAAGGAATGAAGTAACTGTAAAGCAATATAAAACAAAATGAACAGCTGAAAAACAACACTCAGTATAAAACCTGTAGTCCAGTGAGCCAGCAGTGATTTCACTATATCCTAAATGCTTAGGTGAGTGGGCAGTTTAATTCTCTTAGCATTACTTTTCCTTAGAGTTTCAGCTTTGCCGCATTTAGGCCATTTCCACACTAGACTGTCATATGGCTCTTATTCCACTTTCAACATCCTATGGAATCCTGGAGTTTGCAGTTTAGGGAGGGGACTCACATTGAAAGTGTAATAATAGTGTAGTGTAACAGACTAGTGCGGAAATTGCCTCACTCAGGTGCTTGTCCCCTTAATCAGGATTTTGAGATTTCATGGTGCATTATCCGCATCCCTAAGATCTAGAAACCTGCTTGCAAAGGGCAGAAAGATGGGATAATATACTCAGATGCTCTGTTCGACTTATGTCCTGCAGGCACAGAATGTTGTCATGCAACCCTGCTCGTTTTTGTTTGACTTGCACAGAATCATAGGGATATAAATTTTTATTTTCCCAAGTAAGAACAAATTTTATAATTTTTCCCCTTGTTGCAAGAAGGTTGTTGAAAACTGCACAGTTTTCTAAGACTACATTTCAGTGAAAAAAAAAAGTTGGGGGATTTTTTTTTGGCAGAAAACAGCATTTTCTGCACAGAAAACCCATGGAGAAAGCAAGTTTCTTCCCAGAAAAATAACATTCTGCTCAGAAAATACTTTCTTCTGTGCAGGAAGTGTACATTCCATGCAGAAATGTTGTTTTTTGTGCAGCACACACTGTTTTATGTGCCAGAAAGGCCATTTTCTATGCAGAAATCTGTGCTTTTCTCGCAGAGGAAGTCCCAAACTCCAAAGATTCTTGCCCATCTAGGATTCTGCTTGTCAGAGTTTCCATATACTTGAGGAAAGCCATTTTTCAACTTTTTTTTGGAATAGTTTTAAACATTCTTTCCGTCCATACTCAGTACACATACAGCTTTGCTTTCTGGCAAGAGCCCTTCCTTGCTTTTGGATTACACGCTCGCTCTTTGGCAGTAACAAATGGGCAGGATGACAGTGTGGGCTCAGTGGATGGGGCCCCTTTTCCTCTCATCCGCTGCCCCCCTACTCAGCCAAGATGCTAACCTGGAATCCAGTCCGGTGCCCCTCGGCTAATCCCATTTTGCAGGAAAAGCCCAGCTCGGCTGGTAGCCCCCTGCCCCCAGCCAGAGCAGCTGGTAGCCCAAAACCCTGTGGTCCTGCACCCCCTTACAGGTGGCTTCCCTTGGTCCCAGTTGCCCTCCTGAACCACTTTCAGCTGTGCCAGGACTCTCTGCCCGTGTGGTTCTCCCCTCTCCCCGGATGGCACATGGTGCTGCCGGAGACCCCCTTCCTCCCCGCTCCTGGAATGGTTAGGCCTGCCTTGGGGGCGGGTGTGGCAGGCGGGCAGGCAGGCAGGCAGGCGAGCCCTCATTAATTATCTAATCTCCCCTTTATGTTTAATTTACAGGCTGTGGCTGCCCTGGCCATATGCTTCTTTTGTTGTGCCTGCCTCTTTGTTGTGTCAGCCCGTGCTTTTGCCTCCTCTGATTTGCTTCTGACTCAAGAAATCTGCCCTCCTCCCATGCATTCTCACCCCCCTTCCCCCCATCCCAAACACGAGGAGGCAATCGCAGGAAATTCCCTTTCAGTCGCGTCTCTCTCTCCAGCCCCCCCCGCCGCCCTGCACTGCCTCCTGCAACCTTCTCCCCAGCCAATCCATCATTGTGCGGTTTTTCTGCTGGCTGGGAATTTGTTTGTAGATTTCCTCTCTCCCTCTTCCCTTCCTTTCCCTTCCTTCCTCACCATCATCAGTTCCAGATTGGGGGATTTGCAACTGTCTGGGAGAATCTTTCTCCGGAGCATCCCCCTCCATCCCGACTCTTTCCTCCCCCCTCCTCAGTGTGGATCGACCTCCACCCCCCACCCTGTTCTTGATTCCCCCCCCTTCCCTAATCTGTCAGCGGTTCACTCCTGGAGACGAGTTTTGGCTGGCGCTTGTCTCTTTGCCATTGGCGGCTCTACCCCGTGTGTGTTTCTCTCTCTCTCTCTATTTCTAAGGTACGTGCAAAGCAGACTTTGATGTCCTTTAATGTCCAGCAGCTCCCTCTTTTTTTCCCCCACCCGAGGCTTGCATTGGGGTGCTTGGAGAACAAATTGACACTTGCAGGGGGTCCTGGTCAAGGCACGCTTTTGTTTTAGGGCTGGCGTGTTTGCAATAAACGCAGAAGCACTGTGGGGTTTCTGTACCTCAGTGTCTCCTTCTGTTCCCTTAGTTGCAAGTATCCTCCACCCCCCAGACCTTATTGCTGAGTTTCAAGATCCTTCTGCTCCTCTCCACCCCCCCCCCCAAATTTTCCCACTTGGAAATAGATTTTTGTTAGCTTGCCATTTTAGCAACATCATTTTTAATTTCTCCATACGTACCCTTTAAAGCTCTGTGGCTGAAAGAGTTTTGGCTGCTGCCCCATTTACATCCTACATCTGCCTGTCTGTGATGGGAAGATTATTGGGGTGGGGGAGTGGAGAGAGGGAGGGAAACAGGTGTGGAGGGAATTTACAAAAGTACTGTTCCAGAAATCCAAACCCTTTTTTGTTGGCAGTGGGTGGGATGAGGCTGAGGTTGTAGCATCCTTTGGGGTTAGAAAGGTCAAGATAATTCCTCTAAATTTGGGGCCGAGGGTGGTCCCTCCCCTTACCAACTTCATATGGAGTCGGTGCCCACCCTGCCTTTTTCTTGATGCCTATTCAAGAACAAGTTCTCTCTTTTTTTACAAGGAGCTTTTACTGGTTTCTGTGGCCGAAGAAGTTTACTGCAAAGTCTACAGGGCTTTACAGAAACTGCTTGCTTCCCTCCCTGCTGCTGCAGACATGCTTTGCGTTGGTTTGCCTTTAAGAGCATCTGCGCACACTTTTTCTTTCGGTCAAAAGTTTTTCCTCCCTTACCTGCTCAGTAAAAAATTGGTGAGTCCAGTGCCTGACTATGTTGGCTTCACTGCCTCTTGGATTTATGTGTGTTTGTGTGTGCTTCAGGATAACTCTGGATGGCAGGACCAGCTGCGGGGGGATGCCTTACCCTTTTACGGTTGTGGGTATGGGAGGAATTCTCCTGGTGCTGAAACTTCTCCATGGGAAGAACATAGCCATGAGAGGGGGATCAAGTTGTGTGTGTGTGTGTTAGAGAGAGAGAGAGAGAGATAAAGGAAGAGATGGAAAGAGGTGTAAGATAATCCTGCAATCTATTTACCCAAAGACTGAGATTGAGCTGTCTGAATTTCAAGTTGGAAAAAATCAGCCCTGTAGTCTTGGCCTCTCTTACTACTGTGCTTGAGTGTCACAAGGGTTCTCTCTCTCTCTCTCTCTCTCTCTCTTCTCTCTCTGTGTGTGTGTGTTTGTGTGTGATTGCTACTCATACCTTATTCGCGTCCTCTTTCCACCAGAGTGGAACCAAGGAAGTGATCCCGGGGATCATTAAACTGCCGTGGTGTGTGAAGCAGAGTTGAACAACTCTGCTCTCTGCAGACTTCCTGTAGATTCCGTGGGCCTGCGCTTACAGAAACTTGAAAGATCCATCTCATCCCTTACTTGTTTTTTGCGTAGTAGCTGACCAGATGCTACTTCCAAGCACCTAGAATCAGGGCAGGAGAACAACAGCTCCTTCTGAGTGTTGTTCCTACCACTGCTCTGAATGGATATTCAGAGATATATTGTGCCTGAAGGGAGAGGTTTTAGTCACCTTTCCCAAAGTGTTCTAGTCATTTTTTAATTTTTTTTAAAGATGTCTAAACTAGTGGCTGTCACTGTGTTTTGTGTCAGGGAGTCTGTTAAGTTAATTATCTTTGCATTCAGCAGCAGTGATGGAGAGCTACTCTGCAAAACAAAATCACAGACTAGCTGGATCTTTTACATTTTTTTAAAGCAGGAAGAAGTGCATAGGTCAAAAGGGATTTGGGACTGTAACTTTTAGGCCAAGGGAACATCCAGTTCCTCCTCTTTTTTCTTCCAGATTAGGCAGCATGTCACAAATGTGTGTAGTAGTGGATTCCCAAACAGAGGGCTTGGTTTTGATTCTTCAGCTGCAGTTGTCTTGGGGTTTCCGTCTGTGTTTCTGTTGGTGGTTCCCTTCCTCCTCAAGTTTGCTGGAATGAGATCATGTCCAGTCACAGGGTTGTTGTGATGGTGAAAACAAGAGAGTAGAGCAGCATACGTGGACTTGAGCTTTGGCATTGCACAAAGGTAACAAACAAGTATCTGTACTGCATCCAAAGAAATGGGTTTATATCCATGAAAGCTCATGTGAAAATAAAAACCAGTTAGTCTTAAAGGTGCTGCCACATTATTTTCCTTTTTCCCCCTCCCCTGCAAGGGACTGACATGGCTACTTCTTTGAAGCCTGGGTGCTGAGTATTTCCAAACAGCCACTTTGAACTGTAGGTAGAGACCTGTGTTCAGGATCTGGTTCATCCTAAATGTCTTGATTGCAGTCTGCAAGATCAAATGGGAGCATTAACTTTGTCATAGGATATGTCAGAGCTGGGAAAAATTACTGAGATTCTGGGAGTTACAGTCCAAAAAGTAACCTGCCTAAGCTTTGGAAGATGCAAGGGAACGATCTCGATTGGTTTTAATTGGCCTCAGAATGTCTTTATGCGTTGCTTGTTTCAAACTCACAATCTTGTAAAATGTTTCCGTTTAGGTATAGTGTGTGGTAAATGGAAGAAGCTCAGATGTGTGTACATTCTGTGTGCATGTGTGTATGCTCACATGGAGTTATGTGCCAGGATTCCAGAGGACGGAACTGTGCCAATTAAAATGGAATAATTATGCTACAATTGTGTAGTCTAGGAGGGTCAGCTTGTTTAGTAGTTTGAGTGTTGGATTAGGATTCTTTGAAATCAGGATTTGAACGCTTGGTCAGTTGTAGAGACTTTGTCACACTCTCTCAGCCTCCTAGAGAGGCAGCAGCAAACCTCCTCTGAATAAAGCTTGCCAAGCAAACCCACGATTGGGTCGCCATAAGGCAGAAAGACTCGAAGGCACACAACAACAAAATTGTGTAGCATGAATGGGCCAAAGGTGGTTGGATTTGAAGGAGAAACCAACTATTAGTCTCGTCTATCAGGCACTCAACTTCACCAAGTTGTTTGAGGAGTTAGTGTGCCTCTTCAGCACAAACAGCAAGACAGTCCTTTTGGGGAACATGTGTCAGCTCCCCCATTGCTAAAGGAACGTTACATCTCTGCCATGGCTGTTTGCCTTCTTTGTGTGAGGAAGGATTACTCTGGGTGGCAGAAGCTTCTTGCCTGCTCCCAGCTTCCCTTAGGAAGCCAGGGATGGATGCTGTGGTCTTGGCAGGGCATCGCCAGCCTTTCCTGATTCTCTGAGGCAAGGCCAAAAACGGCTGCTTGGCAGGTTCTTCACCACCACCACCGCCCCTGCTTGCCCAGCGAGCATTCTGGGACTCGTCAGCTTTGCAGGCTGAAGGGACGCGTGCCAAGCCAAAGTGTCTGGCTCGGCTCCTGGAACCAAAAGCTTGGCCGAGCCGTTGGAGCTGATGGGCCACATCTGAGGAGAGAGGCAATACCGCAGCGAGATGAGGTCACTGCAGCATGCTGGCGCGGGGGCAAGGCAGGCCACACCAGGCCTTTCCGACTACCCTGGACTATTAGTGGCTGTCCAGCTCACCCTTTTGTGGATGTGAGGCCAGTCCCAGGCCTTTGGCTCAGAAATGCCTTTCACAGGGTTGCAGGTTAGTTGCTGGATGCCCTCGAGTCATTTTCTGACTTATGGCGACCCTAAGACAAACCTATTGCAGAGTTTTCTTGGCAGAATTTGTTCAGAGGGGGTTTTCCCCTTGCCTTCCTCTGAGGCTGAGAGAGTGTGATTTGCCCAGGGTAACCCAGTCAGTTCCTATAGCTGAGCTGGAGGCAGAAGGAGTCTGGACCATAGTTTAGCTTTCAGCTCTTGCCTGTAAGCTAAGCCTCGGAAGAAGCATTTTGGCTTTTCTGAATGAGAAAATAAACATGGACCAAAGCTGGATAAACTACCCCGTGACAGTGTGATGGGAAAGGAGTTTGTGCACACCCGGGGTCTACATATCCATCATTAGGTTAGTCCTAATTGGCCAAGGATATTCAGGCTTATTTTGGATTGAAATACAGGTTGAGTATCTCTAGTCCTAAATGCTTGGGACCAGACGAGTTCTGTATTTTGGATCCCCCCCCCAGATTTTGGAATACAGTACCTTTTAGGAATAGCCACATGTCTTGTTTGTTTGTTACTTGTATTGTGTATGAGATGCAAGGTTGGAGAGAGACTGAAGAACTGTGGAATGGTAGGAACCAAGCGTAATTCTCAGCACAAATCAGCATCTCCCACCATTTTACAGATCCTCAGTCTCTCTTGTTTTGCCACCAGCTGCCCACTTTTGCCCTTGAAGTGATGGCTGCAGCATACCTGTTTGTCCATCTTTCAGGTCTTCAGTCTCTCTTTTTGCCACCTGCCACTGTTTTCAAGGCTGTGGCTGAAGGTGATAGCGGGTAGTTGGTGGATAAAAAGATAGTGGATCAGAGAGATGAATGATCAGGAGTGCCACGACAACCACCTCAAAGGTGGAAGTGGGTGGCTAATGCAAAAGTTTTCAGTTTTGGAGGCTTTTGGATTTCCTGATAAAAGAGACTCAGCCTGTATTTGCAGACAGCCCAGAATATCCAGTGATTCCTCCTGGACGGTATTGTCTGAGGTCCCAGAGCCTTCCTGCCTGGAGTGCATTTCTGTGCCTTCCTGAACTGTGTGTCCCTGACGTCATGCCTGTCTCTTGGTTTCCAGCTCTTGCCTCCCCTGCAGCTTAGCTCTGGGCAGCCAAAGATGATGGATGCCTGTTCGTCTTTGGAACTGTCCAAGGAAAAGTTGGACAGACATTTGACAAATGGCTTACATTTCTTCCTTGCTCTTTGGCTGTGCATGCTGTAGGCCAAATAAACTCTTGTATTTCTGGAGACGGCGATGTACAGTGGATCGGGGTATAGGGCTTTGATTTGCAGGGCATGAATTTGCCTCCCTCTCTCCTTTCCTTCACAGACTTAGTGGGTGGCTAAGTTCTAATTTCTCTCAGCCTCAGATCTTTATCTGCAAAATAGTAGCAATGAATAAATGCCTCAGAGGAGTGTTGTAAAGATAAACGAGATAAGAATTCTTGAGAGCTTTCAAAATCATAAAAATGATTCTTGATAGGGCTGGCTTTCAAATTGCCTGCCCCACCCTTTCAAGAAATAAAGAACTCTGTGTCAAAGCAGATGAAAATTCTTCATGTTTGCTTAACCTGAACCATAAACTCTTCAGGATGTCTTTAACGCTGCATCCAGAAGAAACTTGGACCCAGTATTTGACAGAGTGGACTTCAACTGTGAGAAGCAGGAATTCTCTGGCTATCACAGATGCAATGACCTGTTCATACATGCAGATCATCCATCAGTGTTGCCACTGAGTGATGGTTAAGCATGTGCAAACCAGCCCGAAGGGTACAAGAAAAGCTAAGGCTGGGAAGCAACCCAGTGCTTGCTTGCTTGGCATGTGAGCTTCTCACGGAGACCACGTTGACCTTCCTTCAGGCGTGGTAGCCGAGTCTCTTTCTTGCTCTGTCTGTTTGCTCTTCAGACTGGGCACAGTCTTGCTGGAAACAGAAATGGGGCAGTGGGGGGGGGAATTCTCTGGTGACTTTTCCTGGCATGACCTCAGAAGCCAACCCCCTCCACATCAGTGGCCAAGCCATGAATAGAACCGATTGTTCCATCTACCAGCGCTAAGGCCAGACAGGAGAAGCTGGGTCCGCTCACACACTGTGTGTGGCCTTGGCTGAGCCCGGCCTCCTGTGACATTGGCAGCAAATGGGCCTTGGGCCGGCTTCCCAAGGCTTTGCCCACACCTCGGGACAGCTGGCTCTGTGCAAGAGGATGATGGCATTTCCGGACAGGCCCCCTGAAGCCAACGGCTGCTGAAATGGGTGGTGGAAACGGGCAGGTGGCAACCCTCCAGAGGAATGGCCGAACTGTGTGCAAGGAAAGTGGGTGGCATTGCCGAAGTCACAGCAACCTCTCCCCTGCTGAACATATATATATACCACAGAGATGTGATGTGCATTCTGCAAGTGAACAATACTGCTGTCTGTATTACTACAGGAATTGTTGGGGAGGGGCTGTAACTCAGTGGCAGAGAGCACCTGGTTGGGATGCAAAGGTGCCAGGTTCAAAGTGTGGTATCTCCAGTTAAAAAGGATAAGATAGCAACAAGTGGGAAGCCAGTGTAGTTTGAGTATTGGACTAAGACTGTTAAAACTGTTGTCATTGTGTGCCTTCAAGTTGTTTCCAGCTTACAGCAACCCTGTGGTGACTCTATCACAAGTCAAGGGTGACTTGAAGGCACACAACAACAAGCAACAGGTGAAGGGAAAATCTTTCTCTCTTTCCCCACTCCTGTCCCCCGACTCCAGCAAGCCTGGAGAGCTGCTGCCAGTTTGTCTAAGCCAGAGTTTCTCAACTAGAGTTCCACCAGGTTGGATGGATGGATGGATGAATGGATAGATAGATAGATAGATAGATAGATAGATAGTTTAGGTATTGCACTGTAGATATAATTAATGCAGGGGTTCCCTGAGACCAAGTTATAATTATACGTATGTAATGTTTGTGTCTGATTTGTTTCTTTTCTAGTTTTTTCCCCTTTTCTTTTGCTTTTATGGATTGGTTTGTTTGCTTCTTCTGTGAAAACTAATAAATATTAAATCTAAAAAAAATGATTAGTCTTTAAGGCGCAACAGCAAAGTTCTTCGTTGGTTTTGCTGCACCAGAGCTAACATGACTCTAGTCCTCTGGAAAATGGCACCACAATACAACTTCAAAAGTGCTTTCAGATCCTCTTCTGGTGTTAATGTGAAAGCTCACTTGATTTTTTTAATATACAGCACATTTCTCGTTTACCTTGGAGTTCTAATTCGAAAAACTGCCGATGATTTTTCCAACCAAGCCTTAGCACTCATATCCTTAGTTCAAGGCTGCCCATTTGTTTGGGACGCCCCGTCCCCCAAATAATGAGAACAGGACTTGGAAATGTTATTTTTGCACTACAACTCCCCAAATCCCCAGCCAGCAGGGTTTAGGATGGGATTTCAGGGGTTGTAGTCCAAAAATGTTTGAGTCTCACACCTCAGCTTGGGAAAAACCCATTGGAACATTTGGAGCAGTTTAGAACTGTCATACAGAGCTACATGTCTGAAACTGCCAAGGTTAATTCTCTGTAGAATGCTTAAGAGTTCACTAAAACCCATCTCTCTGGAAAGTGGGCAATACAATGTAGCTTCATACCTAATATTGGTTCTGTACCAATATTTCAATGATGTTGTAACTAACCCTGTAATATACAATGGTGTGAGAGGTACACTCTTCACATGCACAGATGCCCTGTCTTTGTTACTGCTTTCCATATCCAAAGCACTGATTCCCATTAAGCCCCATTCAGCTTGTTGTGGTTGAGTGACTTGCAGCAAAGACCAAAATTTAGATATTTTTTAAACTATAGCATCCAGAATCCTCTAGTCAACACGGCCAGGGGCTGAGCTGGCTTGGGGATTCTGGAATTGCAGTCCAAAAAAATAACTTTCTTCCACCACCACCACCTCCAGCTCTGGTGAAGATTAAGAACAGCTTCTGTTTGTTGAAGGGAGACTTGGTGCTGAGTGTTCCTATGTCTTTGTCACTTTTGTCGCCTCTACAATCTCCCCTCCCAGCCTCCCTCTAGAAAATGTCTGCTTTGCAACAGACTTCTAATGCCCAATGATGTGTCCTGTTCACATGGCTTGTAAGTGCTTAATGGTGTGTGGAGGCAATGAGGCACTAGGTTTCTTGATGCTCTGCTAAGCAATATCAGCTCATGGTTCTATCCCTAAGTCTCTTCTATATGTATGTATTGCATGTATCTATATATATGTGCATTTTGGAAGGGAGTTTTCTGTGCCCCCCACTCACAGCAGCCGGGCCAGGCCCCTCTCAAGCCACCTTTCCCCCCTCCTTGTTCCCCCTGCTTGCATATGTGTGCTTGGAGGTTCATGCAGTCAGGGGCAGTAATTGCAAAGCGCTTGTAAAATGAATGAGAACGTAATGCTGAAAGGTTTGGTGCGTGCCAAACAGGAACAGAAGACAGGCAGCTACAAAACTGTAAATAGAAGTCCCTGTAGTAGCAACAAGGGGGAGGCAGCTTTGTAACAAAAGCCCTGTTGTGGGGTTTTTTTTTGTTTTGTTTTTAAATGAAAAGCAGCCATCAGAAGGCTGGTTTTTGTGTGTGTGCACTCATATGTGTGTGCACGTACTTAACTCTTTTCCCACCGGTGACTTGAAACCATCCTTAAAGATCTATGTGCCCTTAAATATCCACGTGGAACTCCCCCAAAGAACATGGTGGGATGGAATCAGCCAAGTGGAGAAAGGTTGACCATTCCCTTCTCTCCACTTGAAGCTGCAGCCTCTTGAGGTTACTTTTCAGTTTTGTTTCATTTTTTTTAAAAGGCAACAACTTCAAATGCAGCAAATCAGGATTTCATACCCACCTTTTCTGTATAATGCAGAGTTTGTTCCAAAATACACCTTTCACATGGGAGATCAGAAAACAATTTTAAAGAAAATGCGTGGACACAGAGAGAGGGTGAGTAAAGTTGGCCTTCCATATCCATGGATTCTGTATCCATGGATTCAACCGACCATCTTTGACACCTTTTTTTTTTTTTTTATGTGAGGTTCAGGTTGTACCCAGAATTTTAAGGACTCTATAGCATATCCCTAAAATGACAGCTGAGGTGCTGTTTGCTGCACAGCTTGGAAAAGTTTGGATTTCGGGGTACAGTTGCAGTCCAGGAACAGAAGCTGGCATCCTGTTTTAATAGTTACGAGTTCATAAATTGGACATAACAGTCTTGTAATTGCTAGGGATTGATGTTTATGGTCATTGACAGCCAGATGTGACACACACACACACTCCCAATCTACCTTTTCAGCCTGGCAGTTTGCAAGCTGAAGGGTTGCTGAGGTGCTGATGGGGCCACTAGGAAACAATATCTTCAGCACTCTCCCAGCTTGGGACAAGCAGTTGTGGCAAGACCCAGTGGGGTCTCTCCTGCTGCCTGTTCTCAATGAGCCCCATGACCAAGAGAGTGCCACAGACATCATTTCCCAGTGCCCTGATCACATTGTATAGCTTGACTCCCCCAGTCTTCTGCCTTCCAGATGGCATGACCAAGAATTCTGGGAACTGGCATCCAAAGAATCTAGAGGATGTCCATTTGGGGAAGCCTGCTGAAGCTTTTGGTTATGAGGCTGTAGGCCAACCTCCCCAGACCTGGTGATTGTTAGCAGCCGGGCATGTTGTCTGGAGATGCTGTAAGCTGTGGTTTAACCCATCTGGAAGGCTCCAGCTTAGGGAAGGCTGTTCTCATCCCCAAACCACACTGGCTCTCATTCTGCATGCCTTGCTCCAGCTAGAAATGGGCACTTTGACTTCTAGAGATTCCATCAACTTTATTGTGGATCTTGGCCTTCCAAATGCAGGAGGAATGCAGAGCTTTGAGAAGGCTCTCTCCCCTCATGACTGGTTTTCTCTCCAGGTGCCTTGCTGTTTGGGGGATTCTGGGAGATGTAGTCCAAGAACGAACCCTTACAAACTCTGGTGGTGTTTGTGTACCTACAGGCAGCTGTCAGGGAACCTGGGGTGACAAAGAAGCTGTCCTACCATGGTTGGCATCTCCCGCACCGACTGTGCAGCCCCATGTAATGAGGGCAAAGCCCTTCTTGTGCGATCAGAGTCTTGTAAGCCCCTTGCCTCCTAAGTAGTGTTCTGGCCTGAGCTTACACTTTGACCCGAATCAGCCCTTTCACGTTGGGGCGTAACAGCCATGGCAAGCAATAACACTGGAGGGCAAATCCTGCATGGTTGGTTCCTCAGTGACCCCCAGCATAGACTGCCTGAGTGGACATAATGCACCTGAATGATGACCTGGCACATGGGGATGTATAAATGGACCTCCCGCCAAGGGGAGAGTCAGGGAAATCCCAGAGAGAATACCTTTGAACGTACACACATGTTCCCACGTTGTTGCAGCCCTCCAGGGACAGCTTCCCTTTCCCACCTCACACCGTAGGCTCTGATGCCCACACACCTGTCAGTATGTCAGCTTCCAAAAGAGAGATGTCTGAAATGAATGTCAGTCAGGTACTTTAATATTTGCATTAATTTGGTTCACTCTATGTAAAACTGTTCAAAAGGGATTAACAAATTACCATGTTAAGGTTGAAGGGAAAACACCTGGGTGTATTTTGTTTCCGTGAGTTTTTGGGGTTGGGGAAGCTATTGTTGTGTTTAATTTTAAAGGGATAATATTTCTCCTCCTGCACAGCTCAAGTCCTTTGACCCACAGCTTAACTGAACCCTTGCAAAGAGAAGGGGGTTGAATTGGCTACTGTGTGAAAATCCCATCCCCAGTGAAATCATGAAGCAGTAAGATAACATGTTTTGGCATGCTCTTTTGTCATTGGGGGAAAGTGTGGTTTGAACACATATGTACGGAACATGAATTTTGATAGGGATTCAAACGTGCTGTATCTGGAGAGTTCGGTTTCTGAATGTCAGGCTGCTTGCTTGCTTCAGTTCAGTTCTCTTGAACTTGCGGTGGGTTCTAATTGTGGGCTGTGAGAAACTGCCTGCGCAAAACTCTATACTTTTCTCTGGTGGAGAACAAAAACAACACTAGCAGCCTAAGGATATAAATCTTCATTTATATCAGTCTTGCACGCAAGGACAGAAAGTTTTCAAAGTTCTCTACCTGCTAGGTGAAATGACAAGGGTTTTTGTCGTGTATCTTTCTTTCATCTAAGGACTAACTGCAAAAACTTTTTTGGCTCAAAAATACTTTTTTTTTGCACGGTGACATTGTGGATTTTTGGTTACATAAAATTTTGGCACATTCCCCCCCCCCATGCACAAAACAAAGGTTGCTTGCAGAAAACCCACTGAAAATCTGGGACAAGAGGAGGGAAAATCATTTTGTCCTCAACCAAGGATGGAAAAAAAAAATCTCATGGCTGTTGACAGTATATTTTCAGTGGTCTGCCTTGATGCGTCAAGACCCTTCTCTTGTAAAACGTGCAGAATTTTGCAGAAATTCTCCATCTCCACAGGAGCTGTTGTGGCTCCCTCCCTGAATGGGGAAATGCAGCGCCTCCTTGAGGCAGTGTGGGGCACTGACTTCATATTTTGTGTCCCTGGGGAAGCTGTCTGTTTGGCTGGTGGAGGGCAAGGACATCCTCTGTCCCCCCCCCCCCGCCTTCCATCAACAGTGCTGCACCTGCTTAATTACTTTAGGAGATTACAGGCCTCTTTGTCAGGGCAGAAGATTAGATTAGAGCCCGGATGATGCTTGCCCCAGGCGGAGACCCCTCCTCACTCCATCCCCCATCCGCTACTGCTGTGGAATTAAAGCCAAGCAACATGCAGTGCTGGGCAGAAGGAGGGGGGTGTTGCTTGGGAAGAGCTCAGCTGCTCCTGCAAAGTCAGAGGAAATAAGAGTGGACCCAGGCGGGGCGTATCCAGAGTGCCGTGCCACAGAGTGAGACTCAGGGGAATTCTGTCTCGGAGTCATCTTCCCCTCCAAAATCATATTGGAGTGAGCTTCAGATTTTCCAGGCCGCTCTTTGGCAAAACTCTGTTTGAGTTGTTTGTGTATCTGATGAAGAGGAACCCTTCTCGTGATCGGAAGGTGCAGGTCACACAAACACACTGAACACGCTGCCTAATGTGCAAAGAGGTGGCGTCCTTTGTGTGCCATGCTGGTGTTTTTAAGGCAGTCTCATGTATTGCAAGAGCCAGTGTGGTGTAGTGGTTTGACTAGGAATCTTAAGAGCTAAGGGTTCAAATCCCACCCAGCTGGGCCATGGAAACCCACTGCGTGACCCTGGGCAAGTCACTCTTTCTCAGTCTCAGAGGCAGGCAAAGGCAAACCTTCTCTGAAAGCCTTAGAAGACCACCCTCACTATAAATGGACTCAACTTAAAGGGAACCGCAACATTTATTGTGTGAAGCCTGCTTTGACCTTTGAGGCCTGGTAGCCGTGGTAGTTTGCAGTTTGAGATCTAGTAGCCATGGTGGTGTAGTGGTTTGAGCATTGAACTACAACCCTAGAGACCAGGGTTTGATTCCCTGCTCAGTCATGGAAGCCCACTGCTTGACCCTGGGCATGCCACACACTCTCAGCCCTGGAAAACCTCCTAATATGGTTGCCGTAAGCCAGAAATATCATGAAGGCACGCAACAACAAAGCTTGTAGTGAAACCTGACTTATAAACGGAGGCATGGTGCATTGTAGTATGTAGATACCACATGTGGAGAAGAGACCAGGGTTCAAATCCCTGCTGTGATTGACCTTGGGCAAGTCATAGCCTCAGAGAAGGGCAAAGGCAACCCCCCTCTGAATAAAATCTGGTCAAGAAAAAAAATATATGATAAGTTCGCTTTAGGGTTGCCGTAAACTGGAAATGCCGTTGTCGTTGTTGTTGTTGTGTGCCTTCAAGTCGTTTCTAACTTACAGCAACCCTAAAGTGAACCTATTCTGGGGTTTTCTGGAGCTGTCTGTGTGCGTATGAGACATACCCAAGGTCACCAACTGGCCAAGGGTATTGTATTGTAGTTTAATGCTCAAACCACTGCACTATGCTGGCTCTCCCAGGTTCACCTAAGTTGGAAACAGTTTGAAGGCAGGCAACAACAACTCATGTTCCTAATTATGAAGCTGACCGATGTTGAGTCACAACTGAACCCATCTCTGCACCCTGCCAGAGGTCTTTCCCAAGCCGTGATACACAGCATCTTTTTCCAAAGGGAACCCAGGACCTTCTCTGTGGAAACCATTGCTCTCCACGTTGGGCTGTGGACTTTCCTTGATTACCAGAGCTTGGAAAACTCCCACATCCCTCCAGCAGCAATGGAACTCTATTTCCCCCTCAGGGCTTTCTCAGGCTCTGTTGATTACACAGGAAGCTGCCTTGTATACTGAGTCAGACTATTGGTCCATTTAATTCTATAATGTCTACTCAGAATGGCAGAGGCTTTCCATCAGAATTCCTTTGGCTGGAGATGCTAGAGACTGAACTTTGCAAAGTATGGCATGTGATGTTGAGCTGTGACATCTCCCCCTGCAAGGTAGGACAGTGGTCTCATTCTCATCCCCTGCCCCTTTTGCTAAAGGAGGAGGAGGAGGAGGAGGAGGATGATGATGATGATGATGATGATGATGATGATGATGATGATGATGATGACTTTATTCATTTCATTCCTTCCCCTTTTTTTCCCCTGGCATAGAAGCTTACTTAACTTATTTAAGGTCATATAGTGAGGTTTGGACTAAACTGAGATCTGAGCTATGGACGTTTCACATTTCTTAACCTTCCTGCTCCAAACAGCTGTTTGAAAACCCATTTTTTTTCTCCCTGCTACATCCCTTTTTCTTTTGGCCAAGACTTTTGCTGCATAACATCTGATACACCCAGTAATGTAGGACTGTGTGTGCCCGGCCCCCTCCATCCAGCTCACAGGTACAATCCTGCCTTAGCCCCCCTGCACCACCACCACACAGATGGTGTATGTTTAATCTGTGGATTACCAGAGCAATGTACCTCGTCTTAAATCTGTCTTTAGATGGCAGGCGGGAGCTGAGAACAAATGCCTTAATCCACCACCACTGCGTGCTGAGGATGAGACAAGGTTTTAGTTGAAACCCCCTGATTACCTGCCCTGGCGGGTAGTGTGCCAGCGCATAATGCGAGCTCTCTCCCCCATGCTTTGCTTCCAAAATTCTTGGTGCCGAAGTGCTTCCTTGGCGTCAGAGATGAAACTATGGAAATCCACTTTTCTGCAGGTTGCTTGCAGCCCCTTTTACCTTTGCTCCCACCCTCTGTGAATTGTCTCCACCACAACCCTTTTCTCTTCTGTTGTTTGTCAGTTCTGGCATCTACAATACACTAACTGGGTTTCCTTAGTCATAAACTTCTGTTCCTATGGGAAGGGGAAAAATGGTAATTATTATAGTTAAAACAGGCGCCGAAACAGTGTGATATAGTAGACCAGGATTTGGGGAGACCAGGGTTTGAATCTTTGCTTGGCGATAGAAACTCACTGGGTGACCTTGGGCAACTCGTACTCCTTCAGTCTCAGAGGAAGGCAATGGCATACCCCCTCTGAACAAACCCTGCTGAGAAAACCCCATGATGCACCCACCTTAGGGATGCCATAATTTGGAAACTATCTCAAGAGTAAGTGTGGAGTAGTGGTTTGAGTCTTGAGCTAGCATGCTAGTAGATTAGGGTTCAAATCCCTCATTCAACTGTGGAAACTCACTAGATGACCTTGGGGAAGTCACACTCTCTCAGCCTCAGAGGAAGGTTAAGGCAAACCCCCTCTGAATATATCTTGCCCAGAATACTTAGGTGATAAGGGCACAATAGGTCAGAAATGATTTGAAGGCACACAACAACAACAGATGCAGAGCTTAGAAAAGTTACTTTTCCAGATTACAGAGGTATGAAATACCAGCAAATTTTAGCTTTAGAACTCCTAATTGCCGGTAGCTAAGCCTTAAAAAGAAGCATTTTAGTGTCTTAGAAAGAGAAGAAGAGTCATTACAAAATCTAGGAAAGTGCCATACAAATGGTTTCAGGGGGCAGAGAATATGATCATCTAGGGCAGAGCTTCTCCGGCTATCTGACATGGGAGACCAGTAATTATTTTTGTCCAGTGAACCAGGAGTTGGCACTATATCTGTACCCACCAGCATTAATTGTTCCTTACTTTCCCTGAAACCTGCCAGGGACTGGTAGCCAATGGCTCAAAGGCCAGCATTGGTCCAGAGACCACTCTTTTGTGTTGCACGGATGGAGGGAACCCCAGAGGACAAGACTGGGGGACTTGATGCTCTGCACCTCTCCTTTCAGTCTTTGTAACCCTGCCTTCTGGTGACAGTACCGATGGTGCGGGAGTTAGAAAAGTCCTGACAACAGCTAATGTGTTGTGCTTGCTCTGGGTTCCAGTGAGACCTTCTGAGTGAGCAGAGGAGGAGGAGGCGAGTGAGATGCTCTTAGCTGCCTTGAGAGCCTGCCAGTTTCCAGTCCTCAGCCTGGCAGTGCCAGGAAGGTTCCGCAGCCTGACAAAGAGAATCTCCTGCAGCTCTAAATCCCTGCGTGGCGCTTTGCCGTTCCGCTTTTCAGGAGCCCCAATTAATCAGTATTAATTTAATCCAGTGTGACTTGGCAGTAGGGCTCTCCCACCTACTTGGGGGGGCCGACATTGTCAGGAGTTGATGAGTCCGTTGTTACGCATACCCGCGCGCTAATGAATTTCCTGTCGGTCCAATTTGCTGAGTGGTTCTCTCTTCGGAGGACTGCAAAAATCCCCCGATCGTTTCTCCGTGCCAACTGGTTGAGTGGCAAGCGGTTGCTGGGGGCGGCAGTATTATCTGCATCTTCCAAGGGAGCAGCATGTGATCAAAAAGACAAATGCCAGGTTCCTTGAAATACCACAGAGGCTGCTCCTCTTGCCTGATGCATGGGTGTACCATGGTGCATACTTTTTGTGTGCATGTGCCAGATTTAACGATCCTCTCGTATCTCTGAATAACAGGATCTCAGGTTGCTAGGCTGGGGCAGAGGGATTTTTTTTTCTTGAGACCCTAGAGAGTGGCTGTCACCTGGAGCAAACACCACCAGATTTCACATAGGAAAAAAGTTAACTTGTGGAGCTCACTGCCACAGGATATAGTAATGGTTGCCAAGTTGGACAGCTTGAGAAGGAGATTAGGTAAATTCATGGAGGATGGGTCCATCAATGGCTGCTCATCAGGATGGCTGCATTATCATCGGCATTATCAGAAGCAATATCTCTTTGTGCATATTAGTTGCTGGGGAGTGCGAGACGAAAGGTGAAATTGTACTCATGCGCTGATGGCAGGCTTCCCCTAGGCCAATGCTTCTCATTCTCTGGTCCTCCAGATGTTCTGGACTTCATCTCCCCGAAAACCCTACCAGCATGGCCAATGGTAAGGAATTCTGGGAGCTGAAGTCCCAAATACCTGGAGGACCAAAGTTGGAGAAGCACTGCCACAGACAACCAGTTGTTCACTGCGTGAGCAGGATGCTGAGCTAGACAGGCCTTCTGTCTGATCTAGGATCATTCTCAGGGAGAAAGGAGGAAGCCATATTCTAAGACAGACTGGCTGTCTCACTAGCGAACGATTGTTTTCCTCTGACTGGTAGTGGCTGTCCAGGATCTCAGGTACAGAAGAGTACCATCAGCTACTTGGGGTCTCATTCTGGGATAAAGATAGGAGATAAATGTCTGAAAACAAGGCAAATGAGCATATAAAGTTCCTCATGGATCATTGATGTGCCATGTCTGTTCAATTTACAGCTGCGTGACGTTATTTTGTAGATTCCCGATAGATTACGTTTCAGGGCCAAGGTAAGCGAGAGTGGGGCGTGGGAGCAGTCAATGGACCGAGCAGTGGGGTTTTCCATCTTGAAAATCCCCCTGCGAACCATAGCTGAGTGTGGCTCATCTCAGCTTTTTACGCTCCTTTAGTTTTGTCCCTGTGTTTGCGCAAATTAAGTCAATGCCAATAGGGGTCCATAGGGGAGATGATGAGGATGGGAATGTGCCACTTAAGTTTTATTCCTGCCTTTCCAAGCTGCTTTTCTGAGATGCAGTGGGAACACTGGCCTTCTCTACAGGGCTGTTAGGATTTCTGAGAGCGGGACAAATGTTAAAGGTCGGTGCTGCAGCAGTAGGCTGCTGATTTTATTATTTTGTTTCTGTGTCCACTTGAAAAATTCAAGGGATAGATGTTGATGTGGCAAGGAGCTGCTGGTAGGACCAGTCATTTTTTGATATTCCAGCAGGGAATTAGGTAGTTGTTGTCATGATCCCATGTGTGTGTTCTTCTGTCTCCTGGCAGGACACCCATCTGATGTGTCCTGAAAACAGGTAAACATTCACATGTTAATTGAAATAAATAAATGAATCATGTGGCCAGCAGAAGAGAGTTTCAAGACCAGGGGTGAGAAGCTGTTGCTCTCCAGATGTTTTTGGTCTACAGACCTCTGCAACCCTAACCAAAGGTGAGGGATAGCAGGAGTTGGGTATGTTTAGCCGGAAGAAGAGAAAGTTAAGAAGTGATATGATAGCCATGTTTAAATATTTGAAGGGATGTTATATGGAAGATGGATCAAGCTTGTTTTCTGCTGCTCAGAGACTAGGACACAGAGCAATGGCTTCAAACTACAGGAAAAGGGATTCCACCTGAACCTCAGGAAGAACTTCTTGATGGTAAGAGCCATTCGACAATGGAATTCACTGCTGCCTGGAAGCGCAGTGGAGTCTCCTTCTTTGGTGGTTTTTAAAGAGAGGCTAGATGGCCATCTGTCCAAGGGAGGGCTTTGATTGTATCCTCCTGCGTGGCAGAAGGGGGTTGGACAGAATACCCTTGTGGTCTTTTCCAACTCTATGATTCTAAAGGATTTGGAGGACCAGAGTTGCCCTCTTGTGGTTAACCAAATACATTCAATTATTTTGGGGGCAATGAGGAAAGTGGCGTAAGTTACAGAACCTCTCCACAAAGGCCATTCTTGAGACCCCCAGGGTCCTTCAACATCTTCCTAAATTTTGTTCTGAAAGAAATTTTTCTTTAAAAAAAAAACTATTTGGCCACAAATAGCCATACCCCCTTGTTCTCATTTCTTCCTTTGTATCTGCTAATCTGTGTCAGTATGCGTTACTGTAAAATTCATTATTGCCCGGCTAACGTAACAAATCCACTGGTTGCAAACGCAAACACATACACGCATGTGCTCCAGCCCTTGCTGGTGTGGCGGAGGCTTGCTGTGCTTGTGGGTTTTGGCTGAAGATCAGCTGCTTATCCCTCTCAGGGATGTAGCTGCCTGTCTTACCCAAATGGACTTCTGCAGGTAGCCCCAGGATGCATGGCTGCTACTCTGAGAAACGCATGAGTTTAGAGGCAGAACTACAGTTTGCCTCCACATTATGAGGGTGACCTACCGACTCACCCTCGAGAAGACCTCTAGGAGGGCGAGTGGTTCTTTGGGGTGAGTCTCCATAGGGGCTCCTGTCTCTTAAATCCATGAATATGTTGTCCAACTGTATTTTTACTCTGTGGTAAGCAAAAAGACACTCTGCCTATGGCCAGAGATCCTCTCTTCATTTTGGTTACTTCCCATATTCCAACATTGAGTCCTGTGGTTGGAAACAAGTTTCAGGGCTGTGAGATCTGGCAGGAATTATGGAGGCTAGTCTCTCACCCGAGGGGCAGTGTGGTCTAGTGGTTTGAGTGCTCCACTACAATCCCAGAGACCAGGGACCTCACTTGGCTTTGGAAACCCACTGGGCGACTTTGGACATGTGACACACTCCGAGCCCCAGAAAACCCCATGATAGGATTGTCTTAGGCACACGACAATGAGTGTCCTTCTGCCCTTGCAGGGTGTGTGAGTGGTTCCTTTGTTTCTTTGCTCCTTGGGCTTGTTATGGAACTGACCCATAAAACCAGCAAGCTTAATTTCTGGAAAAGAAGCCACAGCCTGAGGGAAGCAGCAAGGGAGCATCAAGATGGCTCCGGTTTGGTGAATTGAATGGTTTGCTCTGGCATACTCTGGTGACGCTGCAGTGTTTTTGCCCAGCCTTGGGCTAGTGTGTCATCTCCATCTCATCCTAATGTTTCTGCCACTCCTAGCAGTGATGCTGCTGGTGTTAGTTATTGTAGATCATGTTTGGAGAAGCATAACACACTCTATGTGGGGCTGCCTCTGAGAAACCACTCACTACAGCAGGAGGCTGGGATCTTGTGACCCCCTTATGGTATCAGCTGCAGAACTCTTGGTTTTGTTTCTGCACTGGTTGTGGCCCTGAAATGTCCAAATAGCATGGACTTTGGCTTCTTGAAAGGCCCTCTCTGCCCGTCCTTTAAAATCTGCAACCCTCTTGCATATGCGTTTGCCATCAGAGGCCTAGATAATGGCAATGGGCAAGGGGGATTTTTCAAAAGTGATGTGTTAGATGCGAATTTCCCTTCTTCTTTATCTCTGTTTCACCAGCAAACTTAAACACCCATTTGATTCTGTTACTTTAATTTAACAATGTATTGATTCCTACTCTTGGCTCCTTTTGTTTTTTTCCTTTCTTGTTGCTTTTAGCCTATTGCATTGCAGTGATGTTTATTGTTTTTAGCTTCTGGAAGGTATGCTTTGAGTTAACTTGTTTCTCGGGGGCAGAAAAACAAGAACATGCATTTCTAAATAAAATAACTAGGGCAAAGTCTTCCAGTCCAGGCTTATTCTCCGTAGTCTGCCTGATTGGCATCTAAAATTTCCTCCAGAGACAAGAACAAAAGAGTTTTAATCTAATCTGTTATTGCTTCAGCACTCGTTAAAAGCAGGGGTGGGTGACTGTGGAAGGCTAGGGGGCCGCATTAACCCCCAAGGAGACCTTGGAAGGCTGCACCTGCCCAGCCACAAAAAGAAAAAAAAGTTTTGCCCCCAAACACTTCTCCAGGGGGGCATTTTCACCATGTTTTGGCTTTCCAAAAAAGGCCTCTTGTGGCCTTAAGTTGGCCCAACCGCCCCAGAAAATGTGGGGGAAATGCACCCCATGACCTCTAGTGGAGATTTTGGAGCATTTCAGCTAAAAGAAAATAAAATCTTTTTTTGGAAAAATTGACTTTGACTTTCTAGGGGTCCAGAAGACCTCCAGATGTAGTGGAAATGCTTTCCACACCTCCTACAGTGCATCTGGGGGCATTCTGGAACAAAAATGTTTTTTTTAAAATTGGAATTTGTTCTGAAAAAATATTTTTTGATCCCTTGGGGCCCCAGGGGCCATAAAAATGGCCCTGGGGTCACCCTTTTCCCACTCCTCATTTAAAGAGACATGAGTTTCTAGGCAGTACTGAGCCCTTGTCAGAGGGAATGCAGAAGCACGTTTCTTCTCCACTTTGTAGAAGAGCATTTGCGTGAATAAGATCTGTTTCTGATCCCTGTTCATTTATATAAAACGTTACAATTGCTTTAAAGGCTTTGTGATAGCCCAAAAAAACCTGAAGGGGGTGCTGCAGGGCTTTTTAAAAAACTATCACTGGAGTGGATGGAGGCGGAAAGGCTATTTGTATTAGTGCCATCTTCAGGGCATTGTAGACTGGCACCCAAATGAGAAAGAGAGCTTCTGTACTTCTTATTATACCCTTCCTGTTCTCTTGAATCAGGATGCAAGTCATCTTTGCAAAAATTAAAACAGGTAGAAACCCATCTAAGGAAAAGCATACGGAAAATCCTGTTAAAAAAAAGCAAAACTTTAGAACCAAAAGCAGCTTTGACACACATCTCTTTAAAAGACCAGGAATAAAAACAGTACAACACACAATTAAAGCCCATTCCTTATAAATGCTTCTCCAAACCTGTTGGGGGGAAAAGAGTTCTCCACCTGCCAGAGGAAAGAAAGTGTGCAGGGAGCCAGTCTGACCTTCCTAAGAAGGGATTTCAGAGCCTGGGAGCAATCGCCTAGTTACCCTTTTCAAGTCCCTACTGTGCTTTGCTTCAGGATAGCTTTCCCTGGGTGAACATGCTGAGTATACCTCTCTCTTGTGCATTATCATATTGCTTTGCCTACCTACGAACTGGCAGTTGGAAAGCTGAGCTTGCTTACAGTGTACCGTGGTATCTCCAAAATCAAAGTCAGCTTGTATCTTTACTAGGACTGCTGTGATATCACAAAAGGGGCAAGCTTTCAGGTTCTAGATCTAGGGGTGGGCCTCATGGAGTGTTGGGGTACGCAACAAGGCCTCTACAGAGGATCTCAGGATTCAATCAGGCTCACGGTGGAGGAGATATCCTGCCTGGAGTGAGAGCAAGGGTGGTTTCTGTAACAAGCCTGAATCCAGGTTGGAAATGGGTTCCAGTAAGCCACTTCATCCAAGAAAGCCCACTACCACCACTTGCTCTAAGACCTGACTTTAAGCAGGGAAACTAGAAACTGGCCATTAATTATTTGGAGTGGTGGCGTTCTCTAAGCAGATGTCTTCAACATCTGCTTCTTGGTCTTCTTTCAAAGACGCAGCTACAATTTCCACCACACAACTGGTGCGAGCCTGGTGGACATGGGTCTCACAGATGAGTGGCTTGCCTCACTCTTCCAAGCATCTTGTCCACAGTGTCATGATGAACAAGCTGAAAGTCGTCCCTCCGTTATCTTCCTAGATTCTACCTTCCGCAGAGAATTTGAATCAAGATGGAGCCAAGTGATTTTTTGCTGCAAATTATTCAGAAAATTTGTCACACAGAGTGTTCTGGGGTTCTTCCCTGCCAATCTGAGGTGTGAAATGTAATAGTGCATTTAATTACCTGAATGCTGGGTGAGATTGTACCAAGGCAATAGAGGCAGAGAAGAATCTTAAATTCTTTCCAAAATTGTAGAGGCCCACAGACCACACTCTCTAACATTTTGCATTTGAAAATCAGGACATGTTTGGCCAAGCAACTTCAGAATGTGATCAAGATGGCAAAAAATTTTTAATGAGGAAGACTATACAAGCTAGGAGAGGCTGCAACAGTTTGCTTTTACCTGATTCCACTGGGGAGGGCATGATTCAGCCCCCTCCTCTCCCCTCCCTCTTGCTGAGTTGAGTGCAACCTATTTTTGCTCTTTCACCATAATTTGCTGCAGTTCGAGTTAGCTGAGGGTGAAGGGGAAAAGTAGGAGGAGTAGAGAGAAAATGAACATCTGAAAAGCAGCTGAGAAAGTGGGATGAGAGGACTGTCCCTGCCCAAATCAAGACTGGTTTTGGTCTTTCAGTGCTATGTGGAAAAATATATGGGTGCATGCCACAAGATAGATTGCACAGCTGAATTCTGGAGCAAGAAACTGCTGACTGTCTCTGGCACTCTCTGAGCCACCCTTGAAATTCCTTCAAGCTGTGGAGGGGATGAGGAAATGGAGGTCTTCCAGTCTCATTCATCTTAGACTAGTATGTTTCCAAGTACTCAGACAAATAGACATCACAGCAAGAAACTAATTTTGCTCACCCCCACCCCTCCCCAGCACTGTGTCAATCTTGGTTGCATTTTCTGGTTGCCTGAATCTTCCCTAAGTGTCTCTGGGTGAACTAAGAGAGTTCCCCAAGGCTGTGTCATTAGGAAGTGGCAGAATAGGGAATAGTCCTTGGTGACTTCTTCATGCCAGGGCCTGCCACTGCCTTGCCTCGTCTGCTCTCTGCCTCTCTCTCTGGATGCTGAAGTCATCTGCAGCCGTGCTGCTGCCACGCTAACAATTTTGCCGCTTGGGTTCCTTCCTTTTCCACCTTGGCCAAGTGATTGCGCTTAGCTGGACAATTTAGGCACAGCAAGAAAATCTGCAGTGTGCTACGCCAGTCTTTCTCTTTTCCTCCTCCCCTCCAAACACCCTCCACCCTCCCTCCTTTGCATGCCGGCTTTGCCCCCTCGCCCCGTACCCACCTCCCCGCTTTGCTCTGAAACAAATGTCTGCTCTGCTGGCAAAGTGACGGGGGTCAACTCAGCGCTTTCCACATGACCTGCCCGGGAACAGAGGACGTCTTTGTTAATCTGCCGGGCTGTCACTTCAACCCCCTTCACAAAAGGCATAAGCCACTTATAGCTGTTCTCACCCCTGACCCCAAATCCGTCTGCACCGTCCCCCGTTGTAAAAAGCCAGCAAACAATTTGAGGGCCTTGCCCTCCTCCTTCCCCTGTTTGACACTTGCTCCCTCCTCCTTTCTTCTGCAACCAAGGAAGCCCTGTGTGTGTGTGTGTGTGTGTGTGTGTGTTGTGTAGGCCACACTTTACCATCCAGCTGTTGGAAAGGGAGCAACGACAATACACACATACATATACAGTCTTGTGGCATTTTAAACAGTAGCAGGATTTCTTTTATTTGACAACCATCTTTTGTGGATTCCAGCCCGTTGTGTCAGATGCAACTGGGCTGCAGTCTGTGAAAGCTTATGCCAAATAAAATGTGTTAGCCTTTAAGGTATCACAAGACTCTTTGTTGCTTTTAATGGAACAGAATAAGACAGCCACCCTCTCCCTCAAAATTTAAACCAATCTATCAGGCATTGCAGGGAAAAATGGAACTGGAGGAGGCCTTGCTAGTGACCATGCTGGCTGAGGCTGATGGAAGCTGGTCCAAAACATGTGAAGGGCATTCAAGGAAGGCTGCATCAAGTTGAATAGAGATTGGTTCATGTTATTCTGGAAAACCAAAACATATACAGACAGTGGCAGAGCATGGAGTTGTTACGTGTAGTGTTTCAGATTGTACCACAAACAGGGGCTATGTACCTGTGTAAATCAAACCCATCTTTTGGGGAACATGTTTGTGCATGTATGATTTCTTGGTTTCTCTTCAGTAAGAGCTATTTCAGCAGAGCCAGAGCCCACTAAGACTGAGAATTCCAAACTTTAGGTGCCACGGCTAATAAAGCCCTGTCTGTAATGTTCCCACACCTCACACCACAGATTTCAGATGGGCACCATTGGTGCATCTCACATTGGCGCATCTCACATGGGCGCATCTCACATTGGCGCATCAATTAGACCTTTAAAAATTGCTGTTTTGGACTGAACCATGCTGGCTGGGGTGGGTGTGGAAGTTGTAGTCTTTTTAAAAAAATCTCTATCATAGCTTCTGTCCCCTTTGATCAAGTAGTTTTGTAGGACAGCAGGTAGAGAGAATGTGGTGGCAGTGGAAACCAGCAGGTGGAAGCAGCCAATGGATGCCTCATTGTGTTGTAAATGGGGAGGTAGCAGCTCAGAGCTCTCAGTCTAACAAGTGAGTTGCGTGGCGTGCTGCCCCACCATCTTAATTGTAGACCAGAGGAGGGTAAAGCATTTGCTGATAATGCCCCAGCATGAAGCCACAGGGAGATGCAATGGGGTTGGAGAGGACAGATTCCTCTTTGTAGCAGACATAGAACCATGTCAGGGTTTTTTGAATGTGTTAATGTTGGCATCAGCCATTTTTGCTAGGTGGGTGGAATGGTTAAGAGGACAGGGAGAGATTTTTTTTTTCAGAAGGAGGAGCATATATGCAGAACACAGAGGTTGTTCTGTTGGGAAGCAGAGTGTTCTTAAAAACAGAGGAAAGGTAGCTGAAACTGGGCCAACTGCTTGGCTGTTTAGCTTTTCCCAGCCTCAGTGGGTATCAAGTTTGCATGTAGTTTAAATATGTTTGTGCCCTTGCACACCTCTTTTACAACCATGCATAGAAATCAGATATGCTGTGGCCTGGATGATTCTGGCTTCGCATTTAATGAAATGTCTTTCCACTTGAGGATCTTATCTACCGCTGGTTCCTTCTTGACTGCCCTACCAATCTTCTGATTTCTTGACTGCCGTCTCCATGTTGGTTAATGACAAAGTACGGGAAATCTTTGGATACTCACTAAAGTCATGTAAATTGACTGTGTTCATTACTTTTGTTTTCTTAATGTTCGGCTGTAACCCTGAGTTTGCAGCCCCATTACTTTGCATAGTTAACAGTGCTGTTGTTGTATGGATTGTATAGGGTTGAAGTTGCCATTTAGACCAGAAGAGGGCTCCAAGCCACAGTAGCTTGAGAATCTGCCAGGACTGTTGGCTAATTGGGGCCGAGTAATACCTGCTTATTCACCTGCCCTTCCTGTTCCAAAATGGCTTAAAAATGGAACTTTCTCACCTCTTTCTAGCCCATTCAGAAGATGACCTTTCCCCCTTTCTTACCAGCTGGTCATCACATACCACCCGGAAAGTAGAATGCGATGCAGATTAGGTGGTAAAGTCTGGAGATAATAAAAAGGACTGTACCACTTTGGATAGGTAAATCACACTTTTGCATGTTGTGCCATATAAGCAAACAGCTATCTGTCAATGCTAATCTAACAAGGGAACAAAAGGGGCTAGATTTTTCTCTGTTATTTGCTAGAGATTTTGTTTTAAAGAAAAAAAACTTGGTAAAAAAATGCTTGCAGGAGCCTGTTTGAAAAAAAGAAAAACCAAAAGTGAGAGAACTTTTCAAACTGCAGGAGGCTTGTTGCCAGAGAAGTGGAGAGGCTCTTCCACTTTTTTTTGATGCGGTACCCACTCTTGGTACATGACTTGCCCCATTCCAAAAGTGGGAGCCTCTCCTCCAGCAGCCTGAGGGGGTACAGTCCTTTCTGCTCCCTCATACTGTGTGTCATTATGCACTGAACAATACAGAACCAGAGAGTGTAATGGGCAAATTGGCCCAGTTATCTGTTTCAGTGCTAATCCACTTCCTACCCCAGGATTTTGGCCTGGTCTACCGGTATGAGAAGCAGCCTTATATTGAATCAGATAATTGGGCCAACTTGTCAGGCAGAGATACCATCTGGGGTCACATTAGTCCCATAGGTGACCTTGGGGGCATTCTACCACCACATACCCTACTTCAACCCACACATTTTTGCCCTCAAACGCCTCCCAGTGCCCTCTAGGAAATGTGTGTGGCATTTTCACCATGTATTAGAGTCCCTCTGGGCCATTATAGGTCCAACAGACGCCCTTTTTCAAAACAAAGGTAACTTCCAAGCTTTTTTTAAAAAAGACCTTTTCTGGGCCAAAAATAGCATAGGGCTGCTCCAAAAGGTGGTGAAACTGATCCCCATGCACTTAGAAGGCATTTGCACGCACCTTTTCTTTTTTACTCCTGGGGCTCTGAGGGCCAGAAAAATGGCCCAGGGCCATACTTTGTCTGCTACCCTTGTCAGATATTCTCTGTGAGTGGTAACCTTTCCTTGGGGCTCAGAAACCAAACTCCACAGGCATGACCCTACCTTAAGGGCCTCTTTCTCAATTTTGCATGCTTGGGAGGCCCTGGCAAGAGCCAAAAGTGGCCGGCAGCCACATTGCACAAGCGGAACAGCTCGTCCGCTGCCTCCTGTTGCAGAAGAGCCCTGCTCACGTTCCCCCTGGATGTCAGTGCCTCTGCTCTGAGTAATGCTTGGCATGCTTTGTAGGTTTTTGCTTGGCTGCTTTCACAGAACCAGTCTGATGTAGTGGTTTGGGTGTTGAGCTAGGAGCTTGGAGGCCAGAGTTCAAATCCCCACTTGGCCATGGAAACCCACTTGGGCAAATCTCAGCCTCAGAGGAAGGCAAAGGCAAAACCTCCCCATGAACAAATCTTGCCAGGAAAACCCCAGGTTTGCCTTAGTGTTGCCATAAGTAGGAAGCAACTTGAAGACACACATCATCATCAACAAAAACTTTCAGTCTTTAGGGTCTGGTGTGCTGTTGATCAGCTTTTAAAAAGTGGATGAGTGGGCACAAGAAGTTTGGTTGGGGTGGCGAGGGTGAGATTGCTGGTAGAAGAGTAAGCCTAAAAACTTCCCTAACCCCCTGAAATGTTCTGTTTGTCAGGAAGTGAATCAACCATGCAGAAAATGCAGATATTTGCAGCTGAGCTGATAGCATGTCTGGCTGCAGATACGTGTATGTTTACCAAGAGGTGGCAAAAAAGTACCGAATTCTCTCACCACTGAAGATTCTCTGTTTAGAAGGGAGTTGTAGAATGAGTTGGGTGTAAAGTCTCTTTCTCCGGCTTTCCAACTGCCTATTTCCCAGCAGCTTCTCCGTAATCCTAGACTGACTTGTTCATTGAGGAAGACAAAGTTCATCTATGTTTTTCTGCCTCCTGCGTTCACTTGACAAGTATATGCAATCAACGGTAATGCCCCATGGCAAATGCGCCTTTATTTATTTATTGTATTAACCACTCCCAGTTGCTCAAGGTTACTGTGTAATAATGTATTTGCAAATATGTTTCTCACTTTTTGTATGTGAAAAGTAGACAGACACCTTAAATGTGATGCTGTGATGCTTCTCTTGCCTCCTCAGGGGCCACTGGGCATCTTGAATGGGTGGTCTGGGATTGCATTGGCACTGATGTTGGCCAGACCTATCCCTCTCCACACACTCAGAGGAATATTTGTTGTTCTTTTGTGCCTTCAGATCAATTCCAGGCTATCAAGATTTTATCCTAGGGTTTTCTTGGCAAGAATTGTTCCAAAGAAGTTTATCCTTGTCTTCCTCTTTGTCTGAGAGTGTGTGACTTGCCCAAGTGGGCTTCTGTGGTTCAGGAGAGATTCAGATGCCAATCTTCTGGAATCCGAGGCCATTTCCATACTAGCCTCTTATAGCGCTGTTATTCCACTTTCAACATCCTGTGGAATCTTGGGGTTTGCAGTTTTGGGAGGGGCCTTTGAGGATGGCCTTAGAGGCCCTTCCCTAAACTGCAAACCCCAGGATTCCATAGGAAGTTAAAAGTGGAATAATAGCACTATAACAGGCTAGTGCGGAAATGGCCCTAGAACAGCATTTCAAACCACCACACCACATTGGCTCTTGCAGAGACATACATTCACACCAATTTTGTGCATGCGTGTGCACACACACATTCATACACAGACACACACACAGACTACTTGGGTCTGTTTGGGCAAAGTGGTGCGGGGACGAGGGCAGCCCAGCTGCTCTGAATCCTGCCAGGCAGAGGTCTCTTCTGCATATCAGTGGGTGGCTCTCTGCCATCTCCTGCTCTCACCCCATCCACACTCTGGAGTTATTTAAAAGCCAGTGACCTCATTCCTTCCCCTCCACTGAGGCCTTTAAAAGAGAAGCCAGAACTGAAGGAGCCAAGAGAGAGCATATAAACTGCCCTATTGGACTTTCAGAAAGAGATGGCTGATTACTGGGGTGGGATGGGGTGACTGGAGAGGAAAGGACAAGGGATGTGGCTTAATTCCTTGGAGCTAGCATGATGGTGTAGTGGTCTGAGGGCTGGACTACAACCCTGGAGACCAGGATTCGATTCCTTGCTCGGCCACGGAAACCTGCAGGATGACCTCAGGTGCATCACACATGCTCAGCCACCAGAAAACCCCATGATAAGTTTGTCTTATGGTTATGAAGGCACAGAACAACAAATACACTGAAGGGACCAGATCCCATCTGATACTGGAAGCTAAGCAGATTCAGCCTTGGTTAGTACTTGGATGGGAGCCCACCAAGGAGTACCAAGACATATGTTTCAGAGGAAGGAACTGGCAAAACCATCTCTGAATATTCCTTGACTCTGAAATTCATGGGGTCACCATAAGTCCACAGCACATACTTGAGGCATGCACACACACATACACAATCACTGTGACCTAAATACCCTAAAGGCACCAGATCCCCATGTGATCTTGGAAGCTAAGCTGACTCAGGCTTGGTTAATACTTGTATGGGAGACCACCAAGGAATACTGGGTCCTGTAGGCTATATTTCAGAGGAAGGAACTGGCAAAACCACCTCTAAGAATTCCTTGCCTAAGAGAAGCCTATGAAATTCACATGGTCCCATAATGGACAGGTGACTTGAAGGCACATATACACAGACAGTGAGAAGAAACAGCCCAGATCTCCTTCTCCTTTCTTGTGTGCATTCGGCTAGACTGTGTACATTAGTAGACTTGTCTAATTGCATTTTAACATTTTTTATCAAGATATTTTTAGCTTTATCTTTTTAATGCCTTTTGGTAAGCTGCCTTTGGTCCCATGCCAGGAGAAAGATGGCACGAGAGACCGCGTGCCCCATCTCCCAGACTCATAGCCCAACACCCAAAAACCTACTGACGGTGGTTCTTTTTCCTTTTTATAATGAAATTTCACACAGCATTGCCTTCCATCATGCCAAATGGCAAAGGCTGGAGCAACCTGCCCTTTGATTTGTACCGGTGGCCTTTGACTTTGACCACCTTTTTGTTTGTCTTTGCTTTGGATCGGAAGTTGCTCTTTGAAACCTGTGCCAGTTTTGATGTCGTCTTTCTTGACCTTCCCTCTTTTCGTATGTGTGTAATTTATGTCTGTTGCAGTTATGCCTTCTGCTGCTTAAAAGCACTTTCTGCCCCCCCCTCTGTAAATAATTAAATAACATGTAATATCTTTAGTCACCCTGGAGTGAAGCTGACACTTTTCCCTGTAGGACCCCCTGGCAGGGACAGGGAGATGTTAATAGGTCAGCCAACTCTCAAGTAACGCACTGCCGGTGTCAGGACTTGCTAACATGACCAGGCTGGCTGACAGCTCAATCTCTCCACATTAATAGCAGCGTCAGATTCACCGGCTAAAGAATCCTTTGTCTTTTTTTGACTCGCGGACTAGCGAGGGAATAAATATGCCATCTGCTGACTTGACCTCTGCGTGCTTTCCAAGGGAAGTGACGTCACTGAAGCTTTGCCGACCGTTCGCCTTCTGGAGTTCTCCGGCACTGGCAGCCCTCCTGTGTTCCCAAATTGGCTTTTAAGTATGCAGGATGGTGGAGCTGGGTAGCCGTTCTGTAACGGCCACCAAGGATCTGTTTCGGCTGCCTTATTGTAGTTGCCCCTTGGGTCTGTTTGGGGCAGAAGTGCCATGGTTTCGGCGACCCCCTCTTCCCAATAAGCGTCAGCTTGACTTTGATGTGCTGTCGTGTGTTGGTAGATCCTCCAGATATCCATTCTTTCAGCCCCCTTGTTCACACAAACACACAGAGAAGCGCACACACCCTGCAAAAATGCCAAGGGGCACTGCCTAACAACTTAGCACCCAAATCACTCTGCTGAGCTCTAATTCATTGTGAGACTTTGAGGACATGGTCAGGACAAAGATGCACTTCTCTTCCACGAGGGGATGGCAAGGCGCTTTATCTAGCTGGACAGATCCCTCTTAATTGAGCAGATATTTCACATTTGCAAACAGATGGCTCCTTTGCATCAATTATTTCTTATCTGTGTAACGGGGATGATTTTCTGACAGATAGCAAAGGGAGGGGGTGAAGAGAGTGAAAACAAGGAGAAGTGGCGCACAGAACGGCTTTCTTGCATATCCCCCCACCCCAAGTATTGTCTTTGTGTTCCTCAAAGTGTACAATAAATGAAAAGGAAACCATCTACCACTGAGTGTTGGTTAGATTTTTCTTGCCGGTTCCTGTAATTTCTTAAATTTCTTTCTCTGGGTGTGTGGCACCTTTTTAAGTCCCTTCCACTGGAAATATTCAGGCTGTAATATCATTTCTAGAGAGAGTCAACCTGGTGCAGTGGTTTGAGTATTGAATTATGACCCTGGAAACTAAGGTTTGATTCCCTGCTCGGTTATGGAAACCTGTGGGTGACCTTGGGCTCATCACGCACTCTCAGCCCCAGAAAACTCCATGATAAGTTTGCTTTAGGGTCACCTTAATTCAGAAATGACTTGAAGGCACACAACAACAACAGTGTTTGAGTCTCTTTACTTAGCAGTAAAGTGTGACTTGTACAGTGCAGGTTTAGCTAAAATGGTCAGCAAAAACATGCCCTGCTTCACACTATCAAAGAAAGTACAGCTGGAGGCCAAAAGATGGTGAGCTTTATGTGTGGATTCTCACACCATTGCATAAAAGGAACGGCTGAACTCCATCCTGGTTTTCTGGAGGATCAAAGAGCTGGGACAGATCTTGTAGATTATTAGATCTCATAAACTTCTGCTTCAGGAAATGATAGCCTGTATTCGTCCTTGGCAATTTCTGTGCCTCTTTTTTTTTATGGGGGAGCTTGTTCCGGCAATGCAGTGACTGAATGCAGGATGTGTCCCCTCCCCGTTCTCTAGCACTGAATCTCCATCTGTCTCCCCAGACAGAAGTTATATCACCTATGTATCCTCTGCACCAGTACCTCGCGGGTTGTCTAGTGTGGGGGACCGGCAATTCCCCCCCCCCCGTTTGTCAGGGACTGGCACTAATTTTGTGCCTATTGGGTGTAGTTGTTTCTTTCTTTCCTGGAAACTTGCTAGGGATGAGCATCAGTCCTGGGACCATCACCACAGGCCCACTTCTGTAGGGATCACCAGCCAAGATTCTTAGCTTTTGACCCACCAGATTTTTTGGACCTCAGCTTCTAGAATACCTCATCATTCAACCTGATGGCTAGGACTTTTGAAGGGATGTCATGTCATGTCGAGGAGGGAGCAGGCTTGTTTTCTGCTGCTCCAGAGACTAGGACAAGGAGCAATGGATTCAAGCTACAGGAAAGGAGATTCCACCTGAACCTCAGGAAGAATTTCCTGACCATCAGAGCTGTCTAGCAGTGGAATATGCTGCCTGGGAGTGTGGTAGAGTCTCCTTCTTTGGAGGTTTTTAAGCAGAGGCTGGATGGCCATCTGTTGGGAATGCTTTGAGGTGAGTTCCTGCATGGCAGAAGAGGGCTGGACTGGATGGCCCCTGGGGTCACTTCCAACTGTATGATTCTATAACTTCTGGGAATTGAAGTCTAAAACATAAGGAGGAAAAGTAGTTGGAAACAACCACTGTATGGCATCTGGCACAATGTTGATGCTAAATGAGTATAGATTAAGAGATCAGCGGCAAAAAGATTTGTCTTATTCAAACCAAGGGGAGGCATGATAGTTCAGGGAAAGGACAGTAAATGCTGAAGTTTCCATTTTGGTTCATGGCACCGCCACTTAAGTAGCAGTAAGTGTGTGTGTGTGTGTGTGTGTGTGTGTGTGAAACCTCTTTCTCTGCTGGAGATTCTGAAAGAAACACAGCTAATCAAAGTAGGAAACATTGGGATTTGTTGTTAGCGTTTGCTGTCAAATCATCTTCAACCCAGTTAAGCCCATGAATGAGAGATACCCAAGAGCCCCTGGTTATCCATTATCCCTGCAAACTTAAGGCAGCCGTGGCATCCTTAATTGACTCTACCCACGTGTAGTGCTGTCTCCTTCTTTTCCTGCTGCCTTCCCCTTTACCAAGCATTTTAACCTTAAGTGCAGATGGGTATTTCACACAGGGAAAGAGACCTGGTGTGAGGTAGGTTTCTCTTGTTCCTGTGCTCCAATGGCCATGGTGGCTAGGGAGGCTTCTGGGAGTTGCAGTCCAAAAAATTAACTGTTCCAAGCTCTGTATAAAATACCTGTGCTAAAGTGAATGCTCTCAGCCCCAGAAAAACTTGTGATAGGTTCACCTTAAGGTTAACGTAAGTTGGAAGTGTCTTAAAGGGGCAAAACAACAACAAATGGATCATCTCAATTACTGCTCTGGTCTTCATGACTTACGCCACCCCATTTTTTAAAAAATTTCCTGAGTATTGATCGCACATCGGGATAGTTTCCTCCCTGGGAGCGAGGAGCAATCTTTCCTTGGCCCAATGTTTGCACTGCCCCTAACTTTTCTCTTTGTTCCTTCCAGTATTCAGCTCATGTGTCTTCTACAGCTGCCCTGACGCTTTGCTCAGCATCCTAGCTTTCAGGCTTCCCAATGCTCTTGTGTTGGCACCCTCCCCTCCCAGTTGCATGCTGTGCTTCTTGACCCTGTGTGAAGAATTTCTCTCATCTAAATAGGCTTTTCCTTTGCAGATTCAGCACTGTTTGCCAGCAACGTTCTTTTGCTGACACAATCATGCCGAGCAGTTAGAATGCTCATGAATATTCCCGGGCATTGCTGGCAACCCAGCTGGCGGAGGACCTGCTGCAGGTGACAGAGGCAGGCAAGAGCTTGCAGGAGTAATAGCTGCTCGGAGGAACTGCTTGCTTTCCTCTTGCTCACGTCTCACTTCCTCTCATATTACTTCTCATCAGGCGCTGCCTTCCCCAGGGTATCTGCAGGCCTCCCCTAATGTATGCAGCCAGAAAACATGATGTCTTCAGATCACAGGCAATTACCGAGTCTGCGCTGCATCAAATACAG
The DNA here is from genome assembly GCA_948474755.1 of Ctenosaura bakeri. Lineage (NCBI taxonomy): Eukaryota > Metazoa > Chordata > Lepidosauria > Squamata > Iguanidae > Ctenosaura > Ctenosaura bakeri. The sequence continues at coordinate 555,361 of CAOLHI010000692.1, forward strand.
CTTAAGTAGAGAGTGCTACTGGGCCGCCCATCCTTATTTGATGGTGGAATTGCTGAATACATTAAAGAGTGTTTCTCTCCCTCTGTGTTTTCTCTCAAAATTCTGGGTGGGAATCCTCAGCCTTTGGAACAGATCTGATTAGCCAGAGTGCAGAAATCCACCCCAAGTTTTTCAGCCTTCTCTCTGGAGGCAGAAGCACAGAGACGTGTGGTCGCTCTTTTGTAGGTCTTAATAAACAGATTGGCGGCCTTCCCAGATAAGGATGCCCGTTAAAACCTGGGGTGGAATCTTGCCTAGAGTGGGGAGGTAGCTGTAGTGGCTGTGCTTTTCTCTGCCCATTCCACCCAAAGGGGCAAAGCTGGGATGGTGAGGTGAGGATGGGAGTGTTGCATCGCTGGAAAGGCATGGGAGTCCTGTGGCAGTTCTGGTGTCTTGTCTCCTTTCTTGCATCCCCCACAGAGCATATGCAGAAAAGAATGTTCTTCTTCTGAGTAATGAAATGTAAGTCATGAATGAGACAGGAGGGGTAGCAATGAAATGGCCATCCTGATTCATCCCTTGAGAATTGTGGTCCTTGCCTCTCATTGGCTTCTGATGATGCCAAGTCATAGGTCTTTAGTTCCCACCAGAAACATGTGGCCCAGATCCATCTGGCTCTCTTGCAACCATGCAGCTTATCAGTTGGCCTTCCTTGCAGTTTCCAGGATGCCTGAGGATGCCCTGTTAGGACTATTGGAAATGAGGGAGACTTCATGTTTAATTAATCCTCAATCAGAATTTAATATCTGTTTAATTGCTTGCTGATTACGTATTGCCCAGTAGCAGGCTGTTAGCAGACCAGGGGCGCTAATCGCAATTCGTTATTCCAGTACTTCAGGCCTTCTTTCTGCAAAGGTCCCAAGCCCCCCTCCTCTTTAATTAACCCTTCCCACCTTACATTGCTGTTTCCCACTGGGTGTTTGTTTAGCAGAGGAGAGCAGCTACTGCAAAGGAATAGATGAGTGGTGTTCCCAGAGTAGTATAGTGGTCTGAGCGTTGGTCTATGACCCTGGAGACCATCGTTCAGTTCCTGGCTCAGCCACGGAAACCCACTGGGTGACTTTGGGCACAGAATGTCACATGCTCTCAACCCTCAGAAATGATAGCTTCTTTGTAGGATTGCCATTAAGTCAGGAATGACTTGTGTGTCCTCAAGTTGTTTCTGACTTAAGGCAAACCTATCATGGGATTTTTCTGGGGGTTGAGAGTGTGTTAAATGCAGTGCCTAAGATCACTCAGTGAAGGCACACACCAGAAACAACAGTTCACAGCAGCAGTAGAAACTGAAACTAGGAGGAGGAGGAGGAGTAAATCAGGAGTTTCTTCATCAGTTGATTGGAAAAGGTCTGTTCTTAAGGATGATGCCATCAGAGTGGAGTGGAGTGGAGTGGAGAGTACACACAGAACCCTGGTGGGTGAGGCCAAGGTCTGTCCAACCCAGCAGTCCACTTTCCTCGGTGACTGTCCAGGAAGTCCACCAGCAGGACGTGTGGGCGATAGTGCCCATTCCATTCTTGCTGCTTTGCAGCTGGTATTGTGTGGCACACGGCCACAGTTTCAGGAGCAACAGATGTTAAGACATTAATCAAGAGGTACACAGTGAAATGGTCTCTCATTTAATCCAGCGTTCCTAAAGTTATTTTTTAAAAGACTAATTTATTCCCAATATACTTCTTAGGGTGTTGTTCAGAAAATACCAGCACACCTCAGTTGACAAATCCTTTGGCAAAGAAGCTCCATTTAAAAAAGTTATTTGCATTATTTGCTGACTCTCAAGTCCCTTTTTCTTCTTCATCTTCTGTCCATCTGTAAGTTGGTTTTTTAGCATCACAGGCACTGAGAGCCAGGGAGGCATAGTTATTTGAGCATTGGACTAGCACTCTGGAGATCAGGGTTCGAATCCCTGCTCATCCATGAAAACCCATGTCAGGTCACACTCTCTCAGCCTCAGAGGAAAGCAAAGGGAAACCCCCTATGAACAAATCTTACCAAGAAAACCCTGTGATGGGTTCACCTTAAGGGTTGCCATAAGTCAGAAACAATTCCAAGGCATATAAGAACAAAACCAACAACATTGGTGCAATGATGAAGGAAGGCTGGAAAAACATAAGCCAGCAGCATGTCTGCAGTAAGCAATGCAAAAAGGGGTAAGATGGAAGAGAATGGGGTCCTTTTGTTCTAGCCAATCCTACTGTAGCTGTCTTTGCCTGTCTACAACAGGCAAGGTAGACAATAACTGCCTCTGGAATGCCTTATGGAGCATCAGTCAGCAGCAAAATGGACAGAAGGGCAGAAAGCAGATAAGCTTGCCTCACCAGCTACTCCCAGCATGTTCAAACTCCTATAAAATGTGAATGGAAATTATAAGAAAAGTGGAGGCTGGTGAAAGAAACACTCGTCCCTGAATGCACTTTGGAAGAAGCTTTCAAGTGGCCTCCAGAAGATTCAAAATTTTTTCGTTTGCTTATGCAAGACATACCTGACCTGGTTGTTTCATTTTACATATGGTTAGTTTTGGATTTTTTTAAAAAAAGGCTTGTTGAGACATATTGAACTGATCTTTCTTTCTGTGGTACAGGAATCTTATCTCTATTTTTAACCATGTTGCTTCTGCCTCTGGCAACCAAATTTTCTGTTAAGGAAGGAATGCATCTACTGCATTAATTGAGATATACTGGTAAACTGCCCTTTCTTGTTGCAGTGTTTAAAAAATGTGTTGCACTGCTTGTTCCTTTTAATTACTTTGTTTAAAACCCTCCGGAGTGTTGAGAGACTGGTATGAAAACTTCTCTGTAAAGTTGCCTCTAAAATGCCCCAAAATGTTACTTTAAAGTAACTGGGAAATGTCACTCACTAAACTGATAAAATAATGTCATTGTGTTACTTTTGAAATGGTACTTTATTACACATTTGTTACAGAAATGTAACAAGGCTGCTGTTGGAGCCTTCAGCCCATCCAGATTCCACAAAACTCTTCTCCTTTGGTCTAAAAACAAAAGGGTGAACTGCCTCTCACGCATTTCTCCTGGGTTTACCTTTTAAATAGGTTGTTGTTGGGCCTTCAAGTAATTTCTGACTTATGATAACCCTAAGGCGAATCTATCATGGGGTTTTCCTGGCCAGATCTGGAAACCAGGGTTCAATCCCCAGCTTGGCTATGGAAACCCACTGGGTGATTTTGGGCACATCTCACTCCCAGAAAACCCCTTGATGAGTTCACCTTAGGATCGCCAGAAGTTGGAAATGACTTGAAGGCACACAACAAGAACAAGAACAGCTTGACTTGGTAGCAACCAGTATGCAACCTAGTCTAAACCTGAATGATCATAGCCTAGATCCTTGTTATCTCTCTCATTACATATTTCCATCCCTGGCATGTTACTAGAGCATAGGGGCACACTTTCCATTTCTCCCCGCACCTCTGTAGTCTCACCACTGGGATACCAGACATGACTTTATGGAAAGCTGGGGTGTGTGTGTCCCTTGTTCCTTGTACCAGGCAGAATGGGGTGTGTGCGGTGTTGGGCCTTTTATCCCTTCCCACTAAACACTGGGTAACCTGGTATTGACTCATGTCCTTAATAGCTGAAATCTCTCCCCATGCTTACCTTAAATAACCTCCCAACACCTCTCTCAGAGGCAAAGAGTTTATTGCTATTTTAAAAGAAAACAGAGGAGTTCGTGATGGAGGCATGCTGGTTAATCCGGGTAGGGCTGAGTAAATTCTGAACCAGGGATAGCTTGAAGATGTAACCTATAGAAAGTTGCTTGCTTTCTAAATTATTTATTTGTTGCAACTTCAAGGCACACATTTATAGCAGGGTTTTCTGGGTGCTGGGCAGTCTATTGAAATATGGAACATAATGCCAGTAAAATAAAGCAGTGAGTAAAGATGTTGTTGTTAACCACTTCACCATGCCGGCTCTAAAGATAGTGGGATCTAAAACCAAGATAAAAGCAGGCAGAAGTAAAGAAAACATCACTCCCGCTAAAACTCTGCAACTCTGCATAGGGTGTGTTCATTTTGCCCCACTGTTTCTGTTCATTAATGTAGGCCCCTCTCCTCTGACCACAAAGTCTAATCATTCCACCTCTCTGGCTTTTGAGGCCTTATCAGATATTGCTGGCATACTTTCAAGGCTGTCTTCACTTTCAGCCCTTTAGGGCCAGAAACATGGGCGTTTTTGCTCGGTTTGATTTAAACATGATGAAATACCAGTTGCTGAGTGCTAACGGAACTAACACAATGAATTTCAGCAGGGAGAAGTGTAAGGTACAAGGGCAGAAAAAAATGGAACGCACAGATATAACATGGGTGCCATCTGGCTTGACCAGAGTACATTTGAAAAGGATCTAGGAGTCTTAGAAGATGGGCGTGAGTCAGCAGTGTGATTCAGCCGCTAAAAAGGAGCCAGTGGGATTCTGGGCTGCATCAATAGGAGTCTAGTGTCTGGGTCACGGGAAGTGATAGTACCTCTCCATTCTGCTTTGGTCAGACTTCACCGGGAATCCTGTGTCCAGTTTTGGGCACCATAATTCAGGAAGGCTAGTGAGAAGTTGGAACATGTCCACGGGAGGACGACCAAAATGGTCAAAGTCCTGGAAACCATGAAGCGCCAGGAGGAGCAACTTAGGGAGCTGAGTATGTTTAGTCTGTAGAAGAGAAGGTTTAAGAGGTGACAAGATAGCCATGTTTAAACATTTGAAGGGATGCCATATGGAGGATGGAGCAAGCTTGTTTCCGCTGCTGCTTCAGAGACTAGGACACTACAGAGCAATGGTTTCAAACTTCAGGAAACATTAGGAAGAACTTCCTGACTGTATGAGCAGTTTCACAGTGGAATCTGCTGATGCCTGAGAGTATGATGGAGTCCTTTTCTTTGGAGGTTTTCAAACAGAGGCTGGATGGCCATCTGTTGGGAGTGTTTTGAGAAAAGAATTGGACTCAGTATCCCTTGTGATCTCTTCCAGCTCCATGATTCTATGATATTCCTCTCTGAGGGACTGGGAGAGCAATTCCCAAAGACCTTGCAGAGGCTCTAGGCTGAGATGAGTGTTGAACAAGCACTGACCCTGCCTCTACAGGCTTTCAAGGAAGTTCTGTTTGACCAGAGCTTGAAAAGTTTGCACTTAAACTTCAGTCACTGGTGAACATGAGATGGAGGGTGCTATTGTACTTGTGTCCTGTTAGTGGACTTCCCAGAGGCAACTAATTGGCCACTGTGTGTACAGAATGCTGGATGGACTTACACCAGCTCTTGTATTCTTAACCCTGTTGAATTTAATCTGGTGTGAATCATTGTCACAGAATCTTAGAGTTGTAAAGGGCCACCAGGCCAATCAAAGCACTCTTGAGAGAAGACCATCCAGCCTCTGTTTCAAACCCTCCAAAGAAGGAGACTCAACCATCCTCTGAGGCATCTACTTTCAAAGACAGAAAATGTCCATTTTCCATTAATGAAGGTCTAAGGGGATCAGCAGGCTGGGTGCTGCACTTGTGTCTTCCTTAAGAATTCCTGGGGAGCTACAGGATCACTTGGGTCCCTCTAGAGCTCAGACCCATGGTTCAGGGACTGAGGCATTCCCCTCTCTCCATATCCAAAGCTCGTAGCCATGCCCGAGTACCTGGGGGGCACCTTGCCAGTTGCAGTTCAGTTAAGAGATGCCATTCAAAGCCTTATGGGATTTGTTGAACGTTAGCAGTTTGCGTGCAGGGACATTGCCAATCTGGGCCCCATAAATTAAACCCTTCCAGGAAACAAATGGTAGATTTCTATACCCTGGCTTGTCTCTGTGTATGTGTGCCTCATTGAACCAAAGAGCTTTGCAATGGAGTTTGAACAAGCCGTTCATCTTTTTTAGTTGCCCTGGTTTTGGAGGCCTAATCTTTGGGGGGAAAATTGGATCGACATAAAAAAAAATCTGTTCTGCATGTCAGCCCAGTGCCTGTGTGCTCATAAATCAAAGGCAGGAGAGGAAAGACAAGGAGGAGGAAGACAGGAGAGTTCCCACTTTTGGCTTGGATAGCTCTTATTGTGAGACCTTTCCTCCCCACCTACCCCCAACTTTGAGATCTGTTGTCTTCTTGCATATGTGAAGAAGCCATCTGTGTATTCTTTCTCCATTTCTTCTCCATGCCTGGGCAAAGGGCAAAAGGCAAGGGAATGGCCACCATTCTCTTACCTTTTGCCCTGACACAGAGAAGGCATGCAGGCACACTGGGGCAAAAGGGAAGGGAATGGGAGGGAGAGTGCAGAGGAGAGTTAGTCATGAGTTTTCCACTTTCATGGGAGTTCTGCACCCTAAACCTTCCTGAAAGTGGAAGGGCCACTGTACATCTTTCAGTATTCCCATTGCAGTATGGAACTGTGGCACTTTGAGACACACACCTTTACACCAGAAAAGTTGATTTTTTGAACTGCAGCTCCCAGAAGGCCTCTGGGAATTACAGGCCAAAAAAGGCAACATTTGCAAGCTTGGATTGACCTATAGCTGACTGAGCTCATGGTGGGAAGAATTTTTAAAGGACTACCTGTGTGAAACAAACCACCTTTGGAGGAAGCCCAGGGGAGGGCTGGGTGGGGCACACAGTACCTGTGTTCTTGCTCTCACCTTGGTGCTGGCTGTTGCACCCTCTCTCTTTGTTCTTTAAAAGAACTGCAGGACAGGACTTCGGGTTTTTTCACCTTGTGAAGATGGCTGAAGATCAAGGCCACATTAGTTTCAGAAGGTCCAAAGTCAGGGGAGCAGGCCATACATTTTCAGGCAAGAGGGAAGAACAGTTTCACACTGAGGGTCAGTCTGCTTTGCCTTTGCATTCATACCCTTGCCTGTTTGCTGTCTGCGCTTGAAATGTGTTTTATGGCGGGTATTCCATTTCAGGCACCTATCCTGCAGCTGCTCAGCCTGCTGCAAGGAAAAGAGGGCAATTCAGACAGCAGATTCACTAGGGATGTATTCTCTCCCATGTGCAGTGGAACTTGCAGAGGAGCTAAAGGGATTGTGGATTGAGGATTAAGTTGCTTAAGATGCAGTGGAAATAATTTATACTACAGTTGACGTTTCCCAACATACAGGTTGCACAAACTGATTGTGCATTCAAAGATAAATAAACAATGGTCAGATGGGTTGCAAGATATATGCCTAGCACGTTTTGTCCTTCTTGCTTAAGACAGTGCTTCTCAGGCTGCCTGAAGTGAGGGACAGGCAGTTGTTGCTTTCCAGTGTGGCAGGGACTGGCACTGAATTTATTTCCATTAGGTTCAGTTGTTCCTTTCTTTCCACATGCCAGTGACCAGAGCCAATGGTTCAAAGACTGGCACTGGTCCAGAGACCACCACTTTGAGCGATGATAGGTTAAGAGAAGTATTTGATGTGTGTTCATTTGCCTGGATCATTCTCCAAAACTGGATCATATTCTAGGGCCTCCTGGAAAATATTAGCATTGGTTGAAAAGTTGAGCTGCTGCGTCATTTGCGATGGGCTCCTTTCCAGTGAGCTGGCTCCCTCGCTTGATAAGACAATCACAGGCAAAAACAACAACAAAAGAAAGCACGTTTCCTATTTCATCCCAAAAGCATCTGTGCATATGTTTTGTGCACATGTGTGGTGTGCATAGGGTTTGGAAAAGATGGACTGTAACTGCGTGGCTCATTTGGGGGGACAGGAGTGGAAAGGGCCTTCTTTGTGGCTGCTCCCAGACTTTGGAACTCCCACTCCGGAGAGGCGAGGATGGCCCCATCCTTGCTCTCCTTCCATTGCCAAGTCAAAACATTTTTGTGCCATTGGGCTTGGGAAAGGGTTGGCTTTTCAATGCTGCACTGTTCTAAGGTTGCATAGTCTTTTAATGCATTTTAATATTTTTAATGTGTGTAATGTTTTTTACTTCATAAATTGCTTGTTTTTTAAACCTTATAATTATACTTCTATGAATGTTTTGTATTGCTTTTAATTGGTATTGTTTTAAGTACGTTGTTAGCTGTGTCCTATTAATTGAGAGAAGGAAGGAATATAAATAAATAAAATGAAAATAAAATAATAATAATAACTTCCAGAGTCCCCCAGGTAACAGGGCAAATAGGCCATAGAAGCTGGGTGGGGAGGATAAAGGGAGTTGTACTCCCAAAGTAACTTTTCCAAGATTGGTGTATATAAGAAAATGCTGCGGTTCCCATACAAACATGGGAAGTGTGATTGCAGTGTTGTGTGCCCTGACAACAGATCCATGCTGCCTTCAGGGCACTGAGAGTTATAGTCTCAAAAAGTTACTCTCTTGAGCTTTGGGTGGGGCTTGGGCTTCCCATCTTCAGAAGGGGTCCATTCCAGTGTCCAGCAGAGACCCTCACAGTTTTCCTTGTTTTCTTCTCTTCAAGGCATCTACAACCTTTCCTCTGGAGGCCGCTGCACTAAAACTAGTTGCCAGTGAGCCTGCCCAGCGCCCACCGGGCACCTCGGAGAGCACGGTGGCGGCAGGGAACGGATCCACTCAGGATTACAGGGCTGGCTTGGATGTGGAGAGTGCAGCCCAAACAGCTACAAGTAAGCCCTGCATTTTTTGTTGTGACTGTATGGAGTAACTTCTATGTTGGTGTGTGCAACCAAGAAGCTACGCAAGGTAGCAGGACCCAGGAATGTTTGGGATCTGTGCTTGCGTGTTTGCAGAGATGGGGCAATGACCAGGGTGTGGGAAGCCCTGTTGGAGAGAGAGATTTGGATGAACCATTTACTTATTAATTTACTTGCTTGCGTACTTATGAGAACAATGAGCTCGAGGTGTTACTGGTGGTGGGAACGGGGGGAGTTCAGCAGTATGAATACAGAACTGTTCTTCAGTTTGAGAACCAGGTCATGGGTTTGCTGTTGCGTTTGCTTTTATATAAGCAGACTCCTTCTCCTTCATTTTTTTTAAAGGCCAAAGTTAGCTTTGCAGCTGATTCCTCACACTGTGAACTGAGATGGGGCTACAGGAGTCCCAGTGAGCCTCTCTGTCAAGCCTGGTTTGGTGGTAGCTCTCATAACATTTGTTAAGAACACGAGTCCTTCTCCTTGCCAAAGCTCTTATTAATGGGAATTTTGGAGCTCCCATGGCGTTTCTGCCAATGTTTTCCTGGAACAGTTGTAAGATCTTCCCATTGTTGAAACTGAACCTAGATGTTCCAGTCTGTACGTACAGATCCCTCTTTTCCCCTCCAGGGGGTGACTTGCTGACTGGGTCAAAGAAGGAGGACCACGCCTGAGCATTGATGTCCCAAAGCTAGGTCTGGCTGGATGCCATCTCCTGGGACTTTCACCATCCTCCCTGTTACTAGGGCTGCAACATTCCTGGAAGAGGCGTCACTCCCTTCCTCCCTCCTTCCCTCACATGCAGAGTCCCTCCCTTTTTCTTTGACTTACACACCGCTTTTTCATGCCTGTTGTGTATCAGGAGACCCACCAGAGTGTCCTGGGTGAGCCGAAGCAACCCAAGACCAACACCTTCATTGTGGCATAAGCTTTTCCAACTACAGACCACTTTGTTATATGCATGAGGTGTCGTCCTGTAATGTATGGGGTTGTGGCACTGGAATTGTAGAACAGTGAGGTCAGAGGGAATTGAAGAGAGCTTCCTCCTTCCACCCACCAGAGCTTGAGATGTGGCAGGAGGGAAAAGGAAGGCACTCAAGGGCATGTGTGGGCATCCTTGGGCTTGGCTTGCTGTGGAATGTTGGCATAGATGGTGGAATAACAGCAAGTCTGGGAGAACTGACTCGGGGCATAGCAGAGGTTGTTCTACCCCTGGGGATGGCAAGAGACATCTGGGACTGCACGTGTTCACATGCAACAGATGCTTTAGTTTAACCTACGGTCTCTCAACCAGGGTTCCCTAAAAGCCTAGGGTTCTGCAAGAGGTCGCTAGGGGTTCTGCACAAGATTGTGATTGGAGAAGAAAGAACTTCTTATTTTTTGAGCTGTAGATATAATCATTTTTATGCAGAAGATTCCCAAGACCTGGAAATTATTTGAAGTGTTCATTCAGGGTGAAAAGGTTGAGAAAGGCTGGTTTAACCAATGATTTCACCCTTGCGATGCTTTTATTGAGAGAGAGCTGAAAATGAGAAAGGAACTAGAGGGTGGGGAGGAAAGAGGCCTTATTCCATTTCTCTGCAGTGCCTTCTTCCTCCATTGCACAGCCTAGAATGCCACCAAATCTATCCCTGCGTGTTTCTGACCTGGAAAGCAAAGCACAAGAGGAGAGGTTATGTCGTTCAGAGACTCTGTGCATTCTCCATTGCGCCCTTTTGCATCTGATCCTGAGCTGTGGCCATGAATAGGTGTGTGCTGTCCTTTCCCCCTCTTACTGGATACAGCTAAGCCCAAATGCTAAGAAAATGTGTGTGAGTGTGTGTCTTCAAGTGGTCTGTTGACTTATAGTGACCCTATGAACTCCATAGAATTTTCTTTGGCAAGGAATCTCCAGTGGTGCTTTTGCCATTTCCTTCCTTTGAAATACAGCCTACAGCACTTGATATTTGTTGGCTGTCCCCCATTCAAGTACTAGGCAGGGCTGACCCTGCTTAGTTTCCAAGATCAGATGGGATCTGGTGCCTTTAGGGTGTTTTGCCAAATGTCCTCCTCTATTTCTGAATCGCCTTCATGCAGAAGCCAAGGGGCGGTAGGGGGGACCCAGCAGAGCTTCTCTGCAGCCACCTGGTGGTGTCATTCTGGAATAAGGGGGTCAGAGGGGGTCTTTTGGTAATTTGTGAGCTATTTATTGCCAGGCAGCTGGGAGCAGGAGCTATGGCCTGGAACGGGCCATGTGAAGCCGCCTGTGTTAATTACCAGAGTGGCTTGGCAGAGACACTGAGTAATGGCATGTTAGATGCCTGCTGTATTTCATGCACTGGCTCCCAACAGCAGGGCCTTCATGTTCCTAGTCAGGATCTCAGCTGACACACAAGAAGAGAAGAGACATCAAAAGCATGTGCCAACCCTCATGTGGGTGAAACGAGGTTAGGGCTAGAGGTTGACTTGGCCACACATGGGTTGGATCCTTCCTCTTTTCTTCATCCAGTACAGGCTCATTTTAATATAGCATTTTCCTCCTGGACAGAGTTAGGTATGCTGCATGGGAGCTGGATGACCTGCAGAGAAAGAGTTGCAGCCTAAAATTAGTTTAAAAAAACCCAGCAGGCACATTGGTTGCCAAATTGGTGAGTGTATAAGATAAACACACTACCTTGGGTGCACCCAAGGCTTGCGTGTATGACTGCATTTTCTGCTCTCAGTTGGTAAATGTAATAGTTGGAAAATGTAATAGACATTGCTTTGCCCTAGATTAGCAAAGGGAGGAAGATAAAAGTGCTTCTGTATACCTTGTGAAGGTTGCTGATAAGGGCATTTGTTCCCTTCGATTCTGTGTGACAAAATATTGCAACTTTTTTTTAAACGGGAGTATGTTTTAGGTAGCAAGCAGTTGGGATTGGGCGGCCTGGTTGAAGCAAGGATGAGGGAGCCTAGAAAGTGTTCTGAGGGTTTTTTCTTCCTTGGAAAACCTCTCAATTCACTGCATGGGACAGCTTGTAGGATGCACAGATTCCCTTTCCACTTGGTGCTAGACCACCATGGGTTAAGAAAACAATTGTTTCAGCACCCATCAGTTTAATTTGTGTTACTTTCTGGGATGCTTCCAGATGAAAGACTTCTAGCACTACCAGTCGGGAGACATAAAGCATCTATCCAGTTCTTTCTTCCTTACTGGGTTTTTGCTGGCAAGAAGAAATACAGAAGTAGTAGTGGCAAAACGTAGTATGGTGGCAAATGGAATCCTGCTTGCTGTTCCATCAAAAAAGCAGAGTGATTGGCCAATTAAAAGACTAATCTGAAAGTATTCCTAGTAATTGGCAGGAGAGTATATATTCCTGGATTAATCTATTGCAGCAAAAACTCAATAGTCTTGGAGCATAGGTTGTTGTGGGTTTTCCAGGCTTTGAGGCCGTGTTCTATTAGTATTTGCTCCTGACATTTCGCCTGCATCTGTGGCTGGCATCTTCAGGGGATCTGTGGCATGGAAGTGTGACAGAGTATATATACCTGCATAGTCCCTCTGCCTCATCTCCATGCCACCCGATCCTCTGAAGATGCCAGCCTCAAATGCAGGTGAAATGTCAGGAGCAAATACTACTAGAAACCTGGAAAACCCACAGCAACCCATGGATTCCGGCTGTGAAAACCTTCATCTTTACAAGTTCTTGGAGGACCTTACAGATTAACTGGTTTATTGTAGCAGCTTTTATTTACTCCATTCCTTCTTTCCAGAAAGTGTCTGTTGGGTTTTTTTTGGGGGGGGGAGGGAGTAGTTAACCTGCCCTGTGCACTTTCCCATTTTGTAGGAAAAACATACAGATCTCTGTATTATTATTTCTTCCTCCCCAACCTCTCCCAGCCTCTGAAATTGGCTTGATTTTGGTATGACCTAGCAATGCTAATGCTGTCACTATGGGCTAGAATCCTGTCCGTGATAACATCCTAGCATAAATACCCTTTGTGCCTGGTGTTTGATTGTGGTTGTGCAAATGGAATTACACTGCACAAAAGTTCACACTTCTCTAGAGGTTGCATTGAGTGTGTTCCTCAGCAGACTTTGGTTGGGGGCCTGTTAGCTCTTGTGCAATAAGTGTAGTGCCCCCATGGTGAATCTACATGGGCGTGATCCCTATGTTAGGTCTTGGCTTTTTGTTTTCCTGTGCCTTGGTATAGTAAGCTCAGATGTTGCTGATTCTCTAGGATTTCCTCTTTTCTCTGAGGTGGTTTGGCCCTTGGATGTCTGGTTTCCCCGCTGTGCCCCTTCCCACAGATACATTTTGATATTTGTGGTTTTTCCACTTTTGCGGGTTCCTGTACCCCTAAACCTGGCAAATGTGGAGGGCCAGCTGTAATTTCTGTAAATGTCTTGGAGAGAGTAAACACAGAAACACCTTGTCTTAACTGTTTTATATCATCACTGTAAACAAAAGTACTTCTTTTCCCCCATTTTTCTTTCCAGAAAGAACGCCTTGTGAAAGAGAGGGAAGCATTTTCCCACCAAGTTTTCCCGTTTCTTCCCCCCCAGGCGTCCTGTGTCTAGTTTTGCCTGTTTCTGAACGGTCGGGGATGTCCTTAATCTCGCAAGGAAGGCAAGGCAGGGTTTGGAGCAGCAGGCAGTGCCGTTTTCCATTTCTCCAGGAGATGGCGAGTGTTAGCCCGGAGTGAATAGTCGCGCGCCTCTCTCCCCAACTCTCCCCCCACCCCATCCATCTTTCCCTTCCCTCCCCAATGCCCAAGGTCTGCTTATCTCTGTAGGCTCAGTGTCAGGAAGGGCCGGCCATGCTGCCCTTTGACTGTTCCTCTGGATCTCTGGGGCAGGGCATTTCTAAACTGCCTCCCCCGTGGCCTCCCCCAGGCAATCTGACAACAATTGGCCAAAGCAGCCATAAAAGCTTTTGGACAAAGCGGCCGAGAGGCGCTTGGCCGGGCTGGGAAATGACAATTGCTTTGGAAAACTGGGTGTAAGTGCCTCCAAGGCGTCTGGATTTCGAAGAGGGATACGAAGAGGCGGCTTGCCGTTGCCTTCCTAGGACCCCACCCCCGTCCCAGTATTCCCTGGCGGTCTCCCCTCCAAGTACTAACCAGGGTTGCCCCTGCCTAGCTTCCAAGACCAGGCGGCATCGGGTGCCTTCGGGGTCTTTTGGCCTCCCCTCCTCAAATTCTAGCTCTCCAGGCAGCCATGGGAGTTACAGTCTCATGCAGTCATATTTCCACGCTGGGAGTGTCAGCATGGCGAGTGGGTAGAGGGTTTGGCCGGCGATCCTGGAGACCCAGCGGGTGACCTTGGGCCACTTGCTCTCTCTCTCAGCCTGAGAGGAAGGCAAAGGCCAACCTCCTCGGAGCCAATCCGGCCAAGAAAACCCCGTGATCGGGCCGCCTCAAGTCGGAAATGACTTGAAAGCACCCAGCGGCGGCTCTTTTGCCGGCCAGAGGAGCTGCCCACCCGGGACGCGTGGCTCAGGGCTTCTTTTCCCCCCAAAAACAGAGCCGCCTCTCCCCCCAATCTCCATCCCCACTTCATCTCTGGCAAAATGCGGGGCTGGGCCGGGGGCTCCCCCTGACGTTCAAACTCCCGGGATCCCCTCCGCCTTTCCAGATCCCCAGAGAGGCTCCATGAAGGGAGGGCGCGTGTTCCTGAGCGCGTGCAGAGCGCCGGCCAGGGGCAGCCCCTCCTCCCTGCCCCAGTGGGACGTTCGCCTCTTTGCAATGAGAAACGAAAAAGCTGATGGCCGGAGCACCCCCTCCCGGAATCCCGCGGGGGAGCCGAGAGGGCCCGAGTTCCGTGTCCCCCCGCCCGGCTTGCACGTGTGAAGGGGTCCTTCCTTCCCTCTGAATCCCAGCCCTCTTCCACCTCCTCCTCCTCCTCCTTCCCCGCGGGCCTTTCCGGGCGGGGGATCGCGGCCGCCGCCGCTGCGCCCCGGCCCGGTTGGAGCCGGTGAGTCACCCGGCGGCGGCGGCGGCGGCGGGCGCAGCAGCATCAGCAGCAGCAGCTCCTGGAAGAGGAGTCGCCGCGCCGCGGGCGGGGGAAGAGAAGCCCCAGCAGCAGCAGCAGCAGCAGGAAGTGGGAGGAGGGCGAGGAGAGAGAGAGCGAGGGAGCCCGCCCGCCCGTCCGCCAACCAGCCCGCCAGCCCGCCAGCCAGCCAGCCAGCGAGCGAAGCAGGCAAGGGGCGCGCCTCCGCCTGCGCCAAGTTGCTCCGCGCGGGGCGCAGAGAGAGCCCAGGAAAACTTTTCGCCCGCCCGCCGGCCCGCCTCGGCTTCCGGCTCCGGCGGCTGGATGAGCGCAGGGGCCGCCCGGCCCGCCTCGTCCTGCCCGGCCCGGCCCGGCCGCCCCCATGGAGGACGGGAGGAGCCCCCGCTGGAGCGGACGCCCCGCCGCCGTCCTCGGTGAGTGCGCCCCGACGCCGCCGACGCCTTTGGAAAGGCACCCTTCCCGGCCGGGCGCCTGCGGGCTGGACCGGGAGGGGGGGGGTGTGCCCGCGCGCGCGCTCCCGGCGCCGGTGGGGCGGCTCGTCCCCGGAGCCCCCGGATCGGCCTGACTGGGGGGCTTGGCCGAGGGGACTCTGAGCATGGGGGTGTTTCCAAGTATTGCGCGCCCGTTTCCCGTGCGCAATGACAGCCATCGCATCAAAGAGGGCTTTGGGTGTTCCGCCTGCCTGCAGCCTCCCATTCTGAAGTTTTGTCTCTGCTTGATCTCAGAGGGGTACTTATTTTTGCACCGAGGGCGCTCTGCTCATGCCCAGAGACCTTCCTTTAGCTCCAGGTTTAGTTCACAAAGGACGGTGGTGTTTGAACAAGCCCAGCAGGGAAGGCTCAAGTTTGTGCCGGCACAGTCCTTGCACTACCTGCCTGTGTTTTAGGGAGAGCAGTTTGGAGTTCTGAGTGGTGAGAGGAGGTCTGGGGCTAGGAAATGGAGGCATCTTGGAGCATAGAGGCAGTTAGTGGAGACTGGAGCAAGAGGTGGGCTGCCTTGTGACCTCTGCTTGGTGACTCTCGTACCTCTGACAAGTTTTTCTCGAACATAAAAAGGTGCTGTAGCACTTTTGAGACTGACAGAGGAAAAGGAAATGTCTAACTTAAGCTTTTGTGAACACCACTGCACTCCTTTAAAAGTATGCACTAGATGAATGGACTGGGCTCCACTTACTTTCCTGTGTTAAGTCTCAAAAAGTTCTACAGGATTTCTTTGTATCTTTTTTTTAATGAGGCTTTGTCTTTCAATACTTCAACAATGCATGCTAACCAGAGGAACTCCCTGCCACATGACGCTGCAGGAGGATTTTGTTTATAATAAGTGCCGTTTTTGGAGTAGCATGGGAAACCATTTCTCTTTTGTGTCTGCTGTCTTCACTGTGTTTCACTGAGTAATGCCATTTGGTTTAAAAGTTTTCCTTTAAGAGTATGCACACACATCTTATGTGTAAACGCATTGGATAATTTTAAAAGCTGATGCAATAATTAACATCTGAAGTGGCCCTTGTTGCTTGATAGGAGCTACTCCAAAAGAGCGGCAAATTCAGATTTTACCTTTGCCCTGTTTGGGTCTTTAACAGATGTTTAGGGAAGTATCTGGAGATAGGAAGGCAGGATCTGTAGCATGCAGCAGGCCAGCTTTGGTGTGCATGGCCCAAGCAGCTCTGACAGGGGCCGGTTTTCTCCCCAGGTACTCACAAGCACCTTAAGAAGGTACCTTAAGAAGGTCTCCCAGGGGGAGACTGGGATAGATTCTCTGCAACAGTCAGCCCCAGCTCAGAGGTGAAACTGGTGCGTTCATATAAATGACATTGGATTTGCTGGCTCCTATCTAAGACAGGAACAGGCCATGTTGAAGAATCCCATAAGGCAGGGGTGTTAAACATGTTGACCCCCATGTATGGTGAGACTGCAACTCCCTTTCAACATGGGCACTTGTGAAGGATGATGGGAACTGCAGTCCAATATTTAGAAAGCCCCATATACTTCCATCCCTGCTGTATTCTAAAATAGCTGCCTTGCTGTTGGTGTGCGTAGGTGCGGATGTCCTCAAAACTGGTTTAACCCCTCTTCGCCTCCCATGCAAAGCAGAGGCAAGATAAATTATTTCTGGAGGCACTGTCTTCTAATTTTAGTTTTTTTTGATTATGTGAGAGAGTATTTGATCTTTTCCCTCTCTCTCTTTCTCTTAAATTACTCCCTTCCCTTCAAAATAAAGTCTTTCCAAGGTGTTTATAATCTAAACAGTAAAAACAATAATAAAAGGATTTTTTTTAAAAACAAACAACCGCATCATGAAGTACATCAACATAAAAAAGTTTTAAAGTGGACACAGAGACAGTAAGTGTAATGCCAGTAAGGGTTTATAGAAATCTGGTGGAGCAAAAACTTTTATCCTAGCATGAGAGAGCAAGAGAGGGGGACTTGGTGGAGTTGTGTGTGAAAACCACAGGAGCATAACTCACAAAGCCTAATGTAGTTGGTGCTTCACTTGTGTGTTGTGGTCTGCCAGGTGTTGAACAACACCCTTGTTGTGCAGTCTTGGAAAGATAGCAAAACCATGTTTGTTGAGTCCTTGGTGTGTATTGCCATACACGGCTGATGAGCGGCAGTCAGCTGTAAAGGCCACGTCCGTGTTGGGCTTGCTGGGTTTAAATGATGCATAAAGAAGAAACAGGGAAGCAGCCGATGAAATCCGAAGAGAAACTGGACTCACAACTCGAGGTGCTTGAAAACTGGTTGTTAGACAAAATCCTGACGCATTTTGGCCTGTGTGCAATCTTAAGGTCTTCTTTGGGTATGTGTGTGTATGTTCAGTATTTAGAATCTAATGTACCAAGAGCTCTTAATCCATTTGCTGGAGTACTAAGCATTATTTGAAGAAAACCTTAACTGTACACCCAGGCTGAATTGCATCAGGCTTTTTACAAAACAGTTAATGAAACATCCATATTTTGAGACAGGTCTCCAGTGGCTCCACTGCTAGAGAGCAGGAATGCTGTCTTTGCATGGATAACCTCGGAGAGGTTCCCCTTTGGAGACGTGGAGAACAGGGCCAGCCCAAGACATTTTGCCACCCGAGGCAAAAGACAGAGCGGTTCCTCCCTTGCATTCCACCTCCAGAAACCAACCTGACTGGCAGGTGACTCTTTCTTTAGTACTCTGGATGAGACAGCATCCCCCACCTCAGCCAAAGGCAGCAAGCTAGTGATTGAGATGCAGAGCAGGTTGTCTCAAGTACGCAACACTAACAGAGTTGTCTAACAGAGTGCAAGAACAAGAGGGTTGTGGTCGCAGCTCCCTCTACACCACCTGGTGTCTGCTGCCTAATGCAGCTGCCTCGGTCTTTGATAATGGAAGGGTCATACAAGGCCCTCCTGTATCTGCACCAGTATACTTTGCTGGTGCTTCCTTGTGGCCCGCCAGCCCCAGAATGCCTTTGCCTGTGGGAGGGTGGTTGTAGAGGGGCAGACATGTGTGGAACACATGCTGGTCGTGCGCTCGCATCTCGCTGCTGGTTCCTGAGTTTGGCAGACGTTCCATTTTCTGGATGAGCAGGCCAGGTTACGTCCTCGGAGGCCTCTGAGGAGATGCTGTGTCTGGTCAGGAGTAAGATGGGTGATGAACGAGAGGAAGAGCAGGCGGTGGCATACCTGTGCACGGAATAGATGCTGTGCCGAAAACCGGAATGAAATCGTCTTTTGCACTGCTGACTTACAATTGAAGGTCAAAGACTAAACCGAAGGAAGAGTCTCCAGCCTTCCTGACAATGGGGCTTGTTTGGAAGGAACGCCGGGGCTATTAACTTCCTCCTGCTTTGGATGGATGGCTCTTGCTTTGAAGTGCGGGCTGTCTCTGTTTTCACTGGCGTGCCTGCGAGATAATTAGAAGGACCAGGACTTAATTATTTGCTCCTTTCAGCCGTGCTCCATTTTATAACTTGTCTAAGTCAAATAGAGGTGATTGCTGCAGAAAGGAGCTCTGCCTAGTTGCTAGAGTTTGGCGCTGGAGATCCACCCCATGACTCTGGGATCCAGCAATCTATGGGGTCCAGTTCTAGGGGGACAGACTGGAGATCAAAGCCTTGGATTTGTGGTGGTATAAATTTGGAGGTTTACCCTGCTATGTCACCAAAAGTGTTACGTCCAAAACTCAGTGCTTGTCTTTTTTTTTCTTGTGGAAATGGGGCGCTGGGAAGGCAGTGAGTCATTTGTATGACGCGGAGTGGCACTGGGGCATTGTTACAGAGCATTGTTTTCTTGAGATAGGTGAGGTTAAAGGTCTTACCTTCTCTGCCTTCCTCTTTTTTTCGTGTTATCTTTCTACCTTGCTTCTCACCTGGCCTGTGGTGAGTTTCTTACTGTAGCAGCACCCTGTTGTTGTTGCCAGATCTAGGCCGCCTGTACCCACTTCATCCTGAAGGTGCCATGAATGAATGAACCTTCCCTTGTTCTTTCAGCGGTTGGGTTTTCTACCTCAGCAGTGTTGAAGTGCAGCCCTGCTGTGTAGGCCCCAGCTTTGCTTCCTCACGAAACCCTATGTTACCTTCCCTGAACCCACAGCAATTTGGGGTGGCTTGGACACATTTACGAACAAGACCACTTCCTTTGTAAAGAGGCAGAACTCCCCTGGAGGGGAACAGTTCAGTACCTCATTGAATGCAGTGAATCCCATGACCCAGTTGTAAATTGTATGTATTTATAAATTATATTATAAACTAAAATGTATTTGAAAGAGAAATGAAAGCAGCCTGGATAGGTCTACAAAAAAATATTGAGATTTTGGGGTTAAAAGAAGCGTTTTCAGTTTTTATACATAGCCAATTGTCAGTTAGCTAAATGTTTCCAGAGACTTTAAGCCTAGTTGGCTTTGTATCTACTTGTAATGTTGCCCCTTTTTTGTTCTGGTCACTGAAAAGTCTTGTGGAACTCCAAAGACCTACATTCTTCCCATCAGTCCAAACCAGCCTTTCTCAACCTTTTTACCCGGAAGGAACCCATGGAATAATGTTCAAGTCTCAGGGAAGCCCAGCAAAAAAATTCCATTTAAAAAGTCGACAGGCAATTTGGAGGCGTGTAGAGGCATAAGAGGCAGAGCTTGGAAAAGTTATCTTTTTTGGAAGAGCCACTGGCCATTCTGGCTGAAGGATCCTGGGAATTAAATTCTTTTTAAAAAGTTTTTTTTTTTTCAAATTCTGGTGAGAGGTCACATGTTTAACACATCTTCCTTGATTGGGATGTGCTTGTTGTAAGTTTCTGTCAGTGCAGGGGCCCCAGCGTGGTTGGGATTATTTTACTGCAGCTCTTGGGACAATGCTGCCTCTGGAAATAATTGCCATTGTTGTTGTCTTCCTCCTCCTCCATTCCCAGGTTGCTGTCACTCTCCCCTGGGGCAAGGCCTTGAGGACCCGACAGATACAGCTTGTGGGGGATGAAGCTGGGATCTGGCCAAAGCCTGTGATGGGGTTAAATTAGCAGATGCCACCTGTGAAGACAGGAAGGGAGGAGGGCAAAGTTTCTCAATCTTTCCTTAAAATGAAAAGGCAGTGGGTGGGGTGGAGGCGTGGAGAGGGACACAGAGAGAAAACTGGAGGTTGAGCAAGGGCGAATGTATGTTTTCGGGATAAGCTGTCACATACCTTCGAACGTTTCACAGCTGTAAACCATGACATGTGACTGAGCAACATCAGAGAGCGGCCAAGATGGCAAAAGTTATGAATGAGGAAGAACACCCAAGCCGGGTGAGGCTGCAGCAGTGTGCTTTTGCCTGAACTGTCTGGGAAGGGCTAGACTGTGACCCCTCCTCTCCCGTTCCCCCTGCTGAATTTATGGAACACAAACTGCTTTTGCACTTTGAGCTGAGTTTGCAGCAGTTGAAGGCAATGCAGGGAAACGGGAGAAGGAGAGAGAAACTGGGATGTGTTAAAAGCAGCTGAAAAATTGGAATGGATGGGGACTGTCCCTGCCAAAGTGGGATAGTTGGAGGGTGTTTTGTGAGGATTTGGCCCTTTGCAGGAACAGAACCCCCTGGCCTTCAGCTCCCAGGGCATAGTGGGAGCTCCTCTTTTCCTGTGTTTCATCAGGGATTTCTCAGGCCCTGATTGGCACCCAGCCCAGCCTTCCAATTGGAGAGGAGCCCTATATAAGCTTCTTGCGCAAAGCAGGCCAGCTACAGTCCTAGGCGTCCTATGTGCAGTTTGCTGCCAGTGAATCAGGGTTTCTCTTGTTCTCCTCTGTCCAGAACGGCTTGGTCCGGCTCCCAGGCATCCCTGCCAGTTCCTGCTAGACGCTGCTTCTCAGATACCCCTGTCTCTGCTTGTGCCAGTTAGTCTGTCGTTCCTTGCCTGGGCCTTGAAATCAACACTTTTTAAGAGGTGTCCAGCTGGTTCGGCCCAGCTGCCTGTCTTGGTTCCACACCCTTCCCTGCCACATCTGTACCCAAAGGCAGTTCACCAGCAAAGTTGTCTCCAGTGGAACCAAACAGACCCGCTTCCCATTTGGAGTAGCTGTAAACAGCATCAGTTCTTTTTATTATACCCTGGTGGAGACTGTCGTGTCGCTTTGTTGTCTTTTTATAACCGCCTAGCGTCTGTTGTTCCTTCCCAATGCCCTTGATACCAGAGGGCTGCCCTTTTTTATTATTTCACCCTCTGGTTGTTGGTTGGTTCTTGACGTTTTAGGAGTTGGCAGGTGGGTGGGTTTGTGTGTGCGTCTGTGCGTGTGTGTTAACAACAAATACATTTGTTACTTGAAATGTGTGTGATTGGTGCATCAGCTGATGGCTGGGTGCCAGTGAGTGCATTGTGGCCTAGGTGTGGATTTCCTTTCTGTCTATATGGGATTCTGAACGCATTTGCATTTGTATAGTGGTAAAGGACATGCTTTGCACACAAAACAACCTTGTTTCTCCAGGTACAGCTGCAAGAGGCTCTCTCGTCTAGAATCCCAGAATCTGATGAGTTCTTTTTCCCTCCTTTTTTTTATTTATTAAACGTTTTAAAACAAATGATAAACTACATAGTAACGAAACTATGTGTGAAAGAACAAACACTTACACAAAATGTAACAAACACTACATAATACAAGAAAACAGCAACAACAACCAGCTAACCGATAGTGCAAATGTCTAAAGAGAAAAAAGGTTCCAGCTTTACCAACACAAGCTTTGAATACTCCATATTTTGTAAAAAGCACTTCTCTGATTATGAATATCAGTCCTATACTAATTGCTGAATCCTACAATCAACACATTATACTCTTTTTCTTGTAGAAAACATAGTAATGGCTCTCACTGGTTTGCAAAAGTCTTCCCAGTTGTTTCTCTTACCAGTGTTGTTAATTTATCCATTTTGGCTAAATCCAGCAAGTTAACCAACCAGTCCTCTTTTGCTGGAGTCTGTGGACTTTTCTATTTTGGAGCATCTAATAATCTTGCTGCTGTGGTCCTAGAGTTCTAAGGGATCACAGAGGCCATCTAATCCAGCCCCTTGCTGTGCAGGAATATACAACTGAAGTCCCCCCTGCAAAGGTGCCCATCCAACCTGTGTTGAAAGGCCTCCACGGAGAGTCCACAGTCCTCTGAGACAACCTGTTCCACAGTCAAGAAGTTCTTCCTAATGTTAAGTGGAACCTTCTTGTAATTTGAATCCATTGGTTAGTGTTCTAGTCACTGGAGCAGCAGAAAACAAGCTCACTCCATCTTCTATATGGCATCCTTTCAGATATTTAAAAATAACTATCCGGCACTTGTCAGTCTTCTCTCCTCCAGGCTAAATCATACCTGTCTCCCTGAGTTGCTCCTTTTAAGGCTTGGCTTCCAGATCTTTAATCAATGTGGTTGCTTTCCTCTGGACATCTAAAAATCTTGAGAATTTCTGCTGGTCAGTTTGGGCTGTACTGAACTACATGGACCGGTGGTTTGACTCAGTAAAAGGGACTTTCCATGTTTCTGTGCTTCTGGGCTGGTGCATGTATGTACTTGCATGTGCATATCATTTGTTGTAGCGGGTAAGGCCTTTGTGGCCAAGCCGTTATGCACCTGCAATATGTATGTGTGTGGGGGGTTTGCGCACCTCTGTGCATAAAATTTAGTTGGTGTGGATCTTTGTTTCTGCCTGTGTGTGAACGCATGCACACTGGCTCCAAGACACACACAATTGCAATGGAGACAGTGGCTTTGGCGAGAAGCCAGGAATCTGTTGTTTCTGGTGTAGGTGGAGGCGAACGAGACTGGGCTGTGACACGCAGCTCCTCGGAGGAGACTGGTTTTTTAATCGCTTCCTGACATACCAAGGCCCTTGCAAGGTTACAGGTTGTGTGTGTTTGGTGGCAGTGGGGATGGGGGAGGGCTGTGAAGACTGCTCCCTTTCCAAGTATAGCAGTGCTGGGAATTTCCTCTTCTGGAGGGAAAGCAAAGACTTGGAGCCAAGATTGTAGAGGCCAGTAAAACTTGATGGAAGGAGTTTTCATTGCTTGTAATTACCGGACTTCCAGCACATGCAGAGTGGTGTTTGCCCTTCCAAATATCTATTCTTTACACCCCCAGAACTACCTTAGAATTGTCCCTGTTCTGCAGATGGAAGAACAGAGGCCAACAACCAGTAACTTGCCCAAGACCCACACAGATCTTTGGGTTTGCTCCATCCTGCTAGGCCACATGGTTTGCTCCTTCAGGCTCCTGGTGAGAAAGATTTGTGGCTTTGTCCTTTTTTCCAAGGAGAGGGTTTCTCTTTAGCGCCTTCCTCTCCAGGCATGGGGTCTGTTTGGCTGCAATAATGCATGAATTTTGGTGAGTCAGTAGTTCCTGCTGGGTTTTTGCATTTCGTTTAGAGTTCTGGGAGTAAGATTCTTTCCCAGTTGGCAGTCCCAGTTTAGGCCTGCTGCTGAAGGAATAAGCAGCCACTCTACTGGCTCCCCACTTGCCAGAAAATGCATGGCCCCTCAAATAAAGCTGTGAATTCAGATGGCATGACACCAGTGTTCACTCTACAAGCAGCTAAGACAATTGTGCCATCACTAGTTTCAGCTGTTGAAAACAGTTTTTTTGTTGTTAGTTGTGGTCAAATCTGCTTTGACTTATGACGACCCTATGAATGAGAGATCTCTCAAACTCCCTGTCATCAGCAGCCCTGTGAGAACAGTTTCTTTGCTATTTTTTTTAAAAAATTATATATTTTGACATGGCTCTTTTATGACTGCGCATACTGCAGTTTGCATAAAACTGTAATACTGTAAAATGTAATATGCTTACTTTGCATACATGGCTTCCTTTCAAAGCACTGTTGCAGACCTCTTACTTTTTGCATTTCATGACGATTTTGCCCCAGTGTTGGGTTTCTTGCAGATCCTCTGGCAATTGAGGGTTGTACTGAATGAATCTGACAAAATCCATATAAGCTTAATGGTCATAATAAATCAAGAGCCAGTGTGGTATAGTGGTTTGAGAACTGCGACCTTAAAGAGCAGGTTTCGATTCCCTGCTCGGCCAGGAAACCCACCAGGTGATCTTGGGTGTGTCACTTGCTCTCAGCCCCAGAAAACTCCAGGAATAGATTTGCTGTAGGGTTGCTGTAAGTCAGGATCAACTTGAAGGCACACAACAATCGTAATACATCACTTAGTCATTAAGGTCTCAAGGGCATGCCTTTGCTTTGTGTAGGCCATGAGGACTAGTGGATGGAATTGCAGAGTGTGTTTCCAAGTGGTATTGTATGTGCATGCATGTGCTTTCAAGTCACCTGTTGAGTTATGGTGACCCCATGAATTTCAGAGGGTTTTCTTTGGCCAGGAATCCCCAGAGTTGGTTTTGCCAGTTCCTTCCTCTTACAGCACCTGGAAGTAGTTGGCTGTGTCCCATCTAAGTACTAACCAGGGCTGACCCTGCTTAGCTTCGAAGATCACACAGGATCTTATACCTTTAGGGTATTTGGACCCATTGGTTCACATAAAATCATAGGAGCACCCCTTCCTCCATCATATAGGTTCTCCTCTCTCTCCACTGTCCCTTTAACTTCCTGGCCTGTGTGCAAATAGTTGTCTCAGCGTGGCATGGTTAAGATGCCCTCAGATGCACAAGCTGGTGACAAAGCCCCTTCTGGAGTGGGAGCGTGAGTCTCCCTGCGCCTCTCTTAGAGGCCTGCTGACAGTTCTGGCCTGTTGCCCTCGGCCACTCCCGCCTCTCTCCCTGTCGCCGCTGCAAGATCGAGGTCTCCAGGGGGCAGTGGCTCCAAGCCGTTCGGCGGCGGAGCCTTGTGTTCCTGTTTGGCTGGCTGGCTGGCAGAGCAGAGCGTTGTGGCAGCCCAGGTCTTCCTCTCTGCTAGTCACACGCATGATCCCCTCCTCCCCGTTTTCCCTCCTTTCCTCCCTCCTCTTCCCAGGAGCTGTTCTCTTCCCAGAGCTGTGGGAGGCCAGCCTTCTCTGACTCCCGAGCTGTGTACTCTCTCTGTTTTCTAGCTCTGAAGCTGGATGGCAGCCCAGAATTGGGGAGGAGGAGCAGTGTGTGTGTGTGTGTGTGTGTGTGTGTTGTTAATCTCTCAATGGGCAAGAAGATTGGTTTCCAGCCTCCTCCTGCCTCCCTTCCAGCCCTCTAGGAGATCCCCTCTGGGGAGCTGTGAATGGAAGTTCAAAATCTTCCTTCTGGGTCTTTGCTATAGGCACAGCAAGAAGGTGGGGCGGGGTGAGCCAGGAGGATCTACGGCAGGAGTGGGCAACAGTGAGTCTTGCTCTGGGTAGCCTCTGAGGTCCACAGGGACTGCCCCAAATGCCAGCAACCCCCCCTCCAAAAAACCCCAAAACCAGAAGTAGATGAGAGTCCACTCCTGGTTTTGTAAAAAGGGTTTGTTTTTAGCTGTGTCATGGTTTGAACGTTGGACTAGTTTGAATCTCTGCTCTGCCGTGGAAACCCACTGGGTGACCTTGGGCAAGTCACACTCTCTCAGCCTCAGAGGAAAGCAAAGGCAAACTCTCTCTGAACAAATCTTGCCAAGAAGACCCCATGATAGGTTCTCCGTAGGGTTAGAAGTGACTTGGAAGCACACAGCTATGAGCAGAGAAAGAGAGGAAGAGCGAGGGAGAAAGGTGGAAAGGCAATTTGACCTGCTTGGAGTTTTGGTGGAGAGGTGTGTGTGATCTGTCCCTAGAAGCAAGGGAGTCACCTCACAGCAACACTTCTCCATCCCACCTTCCACTGATGCTTGTGAGGTGGGAAAAGGGCAGGGGCTCGAAGCTGAGCTGTCCCCTTGGCACTCTGACCTTGTCCTGCCCAACAAGTCTGTGGTTGGCAAGGCTGGTGCCACTCAGAGAACGAGAGAAACACAGAGGAAAATGCGGCACCCTGTTGCTTAAGGGCCCAGGAGCACAGCTCTTTTCCTGGAGACTTTCTCAGAAGAGCCATATGTGGGTGGGGGCTGTCTTTCTTTCTCAGACCACCCAGGTTTCTTTCTGCTGGGCTCTCCTCCTCCCATTACCTACTGTCTCCCAGCTCTTTCTCCTAGAATAGATGCTTATCTCTGGGTTGCCTGCCAAGGATGGCATCCCCTGTGATGCTTCTCCCCCCTCCCTCCCTCCCCCCTCTCCCTCTTCCTCCCGTCACCCAGAATTCCCTCCTGACATCCCGTGGGGGCCTTTCCTCCCTTGACCCGCTATTTACTCGGCTAGCTGAACTCCCCGGGGCTTGGCTGCCTTTCTTCCCCCTCTCCGTCAATCCTTTTTGAAGTTCAAAATCCATTTAAGTCAAGAGGAGGGAAAGTTATTGCCTCTAAAGCCCCTTGCGTTGAACAGTAAATCCTCTTTACTGCTTTGACACAGCCTCTTAGCACCACTGCAGCGAGGGGGTTCACGCCGTGGGACTCTCCCAGGTTGGAAGCAGGTCTGGAAGGGAGGGGAAGAGAGAGGTTTTGGGGAAGGGAGCGTTTTTGGAAAGGATCCTGGACAAGGTGTGTTAGCAAGGCTTGTGGGAGGGAGGAGGGATCGGCTGCCCTCTCCAGAAGCATCCCAAATGTCCTTCTGCTGGCTTGGGCCTCCTCTTTGGAAGGATTACTCTGATCCCATAAGCAGCCCATGCAGAGGAAGCGGTATTTGTTTCTTAGAAACCTAGAGTTGAAAGAGAACCCCAGGGGCCATCCAGTCCAACCCCCTTCTGCCATGCAGGAAGAAACAATCCAAGCATTCCCTCTGACAGATGGTCATCTAACCTCTCTTTAAAAACCTTCAAAGAAGGAGATTCCTCCACACTCACAGGGCAGCAGCGTGTGTGATGGGTTACCATGGCCAAGTGGGGAATCGAACCCTGGTCTCGGAGGTCGTGGTCCAACACTCAGATCACTACATTAACTAGGTTATTTGGCTCTGTAGGTCAGGATGGTCTCTTGATTTAAGCTTAGGGAAATTAGTTTTGTGCACTGCATCCCCCAGAATCCCCAGGCTGGGTTCTACTGGCCTGGAGATTCTGGGAGCTGCGCTTAAAATGACTTCTCAAGTTCTGCTTCTGATTGGCAGTGATTCCTCAAGAGTTTGTGTAGAGCAATATCTGCACCTGGCACATCTTCCTCTGCTTGATCCTTTTAACTGGAATTACCCAGAACTGGACTAAAAGACTGTACCATTGGCCTGTGGTCCCTTCCATTTTTCGTATATTGCATTTAAGTCAGTGAAGGAATTGTTGAAAGCACCTCTGAGTATTCCTTGCCTAAGAAAATCCTGTGAAATTCGTGGTGTCACCATAAGTTGATAGGCAACTTCAAGTCACATAAACACACCTGGTCTTTTATGGAAGTTTAGTACTTTGGCTATTTTGGGATGAACTCGTGACCACTGTTATCCAGCAAAACATATACCTGAGTGGGCAGTTGAGCTTGTTTTCCCACATTCAGAGTCAGCACTTTTGATGTGCTCAGAGGCAGTGCTGGAAGGCTGAAGGTTGGGTGCTTTTGAACTGCAGTCCACAGAGAAGGAAAAGGGCAACAACTGGAACAACGCTTACATTCAGCCTTGGTACAAACCTATCTGGTTTGGCATCGGGACCAGTACCTGTTTGCCGCTCTCACTGTGCCCTCTAGCCAGTGGAAAAGTATTGCTCTTACCCAGAATTCTCTTCCTCCATTTCCTGTTTTGCCAGAGGTCTGAGTTCCCATCCCTTGTTCCGTATCTAAGCATCTTCTTTCCTGACCTCTGGAACCACAGGAACTTGATTTCCTCTTGCTAGACAACCTAGCTGCTGGAATCTGCAGAGTTGCTTCCTTGGAGACCTGCCACTCCCTCCTTGCCTATGTTTTGTTGTTGGGTGCCTTCAGGTTGTTTCCAACTTCCAGTGACTCTTGGGCACACCATACACTCTCAACCCCAGAAAATCCTGTGGTGGGTTCACCTTAGCGTCGCTGTAAGTTGGAAACAGCTTGAAAGCACACGACAGCAACAAAGGTGAACCCATCATGGAGCTTTGTTTGGAAGGGGGGGTGTCTTTGACTTCCTCTGACTGCAAACCCTAGGATTCCGTAGGATGTTGAAAGTGGAATAATAGCACTATAACAGTCTAGTGCAGAAATGACCCCTGATTCAGAGCCGTGTGGCATTAGATAGAAGGAGCTTGCTTCTCCTTTTTCCACCGAAATTCCCAGCCTGCAATGAGTCTTCTCTTGTGTTTTAGCCCCTGTGGCCCTTCGTGCTGTCTCTCGTCTCTTTCTGCCCTTCTCCTTCCCCATTTTGTTATCTCCCTTTCAAGCCCCGTGACCTTGTATGGGCACAATCTTTCTTTTTATTTGTCTCTGTGTTCCCAGACGCCCACACAGCCAGCTTGCTAATCTTCCAAGCGCACTCCTCCCTGTTCCTTCTTGCTTTCTAAGACTACCAACTCCCAAAAATAATGGCAGTAGCAGCTGAATCAAAAGAGGGTGGCGGGGCAGGGGGTCTAAAGAAAGGGCAAGTGGTGTTTTTTGTTTTTGTTTTTGTTTTTAATGTGGTTTTCCATGCCTTCTGATGCACATTCTGGTATTGGTGCCCTGGTGTAGTTTCCAAATAAGTCCATCATGGAGGCCTCCTCTAGCTAAAGCAGAGAAGTTCATCTTTGTAGAAGGCTGAATCTTAAGGGGCAAGTGCTTGAAGTGAGAGGAATCTCAGGACCTGCATGGTTTTTCACCCTGTCTTTACTTCCCCTGTTAGGGCTTTACTACCCTTAGAGCGCCAGAATCTATCTGATCTTGGAAGCTAAGCAGGGTCAGCCCTGGTTAGTATTTGGATGGGGGACTGCCAATGAATTCCAGGTGCTGTAGGCTATATTTCGGAGGAAAGAACTGGCAAAGGCATCTCTGAGTACTCCTTGCCTTAAAAAAGCCCTCTGAGAGAGAGAGAGAGAAAGAAGGAGGAAGTATAGCGCGTCCATGCCAACCCACCCCCTTTCCCTTTCCTTTCGGTGATCTGGTTTGGAACCTGGGTTCCCGCTCTCCCCACCATGCCTCCGTACCCTTCCTATAGACAAACACATTTTGATAGTTGCAGGTTTTCCACTTTTGCAGGGGTCCTGAGCCCCTAACCCTAGCAAATGTGGAGGGCTTACTAATCGGACTGTGTGGGTTGTAGGGAGATTGCCTGGCACAGTTGCCTCTGTGTGTGTGTGGTGTGTGTGAATTTGATTTCTTTTCTCCAGAGCTGGCAATATTTAAATATTAATGCTCGCCTCTTAATTGCTGCGTTTGAAGCACTGTAGATTCAAGGGGAGTAGTCCTTGGTGGGGCGGGTGGAAGGAGAGCGACTGCCTCCTCCTCCTCCTCCGTGCCAGTTAATTTTGTTTTCTCAGGGACTGTTTGTGGAGGAGAAATGTTTGTCTATTTCCAGGAGGATTTGTCCAGCCCCGAGGAAAGCAGGGGGGTGGTGCGGCAGGCTGACTGGCAGGCAGGCAAATAGGCACGGAGGGGGCCTGCGAAAACACACGCATGTATCTACACACACACAGAGCAAACAGTAAAAAGTCATGAGCAAGATCTTGTACACACCCACACCCCTCTCCTTTTCCAGTATCTCTTTGGCTGGGCTATTGTTCTCTAGGGAACACCATAAACCGATCAAGGCCTTTGCTTGTGCAAACTGCAGGGCCTGTTGACACAATCTGTTCTCCTCCAGGGAGATGAGCTTCTGTGCTCCCTTCGACCTCAGTTTCTCCTCCTCCTCCCTCTTTTTTTAATGGGTGATGAGCAGGGAAAAACAGTGAGTTTGGAGAATGGGGAGGGAGACAGAAGTTGGGCTGTGCGGGATCAGGCGTTTCTGACTCCTTCTGGCTTTGGGGATAAGAAGTGCTTCTCTCTGGCAGCGTGGCTCATTTCGATCAAGGAATCAGGTAGTCTGTCTCGCACCTCCCACCTACAGGGGCTGCCCCAGTCGTAGTCATGCAGTTTCCGTATGCTTCTGCCCACGTGGTTGTGATGACTTGGGTGGAACATATGGTTTTCATGCGTATGTGTATACATGCATGTGCGTTTATATTGTTTTAGCTGCGTGCTTTTACCTAGAATGGCCTTTTATTGCATGTTATTGCATATAGTTCTGTTTGCAAAATCATGCTGGTCTTTTGGCCACAATAAACATTTTAATTGAACACGTGAAGCCTCTGCAAATGCATAAGAGAAAGGTGGGGACGGTGAGAAGAGACAGGTCTTTCCAACCTGGCGTAAGCTGCTTTGGCTGAATTCTTAGGAAGGAAAAAAAAGGGGGAAACAAAACAGGAGAGGCAGCGATTAGATCCAGAGGTGGAGTATCTCTCTGCCATTTCATCATGACAGGCAACTCTAGTGGCCTTTACAAGCTTGTGTTGCAGTATTTATGGAGTTAGTAAAAAATTAACGTTCTAAAAGACAGTTGTAAAAGTTGGGAAAATGGACTCTTTCCGAAGACAACAGTGGGGGAAGGCCTCGCAAGACAGAAGCAACACCAGTAGTACTTTATTGTGTGTTAGTGTGTAGGTGTGTGTGGGGGCCATTGGGGTGAGGGATGGTATAGTTTTGCTTATTCACCATTGGGCAGATTTCTGGTAGTGCACTGCAGTGGAAAGAGCCAGTCCAGTGTAGTGGTTTGGCTAGGGCTAGTTGGACTAGAAATCTAGGATACCATGGTTTGAATCTTTGCTCACCCATGGAAGCTCCCCGAGTGACTCTGGGCAAGTTACACTCTCTCAGCCTTCAGCAGATCTTGCCAACAAAATCCTAGGATAGGGTTGCCAGAAGTTGGAATCGACTTGATGGCATCTAACAACACTTGAGATAGAATCACCAGAGGACACTGAGGCCAAAAGGAAAATTCGTATTTTTTTTTAATTAAAAAAATGCATCTCATTTGCTTCACAATGTCCTCTTGGGCTCCAGTACAGTCCCCAAATGCACTTCTGTGTCCCCTAGAGTGTGTTTGGGGGCATTTGGTGGGGGGATGATTTTTTTTTATGTGAAATATAATAGAGGGGGTGGCAGCCCTTCAAGGTCTCAAGCGGGACTGATGGGGCCTCCTGATCTTCCACAGTTGCCCACCCCTTGGTCTAGAGCTTGTTTTTACTTTGCAATAACAGTTACAGCATTCACCAATTGTTTTGCACCATTTTCCTTTGCTAATTTCGGGGCATGGCTTTTATGAAGCTGAAATAATGCTCTTTTTAAACTTGATTTGTAACACTCCCCCCCCATCTGTCTACTGTAAGGGAAAAAAAAATGAACATTTGGCTTGTATTCTTGGGATGCTGGATTTTGCACCTAACTCTGCACCTGTGCAAAGCTCTGGAAGGTGTAGAGCAGGGCTTTCCAAACGGTGTGCTATGACACGTTAGTGTGTCGCCTGAAGTGTTTAGGTGTGTCACCTACAATCTCGGAAACGTGTTATTTTTTATAAATCATATATTTTTAAAAATATATGAAAGGTTTTTATGAGGTATGTTGTGTCCCCATACATTTTGTTATTGCAATTTATGTATGTGTCTGTATCTCTTATAAGGGGTTAGTTTAACCTCTAGTTTGCTAGTAAAACTGAATTGCTGTGTTGCGAAATGATGCATGTCTAAGAAGTGTGTCACCAACATGAAAAGTTTGGAAAGCTCTGGTGTAGAGTCCCACCGAGCCATGCAATAAAACAGGACTTGAACAGCGATGTCTCATTAGGCATGTGCCTCCGCGCTCTTGAACCTCACCCTGGCCTCTTGCAGATAGCAGAGGGTTAATCTGGGCCTGCCTTCTCCTTGCCTTCCCGCTTTTGTTACAGCCGGGCTGACTGCCAGCTTCCTCTTATAAACTCTGGTGTGTCTGTCACCTGCTCCGGGCAGGCGGTGCTGCCACAGTTGCTCTGTAGTCATGCCAAGTGGCAGGCAGGCAGCTTCTTGCTTGCTCGCTGTGGCTTTAGCTGCCACCTCCCTCCTCCCCTCTTCCTTTCCTCTCTCTCCTTTCCTGCTTGGAACAGTTGCCCCCGGGGCATCGCGACCTCAGCAGGTGTTTCGGAGAGCAAGCTTGGAGCCTGTTGCCACATGTCAGGCAGCTTGCGCGCTCTCTCTTTCTCTCTCCCCACACACATTCTCTTCTTCTGACTCTGACCTCTGGGACTCCAGTAGTGCTGCGTTCTGTCCCTCAGCAGCCTGGTTCTCTCTCTTCCCTCTGTGTCAACATGGCAGGATGCCTCGCCTGGTACGGCAAGTGCCACCCCAGGAAGAATCAGGCTCTCTCTTGGCTCCAGCCATTTTATATCAGCAAACGTCCTGCTGTGAATTGGTTAGCTCCAAGGGCAGGGCTGGGTCCAACGGCTTAGGGCTTAATCTCAGACCTTTAGATGTGCAGAGCTTGGGTGTGTGTGCGTGTGTTGAATCCTCAAATGATAGTGTCCAACATGTGCGAAACCCAAGTAGTTTGGTGTTTTGGGATTCCCCCCCCCAGCAATGTCCATTAAGCTCTCTGAGGAACAACTTAGGGAGCTGGGTAGGTTTAGTCTGCAGAAGAGAAGGTTAAGAGGGGACATGATAGCCATGTTTAAATATTTGAAGGGATGTCATGTCGAGAAGGGAGCGGGCTTGTTTTCTGCTGCTCCAGAGACTGTGACAAGGAGCAATGGACTCAAACTGCAAGAAAAGAGATTTCATTTAAACCTCAGGGAGGACTTCCTGATGGTCAGAGCTGTCCAGCAGTGAAATCTGCTGCCTCAATGGAGTGTGGTGGAGTCTCCTCCTTTGGAGGTCTTTAAGCAGAGGTTGGATCGCCATCTGTTGGGAGTGCTTTGATGTGGTTTCCTGCATGGCAGAAGGGGGTTGGACTGGATGGCCCCTGGGATCCCTTCCAACTCTACGATTCTGTGATCTGGGCCTGTTGGCTGACAGTGTGGTTTCTCTGTGTTTTCTTCTTCATCGAGAGTGGCTTCTCTCTCCTACTCACCCCTCCCTGCAGCCACCGCCGCCTCCCTGGCCCAGTTCCACCTTTCCTCTCCCCATGCCTGGCTGGAAAGAGACAAGCAGGACCTGGCGCCTGGCTCCCATTAACCCTGAGGTGAGACTGGACCTCGTGCCAGGGAGGCTGGAAGCAGGGAGTAGTGCCTCTCTCTCCCTCTCCAAACCTGGAGACGCTTAGCTGGTCAGTGAGGTTAATTGGGAGCTGGGAGGGCCCTTCTCCCTCTCCCCTTCCCTCTCTCTCCCACTTCCCCACCTCCAGGAGTGGAGCTACCGTCAGGTGAAAGTGGCACCTTGACACTGGCTCTCCGCCAGACACAAAACAGGACACCGGGGCGGCTTTCGCTGTGCTGCTCTCCCCAGAGGCCTTGGCTGGCAAAGGCTTTTATACCAGGTTGGTTTGTGTACAGATCCGCCTGGCAGGTGCCTTTCCGACAGCGCGCTGTGGGGCAGGGTTGGGTTAGGGGTCACCTTTCAGACCTGGATGAATGGATGGTTTTAATTCAAGATCAGCCCTTTGGAAGATCTCTGGAAGAGTTAAAACCCCTTGTAGACTTTTTGAGGAAAGAGTAAGATGACCTGATTGTTGCTGGATTTGACTGTTAGGAGTTGAAAGAAAGAAGTATGCAGTAGGGGAATGCGAGAGGTTGAAACAAGGCTATTGCATATAACTGTTGATAGATTGAAAGTTACTCTTTCCTTTCTTCCTTCCTTCCTTCTTTTTTTGCTTACTTTTTTTTTCTATTGAAAGATACTTTGTCATTTTAGTTGTAGAAAATGTTTTTCTTTGTTGTATTTTGTTAAACTTATTTATTTATTTATTTTAAAAGGTGGGGTTACTTTTCAGGAGAGGGAAAGAGGACAGCAGAACAGAGAGAGAGGGTGCTCTGTGGTTCTGGCTTCTGCCAAACACTGCTCTTCTGGTGGAAAGCTGGCATGGCGGATGGGGAAGTCTGAACTGGGTTTTTCTGTCTGTATGAGGGTGTTTCTGTGGGAGCAGTTTTATACCTGCCATTGAAAGGTATCAGTATAGAAACAGGAGTTTCCTATCTTCATTTTATTGTTGTTGCTCTTTGCCATCAAAGGGATTTAGGATTATAAGCACGCTGTGGGTGAGAGTCCTTCAAGAGCCTTGGTCATCAGCTGCCCTGGTCAGGTTCTGCAAACTCAATGCAGCCATGACTTCATTGATTCAGCCTATGTACCCGTAATGCAAGAGCCAGCATGAGTTAGTGGTTTGAACATTGGACTATGATGCTGGAGATCAGGGTTTGATTCCTCACTCAGCTGTGGAAACCCATTGGGTGACCTTGGGCATGTCTCACACTCTCAGCCCCAGAAAACCCCACGATAGGGTCACCTTAGGGTCTCTGGGAGTTGGAGACATATTGAGAGCACACCACAATGCCAACAACCTGCAATGCTACCCTCTTGAGTAAGCCTTTCATCCTCTGCATCACTCCTTCCTCAATTTGCTGTGTGGCCTACTTTGTAGGACTGTTGTTAGCCTAACTGAGAGTATGTTGTCTTTAAATTCTCCGGAGTAAATAGCAACAACAATAATATATATAGTAAATAAAGGCTAATTAGTCCTGTTGCAACACTTACACATTCATTCCTGAAATAAAGCAATTTTTTCCCCTATAAAGGTTTAGTGTTTGTCCTCCAGGAAGAGGAATGGTAACAGCCATGTTTGATGTGTTGGTGTCTCTAGGGCTTATTTCAAAATTTTGCAGCCCAGATAGCCTTGGGAAATGGCTCAGGAGCACCCCCTGCTGGAACATCCATATGTCACAGGATTCTGTCTTTGGTAGAGGGAGGCCTTCTTGGAAGAAGTATGAATGTTCGAGGTGCAAGGTGAGAGGGGGATGAACTTTTCTCTCCTAACATCTGCCTTGGCAGAAACATTATTCCATCATGGCCTTTTCTGAGTCAGTGAAATGCATTAGATGGACTTGCGTGTTGGACTATGACTCTGGAGGCCACGATTCGAATCCTCACTCAGCCGTGGAAAGCCACTGGGTGACCTTGGGCGAATCACATGCTGTCATTCTCGGAAAACCCTGGGATAGGGTTGGCTTGGGATCGTCACAAGTCGGAAATGAGTTGAAGACACACTGTAAGGGTTGGAGCCTGTGCCTAAGTCCTCGCAGGATTCTGCCAAGCAAGGATTCAGAGTTGACACAGGATCCAGCCCAGTGCCTCAGATCCAGCTGACTGCCTTGATGCAGGGGAGCTGGAGCAACCAGCAGCCAGCTATATAAGGGATGGGGTTACTTTGCAGCCTTTGCTGTAGCAACATGGTCTCCAGTGTTACTTATGACTCTCTCCTGTTTGCCCTGACCTGCCTCTGGCCCTGTGTTTGCCTGTTGGCCAGAAAGACCCTGTTACCTTGGGCTCTTGTTGTGCTCTGACCTCCTGCCTCTCTCCTGGACCTGCTTTTTGCCTCTTGCTGCCTGGAGGACTGCTGCCTTGGACTCTTGTTATATGCCCTGACCCTTGGCTTCCTGACCTGGCACCCATCCCTAGGCCCAGCCCTGGTGCTTGTACCAGATGGCCCTTGCTGCCCATGCCTTGGACCATGACACACACACATGCAACAATAACAACAACAAGGCTTTAGGAATTCCAGGGCAGTGGGTTACAAAGAGGTGTCAAGACTATGATATGGGAGGCCTACATTGCAGGTCATTTTGTTATAGATTCATTGAGTGAGACACCCCCAGCCTAGCTTTCCTCATAATCCTACTGGGAGTGCAAGACGGTTCATAAAGTGTTCCCACCCTTTGAACTGAAGTGGGTCACCTCAAGAAGAGGGGCCTGTTTGCTCCTCGTAGCTGGATTGTGGGAGTCTTTCTCTTGTGTCCTCGGTCGGTCGAGGGTCTCTGGCCGCTTTTAGAACAGCATGAAACCTCTGTTTCCTGCCATGTCTTGCTTTTCATCTGGTTTGATGTTCCGTTGGAGCTCTGTTGTATATCGTCGTAGACTTTTGTAGCTCATTGGTGTGTTTGTTTCATTAACTTGGGTGCCATGGCGTGTGAATGGCATGCCATGCAAAAGTACACATGGGGTAAATAATAATGCAAATGTCCAAATGAAAAAAAAAATTAAAAGAACAAGAGCCGTGTTTTGTTCGGTTCGTCTCCTCATTTGACTGCCCTGGTGCTTAAGAGAGCAAACAGCAAGCCAGATAGGTGGGTTCATTCAAGTCATATCTTGGAGGTCAGGCTGACATGGCGCCGATCCCTGTAGTTCCTCCCAGGCTCCACAGATAGGAGCAGCCTGGGATGGAGTCTCAGCCAAAACCAGTCACCCCACTGTTTTAAACCAGAGGCAGCTGTGGGTCAGTCCAGTTCTGTTTCACTCAGTGTGCCTCTGCCATGCCCAAGTACAGCTTATGTCCACCTCCAGGGCTGGCAGAGGGGGTGGGTGGGATATCCAATCTTGCATGTTTTATAGTCTATAAACTGACGTGGCAATTAAAACGCGGAGAAGACATGACTCACTAGAAAAGACAGTAATGCTTGGGAAGGTGGAAGGTAATAAGAAAAGAGGAAGGCCACATTACAGATGGGTAGGCTCACAGCAAGGAAGACATGTCCCTCCATCCGCAAGACCTGACCAGGGCAGTTGGTGGCAACTTGGATGTCTCCCAACCATAGGGTGCTGTAAGTCAGTGGCAGTAAAGAGCGACAAGGTTTGCAACAGATAGATCTCAGCTTGGAGGAAGTGGAGCAGGGGTGGGTTGCCCTCCCTCAGTCTTTCCTGGATCTTAATTCTTACAGGCAAGTTTAGTTTTCCCCGTATAACAAGCCGATGGCTTAGGGTCAAGCTGTAGATTCATAACTTGGCGAGGAGGCATTTCATAACAATAAAGGTGTCTGGCTTCTGACTGGGTCGTTTTTTATTCCCAGCCTTTCTCCAGCCTCCTCTTCCCTCCCCCTTCTTTCTCTCTCCCCCCCAGCTCCGGAGCTGGATTTACTGCAAGGGGAATATTTTTTAACATGCCCTGAAGCGAGATGCCAGCGCTGAGCTCTCTCTCTGTGTGTTTCTCCCCTTTCCTCCACCTCCTCCGCTTATCTGTCCCTCCACTCCCTGCTCAGCCCCTCAGCTGAAATGTTTACCTCCCAACTCCTCTGACAGTTCAAGCCGTCTTGTGAAGCAGGGGTTATTGAACTGCGAATGTTATGACATTACATTCTTGTGTCTGTGCTTTCAAGATGCGCGACGGAGCCGGAATGATAAGCAAGAGCTTGCTGGCTTTAAGGCTGTCTCTTCTCTTTTCCCTCCCTCCCTCTCTCTTTCTGTCTCTGTGCTTTATTCCTCCCCTGGCTCAGATCTGCTTTCTTCATCCTCCAGGGAAACTGATAACATTCCTCAGCATTTTCAGGTCTCCCCCCTTTTTTTCCTCCCTTGCTTCTCATTTCTCTCCAAAAGCTGGAGAGAAGTGGCAGGTCAGAGGAGAAAAAGAGTTGAGAGGGAAAATACAGGCTTGGAAACCGGCGAGTCCCAAGTGTGGTGCTCGCTCTCTCTTTCCTCTAGCAGAGAAAGTTCTGTCTTTTTTAAAAAAAGGGTGATGAGCCAAGCTCAGCTTACTCAGGTCTCACGAGAGGAGAGAGGAATCGTCTATGGCTAAAATGCAGCTGTGTGTGTGTTGAATGTTGGATGGGAGGCCATCTCAGGGGTGCCACCGGTTCTCCTCCCTCAGTCTTCTCTGCTGATGTGCTGTAAAGGGCCCAAGAGGTGCCCCTTGGTGCATTCTCTATGGTGCATGCTGCAGTACCTGCAAAAATAATGATGCTCCACATGACTGCTGAGGTTCTTCAGGTGGGCCAGTTCTGACTGAAAGAAAAAGACATCCTAGTTCCAGTTGCTGAGCTCACGGGTGCTCTTCGTCATCATAGCCTGCACCCCTTGGTGTCTCCCGCTGCCCGACCTGTGCCTGTGTTTTTCTGCTGTGGATGACTACAGATTTCAAAGCATGCCCCATGTAACACTGGAGATCCATTGTTCATCCTGCATCGCCCATAGGGTGGATGGCTTTGGATATGCAATTTAGACATTATAGTTCTTAGCTCCCTTGTATGCTTATGCAGCTTATAAAGATCTCTCTACCCACAGGGGCACAGCGTGCAGGAATATTTGTCACTGGATGAACATTGTTGTTATTATTCTTCAAGGATGATATTTTTATCAGTTGCATTGCCTGGAAGCTCTGGTGGGTTGAAAGCTGATAAATGCCTTGAATAAATAAAATGTATTGTTATTATTACTATTACTATTATTAGGAAAAGCTGGGTGTACTTGTGACTTTTTCCAGCATTGCGTCTGTAGGTATCTGTCCTGCTGCTGTGAGTTTGGAGATATCACTGGCACCTTCCTCTTTGATGATATGGAAATAGTTGTATTGCTGGTTGCTTGGCCTGACATGTTGCCCCAGGAGTCCACTTTGAAAAACAGGTTTCTAATTTTTCAGTGGTTCTCCAGTCCTTGGAAAATAATGAATAAGGAAAGGACAAGTCAACCATGCTTCCGCTAGAGGGCAGCAACATGCTTAGCCAGTTAGGTAAGCAGGCCTGATGGCCCAGAGATAAGTGTTACCCAATTGCCAAGGCCCTTGTGGAAGATTTAACTTAATGTATTGACCAGACCTAAAGGCAATTCCAGGAGTGGGCAAGAAGAGATCACCTGCTTGTTCATTATATGTGGCACCTGAAACAGGTTATGTACAGGCAGGGGGAGCATATGACCCATGCATGCAGTTTTGAGAACTGGGGAAGCCTTGAAGATTTTTGGAGGTGAAATGACTGCACCTTTATACACAGCCAGAAATTAGAACCAAGTAAATAAGTGAGTCCAAGAGCACCCCAAGCCCAAATTCTCCATAGAAGCCAAGATGATGAAGCTGAGACTGTTGCACTTTGGTCATAACCATGAGAAGACACGAGTCTTTAGGAAAGAAAATGATGCTTGGCGAGGTAGAAAGCAGTCAGAAAAGAGGGAGGCCCTGCTATAGGTGGATTGACTCTATCAGGGAAGCAACAGCTGCCTGGGTTTGCAAGACCTGAGCAGGGCTGTTGATGACCAAGGCTCTTGGAGCTCACTCGCTTAAGGTCTCCATAAGCTGAAGTCGACCTGATGACAGTTAACAGTGACATCAATAGCAAACAAGTGTGCATTTCTGCTGCGAGTGGGGTGCAGTCTCCCCCACCCTTTTTGGTGAAAGCAAACCAATTACCTTGCAACCTAAGTGCAGGCCGTTTTGGCTTGTGCTGAATCTGCTCTTGAAATTCTCTCCTTTCTTCCTTTTTTGTTTTCTGATATGATCACCATTTAGTCTCAGTCTCTCTCTCTCTCTCTGTAAGTGCAGGGAGATGGATATCGGAGTGGGCCTGCAAAGGATCTTCCCCAATCGTCTTTGACAAGCCTGGAGGGGCTGGCCTGGATGTTGGTACGCCTTGGTTTACTAACATAAACCACATGTGTGGATGTGTGCAAAAAGGAAAGTGGAGAGAGAGAGAGAGAGCACAAGAAGAAAGGGTGGGGAGGGTGGGAGAAGAGAGACCAGAAGGAAAGAGAGAAGGAAGGGATCAGAGACCACAAAGAAAAAAAGAAAGAAGAAAAAAGAGGTCAAGTCCTGGGAAATTAAACGTTCATAAACGTCAGCCGGAGAGCGGCTGGGCGAAAGTAGGCCAGAACCATTAAATCTCATTAAAGTTTCATACCTATCAGTGCCACTTCAGGCAGGCCTTGGACATTGCTTTAATTTGATGGGTGTTAAGGGAGAATTATCAAATAATTGTGCCAGCTGGGGACTCGCTTTTATCACGTTACGTGGAAAGTACTTGCAAGCTTTGTAGCAGACATCAAAACCAGCTTGGGAGAGGTGGTATTGTTCTAAGGAAGAGTGGCATCACAGAGCCTTCTGCCCATCCTCTTTTTCCCTCTCCCCATACCTGCTGCTTGATGAGGGTAGAAGGCCTTCTTTTAGCACTGCTGGTGTTTGTTGCCTGGCTGCTTCCTTGGTGCTTGGCAGACCGGAAGGGATTCAGGTTGTTTGAGCCAGCCTGGTGTAGTGGTTTGAGCATTGAACTAGGACCCTGAAGACCTGGGTTCGATTCCCTGCTCATCACACACTCTCAGCCCCAGAAAACCCAGTGATAGGTTCACCTTAGGGTGTCATGAGTCAGAAACAAGGCGCACAACAACAACAAAGAAAAGATTGCTTGCTGAAAGGATATGTTGGGTGATAGCCCTGGGGGTTGCATCCCATCCCATCTCTTTGCTTCCCCTTTCTGCATGTAGCATGGCTCATTTGCTGGAGTCACCTGAGGCCTCTTGTTCTGGAAGCACTGCTTGCACTGAGCCTGCTCTGACATCCTCTGGTGCCATTGTATGCTGTGTGCTGCATATAGGCATAGGTAAGAAAGAAAGAAAGGCCAGTTGGTAATGGATGCTCCTGTGGATGGGGTTGGAGATCAGAGGCTTGAACCTGCACCTTGGAGAGAGGAGGCTGAGATTTAGCCAAGTCTGCTCCCTGGATTCTGGATGTTCAGGTCTCACTGGCTTCTCATGTGTAGGAATGGCTGAGAATAGGGATGTGTCATCTTGACCCCATGATTCCAAGACTCTTCATTCAGCATCAGTCTGTTTGTCCATCCAGACCAGTATTCTGTGCACTGACTGCCGGCAGCTGTCAGAGGCAGAGGAATCTCTTTCCCACTGCTTGCTCCTGCCTGATCTATTTCACTGGAGACCTTCTTCAGGCAAAGCAAGTACTCTGTCCTCATCAGGCTAGCTGGGGGGGTTCCTGGAGAAGGCGTGGGAAGGCTCTACACTAGCCAGAAGAGAGGTTTGGAAAAGTTGCTGTTTTGGACTGAAACCCTCA
The DNA here is from genome assembly GCA_948474755.1 of Ctenosaura bakeri. Lineage (NCBI taxonomy): Eukaryota > Metazoa > Chordata > Lepidosauria > Squamata > Iguanidae > Ctenosaura > Ctenosaura bakeri. The sequence goes on from CAOLHI010000692.1 coordinate 596,210, forward strand.
TATCTCAGCTAGGTGGGGGAGATGGAGGATTATAGTCCAAAAGAGTAATTTCCCCAAGATCTGGGTTAGGTACACCAACCATCTTAAGAAGCTGGCCTTCGGGTTTCTCCCTTTTTCCTCCTGCTTACTGCCTGTAAGGCTGGGCTTCTCCTCTGGCACTTGGCCCAGGGTCCTGAGATCCACATTCTTGTTCCAGGTCTGGATTCAAGTTTGGCCACTGTCCTGGAATAGGTCATTTCATCCAAAAAGGGGTACTGGACCGGATGATTTCTCAGTTCCTGTCCCCGGTGATTGGTAACATTCTGCAAATGAAGAGAGTGAACACATTTTGCGAATTCATTCTGCAAATGCAGAGAGTGAACATGCATACCTGTAAGAGGTATGTGTGTGCGTGCGCGCGCGTTGTTGTGCGCATATGAGAGAAAGAGTTTGTGTGTGTGTGTGTGTCTGTGCACGCTGACGGAGAGAGAGCACACCACAGCGTGAAGTGGCTCTTCTTCTTTTCTCTCTCCCCCATTTGTCATCCCCTGGAGGAGTCTGAACAAATTGAGGCAGGCTCCTGTAGCTGCTTAAACGCTGATGCCGAAGCGGCTGCCGGTGGGGGGAATGGCTGACACATCTGGAAGGCTTTTAAAGCGCAGCAAAGCAAATTGCAGCCTGGAGCATCGACGGTGGCCCACGTGATAGGCTCCTGGCTGCAGATGGCCAGCGTTCCTGCTGTCTTTTGTAGCATTTCCTAGCATGGGGTGGGGAGAGCACTTTGCCCTCTGATAGTTCTGTTTCTTTCTGTTCTGCACAAAAAGAACCCAACATTTGAAATCCTGTTCTGTTGCATATACAAAAATCATGTTCCCATAAAAGCTTCTCTATATAGGTGGCTTAAAGTCAGTTACTATGCCTTGCACTGGTGAGAAAGTTCACCTTTTAGGGGCTACAGCTCCCCCAGTCCCCCAACCGGCATGCTGTCTAGGGGATTCTGGGAGCTATAGTCCAGAAAAGAGATCTTTCCCAAACTTAGGCAGTGCCCAAA